>OZ018334.1:86263512-87463512 GCA_963969495.1 Ceratothoa steindachneri | reverse complement strand
TTGATCATTGGTTTAGAAATCATACCATATAGGTTCTTCCTTGTTTCTAATATAGCTTAAAGTTAGTACGCTCACGAATGTAGGTAGTTTTATGTCTGTTACCAAAAGTTGTTGCTATCATCGTTAACTCGCTCATTGGTTCTATGCAGTCTTAGAGATTTGATCTCGAATTTTTCGGTCAAGCTCGTTTCATCTATAATTCAATATACAATAAAATGGTACCAGCGTCGAAAGGTGCCGTTGACTTGACTTAAGGGCGCAGGTCTTAACGACCCCTTCCTCCGCGCCTGCCTGCTGTCTTTCCCTCCACTCTGTCTTAAGCCAAAATCTGTATTCCACACTGTGGTAGGCAATAAGGTGAAAATCGATGGTTTAACTATTCCAAAACAACAAATTTTTATACTAAAAATTACTTTTTAGAAATTCGAATGTTTTTTTTTGTTTTCTTAAAACGTGTTTAGAATGGTTATATATTCTGAAGGGATTTTATTACATTTAAGCCTTAATTTAATTACAAACCTTTAATTAATTAGCGGTTTGGGAAAATGTTTTAAAGTATTATTCTTAAAATTGTTTCAATCAAGAAAGTTACAATAAAAAAGGTGTCAAAAGAAAGAAAACGTGTAATGAACAAGAAATACTGACACCATTTGGGATAACAAAGAATTTAATTAAACCCTCGTCATGTGTAGATATTTTCCTCGAGAGGGTATATATAAAGGTCTAAGAGCAGATTTGTAAAAATATTTCAGATACTTTAGAATACCGACTGGGGTCACTGACTGCTTTGCTATGGTGAAGTTTGAGGTGCCATGGTAATGCAAGGTTTAATTGATTTGCTCATGACAATTTCACATTTCAAAGGAAAAAAATAGGTCTAAATCATGTCTAACTTGATATTTCCTCATATTAAATTTCAATCAGTACCATTATAATTGTACAATTTACTCGCTATGGTTTCTACGGTAGATATCGCCTACGCCATGTTTGTGTCTATAATTCCTTAATATAATTCTAAACTTTTTAATGTATTTAAATCCCGAGGCGAAGTTGAAGTATTAAAGAGGATGTTTCTCAAGAAATCTCGCTCTGGCTGGAGTTAAGGTCGATGGCTCTTCAGAGCTTCCAAACTCTTGGAACTCCTATGGTTTAAGCAGAGGTTTCTTCGCACGTTAATGCTAATTTTTCTCCTTCTTTTCTTTATCTTTTCTTCCGTATCTTATCTTTATTCCTATACTTTCTTCAGTAGCACCTATTTCTTTCTTTGCCGTCGTTTATCTATCTGTCTCTTCCTCTGCCGTCCTATCTTTTTCATGTCTCTCTTTCTTTGTCTAGCACTCTGTTTGCCGATATCTCTCTCTCTCTCTCTCTCTCTCTTCATGTCTGTTTATTTGCATTCATCTCTCTCTTCTGTTCTCGTTTTCTTTCCTGAGAATCATTTTTCCTTAAATGGCACTGACGCCACTGTTGAGTGCCAAGACAAACTTTGGAACAGCCACGGACGGCACTGCTTCAACCTGTTGACTCCAACCACACTTTCCTCTTCTCTGCCAGACCAGCCTCCTTTCACGCACATCCCAGTTGTTTGGTTACCGAGATGGGTTAATTTGTTCGGTGCTCTCGGGATTCCTATTTGATACGTGCGATTGTTAAGAGTTGGATGGTGGTTGTATAATTGGTTTGTGCGATTGATTATTTAGGTAATTAATTTGTAAACTGTGTCAGAAGAATTGAATCTCAAATGTTTGGGTGTAAGTTTCTACTTTGGAGTTCCTACTGCCATTGTGGAAGATTTAAAAAAGCCATCCCGGTCTTATTATGGGCTTAAAATATAGTCTTTCGCATTCCAAGCCTTTTTATTTTTCTCACGTTGGATTATGCACTCATTCCCTTTCACTTGTATCATACAGGGTGGCCCAGAATTCGCGCTACCATACGAAAGAAATCTGAACCATTTCATTTGATTAAAAATTAAAAAGTTGTTCAGTTTTTTAATAAAAATTGAGTTCATTAAATAAAAATAGGTTATTAAAATTTTATTTAACGATTTCATTTAATATAAAAAAAAACTATAAAATGCTTCGGGTGTTAAATGGTAGCTCGACTTTGGGTCAATCTGAACATTCATATGTCAGCTTGTTTGCTTGTTTGCATGGTATGGCGAGTTGGCTATGCAACTAGTTCATTTTAATATAGCTGCTTGGTTCAATTGAATTAGTGAATAGTTGTACCCCATTTGGTTTTCTCAATTGTTGGTGGAAAGCCGTTGGTGGATTGAAGTGTTAAGGTGTGTATTAGATCAAAGTAGGAATTACAACTTGGAATAAATTGTTTATATTTCTTTCAGGGAATTCATTCGATAGTTGACTTTGATGAGATGTGCAAATGTATGTTCAAACTTTTATTAGGAAGTGTATGTATGGAAGTAAATTCTCTTTATTTTTATCCATATCCATCTCAATCAGTAGGGCTTTGCGATAGGGATGACATATCTTCTCTCATTACATCCATCCTAATTTGTTCACTGCATTTATATCTCCCCATTGCTCTCAATACTTCTCTCATCACTTCTCTTAACCACCATTTTTTTCACTTCTTCCTTTGTTTCAGCTCCTCTTCGAGCCATTCTTATCTTCGTCTTTCCACTTTCCTTTGCAAGGCCTTCACTACCATTCTCCATTCGCCTCTACTTCTCCACTACACTTCAAAGCCCTCTAATACCCGCTTCCATACGCCTCTGTCTCCCAAATGCCTTCAATCTACTCTCCATTCGACTCTACCTCTCGACTACCTTTCCATGGCCATCACTACCTTTCTCCATTTGTAACCCCCTCTCTACTACTTTGAAATGACTATAATACCACTCTCGATTCGCCACTACCATTTCAAGAGCTTCAGCACCCGCCTCCATTCACTGCCACCTCTCCAATACCTCCACTAACACCCTCCATTCGCCTCTACCTCTACACTACCTTTTCAAAGACTATACTACCACTCTCCTTTCGCCTTTACACTACCTTTCCAAAGACTATACTACCACTCTCCTTTCACCTCTACCTCTCCATTGGTCCCTACCTTTGAGTGGCCTCGATTCGGGTGTGTCATTGGTACGCTTCATCTCACACCTATTTAGTCATTTATTACACCCCTCTTCCATATATTTCATTCCCTCCACCACCCATATCATATTTCTACTGTCCTATGCCCTGCCTCTTTCTCTCCATGCCTCTTTTTCGCTTTCACTCCTCTTACTCTCTCGATCCCAGCCATCAATCGATCCGCAGGTATGAAGCCTCGATGGGTGTGGTTTAGGCGAAATTTCGTAGGCGTGGCTTACCCCCACTCCAGGTGGGGAAGTGGTGTAGAATGGAAGAGAAGTGAGGAAGAGGTGAGGGAAGGTTGAATGTGTGTGTGTGCGTATAAGAGTACGCGCTTATGTACGCTGTAAGGGGAAAATAGAATTTTACGTACAGTGAAGCTACGTAATTCGATTTCTAGGAGCAACTCACCCTCCTTCCCTCGCTCCACCCCCTCTTCCCTCACATATACACTCCCTCCCCCCACCGCCCCCTGTTTGACCTGAGAACGCGTGTAGAGAGGAAGAGAGAAAGGGGACTTAAATATAAAGAAGAGAGAGAAGAGGTGGAAGAAAATGAGAAAAAGAGAAAGTAGGATGAAGAAAACAAGTAAGGAAGTGTATGGGTGTCAAAGAGAGGGGTTCGCTATGAAGAGGGGGGGGGGAGGGGGGTACATTTCACGCCGAAACGAAAACACTCCAGAGTTAAATGGCTAGTGTGTTGCTTTTGTTCCTAACACACACACACACACACACACACACACACACTCTCTCTCTCTCTCTCTCGCCTTCTATCTCTATTCTCTCTCCTTCGTTATTTCTCGCATTCGTAATGAAAGGGAGAATAATGAGTGAATTCTGAAGTTACGCCACGCTTGAGTTTTAAACTAATTTTTGAGTTCTGGATTTATGTTTGAGTTCTGTAGTCATGCTTGAGTACTGGAGACATGCTTGAGTACTAAAGTCATACTTAGGTTCTGGAGTCTTGCTCGAGTTCTGGAGTCATGTTTGAGTTATAGAGTCATGCTTGAGTAATGGAGTCATGTTTGAGTTCTGGATTCATGTTTGAGTTCTGAAGTCACGCTTGAGGTCTGGAGTCAAGTTTACATTTTGAAGTCATGTTTGAGATCTGGAGTTGTGTTTGAGTTCTGGAATAATGCTTGAATACTGGAGTCATGCATGAGTACTAGAGACATGCTCGAGTACTGGAGTCATGCTTAGGTTCTGGAGTCTTGTTCGAGTTCTGGAGTTATGTTTGAGTTATGGAGTCATGCTTGAGTACTGGAGTCATGCTTGAGATCTGGATTCATGTTTGAAATCTTAAGTCATGTTTGAGTTCTGGAGTCATGCTTGAGGTCTGGAATCATGTCTGCGTTTTGAAGTCATGTTTGATATCTGGAGTCATGTTTGAGTTCTGGAGTAATGTTTGAGTTCTGGATTCATGTTTGAGATCTTAATAAATTCCCCCATCCTTCCTTAAGTTTTCCTCAGACTCGTGTTCAACAATAACTGTCATTAGCTTTTTCTGTGCTCTCTTAACTTTATTCTTATCAACTACTTTGCATCTATTAAAGCTGCTGTTGCTATAGCTGCAGTTGGTCTCAATCCGACACCATAACTTATAATTCTCTCTATTCCTGGTGGAAGATTCCGGCTCTTGGACAGCTTCAAAAGTTACTTCATCACCCAAACTGTTGTCACCATCAGAATTTTCCGCCTTCAGATCTTCACCTTTTGCCAAAAAATGCTCGATTTCTTTTCTTGCTGCTTTTTCTGCTAAAACAGCGCTTTCCTCCTTACGTTTTCTCTTTCTTTCTGCTATCCTTTCTTTTTCTTTCCTTTTTGAAGCTCTTAATTGTCTATTATGCTCTGGAATATCAGGATCTCCAATTTAAAAGGTACCTCTACGTCCAACCTTCTCCTTTTGTCCTTTAATAAAGGCCAGTTCCCGGGTAGGTATTTTTTTCTCTTTACCTCAACAGCAGTTAATGTTGGCTTCAGTCTCACAGCCATCACAACCTACTTCCCCACAACTGGAAATTTGACGTTTGAATGTCAATATATCAAATAACTTATCTAGTTTTGCAATGAACCTCTCTTTTACTTCAATCTTTCATTCACCAAGGGAAACCTTTACTGCCTTCTTCCACAACTCCTTAAGCTTTGATATTATTGTGACCTTTTGATTTACAACAGGTAGGTTGAAGAGAGCATTTGCTTTGGTCCACTTATTAATCAAGCCCTGATACAGGTCTTTTACCAGCTGGTCCACTTCATAATTTCTCCGGTCATTTTCACTTTGCTCCCTCGGGTAGATGCCATACCTCAAAATATCTCTTATTGTTGGTAACTCAGACACCATCAGCTCTTGCCCAGTCCCAACAAAATTAGTTAGATGAGAACTTGATTTGGACCTTGTCTTGATTTTCGCCAGTCACACTAATTGCAGATACGAGTATATCTGCAAACGAAAAGATGGCACTTAGATTAAGAAATAACCTCTACCAAATAATTATACGTTATTCTAAAATGATCCACAGCCTTTACTAGCATTCAAATAAAATGTAAATGCCATGTAAACAGTTACCAGTTACAATAGTTACCAGAACTGGCAACACTACTGGAATATTGCCTTCCATTGAGTAATAAGTACTGGCTACTTGCAATTTTGAGGTTAGACAAAACTAAATTAAGGGGCATTTTTAACAGGTTTCCTACATTTTTATAGACAAATATCTTTCAGACTACATAAATTTATTGATAATAGGAAACGGTAAATTTGATCTTTGATGGGTAACTAAAATAATAGTAAAATATAGTAAATGACCCAGAACTAACAATATTTCAACTTCAAATTGATGTAGGTTAGATCAATCAGAATTTAACTTTTCTACCAAAAGTTTGTTCTTTTTACCAATATTCATCATTTGAGTACCCCTCATCATCAGTTTCATAAATTCTAGAGTATGACCCGCCCTAGTACTGGAGTCATGCTTGATTCCGCGAATATTGCATTAGTTCTGGAGTCATGCTTGGGTTCTGGCCTCATGCTCAAGTAATGTCATTCATGCTTGAATTCTGGAGTTATGTTTGAGTTCTGGAATCATGCGTGAGTTCTGGAGAAATGCGTGAATTCTGGGGTCGATGCGTAAGTTTTGGAGTGAAGTGTCGGTTCTTGGATAATGCTTGACTTCAGGAGTCCTATTTGAGTTCAGGAGTCATGCCTGAGTTCTGTGTGAGATTCTTATGAATTTTGCCTGTTTTGATTTGAGTGCGAATTCTGCAAGCGACCAGCGACACATGCATGAGCTTTGAGTGAATGAGTCAATAGAGGAACATTTTTGCGTGTGCCTATATTTTAAGTGTAAGTTATGCGATTTAATGCATACATACATAAGTTGTCAAGTATATACATGCGCTATATGGTGCTGATGTAAGTGTAAACCAACGAGGGAATTCTTTGGAAAATGATTTGCGAGGAGAGGTTCGTGAAGAAAGTGGTGAAGTTAGGGTAAGTGAAAACAGGCGGTATGCAATTGGCCGGAGTAGTCAAAAGATGAGACTCCTCGGGGCACTCAGGACCCGCAGGCCGAGTGAGTCCCCATTAAGTGCATAGCATCTATAACGAAGGGGGATGACCCCTGCGGTCGTTTGGGCCGGGTGGGCACGTAATCCTCCGAATGTCTGATGAAGTATGGTTGATAACTCCCTCCCTCGCTTTCGATGTGTATATTTCAGTATGGTTTTGTATGTTTGTATATGTATGCATGTATTGGCATGGGAATAGCTCAGTATCAAAGTGTATGAGAAGGTTATACACGTGTGTAAATGTGTGCAAAGTTAGTAATGTAAGCGCAGGGGGGGGGCGGTGTTGGTAGTGTAAGAGTTAACCGAAACCACTATCGGATTTTGTCAGGAGAAGGCACGAAGAATTCGCTTGGTCACACTCCTATGATCGCCAATGCAGCGTTGAGATACGACCTCTTGCAAGGGCAGAGTCTAAGAGAGACTTGAGTGTACTGATTAGCAGTCACTTCAAGTTCTCCAAACAGTGCGTTGTAGCAGTGAAGAAGGGCTAGTAGTTCATTTATCGTAACGAGGAAATTGTGTTGCCCTTTGTACCTCGTCGGTACGACCACACACGGAGTACGCGGTTCAGTTCTGGTCCCTCAACCTTCGAAAGAAGCTGAACGCCCACGAACCCGATCCCGTCGATTAGCCATTGATTAGTCTGTGAGAGCTCGATCTTTCCTCGCTAGAGAACAGTGGACTTGGGACTGTGTAGTCATTTAATAAAAGTGTTGAAAATATTCGAGGTTTCGAGAATTTGAGCACCCGATGTTTATTGCCCTTAGTCAGAATAGGACTAGGAACACTGTATAAGGTTGAACTTCTGTGGTTTAGGAGTACATTGGTGGGTAATTACTTCATATATAGAGTGTGTGAGACATGGAACGGGCTACCTGCATAGGTACTCAAGTAAAGGTTCATCGCGAATACTATATTCGTAGGCTATGAAGCAGGAAGGTAGGTCCAGAGAGAAGTAGGTCTTATTATTTGTTAAAAAATGGGTTTTCAGCCTAATTATAAAATTCATGGATGTTTTTTAGAACAACCAAATACCTTTTCACTACCCACAGATGCAAGTAGGAGTTGTTAAAGAGATCCTTCATCTGTAATATCCTTTTTCTCAAGCTGTATGTTAGGACTTTCCAAAAAATAGTATCTCCGGTATGGATAGCAAAGTCTTTTCGGGTACTCATATCCTTGTGATTCTCTTTGAGTCATGTTGTACTCCTTTTGTCTATTTGGTCTTCCTTTTGTGTCGCTGATTTTTTTTTTGTTCTTTTTTGTTGATTTCCTTTTATGTTTGATCATTTTTGTCCTCTTTTGGTCCTTTCGATTTCCATTTATTTCCTTTTAACCTCCCTTTTGTCTCCTTCAGCCTCCCTGCCATCTTTCTGCATACCAGAGTCCTATTGCCATATTTGGCTCCCTGAGCATTTTTGTCCTTCTATCTCTCCATTATTTTTCTCTCTCGCTCATTCTAGCTTCCTTTTGTCAGCTTGAAATTTTATGTATTTTTTAGTTTTTATCCATGTTGTCCTGTTTTTATCTTCGCATTACCTTTCGTCCTAATTTTGTCTCATCGAGCTTCTTAGTCCTCTTTTTCCTCGCAATAAGTCTTTTTGTCCTCTTTTCTTCCTACTTGAGACATAGTCCGCCCTCTCTCGCTTCCTAACACGTTTTGGAGCTGAGATCACGAGAGTCACGCCAAATCCTAGCTATACCACTATAATTATGTATGAAATGCAACTTCCAGAAATGTTAAATTCTTGAAACTAGCACTTTCATCTCATTAGAAAACTTCCTTTATTGAAAGATGCCTTCAATTAGTTTTCCTCATTTTTATTCATATAACTTTGCTTTCCTAGACATTCTCCCTGATCAGGAGGAATGGAAGGACAAATAAAAAAGAGAAGTTTGCCTTCTTAGAAATTCCTTCTGAACAGGAGGAATGGGAGGGAAAATGAAAAGGAGAAGCTTGCATTCCTAGACATTCCCTCTGATCAGGAGGAATGTAAGGGAAAATGAAAAAGAGAAGTTTGCCTTCCTAGACATTCCCGCTGATCAGGAGGAATGGAAGGGAAAATGAAAAAGAGAAGTTTGCCTTCCTAGACATTCCCTCTGATTAGGAGGAATGGAAAGGAAAATAAAAAAGAGAAGTTTGCCTTCCTAGACATTCCCGCTAATCAGGAGGAATTGCAGGGAAAATGAAAACAAGAAGTTTGCCTTCCTAGACATTCCCTCTGATCAGGAGGAATGGAAGGGAAAATGAAACAGAGAAGTTTGCCTTCCTAGACATTCCCGCTAATCAGGAGGAATTGCAGGGAAAATGAAAACAAGAAGTTTGCCTTCCTAGACATTCCCTCTGATCAGGAGGAATGGAAGGGAAAATGAAACAGAGAAGTTTGCCTTCCTAGACATTCCCGCTAATGAGGAGGATTGGAAGGAAAAATGAAAAAGATAAGTATCAACGATGAAAGAGGAAATGCAAACGAGAGGAATCGAGAGTTACCAAAAAACTGAAAAAGAACCACCGAGGATGAAAATGAAAATGTAAAAGAGAAGGACTGAGGATAAAGGCGGAAATGTAAACGAAAAATACTGATAATAAAGCCAAAGTGTGAACAAGAAGCACCGAGGATAAAAGTGGTGAAACAAAAATGTGAATGAGAAGCCAAGAGGATGAAAGCAAAAATATAAAAAAGAAACAGCGAGGATTAAAGTGAAAATGTGAAAGAGAAGCACCGAGGATTGAAGCGAAAATGTAAAAAGGTAAGCACTGAAGGTGAAAGCAGAAATGTAACAGAGAAGCTCGGAAAGTAAAAGTTAAAATGTAAACGAGAGTATAGAGTGAAAGCGAAAATGTAGGTAAAAGAGATGCACCGAGAATGAAAGTGAAAATGAAAAAGAGATGCACTGAAGATGAAAGCGTAAATACAAAATAGAATTTCTTTGAAACTTGTCGTATCGATTTAAGGCAAACCTCTGTTTCACCGCTACGCCACAAAGAGGGAAGGAGTGAATTAATTAATGTGTATTAATTGAATCCGATCGAAATGTATAGAGATCATTTCTGCAACACCAGAGCTCCTCTAATTCACGTAGGAACGCAGGTAGATAGGTAAATATTCAGAAGATTGAAAGACAAAGAGCTCTCGGCTGCTTTCGGTTATTTCAACAAGCCTCAGCATGTATCAATACTTCACTTCATTGCAAGTTGAACACTAGGACCAGGTCGGTTCAATTACCAAACATTGGTCCTTGTTTCTTAGCCACGTTGTTACCACTCTCACTCTTTTCTCTCTCTTTATCTGTAGGTCCTAACTGAGATATTATATACTAGAGCTATTTCTGTGTTGGTACGCGATTAACTAACCTTAAGATACCATCGCAACATATAAGGATAGGAGGAAAAGCGTTTATTTATGCAAGTTTTTGTTTAAACGTTTTACTTTTTATATTTGATAATAACGTATTTATTCTCCTATGGAGCCTATACAATATCATTCGCCCCTCATTTAATGTGCTTTTGAGCCTAATAGTAGTCGATATTCCCTCAAACCACTTCTACAAATCGTGCTCTCAATAATCACATAACAGAAGGGGAAAAGGTTTTTTGTGGAGTTGTGTGAGAGAGAGGAGATTAGATTATAAAATAAAAAGACTCTCCCATTCTAGTCGAAGCCTAGATACATTTATTTGTAACATAAAAATGAAATTAATACTAAAGATAATTCTAAATCCATTTTTTTCCATTTATGGAGATTTACAAACTTCGTTATCCATTACTTATATATTATTTTTCCTTTTACCATTTACGTTTTGACTGTATATTTAACCTTTTGCTGGCGATCTTTTTCCTGGTCTTGTTTTGAATAATTTTTAACTATGACTCTAAAATGAAATTTTACGAGATGCTTACCTCTCGCAAACGAATGAGGTCGTTGCAAACGCGCGCGCGCACGCACAGTTTTGAAGAGTGGTGGTTTATGGGTGAATTTCCATCGAAAGAAGAGACAGGGGCTGAAGGTTTACAGTGGGGTTAGAGGGATATTAGCCATTCCGCTTTCTTATATCTGAAAATTTTATGATTAGTATGACGAAAACTATAGATGCCAAAAGTCGACAACGTTTTATACCTTTGATATCTCGAAGGAATAAAGTTATTTTGTGTTTATTTTCACGAGCGAAAGTCATGACCTGCTTTTGCAGGTTCAACCTTTGACTCCAAAAGCCGGAACAACATCATGTGTACCAAGCAGTAAGCCTTTCTTGGTATTTTCAACTTTAATAGAAATTAAAACATAAAATTATGTTCATTTTAATTTCACCGCTCAAATTTAATGCTTCGTTTCAGGAGAGGAGTTTGGTCTATTGAGTTTCTGCCATATATAAATTTTTACATACATGTCGTTTCCGATGGTAAACCAAGACCATTTACCTCTATTTAAGTGTCACAATTAACACCTGTTACAAAGCAGATACAACCTTCTACTGAAATCAATAATAAAAAGGAATATCACCTGAAAATCACGTCAGTACATATAAACTAGACCTACCCATTTATCAGTATAATTGCGTCGTGTTGACTACCAAGAACTGCGGAACTTGTTATATTGGCATGATCACTACGACACTCTTAAGCGTCTCATAACACACGTTCAGTTATCAAGGGCCCCGGGATTACAATGGATTCGTGTTATAGGGTTCACGCGATGTATGAACACAACCGTCGTTCGTCGGCAGAAAGTGATCACACCAAACTAAGTATGGAAGAAGCGCTCTCCATATTTGAAGAAAATTCAGCCATTATTGCAAAAATCAGGCTGCAAACAATTCCCTAATAAATCGTACACGTAACACTTTTTTCGAGGTATTCCTTAGAAGATAACCGCAAATGGGTCAATAGACGCCTCGGAATAACAAAATGGATTGAAAGAGATTTACTTACTCCTAGCAATCTCGCGAGAAGATTCTTCTTCGAAGATTCGAGGTGCAGAGAAATTTGAAGGACGATTATTTTTGCTGTCGACTACAATAGATCCTGCATCCTATATGGCCTCCTCCCCAAATATATATTTATTGAAACTTTGTTACCTTTCATTTTAATGAAGGTGTCGGGATTGCTTTGCTTTGGAAAGCTTAAAAGTGTCAAATGAGAATGATAAGGTCATATGGGGGGGAGGGGGGTCCAGAATATTAGCCGAATGTCTCGCGCGTAAATGATTCTTAGAAAAATTTAATGTGGTCAAACTGTTCATATTGGTAATTGGCTATGAAACAGTGATGCAATTTTCAAAGCGTTATTTCTCCAAAGCGGCGCTATATCTAGATAAAACAAAGGCTTTATTGAATTACTAGGGTGAAAAATTATTATATTTTGATTTCAATGTATTATTCGATTGTTAATGAATTCAGTCTAGTTGTAAGGAATCATGAATTTCATCTAGCATCGCGTTAAAAGGGTTTAAACATATTCGTAGTACAATCTCATCAATTCATATATCTAGAAACGTCTTCTGAAAATGATCAAAAAGATTGGAAAACTAACATAGATTAAGGTAGGTTCATGTTTCTTTTTTTTATGTTGGAAAAATGCCTTTCCAGTTGAGTTAAGAACAATTAAAATACTGTGTCAAAGCTCCTAATGGTAGCTATTAGAGAGGAAATAGGTTGAGTTGGCCTTTGCTCTTTCTGATTTAAAGCAGTAATATAAAAAATGGGCAGAACACTTAACCGCTTGTATTCATCAATTATCTACAAAATCATTTTTGCTAAAGATTGGAAAAAATTACAAAGGACGAACAAAAATTCAGAAAGGTGAGAAAGGGCGTCTGTCGACAGTGGGAGTCAAATACCTGAAAGGATGATGATGATAATCATTATCAATTACTTAAGTGGAGTGCCTTCTACATCCATACAAAGGTTTACTTTATTTTTTAATTTGTAAAAGCGCTTAAGCAAGCACCCTTTGCTTTGTCAGCAAATCTCGCAATGATACACTAACTCAGCAAATTTCTATTTAAGATCCTTCAAAATTTCCTTCAATTCTCTTCTGTTTAATCCATTATTTTAAAACAAGTACATCTTTTTTGTACCACTTTCCTCACATGGTTCATTCCTAGAGGAAGTGAAAATGTACTTTCTGAAGAACAATTTCAAGTCATTTTTGATATCTTAACATAGGCCCACATTGGGAGGGTGGAGGAGGCGCTGGTTTGGCATTAGTTACCAAGCTAAGGCTGATATATGGCCAATTGCTGGTTCTTCCTGCTCCAATGCCTCAGAGGACTGCGGTTACATATCTCGTCCGCCTATTTACTTTTTTCATCTCTCCTTTTCTCTTCATCTTTGTTTTACCTTTAATATAACAAAATGTGCTAATTTCAATGAAGCCTCATTTGACCTACAGTACTATACCCTACAGGATCCTATGACAAATGCTCACTCCCGGATAATAGCCCACGGACAAGTTCCACCCGGACAATTGCCCCCATAAAAATGCCTCCGTTGGAAATTTTCCCCTGAAGTATAAGTGATTTCCTTAAGAGGTAAAAGCAAAACTTGGTCATCTGTCCAATCCAAGTATCTGATTTGACCTAAGAAAGATCTTGACCTCAAGTTGACACTGCCTCAATTTTAAAATAGATTAATCATGTCACAATTTAAGGCGTAGTGTTATGGCAGAATTACGAACCATTAAGACCGTAAGATCCTCTCGAGACTAGTTCAGTAAATAATAGAAAATGTGAACGACATAGGTAAAAGGCAGGTAAAATAAAGAAAGGAGATAGATAAAGAATTAGTTTGACAATTATTTCTGTAAGGTAATATTTTAAAGGAATATTTATATATTTTAGTCTAAAAGAGAATTAATTGCATGTATATATTATATCTAGTGTCTTATCCACAACTATAAAATAGAACACGAATTCTAATTGTTTAGAGGATTCTTAAATGTCATTTACTCATTTCTTTTATACGACTAGAAAATGGCCGGTAATAAGAATAATACTCTAACACAATCTCACTTACTCCTGCACAATCCGACTTTTTGGGGATTATAAATGTTGTCAGGACAACGAGAGACTCATTCTTAACCAAATTATTTCACATCAATTAGTTTACACAGTCCATAACTTGCATTTTACTGAATCATCTTTATTAACACATCTTTTAAAAGCCGATTCTTGTTTGCCTATTCCTTTAAACATGGTAGCTTTTCTTTACACAAATTTCTTTTAAGTTTTCGAACTCTTCGTTAAATAATGGCGTTAATTTTTCTTTTTAGGAATTGCACCCAAAATTAAACAAATTACGGTCAAATTTTTTTTTTACTTATTTCAATTAAAATATTATTACCTATCAATTTTTTACTGAAGAAAAACTTTCCCCTGAATTCTCTGTTTCATGGTTGTTAGTACAAGCGCCATTGTAGAAAGGGGTGTTATATCAAAGTGGTAATATATCAAAAGAGTCGAAATCAGGGATAGATTCAAAGGAGTCACACGAACATTACCGTAACGTTACGAAAGTGCTTGGATTCATCTTTTCATTTTCCTGTTGATTAATTTTTTAGCATATATATATATATATATATATATATATATATATATATATATATATATATATATATATATATATATATATATATATATATATATGCGGTTAAAGGGCAATTTTTGGCAAACACATTCTTCTTCAAAGCCCTCAGAAGGAGCTTTTCTCACATACACGAGAAGGTAACACTTAAAATAATCCGCTCGAAAAGCAAGGGTGACACTTAAAAACGCCAATCGACAGATAGTTTTTTGGCTATCTGAGAGAACACCTATTTTAAGGGTTACCTTCTCGCGTATGTGAGAAGAGCACCTTCCGAGGGCTTTGAGGAAGACTATGTTTGCCAAAAATAGCCTTTTAACCACATAATTAATTGTGTTACTGCAATAATATTTTCTTAATATATATATATATATATATATATATATATATATATATATATATATATATATATATATATATATATATATATATTATATATATATATATAAAGAGAGAGAGAGAGAAAAAAAAAAAGAGAGAGAGAGAAAGAGAGAGAGAGAGAGAGAGAGAGAGAGAGAATTTAATTATAAAAGAAAAGCAAATAAAAAGACGGTAATTTAGTTATGGTCAAAAGGGCTCACGCCTGTCTGGTTCCTCAGACTTCGCGGAGGGACAATTTTCAATACTTTCTCTGATTCGGTATCAAAGGATTAAAGAAAATCACACCAGCTCACAGGGATAGTGGTAATTGTATAGGATGTCGATTTAATCAAACTTAGGCCAAAAACTAACTAATTTAAATAAGAATCGAAGTGAAATACTTTTAATTTTTAACCGAAACTATTTTGAATTAGTATTTAGCTAAACGTATTTAGGTCATTCTTTTGCCATGTCCTCCTTCGCTATGCTGCCCTTTGAACGGGGGTACCTTTATTATTCAATACTAAGTTAAATATTCTAAAAGTTTCTTTAGTACACACAAACCATTTTCAAATATTGCTCGCACTCGAAGTTAATAAAATTGGCGCAACCAAATCTTTGTTTCCCAAAACTCGATTTCCGAAGCGTCGAAATAAGTCCATAACATATTTGAAAAGAGATAAAACGTTCCTTTTTTTCAGCCACATTACATTTTATGTAGTATTTCTTTTTAATTTATAGGAAAAATGTTAATTTAGTTTTTATTTTGATAATTTAATATATAAGACATAGGGTTTTTTTATTATTGATCATTTCTTTTATGAAAAAGAGAATTTTTTTCTCAAATGCTAAGGGACTACATGTCTGCAGGCCGTGTGACGAATCCTAACTCTGAGGATAAATAAATATATATATATATTTTTTTAAATTTTCAAATGTGTAAAAAATTGCAAGTGTTCACATCACCAATTTGTTGGCATCCAATTAAATATTAACCCCTGGGAGAAGAGTTCTCCACTCCTGGTTATATGTACAGTAGTATGGTACTCTTAACTAACTTAACCTCATCAGACTTATCCAAACAGAATAGATATTAATACAAAAATATAACAAAGGAATACAAATTTGCTACTCCAGTACAAATGGCTGCTAATAACGGCTTTAGTGTTTTAAGAAAGGCCACAAACAAGAGATGCCGCTCATTTCGTAGATGTAGCCCGATTTTAACATCTTAAAGTTACTTTTAAACATAGCTAAAATTAAATATACTGATACCAACATATATTTTCAATAGCTACATACAAAGACAAGTATTGCTAAGTGAGGCTCATTGACACCTGGTTGAACAATAGAAACTTGGAGAAATTTAGAAGGATGTAATCGATTGTCAATGAGCAACCTCCAGCGGGGGTACAGGGATACTCAATATTGGAGAAAATTTATTCCTCTAAGAAATTGTTTATGATCGTATAAATGTATTTAAAAACAAACGAAAGCAACTAATCTAATCTTGTTTCGGGGCCAAAAAAGCAAAACATAGGAGAAGTAAAGGAAATCATGGCAAATACATTTAAATGGTTGCTGCAGAAGTATGAAAAAGAATGTCAACTAGAGTTGTCTTGTGCTGAGGAAATGGGAGGGTTAGATAAGGGGTGCAGATACCTCATTCATAAAACCAAACACGGGTGTAAATAATCATTAGTGGTTACGCGCACCTAAAACTGCAAGAAAATAGTCGTCTGGAAGCCGGAGCAAAGAGGAACCAAGCCGCTCTACTCAACCATAAATGTAGATGAGTCTTCAGGTAAAAGCTTATGAAAAAATGAGGTTTAGGCCCAGCTCTTGAATAGAGTATCGGATCTTTTGTAGAATAGTGGTCTTAAATAACAAATCTGATAATTAGAGGTCTCAGTTCTGTTTATTTGAAGAATAGGGATCCTGGTTTATGAGCGAACCTACCAAACAAACCTACCGCAAAGAATGCAAGTTGCAACCAACTATGCTAATACCCAAATACCCTCAGTAGAATTACTGAAGGGGCAAGTACGAGTAAGACACCAGGCCCATCGATTTTAATCGGGTTATTTACAAATTAACTCATGTGAATAATATTGACCCCAGTTTTCTTGTAAAATCTTTAAGAACACGACACAAAGGATCCTATATGTAAAACTTTACTCTCATCTTGGAAGACTCGGTGTATGATCTTAAATATAGGATGAAAAAGGAGAAAAAACAGAGAAAAAAAACACATTTAATCGCTCTGTTCTCAACAATTTCCAGGTGTAAGGTCTTTTAAAATGTAATAATTTCAGAGACCTCCCCCTGAGATTTGCAGCCGTAACTGTAGGATATTCCATAGTCTTGTCCCTTTAAATTGCTTTGCATCCATTCGCTTTCTGAAATATCGGGTTTTGCAGGCATATACAGTCGACCCTCGAGTATTCGTGGGTCGTCATCCGTGCCTTCAACTATTCGCGGAAAATTTGGGGGGCCTTAAAATTCAAAATTTGCGCCATTTCCAGACATCCGCGGAAACCTACGTACATAGTCGTAAAACGTAAGTGTTGGTTGGCTGATATGGGACGATTCCAGCCAATCAGCGTTCAGATCTCACTCGCTGGACTAGAGTATGTACAGTATATGTACTGATTTCCCGCGTTCCATTCAGTACGCTTGTGTCCCACGTGTTCGGCGTTTACTGAGCAGAAGTCTGAGGATAATTAGAATCTCCTCAGCTTCCCTGTGCAGTTATATCATCATCATTGTCATCATCATCATTGAACTGCTCAGGCAACATCATCTACAATCATCAGTCATCATTCTTCAATCAAAACAAAACTATCTCCAGGTGAGTAAATATTATACAATAAAATAATTTAATGTCTTATGATACTTTATTTCGTACTGTATGTGTATGAACAAAACATAACTTCTTGAATTAATATAGGGAGCGTATTACGATGTTTGGGAAGGGTTGGGGGTGTTTTGGGGGTAGCGTCAACTGTAGTTAAAGATATTGATGATAATTTTAAAGTGCAGGGAGATTTAAATAAATTGTTATCCTAGGCACATAAGTGGCAAATGACTTTCAACCTTGATAAGTGCAAAGTTATTAACATGGGAAAAGATAATAGAGAATTTAACTATCTAATGGATGGGCATTGGCTGAGCTCAGTAGAGGATGAGAAAGATCTAGGAGTAGTAATAGATAAGTCATTAAGGTTTTCTAAGCAGTGTATTAAAGCAAGAAATAGGGCAAATAGAGTGCTGGGTTTTATTAAGAGAAATGTCAGTTACAAAAGTAAGGAGGTTATTCTTAAACTCTATAACTCTTATGTTAGGCCACATCTAGAGTACTGTATACAGGCATGGTCCCCACATTTTAGACACGATATTAACCTTCTTGAGTCAGTGCAACGGAGGGCAACAAAGATTATTCCTTCCCTGAGGCACCTTGAATATATAGATAGACTGAGGGTATTAAATATGTTCTCGTTCGAAAGGAGGTGTGTGAGAGGGGATATGATTGAGCTCTTTAAAATTTTTTCCGGGATAGATAAATTGGATGTCAGCAAGTTTTTTGAGTTAGATAATGGAAATCGGACTAGAGGTCACCACTTGAAAATTAAAAAGCAAGGGTGTAGGTTGGATTTAAGAAAATATTTTTTCACCAATAGAGTGGTAGACTTCTGGAACAAATTGCCGCCGAGGGTAGTAGGTAGTCCAAGTCTAAATGTATTTAAGAGTAGGTTGGATGAGTTTATGGGGAGGGAAGGTTGTGATGGTTCCTAAGTTTTGTATATATTAATATTGTTTGTATATATCTATAGCTGCATGATTTAGTTCTTGACAAGCCTTGATTGGTGATACCCTTGTTTCTGGATGCAATCCTCTGGATGTAGTTTTCCTGGGAGTTTGGGTGCCTAAAAAAGAGGCCGTTTGACTCGGATGACCTATGATGAGCCCTTGTGGCTTTTGTCATCTGTTATATTATATTGTGGGGGACTTTGATTTTGTCTTCCCCTGGTGATGGTGCTTTTTGTGGTTGGGTTTTGAAGGATGCGGATGACCTTTGATAGGCCCTTGTGGCTTTTGTCATCCGTGTAATTATGTTATGTTATGTTATCCGCGGTTTTTCAATATTCGCGGAGGTTCGTGGTCCCTATCCCCCGCGAATATGGAGGGTCGACTGTATGTGTCTTAGACTTCCTTTATATTTCCTTCCACTCCCTCTACCATAAGATGGCATTCATATTCATGCACATAACAATTACCTATCCCCCCATCCCTCCATACCACTACCTTCCTTTTAATGAGGTGATCTTACCTAGGCATCTATTGCGGTGCGTCTCATTAAAGGTCTTCATACACGAGTTTTCGAGGCCAGTCAAACTTTTCAAGACGGAAAGTTTGTCAATCTCTTTGTTTCTTTGGTTGATGAATCTTCTTGGGCCGACGACCTGCATCTTGGCCTCCGGGTGACAAATGCAACCGAACACGTGGCTCTTGCGGACTTTGACCCAAGAAGAGTGGCAGACTTCCCTGTAAAATAAAAAGGGAAGTCCATTCGTGTTTACTAGTCTAAAATCATTTATTACTGCTAAAGGAAAAGAAAGTCAACAAAGAAAAAAAGAAAAGGAAAAACAAAGAAAAAATAAAAAAGATGGAAAGGAAAAAACTAAAGAAAAAGTAAATACGTAAGAGAATAATAAGGAAACGGTTTAATTTAAGTATTAAAACGAAAATTAAAATTCCTATAGTCAAACATGCCTAAATTCATTAAAGCACAACTGCTGTTATATTGTGCGACAACATATTTTTGTGCATGACAGTACTAGAAAAATACACCCATTATCTAATCCAAACTCTAGAATATAATGATAGAAGAGAACAGTGTGTTTCCTCGCGAGAATCTTTCATCTTACGCAATTCTATTAATCTTTTTTCTCCTCCTCGTACGTGTAAATGTATCTTCCGCTTCTACGTAATCTTCCAACGAATAAAAGGCTAGTAAAGTTTATCCTTCCATGAACTTATCTAGCGTTTGTTAACGTGATTGTGTTAATTAATTAAAAAATGCATTATTATTTACGAATTTGAGTTAAATAGTCCTCCAAAGATAGCCTGAGAGTTAGATTACGTTTACTGTGTGTACGCATTTCTGTCACGCAGTTGGTTAGATGTAGGCGTTTTACTGTTTGGGAGAACCATAATTTTTCACATAAAATTAAGTGATACACGGAGGAAAAAATAATAGCGGGAACAAACATTTCGCTTCAATTACTGCATCCCTTTGCCCCCAGTCTTTATAATAAAAAATCAGAACGCCAAATTGTGTTAGATGGATGAAAGAATGTTGAGTGGCCGTAAAGTAAGAGATTGGAACGATTATATGGCATCCAGAAGCTCCATTTATGTCCTGCTTCGTTCCGGCTACTCCACATTTCTGAATCTCAATAAAAAAAACTGTTGCACGGAATTTCCTTTTAATAAAACATGAGAAGTTACGAGAGAAATAAAAAGTCGCTTCGCTCTCATCTTTTCTGCACGTATCGCTTTATTTTATCTCAAACCTGTAGCGCTCAAGGTACTGGCAGCAGATTTTAAAGGACGAATTTATTTCCGACCATAATATTTATTTATTTCGTGTACATGGATGGGTACTGTCAATAAATATTTTTAGGATAAATATATTTGATCCAAATATAAAAAAACTAAGCGAATGGGTAAGTTGGATGTCTTACCTCGGAGTCTGTCACCTCAACATAGAGAAGTAATAATACACACTAATATCGTGCGAACCAGAGAGGGTGAGGTAATACACATATTACTAATAACGTAGTACGTCTTGTTTACCGTCAGAAATAGTATAATAAAGATAGATTATTACAAGGCTAGTGTAACTGTGCCGTCAAAGATGACTGCATTTTTTTTTAAGTTAGAACGATATTTCATTATTAGAAATAATATCAAGTCGTTGAAATATAAATTACAATTTAAAAAAAATAGCTAAATTCGAGTGTTACTGACCCCCCCCCCCAAAAAAAAAAATTATAAATAAATTCACGACGGGTATTATTATTATAGATAAATGAGTTCTCGTTTCCTCTTCTGAACTAAAGCGAAAACAGACGCAGGAACAGTCGACTCTTTCTCATCTTAAAACTAATACAGGGTTATGGGTAACTTTTCGTCCGATAAATAACAGTTATTAAAGAAAACTAAATAATTAATCTTTATTTGTAGAAAGTTGTTCTAAGTTTACACATAGCGCTATACAGGGTGTCTCTAAATACTGGACACACAGGCTAAATGCATATTTCTAACGAAAATTTAAATTGGTTTTATTTAACCTAAACTACATTTTATTTCATTTAAATTTTAATAAATCACATTGAATGCAATTTGCACCATTGGTGATGCAAAGTTCGATGTGCTTTGCCAGATTCACCCGACGCATTAAGTCCAAATTTCCGTTAATTGGACCACATTCATTTATGAGGCGCTGTTTCCTTTGTGTCTCTCTTATCTTTAATATTCATTGAATAAAGTGGCTAAGTCTGGTAAACGAAGAGCATTCATTCATCAGCATGGTAAGCCCCGTGTTATTGGGCATAATTGTTATCAAAATCTTTAGAATATCATCGCATTGAATTAACTAATTTAATGCACGAAATTATTGATCATGTTTGCTAATGGGTGGGTAGGCAGAAATCTACAAATTGCGAGACCGTGGCGCAATGTTAAGTCAAGGATGTGATGCAATTGCACAGAGCCTTAAAGCTTGATATCCGTCAGCCCAGAAAGAGTTGTAGAACTCATAAATAGGAAGTAGCAACACGCTAATTTTAATTTTATGAATAAACTTCCTTTTTCTAGTTTGTTAAACTTTATAAACTTATCCATTTTGATTTTTATTCTTCTGTTTGTACCTCGAAATTCCAAATCGGGAAGGACATATTGCCGCAACCTGTAAAAGGTGTTACAAGTTGAAGCCGTATCGCTTAGAAACTAAAATTTTGTCTCTACCCAAACTTTGCTCATATACGGAACTCAACCACTTAAAGTTAAAATAAATGGAAGAAATTTAAGTCGTATTCGTGTTGCCTACTCTCTTGTTGTGTCGTTTTAACTTTAAAATGACCAAAGTATTTAAAAATAACTTTAATGAGGAAAGGAAAAGAGTAGCAAATATTTTTACTAAAGAAAAGTATATAAATTAGATTCAATTTAAAGTTCTGAAAATCACTAGAAGAAGGAATTTGTGTGGCAAGGTGCTGAACTTCATGATTCCTATATTGTGCATCTGTGATAAAACGCATTTAAACAATTAGTTCTTTTCAAGTTCTGACACACAGCAGACAAACCTGAACGCTGAATGTAAATGGCAATCAGAAATTAAAGATAATAGAGAGAAACAATAAGCGCTAAATGGTACAAGCAGAAGGTTGTCCAGACTTTAGGTAGTACAAACACTAGCTAGTAAAGCACTTGGGGGGATGGAGGGCGGTAACTCTAGGTGGTCCAAATACCAGCTAGTCCAGAAAGTAGGTGATACAAACGCTAAGTGGTAAAAATTCTAAGTGATCCAAACTAGGTGGTACAAACGGTACGATGTCCAAATTTTAGGTGCTACAAACGGTAGGAGGTTGAAATTCTTGGTCGTCAAAATTATATATATATATATATATATATATATATATATATATATATATATATATATATATATATATATATATATATATATATATATATATATATATATATATATATATACATATATACATATATATATATATGATAAATAACACCCACAAGGAAAATGGAAAAACGATTCCGAGCGCTTTCGTCTTTTTTCTAAAAGACCTCTTGATGGAATAACGTAGGTCAGGACAGACAATGTCTTGAATAGTAAGGAGTGGAGGGTTAATAAGGCTACCTGCTTCAAAACCCTAACTAGGGGGTACAAATTCTTTAAACACTTCAATTTGTGATTTAATATAATTAGATATGATAGGATCTAGGCTTAACGATCCAGGGCTAAAGTATTAATAGAGATACACTCCAAATAATTTTTTGAAATGTAGTTTGTACATTTAATAACAGGTTTAGCACTATTCCAATTAATAGTATGATCCTGACTATAGCTATGTAAAAATAATGCAGATTGTTGACAAAGATTACGAACATTAGTTTGGTGCTTTTTAACTTTAACATTCAATTCTCTACCTGTCTGTCCATAATAGCATTTTTCACAATTATTGCAACCAATAGAATATACAATGCCTGGTTTAGATGGTGATCTTTTACGAGAAAACGATGGATAGTATTTTCATATTTAAAAATAACATTTATGTTCAAAGGTTTTAGTAAATGAGGTAATTTAATGAAACTTTGGTCAAAAGGTAAAACTAATACATTTTTTGGCATGAAATTTAGGGATGTTACGATTAGGTTGATAAAATGAGCGCTTAGCAGAATTATAACAATTTTTAAGTACGTAGAAAGGGTAATACAAATTTAAACCTATATTATATATCTTATCAACCTCCTTTTCCAAATATTCGGGTGAAACAATTCTCAGGGCACGGAGAAACATGGAAGAGAAAACACTTTTGATACTAATACGGTGATCGGAATAGAAATGGATGTATGAGTTAATGGCTGTAGGTTTTCTATAAATTTCATATTTGAAACCTTGGTCTGTTCGCTGGATCAAAATATCTAAGAAAGGAATTGTGTTATCTTTTTCATTTTCTAAAGTAAATTTATTTGAGGGGACAAACGTGTTGATTTTTTCTAGAAAAGTATTGATATTAAGATCATTAGGCTACAAACAAAGAATGTCATCAACATAACGCATCCATAAAATCGGGGTTATGTTGGTTTAGGGAAGTATTTAAGACATTGTCTGTCCTGACCTACGTTATTCCATGAAGAGGTCTTTTAGAATAAAGACGAAAGCACTCGGAATCTCTTTTCCATTTTCCTTGTGCGTGTTATTTA
The DNA here is from genome assembly GCA_963969495.1 of Ceratothoa steindachneri. Lineage (NCBI taxonomy): Eukaryota > Metazoa > Arthropoda > Malacostraca > Isopoda > Cymothoidae > Ceratothoa > Ceratothoa steindachneri. Next base: position 87,439,898 of record OZ018334.1, on the reverse strand, counting down.
TCATAATTTTGACTCACGTGCAAGTTGTGAGTTTATTTTCATATATATATATATATATATATACAATTAAACCACTTTTTTAGCAAAAAGTTTATCGAACCGCAACTAGTTTCGGTATGAAGTTTTCCATACCATAATCAACCGTTAAAGTCCTAAAAATTAATGATAAATTGTCTTTTACTGTATATCGCAAACCCACCAATTCTAATTCCTATATACATCATTTTCGTGTAATGATCTTGATATAAAAAAGCCATTATTTATGTTTCTAAGAGCTCTCCGAATTTGTGACCCCTGTTTCTTACAAGATGAGATCACCTTTGTTACATGCTTTTTCAATGAATTAAAATACCCCCTCTACCATATGGATGAAAGCTTATCTAATGTACGGGCAATATTCTACTGTTCTCAAAAGAAAAATCCTATATGTAAAAAGGATTGCTGGGCTCTTCCATATTCCCCCTTGCTCAAAGGATTAAACCCCATAGTATCCCCCAACTTAACCACCTTCAAATATCCCTTAACTATTAAAAAATCATTTCGGTCCACTAAACCTGAATCGTCTAATATAGATACAGGTATTTACCTGATCCCACGTAAAACTCCAAATTGCCCCTCCTTCTATGTGGGAGAGGCCAGGAGGTCGTTAAATAAACGCATTTATGAACATAAGGGGGATATTCGTAGAACAAGCGAGGCTTCTAGTATTTTCACCCATGTGAAAAACACCAACCACATAATTGATTTTCCTAGTACCCAAATAATTTACCAATGTAACGATTTTAGTAAAAGAAAAATGATCGAATTTATATTAATCAAAGAAATCACAAACTTTAATCTGTCAGAAAGTCAACACAAATGTAGCCGCTATGTATCTGACCTCATTTTAAAAAAATATTGTTAATCACCTAAAACTGACGCCTCCTGATTAATGTCAGTTGCCGGTTTCTGTATATTTTAGTATTTCTGTTTTCTTTGTCAATTTCTTTCAGTTAACGGATGAAGATGGTATGGAAAACGTTATACCGAAACTAGTTCCGGTTCAATAAACTTTGTACTCAAAAAGTGGTTTCATTGTAAATTAATTTACTTGTTATTGGGGAAAACAGTGTCTTCATATATATATATATATATATATATATATATATATATATATATATATATATATATATATATATATATATATATATATATATATATATATATATATATTTATATATATTATTAAAGGCGACTGTGAATAATAATTCCTGCTCATCTTAATCCTGTGTCCATTATAGATTAACCATTTTAAGTAGTCTCAACCTTCATTTTAATGTACCTTTTTATGTTTAGGAATTTCCATTCCCTATGAGGATGTTCATATCTTTGTTAACATCTAAGTAACGATGTATGTATATAAAAGTCTGCCATCGATTCCTTAAGTGACAAATATCAACTTTTGATAATGATGCAGGTGTGTATTGAAACTTGTCGGGCCAATAAATATTTTGCTTTACTCAGTGAACTAGTTTCCTACCCTCGTTGGTTACTACTTTTCTAATGCATTTTGGTGAACTTATCCACGAGTTAACTCACGACCGAAAGCAGAATATTAGACAAATTGAAAGACTTGAAAATAAAATAATTAACCCTAAATTCGCAGTCGACTTCAATAAAATGAACTGAATAAAGTTCGAAAGTACTTGGAAGCACCTTTTCATTTTTCCTGCAGGACATTGCATTCATATATATATATATATATATATATATCAGAGGTACATGTTTAAAAGAATGTAAGAGACATAATGCGCAATGCCAACTTATATGTGCACTGATAATTATAATTTAACAATAAGACAGAAATATAGTTTTAATATAAAAACTACTCACTTCAATTATACATGATCTCCAGTAGTCTTGGTTTGATGGTGTTTCACGTTTTTCCGCAATATTTCTAGCCCCAAATGGCTTATTTTTTATATCTAACAGTATGTCTTTCTCCATTTCTAAGTTAAGGGTAAAAATACAGCAACCCTGCAAAACACAACTGATCTTGGCCCACAAACGCACAGAATAACAACAATCAAATAACGACAGCGGCGAACACAACGAACCTTAGCCAGAGACCGATCTGACTGTCGCCTGTACTATACTCTTGATAAGAGATGCCGGTTAGTCTTTTACACCTACTACCAGTCTCGTTCGTATTAGCCCGAGGGGCTCGATAATTTTTCGTTCCTTTAAGAATATTGTAGTAGGGAATCCTTTCATAGATTGAAATTTAAATTCTAATTTCTATAGAAATCCATTCTTTCAAGAAAACATTAAATTTAAATTAATTTTAATTTTTACGATTATATATAACAACTGAGGCTGTAACTTCAGAGCCCGATTCAAGAGCGTGTGAACGATGTCGAGAGAACGTTTGCTACGAATGCTATATTTTTTTTGGACACATGGCACCTACCTCTAAGACGACCGCCAGATGCTGAACGAAAATATATGAACTGCGACCAAGCTCAATAAAAGGCCCCCCGAGTTATTGGCTGCAATTACTTACTTGAAGTCAGTGTTGGAAGAAATTAAATCAGCTTGCAAATACACGTTCACTTTACCAAATTTATACTCGGGCTAAGCCCAAACAGCCCAAGTGCCACTGATATATATATATATATATATATATATATATATATATATATATATATATATATATATATATATATATAAATATATATGATGAAAATTAATGCAATATCGCAAGAAAAGATGAGGAATTAAACCACATTCTCCGAAGACAATTTAATTCACAACAGTTTCGGTGTGTATCTCACACCCCTTTTCAACTGACACTGGATAGAAAATATGAGAAAAGTGCTTACATACATAACACAGGGTCAGGTCGTAAAAGATCCCCTCTTTTTTTTCTCCCAATCCCCTACTTGAGGCTAATCGGGGGGGGGGGTTAGGCCTAAACATATTGAAGGGCTGATATTTCACTATTTTGTTCATTTGCTTTCGTATTACAGGATTAAAAAAAAAATTCACCCTCAGATAGATTTAAATTAGGAACTGACGATATCAAGCTCGATTCTACGATTCTTCTCTTAACATAGTTAGCCGATTTAAATACCATTTCACTTCCATTGAAATCGATCGAATGATTAAAGTCTCTAACATGGCAAAATATTCCACTGCTTTGGCTGCCCACTCTAATATCTCTTTTGTGTTCATACAATCTCTTGTCTAGATTTCTCCCTGTTTTCCTTATATAAACTTTATGGCAATCGTTGCATGGTATTGCCTATACTCCTATGTTATGATGTTCTTTGGGTTTCCTGGCCATCATCAATTGGTTTAAGGAATTATTATATTTAAAGGCTAGATTAATACCCGTTTTTTCAAATATGTCCTTTAAACTATTTAAATATGAATGGGAATATGATAATAGGTTACCCTTTTTAGATGTCCTCATTAATAAAGATCACCATGAATAAAAACTTGACGTTTATAGGAAACCAACCCACTCGAATGCCTATATACATTATTTTTCGTTTCACGATAATACTGTTAAAATTCAGTAATTTCTAACCTTTTTCTTAGAGCATATAAAATATGTCATCCTTCATATTTAGATGAGGAAATTGTCATTATCAAGACCATTTTTTCTAATTTGTATTACCCTGATTGGTTCATATCGTCTGCCCATTTTGCAGCTAGGAAAACATTCTATGGTAATAAGCCTTCCCGCACTAATGACTTCAACAAATGTATAACATTGCCCTTTAAGAATAAATTAAATAGCTTAAAGGACATATTTGGATAAAACGGGTATTAATCTAGCCTTTAAATATAATAATTCCTTAAACCAATTGATGATTGCCAGGAAACCCAAAGAACATATTAACATAGGAGTATATGCAATACCATGCAACGATTGCCATAAAGTTTATATAGGGGAAACGGTAAGAAATCTAGACAAGAGATTGTACGAACACAAATGAGATATTAGAGGGGGCAGCCGAAGCAGTGGAATATTTTGCCATGTTAGAGACTTTAATCATTCGATCGATTTCAATGGAAGTGAAATGGTATTTAAATCGGCTAACTATGTTAAGAGAAGAATTGTAGAATCGAGCTTGATATCGTCAGTTCCTAATTTAAATCTATCTGAGGGTCAATTTTTTTTTAATCCTGTAATAGCCTCAAGTAGGGGATTGGGGGGAAAAAGAGGGGATCTTTCACGACATGACCCTGTGTTATGTATGGAAGCACTTTTCTCATATTTTCTATCCAGTGTCATTTGAAAAAGGGTGTGAGATACACCGAAACTGTTGTGAATTAAATTGTCTTCGGAGAATGTGGTTTAATTTCTCATATATATATATATATATATATATATATATATATATATATATATATATATATATATATATATATATATATATATATATATATATAGATATATATATATATATATATATAGATATATATATATATATATATATATATATATATATATATATATATATATATATATATATATATATATATATATATATCGTGTAAGATGGGAGCAGCTTCTCTTGTATACATTTTTTTTAAACGAAAATCTGTATTTTGTCTTTACGAATTTTATTTTTGAACTTTCTAACTTGGCGAATGCAGTTTTTGGTGTCTGGCTGGATATTAAAAAGATATTGAGGGAGATTCATTTTATTTGTTTGTATTCAGAAAATAATTGAGATTTTGGCTCTGAGCTTTCTTCATTCTTCAGGCTTCTTTAAACAGAAGTCTTCGTTGCTGTTGTGGCTGCATTGATGTAAGGTTTTCAATTTATTCATGTTGCCTCCTTTAGTGATGAGGTAGCTGTTTGATGGTCATAAGCAACAAAGAATAAAGTCAGTTTACGTTCTTTGATGCTTTTATAGTTCGGAGTCGGAGTACGGTTCACTTTTAGTGAAGATCCAGGTTTCTTATGAGGATGGTAGTGTTTTCAAGCAGAATTGTTTTTATAATTTGTTCGTTGTATGTAGTGTGCTCTCAGTAACTCTTTCTTGCAGGTCCATCGTTAGGCTTCGGCTGACGGTAGTAGTTGTTGATGGTTTTGATAAGGATTGTAGTGTTTATTGGGGCAATCGAATTTGTACACCACTTTTGTAGCCATTAGGGTGGATTCTTTTTCACCGATGTTGTTTCTCTTTAATACATTACCGACCTTTGCGTTTTTATAGTATATTCGTAGATATAATGTATTGTCACTTTTTCGGATAGCGTTACAATCTTCTATGATATCTCGTAATATTCTTTTGTCTGTTTTGAAGACATCTGTCATTTAGTTCTTGTAATAGAGAGGTCTTATTTTTTTCATCCCTTACCTCATATTTGAGTTAGAAATGTTATGTAGTTTGTTAAGTTCTCTGGTAGAGTAGCTATTGTTGATTAGGATCTGTTTGGTGCGTCAAAATTCTTCGTCATGCGCGTTCCACGTTGAGCAGCAGTTCTTTATAGTTCTTCTATGCATGAGCTCATTACCGATTTTTAATAGCTCTCGGTGCATTCAATTTTGGCATTAAGGCATCGACCGAAGTCTGTCCCTTTTCGATAGACGGTGGTGGTATATTTTCCGTCACTGTTCTGTTTTACGTCTACATCCAGGAAGGGAATACGGCCACTTACACTCAAGTCCGATGTAAATTTGAGAATGGAATGAGATTCTAAGGTCCTTTTGAGCTGTACTAATTGTTTTCAGTCGTTAGATGTAAGGTTATGTCATCAACAACTCGGGTGTAAATATTTAGTGGTTTGGTCATTTTTGTTAAGATAATTTCCTCTAGGTTTTCCTTGTAGAAGTTCGCAAACGTAGAACCCAATTGGACACGATCGCTACTCCGTCAAATTGATGGGAAAGTTTGCTGTCTGGGCTTTGGAATAGAGCTTAAAGTTGCTTTAATAATTGAGGTTCCGTTCGTGGAGAGACAGATCAGGGTTTCTTAGACGCTTTCTGAAATTATTTGGAATGTTTCTTCTATTCGCACTTTGGTGAAAAGGTTCTCGACATCGAGAGAAGCTGCGATGCCTCCTAGTCGGGAACTGTGAAGAATATCAACAAAATTCATGATTGAATTTATTGAGAGTTTTGACTGGATTAATGGCTTAATACTTAAAGGCATTGGGGCTTGACAAATGATTAGGGTCAGGGATTTAAATATTTTGCTTACGGAATTTGACATTCCCGTAGATGTGTCGGTGCTATATAATTTTACCGGCATTTGCCTGATGTCCGATACTTAAATTTTTCATATGTTCATGAGTTTTTAAAACTTCTCATATCCATATTGTTAATTCTATATTAACTTCTACATGTATCAGAACTTATAAGAAAATATTAATAAAACAAGGTCTGCTGACCAAAACGTCGATTCCTCTCACTTATTCTGATTTATGACCTTACAACCTTCAAAACTTTCAATAATTCCAGGACTAACCTTGAGAGGACCTTGACGATTCTATCATTCGAAAGAAAATGTAAAACACAGAAATGTTTTAAATTTAGTTAGAATCAGCCGAATAGTTACAATGTTATTACAAAAACAATAAAAAGCTAAACGGGAACCGACCGACCGATCGACATAGTGAGATGTAGAGTCGCTCGCGACTAAATAATCGAGAGAGTTAATGGATAAAATTTATATAGATATGTTGCTTTGTGTCTTCTTTTTTATCGAACATTAAAATATCACGAATCGAAATCCCGAATTTTTTCATTTAAGGAAGTGATGAATAAATTTTGAAACCTCAAGAAATCGTGACACAATAATTTTCATTTTTTTCTTTCACTTTCATCATTCGATATTATTAAAGTGATGTGTTAGTTTATAATAATACAAAAAAATGTTGTTAAATACTTTAGTAATACATACTATTAACTAAGTTTGTGCAGTGAATACGAATGAATGTTTTGGGCAATTATAATTTTGATAATTAATAAAACATATTTTATTCATATCTCCAATGTAAAACTGGATACAAAGAGATAGGATGATTGTAAACAAAGTAAATAAAAGACATCAGCCTACAGTAAGTTTATCTTTAGAAGCATTACCAATAATATGATAGATGAAGAAATAAAATAAAATAGAATCAATCTTTTATTGCTTATTATTTAATCTTGACTTGTGATAAGAATGAAATAACTGGATTGTGTTAAATCTTAAAAAGATTTAAGTAACATCAACTTAAAACCAGGTAAACTAAAAATTACATTTTTAGGCAGCACATTCAAATTCCCCTTCCCCCCCAAAAAAAATACAAGTGAAAAATATTTAAAGAGAAAATATGTTGAATTGAATCGAAGAAAGTAAAAATGCTTTTCCTGCTAAATATCAAATTAGATACCACCTTGCTAAAGCAGGTGAAGTAGATGCAATTACAGAAAACCTATTAAAGCACTGTTTAAGATATTTAGTGGAATGCGTGCTAGATATGTCGCAAATATTATTAAAGTGCCTATTTCAAATACCAACGTTTTGTGAAACTGAGCTTGTAAGTAGAATAAAAATATGTTGCTGGCAGAACTTCTTTGCTTATGTTTATACATTATTTTTAGGGAGGAAGCATATAAGTAGATTTATTTGCGCTATAAACGCTTGGAGAGCTATACACAACAAGAAAGGCAATATTTAATTAATTTACTCCCTTTTGGAAAAAACAATAACATTTGATGGAACCTTTTTCCAAATATTTGCACGGATGGAGCTGCAGCTATGATATTGAAAATATTGGTTAGCTGTAAAGAGAATAAAACATAAAAATTCTACTTTTTAAGCACTCTTGTTTTCACCGTTAAGTATTAGCAATGAATTTTACCACTCCTATATTAAGAAAGGCTCTAGTCTTGTTTTGTTCTCGGTGTTACGAGCAAAGTTAAATGCTCTCGCGTTAATTCGGGTATTTCAGAGTGCTGGGACGGAAATTATTAATTGCGTCGTGTGTTTACCGAGTTAGTTCGGGTCGACAATCCAGTTACGTTTTATTTTTAAAAGTTTAATTCAAATTCGCGACCATCAAGTCTTCATTCGACCAATTTAAATTACAAGGTGAATCTTTTGGTTTATCCGGAAAGGACCTTTCCTACGAGTATATACAAGAAAGAGAGAGAGCCGAGAGAGCAGAAAGAAGAAACAAAGAAGAACGAGAAAAAGAAAGAGAAGAACGAGAGAGAGAAAGAAAGAGAAGAACGAGAGAAATAGAAAGAAAAGAACGAGAGAGAAAAAAGAGAAGAACGAGAGAGAGAGCGGAAAGAAAAGAAAGAGAAGAACGAGAAGAAAGAGAACGCATCCAACAATATGAACTGGAAATGAATAGAGCGAGGACCGAAACGATCTCCATCAACTCGCGGATGGACGTCCCACAAACTGCGTCAGTGAAGCTCCCCGTTTACAAGGAATGAGAAGATTTCGGGTCCTATTTGACGCATTTTGAAAAGTTCTTCCAGCTAAACCACTTGGACATTGAAGCGGATGTTGTCCCTAAACTTCCCCTATTGTTATTTTCTAAGTTCCGAGATATTTTCATATCCCTTCCGCCGGAGGCAACGATCGATTATTAGACGTTGAAATCGGAATTTTTAGCCGCGTATAACATGAAGCCCGATTTCTGACACGTTAAATTTCGTCACACCCGTATAGAACTCAACCAAACTTTTCGACAGTTTGGGTATACGCTTCAGTGACTTTTCAATTCTTGGCCGATTGTTCGAAAGTTCCCCACGAGTATGAAGCGTTATTCGACTTCATTCTGAAGCACTAGCTTATGGCTTCGCTTTCTTAAATCTTTTGTGAAGGACCAGAAGTGTTCCATCTTCAAGGAATGCATCGAAGAAGCCGATGTATTCGCAGCGAGCCACAAATGGTAACTTAAGGAATGAAGAAAGTCTGATCCATCGTCCCCCATAGGTAAAACTGGCAAACAAAAATTTACACCCTGTACCCCTAGTAAGTTAGTCAAGATAACTGGCCCCTCCAAACCCAGAAAGTTTCATTCATCAGAACCCTATGATGTTAAGCCATTCTCGTCAAATCGCCCTTTGTCATACTTCCCCAGGAGTTCCATCGTGTATTTCTCCTGCGGTATTGAAGGACATTTAAGGAAAAACTGCCTTCAGACCTTCCAATTCCCTCCTAGTTCTCTCAATCAAGTGCACCAAATTTGTGCTTCCCCCGCGCCACTACCGTCGCAAATTGAATCGCCTTCCTCTCCGTCTCCTCTTCTTGCCGCTGACTATCAGGTAAACTTCTTGTTCAAGAAGAGCTCCCCAGAAGCTTGAAGTTTGAGACCGGATCAGTAAACGTCTGTCGGATCTCCGCCCTTGTTCGGGATACAGGGTGTACATTTATTGTGGTGTCGGACTAGCTGCTTCCCCCGATCGCTTTAAACCAAGATAAATTTGCAGTAGTACATGACTACCTTGGGCGTGCAAATCGATTTCTCATCGTGAATTGCTTTATTGGATGCCCGTATTATACCAGCTGGGCTGAAAAAGTAGCGGCTCCAATAAAGTTTTGCGCTGTTCTGGTCGGACAGGGCCTACGGGTTACAACCACCCTGGTGGTTCAACTCATCCTCACGTGTTCCCAGGCGTTAAAGGAAGCAAAGGCACCCGTTCCCCTTGAAACCCCATGCAACTCCGAGTTTAGCGGTATTCTGAACACTGAATTCACTAAAGAACAAAAGGAATGTGATTCACTCTGCCCCCTTTGGACAAAGTTTATAAGATTCAGGAGTCCAGCCGCGGAAATAAAATCGTTTCCTACGTCGTCAAGAACGATCTCATCTACCGCACCTGCTTGAAATGCAATTGTTCCGAGGCCCATGCGGTATGCTTCTCCTACTGGCAGGTCCCCCTCATATTAAAGACGGCTCACGATAGTCTTTTCTCTGGCCATTTCTGCGATACCAAAACGGCTCAGAGAATTTTTAAGTATTTTTCTTGGCCCGGTGCGGCAGATGAGATCCTTAATTATTGCCGTTCGTGTGATATCTGTCACAAGCTAGCCACAAAAGGACGCGTCAGACCCGCTCTGCTGCAGAAGGGACCCCACATATCTAAACCCTTCGCCCGTGAAGCAATTGACCTGATTGGCCCCATTCATCCCCGTCCAGTGAAGAGCACAGAATCGTGCTTACTCTCGTCAATTTCGCCACCCATTTCCCTGAAGCAGTCCCTTTGAAGAAGATAGATAGTATCACATGCGCCGAGGCGTCCATTTCTATCTTCTCCTGAGTCTGAGTACCTAAGGAGGTATTATCCGTTGGAGGTCGTCAATTTACCTCTAAATTAATGGAGTACGTCGGCAAGCTCCTAATGGTAAGACCACTTTTTACCACCCCTGGGAGTGGCATAGATATTTGCCGGTAGCTTTGTTTGCTTAACGATTTGCCTCTTTTGAATTGTTGTATGGTCGGAACGTCCAAGGCCCGCTGAGCATTTTAAAAGGGTTGTTTTCTAACCAAGAATTGGACCGGGAAATCCAATCTTCCTACGCCTACCTTTTAGATCTTCGGCAGAGGTTAGAAAAGTGTGCTGAAATCGCTTTTCAGAACGCGGACGCGAACTTTGATAAATACAAAACGTATTTAAAAATAAAATCCAAGGATCGTAGATTCAAACCCGGCGAGAAGTTTAATTATTACTCCCCACTGAGCATAATAAACTCCTACGTTAATGGAAGGGACCCTTTCCCGTCATCTAAATTCGCGGCCCCGTTGACTACCTCGTTCGAACTCCGTCAGGGGACAAGATATATCACGTAAACATGCTCAAGAGGTATCACCGTCGAGCTTACATAAATAATATCGTGGCTATCGACGAGGAGTCGGCCATGGAAGCAGACTACCCCCTGGACCCGCTACATGTGCTGCAAGTGGCTTGTAAGGAGTACCCCTTGCCCACCGTGCCCAGCACTACCGAATCCCAGTCATCTGATTAGACGTTAACGCCCAGCTGCCCCCCGACTTGAAAAGTCAGCGCAGCAGTTATTGAGTCACTTTGGAGACGTGAATTCCGAGATTCCCGGCTGTGCCGTTTAGTTTGGACATGATATTATTTTAACTCACCTGGAGCCTATTCGTTCTAAGCCGTACCCCTTTTCCATCCATTTAAGAGAGGTTTTCAACGCAGAAGCTACTAAATTGTTAAATTTATAGATTATAAAACCCTTCAAATATAATTACTGCTCCCCCAATGTTTTGTTAAAGAAGTCAGACGGGTCATATAGGCTGTGCTTTAATTTTTGCAAACTTAATTCGCTTACTCTATTTCGAATTGCACACGAGCACTCACTTTCGACATCACTCATTGCATTCTCAAGTTGTACTGACTTCAACATTTTCCTTACTTGCAGTCCAGTAAATATACCACCCTTAAATTTGGCCTCTGATAGATTTGGAAAGAGTAGACGAATCTCTTGAAATGCTTCTCCACCTTGATCTAATGCTTTTACAAACTGTTTGACTAAACCAAGTTTTATATGAAGTGGAGGTAGCAAAACGTTGGCAGGCTCTACAAGAGGCTGTCTAATATCATTTAGTTTTCCTGGCTGTAAGTCATCTCAAGGGAGGGGGCACTCAACCTTCTGTTAATGTTCATAATTAGCCCTACAGTCCCATAGGCAAAGAAAACATGCATACTTGGTGTACTCACCCTGCAATCCGAGTAAAAAGGCAAGCATTTTAAAATCACATACTTAATATAGTTTACCTTCTCGAGAAGCTTTTTTACATTCTCATATTCTTCCTTCATCTGTACCAAGTATGCTATAGGCAGGGATGGATACTAATTCCTTTGAGGCATATTTTAGAACTATTTATGAAAAGTCGCCATTCTTCAGGGTTGTTATCAATTTCAATAGCTGTAAACAAGCCATTAATATCTTTGCAGAAGCAGAGATCCTCCCTTATATCAAAGTATACTTCGAATTTCTCATGGCACTTCCTGTATACTTTTGATCTGCAGTCCTCCCCCAACAGATTCCATTTATTAAGTCTGGATGCTTAAAGATCAGTTTCTGAATTAGTAAGACCCAAGTCCCTGATGAGATCATCCAGTTCACATTGATTTGGAAAGTGTGGTCGGGTACTCATTCTTGGTTCAAACGTTTTATCCACTTTGTCATTGCCACAACCTTCCGACTCTCCTGATGAGACCTCCATCATGCCTTCTACCTGAAAAAAAAAATATATATATAAAAAGAGATGCATTTAATAGCTGGAGCATAAATATGGATTGCATGTGTAATCACATTGCAAAAAACCTTAGCTAGATGTTTTGAATATTTCAGTATTGATTCAGTTACAAAGAATCTAGCTTACAATTTGATAGGATTTACTTACATTTTCTGGCACCCGTTGAGGTATCATCATGTGGCACAGGTGAAATAGAAGATGAAATGTTGGAATATGGAAGGGATTTTCTTCCCTTAAATTTTCTGTACTTTGATATGTCTATTATGCAAAAATAGCAATCATCGTGATGATTTTTTGGCTCTCACCAAACTCTCAGTACAGCAAATGACATTGCTTTTCTTGCACTTCTTAACCATGCATCGAAATTTGATCGACAACTTCCACATATCACATGAGGGGCCCATGGGTTTTCTTGATCACCCATACTCATTCCAAAGTACAGTCTATAAGCAATCCAGTACTTTTCACCTTTCACAATTTTATGTGATACATGCTTAGGTCCAACATTGAAACCACACACAAAACAAAACGAATCTGGTGACTTTCTGCAATCTCTTGTAGCCATAATCAAGAAAGTCAATATTTATTATTTAAACTTGAAAAAGAAAATAAATAAATTAGTGACAAATGTAAGTGTGCTTTACCCATACATTTCTTTATATTAGCATAATTTGTTATATCTTTTCAAACAATCGATGTTAGAGAAAAAGTAAGGACATATTTGGGATCAGCGCCAAATTTAGTATTTAAAACAATAAAAAAAATAAGAGAAACAAAAGTTTTGTGAAAATTTGTTACCCAATGTAATTATCGGATCCAGTCGAGGAATTTAGTTTGCGGGATGATGCAGTTGAGTTTTTTCTCCGACAACTTCATCATCTTGCGACTAAAGAGTCTAAATACATTTCCTAGAACATGTTTGTTTTTCACAAAATAAGACGGTTCTCACACAAGAGCGATATGCTTGCATTTGCTATAAGCACCAGCCGAACGACTTCAATTTCGGTGGATTTCAAGAGCTAGCGCTAGGTTCCGGTATTTTTCGAAGTACGCATGCCGCTCTTCCTGCCGGGCATAGGTGGCTTCACTTAAAGCGGAAATCCCTCTTACAGAGTTGTGGAAGCGAAAAAAATAATTCGGGGAAGCTTTCGCAGGACACTCCCCGCCCCCTTAAACCGTGCAAGCGAGGCATGTCCTTTATGTTAGATTTATTCAACAGGATCGGGATAGAGTGTAGATTCCCAGAATCTTGGCGAATGTCAACTGTGCTCACTTTTTGCAAACCTGGAAGAGATCGCTCTACCCCGGCTGGTTTCGGCCCAATCTCTCTAACATCATGCATGTTCAAGTTGATGGAGAAATTGATAAATGTTAGATTGGACTTTTTTTGTGGACAGCGGAGGCGACCTGTTTTTCGCACAATGTGGCTTCCGCAAGTTCCACGTCACGTCAGATGATCTGTTCTGACTGGAAAATGTCGTCTGCGAGGGCTTCCTTCGTAGATAACACTTCGCCACTGTGTTTTCAGATCTGGATAAGGCCTATGATACCACATGGCGATATAGTATCATATATGCTCCCCACTCGCTATGAAGAAGCACACATGTTTCAGTTTTCCATGGCCAAGTCTAAGATGAGTCAATTCTGCCTCCATCCACGGCTTCATCCTTCTCCGGACTTGTTCCTAAATGTTGTTTGACTGGAAGTGAGGATTCACACCGTTTCCATAGTCTTGGGTTTGATTGACAACCCATCCTTTAGGCTCATTCCTAGTCTTTGCGTCTCTTGTACAGACGCCATGGAGATTCTTCGTTCCGTGACCTTAAGCACTTGGGGTCCTGAGAGGGCTACTGCCTTATTTTTCTACCGATCCTTTTCATTCAAAGATTAACTACGGATGTGAGTTTCATGCATCCGCAGTCGAACTTACATTGCTTAAGCTCAACCAGATCCACTAAACGGGTATCCACCTATAGACTGGTGCCTTCCACACATCCTCAATTTAGAGCCTAATTGTGGATGTCTTGGATATGCCACTCACTCTGTACTGTACATAGTGCATTATGTATTTGTACGCGTGAGCCTGGCATCTCCCTCAGTCGCCAACGGGTCTCACTGCATCCACAAAAGATGTCGAGGGTGCCTATACCACCAAGAGGCGCCAGTTAAACCCTTATTTCCTTTGTTTAGGGCTAGTAAACTTCTTCGAGTGCTCGGTGTAGCTCTCTGGCCGGTGTTGCCTCTGGATTCTCTCCAAAGCACCACCCTTGTCGGTATCACCTTTGATTGTTTGACGCCACGCCTCTGATCTAAAACCTTGGCAATGCCGGAACTATGGCTCTCAACCTTTTTGAAGCACACTTCGTCTCATTCTGGATCTGTGCTAGTGTTTACAGATGGGTCCAAGTCTCAGTAGGCAGTCGGATTCCACAAAATATCCCCTTCGTTTAAAGTCAGCTGGGCTCTAGCAAATGCTGCATCTGTATTCATATCCGAGCTGGTTTCAATACACCGCTCGGTACTGGAAATAATGCATTGTGCCTTGTTTGGAAACTGGATTGTGATTTCTAGCAACGCACTAAACGCCCTGGGTGCTCTCAGGAAACCTAAAGTTGACATTTCATTGCAACTGTTCTCATGGAATTACCCCCTGCCCCCCTCCAATGTTGCGATTGCATCAGTCACCTTTTGTCGTTTTTTGTTCAGCACATTCACGTTGAATGTCCCAACACTTGTAATATTTGCACTCGTTACCTGTCCCAGTAGCGTGGCAAGTGGGGTCTCACGATTTTCCCTCGTAATTGGGCCGTGTTCGAGCATTTGAAGTTTTGGTTGAGTCTGGCCTTCTCGACTTTATTTTAAGCTTTGGTTTTGGTCGCATTATCCTGCGCTGGGGGAGGCAGGCCTTCGTCCGACACCTGGGCGTGCTTCTTTCTTCTTCTTGCCTTTGTTCCGTTTCTTATTATTTGGTTTTCTGTTTGTAATTTTTTTTATTGTGTTTTTTGTTGTTGTCTTCTTTGTTTGGCTATATTTGGTTTGGTGTGGTTTTGTTTGGAGAAATTTTAAGTAGCTTAGTACTGGGCTGGAGTTAGAATTGTGCCAACTTATGCCCTTGAGTAGAGTCACCAGTTGGGTCCTTGAAATTACCCCCCCCCCAAAAAAAAAATCCGTAACGTTCAAGAAAATTCAAATTCTATTAAAATGAAAACATTTCATTTCATTTTTACACTTTGTTAGTTTAACCAAAATAAAGTTATACGATTATTTAATTCTAATGTTAATTTTACATATATACAGTATATATAAATTTCCCAAGGAGCGTTAACATTTATAGCAATGCCCCAGAGGGCATTGCTATATCCAGGTTAATTAGAATTTTTCTCGCTGTTCCGTACAGTCTTTCTCCTGGGATCTCTTCTCTTCTTGCATTTGTAATGATTATGGTCGCTTTTTTCTCTATAGTTTTCAGTTGGATCAGTTGGATCAGTAAGCTATTAGGTAGAGTGATCCTTCACACTATTAAGTAAAGTACTTTCTCTGATCAAGGTTCGGTTTGTGTGCTCTGAATCTGATACAGTTTGCCAAGAGGTTTCTTTTCGTGTGTCACTTTTGCTGCATCGTGTGCCGTGTACACTTTTGGTAGTTATTTGTGAAGCAAATTGTTTTGCATTTTTGTTCTTCCTTTGTTAATTGGAACTCTATTTAAAGTGTTGTTTTTTGCGCGTGTGCGTATCTGCTCTATTTCCATTTCGGAAGGAAATGATTTTCCTTGAAATTTTTTTTATCGTGTTCCAGCTTTGTTTTGTACACATTTCTTAATCCCGGTTATTGCCAATCTCCTTCTCCTTCTTTACGGTTGTGCGTGAGCGTTTTTCCTTCTTTTAAAGTATGGTGTTAACGTTGTCTCTTTTTCTTTTATTTCGTTGATTAGGATGATTTTCTTCGACTCATCCTTCATCTCAGGAGTCAAGGTGAGGGCTAGCAGGATTGTGTGTACCGTTTGGGGAATGTGTTTAGCATCTACGGTTTGAATTAGACTGTTTTTCGCTCCTTCTATTTTTCTCTAAGCCGTTATTTCCTTTTACGATTGCTCTATGCAATTGGGTATTTAAGTCACTCTTCTCGCTCGTCTTACCATTGCATATTTATTTCAGTTTTCCGTTGTTATCTTCATTGCTGGATAATGAACTTGAAATAAAGTTCGAAAGTACTTTCAATCATTGTTTATTTTTCTTGTCAGTTTCATTGCATATATATATATATATATATATATATATATATATATATATATATATATATATATATATGAATCCATCAAACCATATTGAAAGAGAAAATGGAACAATTTTTCCTTCCAGTAATATTTTTATTACCTTTTTTTCGAAAAAATCCGTGCAGGGAAGCGATTCGAACCAGGCACACTGAGGCAGCGAGCACCGTTGCGTAGCGTAGTGTACTAACGGCATACTTTTAACTGTGATCAAAGCGATGATCGCTGCCTCAGTGTGCCTGGTTCGAATTGCTTTCCTTCACGGATTTTTCGAAAAAAGGTAATAAAAATATTAGTACAAGGAAAAATTATTCCGTTTTCTCTTTCAATGTGGTTTAATGGATTCATTTTCATCATTCTCTCGTGCTACTCTGAGAGAAATATATATATATATATATATATATATATATATATATATATATATATATGAAAAAAAATCCTAGACAAATTGGTACGATTAATGTAGTGTCATTATTAGACAACTGATCTCTTTTAGGTCCAGCGTGACATCCTTCATCCTCGAACTGGAAGACCACAATCTAAGATAACTCATCCACCAGCCCATCTTTGGATCTTTCGAATGTATTTGGCTAAGATAACCCTGTTATTATATTAAAAATAACAGTTTTCTATAACGGTAAACGAGAAAAACATAAAGGGGTAACTTCTAAACTAGTTTTTTGGGTTGGTGGATGAGCTATTAGATTGTGGTCTTCCAGTTCGAGAATGAAGGATGTCACGCTGGACCTAAAGTAGATCAGTTGGGTAATAATGCCACTAAATTAACCATGATATATATATATATATATATATATATATATATATATATATATATATATATATATATATAAATATATATATAAATATATATATATATATATATATATATATATATATATATATATATATATATATCTATATATATATATATACGAAGGGCGGTCAATAAGTTTTGCAATTCGGATATAAGGAAACGAGATATGAGGAAAAGTGTTTTATTATTTTTCAATATACCTACCCTCGACTTCAATGCACCGTCGCCACTTGTCCCTGAGGCTTCGAATTTCCGAAAACCAGAAATCTCCCGACTGCTGTTCAATCCACTCCTGGAAGGCGAGCTGGACATCTTCATCGTCCCCAAACCGGCGTCCACGCAGTGCAGCCTTGAGCTGGCGGAATAAAAGGTAGTCGCTAGGGGCCAGATCTGGACTGTAGGGGAGATGGTTGAGCTCCTCGAATCCGTACTCGAACAGGGCAGCTTATACAACTCTGGCCTTGTGGACTTTGACGACGTTGAAGTTGACCAAGGGACGTGAGGTTTCTAGGGACCCAACGGGCAGAGACCTTGGTCATGGATAATGTTGATAACACTTCCATGTGATATTCCAAGTTGTCGCTCAAATTCTTCGACCTTCACCCGTCGATTTTCGAGGATCCTCCTCTCCACACGGGCCACATTGTCCTCGTTGGTCACGTCTGACGGGCGTCCTGGAGGGGGGTCATCTTCAAGGGACTCACGACCATGGTGGAACTCCCTATTCCCGCGAGCAATGGTTGCATGGGAAGGGGTGGTGTCGATGTAGAATGTAACTATGCGTTCATAGATCTCTTTTGCATTCTTGCCTTCCTTGGTCAAAATTTGATCACTGCGTGCTGCTCAACCTTTTCCATTGCTGAAAAATTTGGGACTGACGATCTGCGATCAGCTACTGCTTCTTAAATAGACGAGGCAGGAGCGTGCGGCTGAAGGTCCTGATCTTTCCTAACTTGTCCTAACACCCTCACAAACATCCATCCCCCTTTTTCTGTTTTGCCCGACGGATTTGCAAAACTTATTGACCGCCTCTCGTATATTTATATATATATATATATATATATATATATATATATATATATATATATATATATATATATATATAGATATATTAAGATAGCAGAAGGGCTGCGCGTTGCCAGGCGTATACGTATTTTTAGGATAAATGAGCAGGCTAAAAATAGGAAGTTCATTTAATATTAACTTCCTTGTACCGAAGTTTCGATTAGGAATACATTCTCAAGGATATGACATTATAAATATATACAAACATAAGAATATTTTAGAGAAGTGATCAGATATTTATATTTATATTTTTTAAATATTTTTATTATCTCCCTTTTTTACAACGAAGACATCCACAACTAATTAATCCTAGTTTTTATTTTAAAAACAAAAACATATTTCCCATTCCCTAATAGTTAAAAGCTCTGCATTTTTATAATTTGAATATTACCACCTCTGCTGCTTCCCATTTCCTATGTAATTAATTTATAAAAATCTGATAACTTATCTAAAAGATTCTTGTTTGTATCTATTTATAATCCCACATCCTTGAGAATGGGTTCCTACGCGAAACGTTGGTACCAAGAAGTTATAATATAATAATGAACTTCTTAAATTTAGCCTGCTTATTTATCCTAAATATATATATATATATATATATATATATATATATATATATATATATATATATATATATATATATATATATATATATATATATATACACTTGCAAGGTAATATATGCGTTGGGAAATAAAGTAAGATAGAATTTAATCCTGGGTGTTACCTTGGATAAACAAGTCATGTCGTAAATAAATATAGAGGCACATTGTTTGAAATTCTTATGTTGTGGCACATATCTCTGCTTTCTCATCATTATTATTTTTTATTGAAGGCAGATTTAGAAGAAGTGCGCACTTTCTCTATCATATAATATACTTAAAAAGAGTAAACGTTTAATCGCGCTTGCTCGGCAGTTTACGCTCACGCGTCACTGACCGTTAGTTATGAGCGAACGACGTTGTGGCCACAGAAACGGGCATCCTTTTTTGGATGTCCTTTTGTAGTTGGAGAGAGGGTGAGGCAGAGAGAGAGAAAACGAGAGAGAGAGATAGAGAGAGAGAGAGAGAGAGAGAGAGGGGAGAGAGAGAACGAGGAGAGAAAGTTTTCTCTTGGTTTGGAAGTCCTTTCGCACGTGAGAGAGGAAGGAGGAGGAGATAGGAGAAACGGATGAAGAGGAGGGGGATAGAGGAGGGGAAATAATTTCTTTCATCTTTGTTTTGTTGTTCTTTTGTAAGAGGGGGTGAGAAGGGGATATATGAAGGATGGGGGGATGGTAAGGGGAGAAATAGGGGAGAAAGGGAGAGAGAGAGAGGAAGATAGGGGTAGCAGAGAGAGACGTGGGAGTTCGGGAGGGAGATGGAGGAAGAGGGGATATAGTGAGAGAGGGAAGATAGAGGGGGGGAGGGAGAGAGAAATGAAAGGATATGTGTAAGCGTTAGAACTGTTTTTTTTATTAGTATTAATGGACATACACACCCATACACACACATACACTTTATTTTAGTATATATATATATATATATATATATATATATATATATATATATATATATATATATATATATATGTGTGTGTGTGTATGTATGTGTCTGTGTGGAAAACTGACAAAGTATCGCGTTAGTAAGCAATATATGCAACAAAGCCCAGAGTGAAAATTAAAACGAGGATTGCAAGTACTTTCGAACTTTATTTCGAGTTCTTTATCATTTCATATTAATTAATTTTGTTGATTGTTTTTTTGCTTTTTTGAGGCCGTTACCTCTCCATTGTATCATCCATATATATATATATATATATATATATATATATATATATATATATATATATTATATATTTATATATATATATATATATATATATATATATATATATATATATATATATATATATATAAAAATATATATATATATATATATATATATATATATATATATATATATATATATATATATATATATAGATATATAGATATATATATATATATATATATATATATATATATATATATATATATAAGGTGTCCCAGAGAAAAAGTTAACCGTACTTTGAATTAGTATAACTCAAAACCTATTAAAGATTTTTAACTCCTGCAAAACAAAGCAAATTTATTAACTATTTATCTGTTCATTTTGGAAATTCCATTAAATTCCCTTTTATGATATTGATACACTAATGGGTTTAGTGGACGCTATCGAAATTATGTTTGCGCAAGGAAATAAAATAATGAAACTTCGTTGTTTAAAATCAACTAATATATTTAAATCCATTTTTGACAAAAACACCTCCTCATATGGGTAATACAAATTTATTTTTTACTTTTCTAAGCACCGTTTCCTTCTACATGTCCTCCATTTCTTTCCAAGCACAGTTGCGCCTTTGATCGCATTGATTGAACAACTTTTTTGATTAACTTGTGATTTTCCGTAAGTCTATTGACTTCACGTGTGATACTATCTCTTAACTGGTTGATGATTTGTGGTGGAGTAGAATACAATTTATTCTTTAGATATTTCCATAAGATATAATCGCACAGTGTTAAGTCAGGGGATCTTGGGGGACATTTAATTGCATGATTTAGCACGACAATACGGTTGTCAAACGCTTCTCTCAGTTTTGTTCTTACAACAAGCTGTCTATGCGCTTGTGCGCCGTCCTGAATCCACCAAAGTCTATTTAATTGATTGCCGTAAATCTGGCGGAGTTCCGGGAAGATCTTTTCGTTGATCATGATCAGGTAGGCAGTGACATTCAAGTTATTCTCGTAAAACAATGGGCCGACAAGATAGCCATTCCCGCATATTCCGATCCACAGAGACACTTTCTGCTGACAAATACGTGTGTCAAAGTTGAATGCTGGGGGGTGGTTCAGCGGTTCATATTGCCGAATGTTATGGCTATTTACTTTTTCATTCATGAAAAAGGCTGCCTCGTCACCTATCACAATGTTTTCCACGAAAAAAACAGGTGGTTTATGGAGAAGCCATTCGACAAATTGTCTACGACGAGGAAAATCAGTTTCAAGAAGCTGGTGTCTTGAATGCATTTTATGGGGATGCCATTTTAAGTCATGTTTAATAATGCGGTTAAATGATGACCTTGCCAATTGTAACCCATTTTTTTCTAAATGATACATGTGGATTTTGACGAAGTGTCATCTAAACATTTTCGATATTTTCTGTTGTTCTTATGGTTCTCATACGACCCGAACGACCTTTATTTAGATTTAAGGATGTTCCTTCATGTTGGTATTTGCAAACCTTTTTCCAAAGTGTGCGCTTGCTTGGTGGGTGCCGACCTAGAAAACGTTCTTCAAATGAATCTTGTACTTGTTTAATACTGCCAATCTTAATAAAGTTTGTGACTACAAATACGCGTTGATCCTTTGTTAATTGCATGATTAAAAAGATTCTATGGAAGTAAACATTTAGATAGAAACGTTTTGATTTGTTTAGTAAGCAATAATGACGAGACCATAGCAAAGCGTGACTGAAAAACCACTGTAAAATGGCCTAAGCTTTGCTGGAAGAATCGCACAGTGACTTAGGCTACCTAGGCTCCCTACGCTTCTCTTGAAAGTGCGCGGCGGCCTAGCCTTCCTAGGCTTCGTTTCAATTATTTTCCTTCCTTGCGCAAACATATTTTTAATAGGCTCCACTAAACCCATTAGTGTATCAATAAAATAAAAGGGAATTTAATGAAATTTACAGAATCGACAGATAATAAATAGTTGGTAAATAAAACAATTTTTACAGGACTCAAATATATATATATATATATATATATATATATATATATATATATATATATATATAAATATATTTCGTTGCAGAAGTTCCTTTTGTATACAAGTTTGGTTGCAAGTTCTGAGGGCCATTAGTCACTATAACATTAATTACTCCCACACACCCAATGAGGAAAAGACATCAAGGTAGTAAACCTTGATGTCTTTTCCTCGAAAAGTGTTGTATCTCCTCCCCCCTGACGGGCTCCACCTAAAAGTCTAATCTTGTGTACTAGTAGACTTGCAATGTCTGCGCCTGTGAGCACCGCCCTTTATCATACATTGGGATGACCCCAGCAACCTTTTCACGGGGCTAACTTCACATCTTCAAGATGAAACCATTAAACGTCACGCTGCAGAGCACCAAAAAACCTCCACACGAGAAATGCTTATTTACAAAACTAGGATTATGCTCCTTTGCAGTGATTCCAGACGACAATGTATAGCTGAAGCCGTCGCCATATGTCAACAAAGACCGACATAAAACATCCAACTCAAGCCTGAAACCAGTTTCTCCACCATTCCTAATCTTAAGAACAGCTGCATATCGTCATAACTTTCCCCTTTCTTCTATTTGTTCCCTGTATTGAATGCGTTAATCTCTTCTTATTTGGTTACTAAGAGAGAAAAAGAGAGAGAGAGAGAGAGAGAGAGAGAGAGCGGCATCAGCCACAGAAAGCTCCCTCTTCCACACCAGAGAGGGCTGAGACAGGTAGGCAACTCTAAGTCGATCTTGCTCTCGGCTTCCGCCGCCCCCTTCCTACAGGTATATGCCCGGAGGAGGGAAGTGGGAGAGGGCCGAGCAGGGCGGAGTGGAGGAGGAGGTTAGTGATGGATTTTAAAACAAGAAATTATATTAAGATATAAGAGGTTGATCTACGTTAAACTTCTTCTTTTGTTAGGGAGGGTTAGATGAATAGGATGGAATATCACCATTATTTGTCCATACTGATTATCTTGGAATCTAAACCACAAGACACTATTTCTATTTCCATTTCTTAGGTTGGTGTTGAAGGCAAGTTATCTGTAGGTGACGGGAAAGCCGTGTAATCTTTGTCACCTTGCAAACCATCTTTTCTTCATATGTTTACTGTAGCATTCAGGCCATTGTGTAAAAGTTTATTTCGAGCTAAAGTTTTGTAAGTTTAGAGGAATTTGGAGGAGTGTGTGTTGAGTGTGCTTTATTTATATCGTATTTGTTTTTCGAGTTGATGTCACTGGTTACTCCTTCAATACTTTGTTCCATTAAGAATTTCAAGTGCCAGAATAGGAAAAATGTTAAATCTGTAATTTCTCACGAGAGAATGACAAATAGCAGCTTCCTTTGGGAGAAAAAAAGGCTACTTGGAGAGGTCTGGAGGAAAGCTTTTTTAACCAATCACAAAAAAGAAAAAAAAAGAACTTCAACCTAAGCTTACAAGAACAGGTTCTCGTGTATATAAAGGAGCAAGGCGACCAATTCTCCCCATATAGTATCGCTTCCATAGCAAGGCTTGGTCAGAGGGGATGGAGGCGAGGGTTGGAGGCTGGCATGTAACTTATCAAGATCTAGGATCAGTCATATCCTCTTTTAACTAGAAAGTGGAACCAGAGAGAAAGAAAGACCGGAGCCTAAGACTCTTCAATGCCGGTCATTTAGCGGAATACTTCACGAATAACCTGAAGACCTTTAAAATAATATTAATCCCAAAACATGGCAAAACCCACCAACCAACTCATGATCTTCAGGCTAATCATATTTCTCGAAAAAATCAGGAAGATCTTCGAGAAAATAGTTAATAGTAGGCTGATATCTCACCTCACAGCGCACTTTCTCTTCGACGAAGAGCAACTCATGTCTGGACCCAAAAGAGGCACGGAAACAACGATTGATTTCACCTATGACTGTGCTACTGCCAATATCGCATCATGCCCCTTGGTGACCTTAGTAATCCGTGACGTGAAGAAAGCCATCGACACAATATGGATTGGCGGGCTAATATTCAACTTGTCGAGGCTAGGACTATCAGAGCTCTTTGAGAAGACTTCTGAAGTTACTCCACAAACAGGCGAGGAAGTACCTTTATCGAACAACATTGAATAGAGCAATTTGCCTTGCTATCGGGGCAACCGTCGGGGTGCTACTTTACTCCCAGGCTCTTCCCAATATTCACACGAGACATTCCAAAGCCACTCTCCCCATTTGTTTTAGACGTGAAGGCGTGAATAATATTACAGAGATTGTGACAAAACCTACCCGATCTTAGTAAATGTCTGTCTAGGGTGACGGCAGCAGAAGCACCTATGATTTACAGATATGAATAGCGCTGAAGATAAAGGCTAACTCAGCCAAATTCAAAACCATCGCGGTTGAACGCCACCAAACTGGCGAAATCAACATAGAGAATACACTAATTAGCTACTCTCCGGACGCTAGCATTCTCGGCTAAAACTATACAAGGCTGGTATGACCAGCCACGCCACGACCAGAATACGAAATTCAATTACGGAAATAAACTGACTACACATTCAAAAACCCCAACGAAAATAGCAAAATCCAACTTTAGCTCGCTTTTTTGATTACTCAAGTACTATATCCAGCAGTACCGCTAGTACATTAAGTATAATTTCCTTAAGATACGATTGCATCATATGAAATCTTCGAAAACTAGATTAAAGGCAGATCTTTATGTACTATGGGTATTTCATTTACCTACGCATCATATTTAAAAAAAATAAGTATTTTATAAAGAAAAATCGTTCTATTATTTTTCTGGATAGTTTGTATCCTATGTATATATATATACATGCGTGTGTGTGTGTTGGGTAAATCTTTCGACCAACTGTAGCAGTTTGTATGCTTGTATGAGTGAAACAAGTTTGCTAAACCTTGGTTCAACCTATCGTTGCCAAGAATTACTAAATATAAAATTTATTCCAATATTTCTACATAACACGAATAACTTCAAAACAGAGATAAAACATACAATTAACTCTTTTATTCATCTTAAAGAAAATAATTTGAAGCCCTGAATATTTAGTAGAAATCTCTGTGCAATAACTCTTTATGTTTATATATTTAGATATAACACTTGTTGAAGTCGACAACATCAATGGTTGCATTATTGATTTTTACCTTCTCATATATATATATATATATATATATATATATATATATATATATATATATATATATATATATAATAAATATATATAATATATATAGCATACCGCATGAAAGAGAAAACGGAATAATTTTTTTCTCGGAAAAATGTTATTTCCTAATTCAAAAAATCCGTACTTGGTGAGATTCGAGCCAAGCACACTAAGGCAGCGAGCAACGCTTTGAACTCAATTATCGCAATTTGAATTAAAAAAAAATTGCACATCAAATTATTTTTTGTTTAAGGCAAAAATATTGTAAATATAATAGCCATCTTCCGTGGTAAATATGAAAGCAATTTTGCTCAAAACAAAGAGCAACGAGCAACCATGACATCTGAATTAGTGGCAGCGCTTGATCTCACATAACTTTTGTCCAGACTGGCCACATATCTGCTGGTTGAGGTAACTACCAGCTCAGAACCTGTTGTCAGTGGATGCAACACCAATCACGGATCCATTCTTATGCAGTATGTAAAGCTCTGTACCCTGAAGAGGTCGTTCAGCTGAAGAGAAAGTTCCAAGGTATTCATCTTTTCACTGTTTACTAGGATGGTGAACTCATGCAAGATTTGTCATCACAGAAACATGTTAACCGCTTACCGGGGTGACAAAACATGTCATTATATGGGCTAGCAAATGAAAATTCCACCATAGAGTGCTGAAATAAATAGAAAGTGACCGTTCTTGCCCAAGTATTTGTTTCAATACACCACAACGGACCCAAGTTATCCTGAGGAACGCGCCTTCCTCTAGAAGAAAAACGAAGTGACCTGCTATAATTTGGTTTTTCAATGACTTCAGAGATCAGTGGATTGGCATTGACTAGCAACAGTTTGAAACAGTGGACAGAAATGTACTCACCATAACTCAATTGCTAAGAACCGAATAGAGATCATCGAATTTGCAAAATTACGAACATGATGTGTTCGTGAAGGCTATCAAGAATCACTTGATCTTTCCTTCGTATTTTTTGGAGGAGTTCCACACATGTAAATAAACTTTATAATGATTTGGATAGTTAAGGAGTTCTGTGCAATTAATATGTGGCTCTTTCGAAGACAAGTTAAACTGACAAACACTGATGAACCCAGAATTCGACATCTTTGCCTCTTTTCTGTTTTAGTGTTCATGAAAGCGTAAAAACGGCTTACTTGCCAAGGGAAGCTCATTTGTTGATTGACAATTGGTAAGAACTCTGCCTCGGTAGCCATACGAGAAGATCGTCGATGCCACCACCAAGAAACTGTCTTTACATAGATAGTACTACTCGGAAGTGATAGTGGGTTTGATGTTCTTTGATGAAAGGATATCAAGGGTGTAAAGTACATTATGGTCTTAGTGTTAGATGACGAAATCCCTGATAGGCCTACGAGACAACCTCTGTTACCTGTTGAAATTTTGCTTTTCGATAGCAAGTGACTAGAAAAAATGATCACAAAGAACACCTTAGGCTTGTTCATAAAATTTCCATTGCCAAATGGCCTTCTGTTCTACCGTCCCTCTTCATAGAGATCAACTTCAGAATACGTGCAAGTCACCAAGATCCCTTGATTTGACATGCATCCGTTTCTTCTTTAGGGACCAAATGAAGAGCGTCGTGTACGAGACACCTATTGAATCAGATAAAGACCTTATCGGGAAAATTGTTGACGCCGCTGGAAAGAGTGAACGGGCGCGTGAATCAATATTACAAAGCTGTCGTGCGTGCTTTGCTTGCTGATAAACTGTGAGCATTTTCTGATAATTAAAATTATTTATATTTAAAATGATTTGCCTCAAATAAAAAAATAAAATTATGTACAAACTTTTCAATTCAAACTGTTGATTTGTTTACATTATTTTGCCTCTAATACAACAATATGAACATTTTCTTGAAATGAACAAGCTGTTTTCTCAATAACATTACACTAGTACATTTTCGAGATAATGTTTGACTTTATTTTCTTTCTTGTATTGCCATAAGGAGATGTTTTCTGACACATTAATGGCATAGAAAGTTTACTATGGTGTTTCCTATCCTATAACCAATAACATCTTTTACATACATTTTATGAATATCCTATATACAGAGACACGAAGCAGTAAATTAGAACCAACAGCTTTATTATTATCTTATTTTATCCTGATTTTGTTTACATTATTATGACTAGCTTCCACCTTTTTAGCCTTTAATATTATATTTATTGAGCATGCCGAGAAAGCCAAATTTTCATATTTTCAACGAAGACGGATTGTTGGTCAATCTAAGTGTGGATAGTCCCAAAGACAAATTGCCAGGAATCTTGGAATATCTCTTTCTTCCATTAACAGAGATATAGTTAATTTTAAAAAAGATAAAACATCAACGGATACACGACCTAGTTGTCCCGGGCCTTTCAAAAGTTGTCTTCGTACTCTTCTAAGATCCATTGAGAACAACCCTTGGTTTAAAGCTTCCGCGTTAACTTATCTGCACTTTCTTGCATATTATAGAGGTACATTGAGTAGGAAGCCTCTTTTAAGTATGACCAATAATGGAAAGAGGAATTAGAGGGTGGAAGAAATAAGCAACAAGCCTTTGAAATTTTGGTAGACAACACTTTTTTGGACGATTCATGGTTTGCGCTATTTTCATTGTTAGAAACGCTTTTCATACATTAAATTTAAATCGTAAGTTATTTCCGTAATTAACTAGGTATTTATCTACTTCTTGACTGTCTTTATATGAAGAAAGAAGTTTGTTTATGTTTCTTTGTTTGCTATAAGCATTCACAATTCTTGATCGATTGGTACAGTGTGCACACCTTTGTTAAGGTAAGTTTATAAGCTATGCACTGGGTCTTGTCCTCCTTACCGAATCTTCCCTCTCTTGGGGGCTAAATAAGTTTAATCTATCTGAAAACTCACATTAAGAGCGGGAATTTCAAGTTCCTTCTGAAGTTCAAGGTTGTAGAACACTCCTGTAAATGGGTATAAGATATGGGGAAATATGACCTCCGAAGCGACTAGAGCCTGGTATGAACGAGATTAGCCAGTGAATCATCGTTTACTGAAAAAAACAACTGATGCATACATTTATAATCTGAATTGTCACCATGGAAACACCGTAAAAATCATTTGGTATCCAACAAAGGGAAAAGATTCAGGTTTGCATTCAATCTTGCTTATAAAATTATATAGTATATTTTTATCCAATTCTTTTAATTCTCTCTCTAATTTTCTTTACTCGGTGTGATCTTAACAAATACACACAAGAACACAAAGGGTGGCTTCCATGATAGCTGAGTGGCATTGTAGCTTGCAAGAGAAGTAGGTAACGACCGATGTCCTATTCTCCCAAGCCTTCCAATCTACGCGATTCGGCTTCAACTTACGGTAATTACATCACGTTTATGTATGACAAAATCTAATTACCTCCCAACTGCCTTTTTTATTTTAAAGGACACTTAGCTCATAAAAGGATAACTATGTTAGAGGTGAGGGAAAAGGACACAATGTTCAATTGCAGGACCTTGTTCTTCTTTGCTGCTATCTTTATTTTTGCTGGTAAATTTTTGATTGCTTCTATGTTCGGAACTTTGTTCGCTGTTAATTATTTATTTTTTTGCTTTGTGCTCTGTTATTTATTTTTATCTCGACAGTGATCACTTCTTGTTCTTGTGTGGCTCTTAATAATAATTTTGTCTTCGATCTAACTTTTGTTTATGATTTAGTTCATTTTACACTCGGTTCGAGTGTAAAAGCGACAAAATTTATCTTCACTTTGTTTGTTCTTAGCACGACAATTATAAAAAAAAACATCTACCTTATTAGTAAGTACAACTAGTACCTTGTATTTGGGTAAATTAAGTATGTAGTAGAATCTTTACCAAGAAACCCCTAACGCTAATCTCTTGGAGGCCCTTCAGAATAACGTGGATTTCAAAGCATGAATGGTCCACCGCGTAATCGAAATTCCCTATTTAACATCTATCAACGTAGGAAATCGGGATTTCACTTAGTGACTAACCAAACACACTGTTGTTTAACGACTATTAACGAGTGAATCCGTGTTTCCCTTCCCTTGTAAATCAACCAGTAAAAATGATTAACTAAGAAGATTTGAGGTGGAAGGGTTGGACAAAGGAGGAGGAAGAAGATTGTCATGTCTATACTTCTACTGTACTCACAGATTGTCAGCTTCACATTCACCCTCTGGGCTGATTTTGCAGTTCTCGATGAACGCGAGGTAATCCTTGGTACAGCCGCTCTCTCCCTTGCATTTCCTAAGAGCCCGGTCACAAGTCGGCAGAACCAGTTTATTGTAGCCAGGTTCTGTAAAATACACAAAATGGTACATTTCTGTTTTATTGTTAGTTAAATTAGTAGTCCTATTATTATTACTCATATTTATAATAATATTATTATTATTATTATCCCAATAAGATGTGTACACAACAGTCTGTTTTTAAAGCGTCTCCTCCATGAGTTTATACTCGTATACAAAGTCGTATTTATCCACCGGATGCCTGCGTTGTCTGGTGGAGAGGCGGTTGCGTAGGGTTCGAGGTAACCAAATGGCCAGAAATATTTTTTAAAAAGAACTTGGCCAATTGACGATGCAGCACCGGGAACATCGATGATCATTAATGCTGACGAGCTGCGACGTCAAATGATTTCGCTAAGGGGCCAATTTACGAAGCAGCCCGGGAACATCGTTCATCATTACATTGGATAGCATTAATTCTAACGAGCAGAAAAGTCTAATGATTGCGTTAAGGGGAACGACACGGAACACTATGTACTCTTCAGCATGGAGCAAAAACATGGTATTTTTCTTAGAATACCTCTAAAGTGGGCTCTCAAACGGCATGAACTTTACCCGACACCTGATATTACTAACCATCAAGGGCATTTCCGTCAGGAAGTTTGTGAGGATTTGTTATCATTCTTCACTGTATTAGAAATCTGTTTTCCCCAATTTCTTTAGGGATGAGCCACGTTACTAAACAGGGTTTCCCTAAAGTCAAAACACGTAGGCAAATGCATATTTTCAATACAAAAAAATTGACTTCTATTTTATTTAAGTGAAATATTAATAAATAACATCTTCAATTTGATTTCTACATTTGCGATGTTAAGTTTGATGTGCTTTGCGAGATTCAGCCGATGCATTAACTCTAAATTTCTGTCATTTTGAGCACCTCAGGTGTCTCTAATCTTTAAATTCCATTGAATAACACCTTAGCCTTTACTCTGAGAAAATAATTCAAGGAGGTTAGGGTCTGGTGAAGAAGGAGACCATTGTGATATCTTCTATGTGTCCAGAAGTTAGGGACACCCTGTTAAAAAGACCAGGGCGGGATTCACCGATGAACCCGATGCATTAACTCAAAAGTTCCGTCAATTTAGGGCATTTTTTATGATGCGCTGTTTTCTCACGTGTCTTGTGTCTGAAATTTTCAGTAAGGTCTGGTATTAAAGGGGGAAGGGGTAAGGTTTGGTGAAAGAGGAGACCATTGACTACACCTCTTTAATCAAGCCCGAGAAAAGGAAGTCAGGGGGGTAAGGTAAGGTGATATTTCCTCTGTCCAGATTGTAGGCACACCCTATACAATGTCTTCAGTCTGTTTTACTTGAACTCGCAGCAACAATCAATTTATACTTCTATTGAGATGAACTACAACTTTTCTTCTCTTTCTTCCACACTTTTATTCTTATCTTGAGGCCAATCAACGAGATAGTTTTTGTGAGAAGCTTTGTTATTAAAGTCGTCAAAGTAAAAAAGTAAAATTATGTGGAAAGAAGCAACCAATTCACCATAAGAGGCTACATGATTTGAACGTGACCTGTATGGTGTACATCTACCAATACGATTACATTCTACAACTAGCAGAGCACCTTTGGGGCCATATCACGTCAATCTCCGAAAGTGGTCATTAGGACGACTCGTAATTAACGCTTTGAATATTACATCATGAAAAAGAGGGTCGATATTACATTGACCAAAACCAAAAATTATTCAAAGCAATATGAATATATTCATTCCATGACAATAAATCACATCGATTCATATAAACCTCTATCCAATTATTGTTCGGTCCTACCATAATACCACGCACTCTTGTTTCATTAGTCGTTTCAGCTCCGTCGTAAAGCGAACTGCGTGACATCGAATATTCTAACAGCGTCAGAAATTGTTATCAGTATTCATTAAAAAGTCGATAAAATAGCGAATGATAATAGGAAAACGGTTGTTAAAATGCATGAACAAACAATATCTTTCATAACTTGAGACAGTTATTTCATAAAATATTAATAATATCGCTTGTTTCCTTTCTCTCTCATCTTCTTTTTCTTTTTATTCAAACTGTTTACACATTTACCCTTGTAAAATGTTGTTGTTTGAGAATTTTATATAGATATTATAATAATAACAAAATACATTTTTATGGTGATATTCTAGTCTTTGCCTACTAACATAAAAAATGTTTGAGAGAAGAGGTGATGGCATGGTTGATGAGACTAAGGAAAGGGGAGAGGTGGGCAGTGACAGGCAGATTAATCTTTCATTACAATGGAAGCAAAAATAGAAAAAGATAGATCACCCATGCATCACGCGTCTAGGGGTTACAAGAATAAAGATGCAGAGATTAAATGGTGAGTTCAAAGTGGTTGGAGACTGGAAGAATGGTACACAACGATAAGGAATAACGATAGATAAGGTGGAAGCTAATGAACACACGAATGGTGGGCTTCATGCTGTAATAATAAGAGTGAGAGAGGATACAGCTAAGATTACGAAGAGCTTGAAGCTGTTATAATCAGAGTGAAGCGGATAAGGCTCAGATTACGAAGAGCTTAAAGCTGTTATGATAAAAGTGAAGCGGATACAGCTAAGATTACGAAGAGCTTGAGGCTGTTATGATCAGAGTGAGAGCGGATACAGCTAAGATTACAAACAACTCCAAGCTGTTCTGATCAAAGGCAAGCGGATAGAGTTCATATCACGAAGAGCTTCAAGCTGTTATGATGAAAGACAGAGCGAATACAGCTAAAATTGAGGAGAGCTTAGAGCTATTATGATCAGAGTGAGAACGGATGCGACTGAGTTTAAGAAGAGCTTCAAGCTGTTATGATGAAAGACGGAGCGGATTCCGCTAAAATTACGAAGGGCTTCAAACTGTGATGATCAGAGTGAGAGCGGATACGGCTAAGATTACGAAGAGATTCAAGCTGTTATGGTCAAAGTGAGAGAGGATATGGCTAAAATTACGGACGGCTTCAAGCTGTTATTATTGAAGTGAAAGCAGATATGGCAAGATTACGAAGAACTTCAAGTTGTTATGATGAAAGAAGGAGCGGATACGGCTAAAATTACACAGAGCTTCAACTCTGATGATCAGAGTGAGAGCGGATACGGCTAAGATTACGAAGAACTTTAAGCTGTTAGGATTAGAAAAGATCAGATAGGGCTAAGATTACGAAGAGCTTCAAGCTGTTATGATCAGTGTGAAGAGGATACCGCTAAGATTACAAAGAGCTTCAAGCTGTTATGATGAAAGACGGAGCGGATACGGCTAACATTACGGAGAACTTCAAGTTGTGAAAATCAGAGTGAGATCGGATGCGGCTAAGTTTACGAAGAGCTTCAATCTGTTGTGATCAGAATGAGAGCAGATACGGCTAAGATTGCGAAGAGATTCAAGCTGCTATGATCAGAGTGAAGCAGATACGGCTAAAATTACGAAGAGCTTCAAGCTGTTATGATCAGAGTGAAGCGGATAAGTCTTAGATTACGAAGAGCTTCAAGCTGTTATGATCAGAGTGAGAGCGGATATGGCACGATTACGAAGTTCTTCAAGTTGTTATGATGAAAGACGGAGCGGATACGGCTAGAATTACGGAGAGCTTCGAGCTCTGATGATCAGAGTGAGAGGGGATACGGCTAAGATTACGAATAGCTTCAAGCTGTTATAATCAAAATGAGAGCACATACGACTAAGATTACGAAGAGGTTCAAGCTGTTATGATCTGAGTGAAGCGGATAAGGCTTAGATTACAAAGAGCTTCAAGATGCCATGGTCAGAGTGAGAGCAGATACGGCTAAGATTACGAAGAGCTTCAAGCTATTATAATCAGAGTCAGAGCGGATACGAGTAAGATTACGAAAATCCTTAAGCTGTTATGATGAAAGACGTAGCGGATATGGGTACAATTACAAAGAGCTTCAAGCTGTGATGATCAGAGTGAGATCGGATACGGCTAAGATTAAGAAGAGCTTTAAGCTCTTATAGCTTGGTGGGAGCTTCCACAACTAATGCGATTTTGGAGAAAAGGCAGCGACTCCTTCGGGGGAAACGAGATAAAGTTGGCGTAGAATGTTCAAAGAACTTCGATTTATGCCAGAGAACAGGAAGGCTGGCTGCAAGGCCATGCTAGGAGACGAAAATGTGTCCCTAAGCAAATCCAGCTGAGGTGCAATAAAACGGCGTGGACCGCCTCCTCGCCGTAGATCAGCCGCGCTTTCAAAGCTCCATGCGGTGATCTCGAGACTCTGTGGGTACAGAAGGGCACGTGATCGCTCTTCGACCTCATTCTTCTACATTCCCTCTCATCCAAAAAGATGGCATTTTCGGAGTTGGGGGAAAAAAGTGATATCCCCTAAGAGTAATGACTTCGGGGGAAGCAGAGTCTTCCACGCGAACGGTCAACGCGGGGGACAAAGAAATTCCTGACCTGACGTCGAGCAGGTGTACAAGCTAATTACAACCGATTGAGTGTACATAGGAACGGGAAAAAAAATTAATTATTACAGATTTACGCCGTCCATAAGAGAATTAAGGGGGAACGTAAGTAAAAAAAAAAATAAATAAAAGAATATATAGACTAAGCTATACAAATCAAAGAAAATCAAAATGAAATGGATATTCAAAGATACATCATACACAAATGACGGGAAGATTACGGTGGTACATTTACACATATACTGGCGCTGGGCTAGGATTCTAAATAATAATTTTATATATACAAGGGCGCTGTGCGTGCCAGACGTACACATCCCCCCCCCCAAATATAACTACATATACAGAGAAATAATTGTCCTTTAACCTCTATCTAGCTGGCGGTTACGCTAATTACAAAATAGACAAATAGCTATGGAGCACTTACAATTCCAATTTAGCAGGGGTCATCGCCCAAAGGATTACGGTTAAGGGTATCGGCGATACAATTTTCCGACCCTTTTTTATACATTATCAGATACTGAAGTTCCTGCAATAATAGGCTCCATCTCATTACTCGGTCATTATGATGTATAATGTTACGGAGGTATGCCAGTGGGCGGTGATCAGTCTCTATAACAAATTTTCGGCCTATCAGATACATTTTGGATTTGTGCACGCTCTAGATGATAGCTAAGGCTTCCTTTTCTATCACGGCATAATTCCTTTCACGTGGGAGTAATTTTCAACTCGCGTAGGCCACATGGTGAATCTCACTGTCATCCCAGTACTGAAGAAGGAGACAACTGATGCCTCGTTGCTCGCATCCGTTCGGATCCCGAAGGGCCTACTGGGGTCAGGCAACCTGAGGATGGGGGCAGATAGCAATTTACTCTTTATCGGATGGAAATGAACATTAGCCCTCGAATTCCAGACGATGCAATCTAGGGACTTCTTCTTGAGTAGTTTACACATCGGGGCGGCCAAAGACGCGAAATTGGGAATGAACCTCCTATAAAATGAGGCAGACCCCATGAAAGAACGAAGCTGTTTCTTTGTACCCGGACCTTGTCTTATTGGGGCTTAAGTTGGTCGTTTCCAATGGGGAAACCGAGATATTGGATTGAATCATAGGCAAGGTGACACTTGCCAGGGCCTATTGTAGAGCCATGTTCTCGCAAACGGCTTGAGAGCGCCCGAAGGGAGGCCGGGTGTTGGTCCCAGTCACAGGTGGCAACGTAAATGTTGTCAAAATAAAAGGTGACAGTATTCAATCCGTCCAAAACTATGCTCCTTATCCAATTATAATTGCTGCAGGCCGTCAGTAACCGAAATGCAAGTCAACGGAACTGCATTAAGCCTTTGTCGGTGGGGAAGGCGATGTATTTCCTTAAGCTCTTTTTCAGGGAAATCTGGTAATACGCTTTACAGAGGTCGAGCTCACTAATATATTTTGACTTTTTGAACAAGTAAAGGTTTTGGTCAATTAATAGGATCGTTCCCGCTCGATAACGGTCAAAAATTTAATTTTCGGAAATCTACGCACATGCGGGAGGAGTTATCCGGTTTTCGCACCATAACTATTGGGAAACAATAATTTGACTTAGAGAGTTCAATGATATTGAGGTTGAGCAGATTGTTAACCTCGTCGTTAAAGGCATATCTCAGATAATTGGACGGGGGTAAGGTTTTGAACGAACCGGTTCTTGGGTACTGAGGGTTATGTCATGCTCGAAATTAATAGCACGCCAGGGGTCTCAGAAATCACGTCCTCAAACTTACTTAAAATAAGCTCCATCTAGCTAATTTAGTCGGGAGTTAGCTGCTTATTGATATCGAAGCTGATGGCTGATGAATTAGTAGTATCGGGCAAGGCGGGTAGGGGGTAATTCCTATCCTGTTCGACGCACACGGCATGTATAATGTTCAGGGTATCTGTTGTATATTCGGCCTCCAATGCTGTCTCT
Organism: Ceratothoa steindachneri; assembly: GCA_963969495.1. NCBI lineage: Eukaryota > Metazoa > Arthropoda > Malacostraca > Isopoda > Cymothoidae > Ceratothoa > Ceratothoa steindachneri. The sequence goes on along the minus strand of OZ018334.1, from coordinate 87,403,948 downwards.
TTGTCGATGGTAACAATGTTGTTGATATACGCGCGGCGGTGATATTTTTTTAACATGTTGACGTGCAACAGTTTCTCGCCTGAGGGAGTCTTAATTAAATAATCTAGAGGTCCTTGCGCTTTTTTAAGTTAACGTCGGCATTTTTTTATGCAATCTTGGCATACTTTTCTAATCTTTGTCGAATATCCAAAACATACGCGTAGGAAGATTGAATTTCCCTATCTAACTTAACGTTCCAGAATAGCTCCTTGATGATGCTAATGGGACCTCGCACGTTACGTCCGTAGATTAGTTCGAAGAGAGAAAATCCGAAGGGACGATGGGGAATCTCCCTGTATGCAAATAGGGCCACGGTTAAAAAGCGATGCCACTCACGGGGCTGTTCGGCACACAGCTTCTTTAATATCAAATTCAAGGTCGCATTAAATTTTTCGCAAATTCCGTTTTCGCAGGGGTGAAGGGGAGTGGTAGAGAGTGGTTTTACCATCGGCAGTTTCCTGAAGTATTCCATCAATTCAGAAGTAAATTGTATATCTCTGTCAGACAATACTTCCTTTGGTATGCCTACCCTAAAGAAGGTGGAAATTAAGGCTTCGGCGGACGTACTACTGTCGATTTTCTTCAATTGTACGGCTTCAGGAAAACGAATGGCACAGTCGAAAAGGGTAAGGACATAACTATGCTCTTCCTGGAAGGGGGACGAATGGGGCGGACAAGGTCTATGGCGAATAGGGTAAAGGGTTCTGATATGATTAGTCCCTTTTGAAGGTGAGCCGGTTTAACACGCCCTTTTGCCGTGTTTTTCTAGCAGATGTCACGTGATTGGTAGAATCCCGAAATGTCGACTGCAGCGCCAGGCCAGTAGAAATGCCGGAAAATCCTCTGATCAATCTTATTGTGGCTAAGGTGACCAGAAAACACACTATCATGGGCAATTTTTAGGACCAGGGTGATATGCAAACGGGGAACATAGAGGGTGTGAATCTCGGAGTTAGCGCCATCCGAGAAAGCGCGATGTAAAAAGCCTTCTTTTACGATATAAGAGACAGTCTTGTTACCGTGGACAGAATCCTGCTCGAGGCTCCGAGATTTTTCCCACAAGGGAAGAAGATTTGGACACTCCTGTCTTTGAGCGAATTTTTCACTCATAACGCCTAAAATCCGAATCTTAGGGAGTTTCAAGGGCAGCGGGCGTCTGGGAATCCTTCGTTGCCTGGGCTCTCGTGATAACGGGATGAGCCACCGGGTTCGATGCGACTTGGGAGCACTGTCCTACCAAATCGGAACAGAATATGATAAGAGCTGACACGACTTCAGGCCATCCTGAAAGTACTGACACTCCAGGTAACAGTTTATAATACGGAAGCGGTTTGCGCGTCCCAGGTAGTCATGGACTACCGCAAACCTTTTGTGGTCAGGCGCCACAGGAGGAGGAAGTTCATTATATACCACGATACAGGTACACCCGGTATCACGGACGAGGATAGAGACTCTGCACCCATTAACGGTTACGTTTTCAAAGTTCAAACTTCCTGGAGAACTCTTGTCGAAGAGAAAATTACATGGTACCCTGGGACACTGGGAGACGCGATTGGAGTTGGGGTTTCTGGTCACGATGAACGGGAGGGCGGGAGCAGCATTTACTCGGTGGACTTGGTGAAGGGGATTACTCCGGAGTTGGGAATTTTGGAGGCACTTCAAGCGGGTGTGACCTTTGGCACCGCACGCGAAACATACAATTGGTACCCTGGGACACTGGGAGACGCGATTGGAGTTGGCGTTTCTGGTCACGATGAACGGGAGGGCGAGAGCAGCATTTACTCGGTGGACTTGGTGAAGGGGATTACTCCGGAGTTGGGAATTTTAGAGGCACTTCAAGCGGGTGTGACCTTTGGCACCGCACGCGAAACATACAATTGGTACCCTGGGACACTGGGAGACGCGATTGGAGTTGGGGTTTCTGGTCACGATGAACGGGAGGGCGAGAGCAGCATTTACTCGGTGGACTTGGTGAAGGGGATTACTCCGGAGTTGGGAATTTTAGAGGCACTTCAAGCGGGTGTGACCTTTGGCACCGCACGCGAAACATACAATTGGTACCCTGGGACACTGGGAGACGCGATTGGAGTTGGCGTTTCTGGTCACGATGAACGGGAGGGCGGGAGCAGCATTTACTTGGTGGACTTGGTGAAGGAGATTACTCCGGAGTTGGGAATTTTGGAGGCACTTCAAGCGGGTGTGACCTTTGGCACCGCACGCGAAACATACAATTGGCCTACGATGAAAGGATGACGCCGGAGGATTAGAGATGAGGTGCTTGACATCACGGAGCTGCGATGGAGGCAAACTTCTCGGCTTAAAGGGGCCCAAAAACCTTGACGAATTTTGGGTAGTTCTTAAGATGGAACCGTGAGTTATTACTTTTATTCTTGGGGGATGAAGGAGAGGCTTTTTATTTTCCTTTGGGTATAGGTTGTGACTCGCCGCATCTGCCTCTTTTATGCACTCTTTGAAGGAGTTGCAACGACGATCCTTCACGAAGGAGTGGATCTCCGGTGGTAGCAAAGCCAGCAACTGATCCCTTAGAAGGAATTTTACCAGGACTCATAATCGTGGGGGACTTTTGATGCGTCTAACCAGAAATTGAAATGACGGGAAAGAGTATACCCAAAATGACGGAAGGTTGTATTTTGTCGAAATTTGGTGCGGTAGAAGTCAGGCGTCATATTATACGCTGCGAGAAGTTCGAATTTGAGGGTTGAGTAATCCACCTTGGCCTCCGAGGGGAGGAAAACATAAGGATCCCGGAGCTGACAGCTAAGAAGGGGAAGAAGCTTGGCGACACCGTCTGCCTCGATGTCCCAATGATTAACTTCAAAAATTTACTCAAAGTGAATGAGAAAAGATCCGAAGTCCTCTGCTTCTTTGAAAGTGGGGAGTTTAATGGAAGCAGTTTGAGGGGCATCTGCACGGGAATTGACTGAAAGGGTTTTGAGCCGATCGCGATTTAACTCAAGTTCCTATTGGTGAATTCTCTTTTTGTACTACTCTCTCTCTCTTATTCTTCTTGTTCTCTTTTATAAGTTCTCTTATTTCTCTCTTCTTTCTTTATAGAGGGGACAAGGTCTTTGCCACTTAATCCGAGGGATTCTTCATGTAGTTTTAATCTCTCAGATGACGACATTTTGTTCGGAACACGGGTGTAAGTTGCCCGAAATAAGGATTTAGTGGAGTGTCATCACGGGCAGAGAAGAGGCTTGAGTCACAAAGTACTCACACACGGAGGAATGCGCTTGTTTGAACGCGGAAGCTTTGCTATCCAAATACCCACACTGATATAATGAACAATTAACCCCAAGTTAAAAAAATGGCCCCTTCGTGAGATAGGAAGGGATCGGACTCTGCTAATCCGTCGGAAATTAAAGGGACCGCGCGAGAAGCTCTGTCTCCAAACAAAATTTTCCTAATAAAGGTTCTTGGTCCAGATACGCACAAACACTAAGCGATAAATAAATATGGCATGGTTGTTTCCTGTATTGTTTTTGTTGTTGTTTTGCAACTCAAGCGGTACTCAGCTTTGGAAATTACAACAAAGTTAAAGGGTTGTTTTTAAAAGATCTCTCTAAAGTCCTGGCCGTTTCGTGACGGCAAATAGCTAGTATTCAGTGGGGATTGTTTACTTTTAAATTTGCGGGGACCTTATTCTTCTACATACAGGTAAGTCTGCTTTGTACTCTATACATTTATTGATAGGGAAAGCAAGATTTTTATAACTTTTTTTCAAAATACGAGCGTTAATAGAAACGATGCCTACCCGAACAGCATTATTCCCCTCGACCTTAGAAGATGGTGCGTTTTGGAAGACTTTTTCATTGATAAATACTCATCGGAAGAAGTCTAAAGGAGATGCTTTGGTGACTTGGCGAGCCGTGGACACGCTGATAGATGCGATATTAGTATTCCATTAAAACAATCCTTCAGCCGCACCATGGGTACATACGTGTTATGAGAATTCGATCATCTTACTGAAAGCATCCATTAGGCAACGTTTCACTTGGTAATGCAACACAGAACGTATTGCATATCCTTCAGCGGTAATTGATACGGTTTGCCCTGTTTCAGCATTTTCAAAATTGTATGTTAATAATACAGATATTTCCCAAGGCGCTCTTCAATGTCATGGGCTTTCATGTAGCACCCGACCCTTAACTAAGGAGAAAAGGGGAGTCTTCAGGAGGTACTTAAGGAGGCCCTAGGGTAGGAGCATGAGTGTATTTCAGGAAGCAGCTCACTCGACTTTCTCGGGAGCAAATACAGGTGATGCACAATCATCCGTGCAGTACAAACGACTACGATGAGCATTCAGTAAAGGAACAGGGCTCGACGGCAGGGATCGAGGCACATGGGACACAATCAGTGAGTAGGATAGGTAAGGGTGGGGGGCTATATATAGGCAGAAAGACCTTAAAAGTGATTTTGTATCGAATGCCGAGAATAACGGCCCCTGCGCCGAAGAACCCCACGGGCTGCAAAGACTTAAAGAATTTTAAAGGCTTGAAGAGTAGAGGCTTGTAAGTCACCAAGGAAGGAATTGCAGCATTGAAAGCGGGAGAGGACATAAGCATGTATGTCAAGCTGTTGTGGTCAACGTAGGAACGGATGCAACAGAAATTACGTGAGTAGTAGAGATACCCGACTAACAAAGGTCACGCTCAGGTATTTATCTTTAGCATAAAAGGATACATGATTCAGTGTTGTTTTATACCTTTAAACCAGATTGAAAGACCTCATGGCGCTCCCGCTCGGTCAATCAAACATTTATTTTCGGATAATGTAATGATTTTTCTAAGTACATCTGACCTAGATAAATCTAGTTAGACTCTGTTATTAAAATTTCAAACATTCTCTTTTCGTGTTATTTTTATTTCATTTTTTTAATTTTAATGATATATGGCTATTTTTAAACCAGAGACTAGTCACCGTGTAACAGAATGGAACGCTGACTAGCATCATTCGAGCGAAAAGGTTGTCAGTAAAAGCTTCAGTTCGGTGGCCAGAAATGAAACCAGGCTTAAAGATGTCCCAAATGATCAATGTTGGAAGAGGAAGTGCTCAAGAACCTGGTCTGGTGCGAAGCGTTCAAGGATTTTAGAATAAAGAAAGGGGAGATAGGAGATTCGGCATCGGTTTCCAGGGCTGTTTGGGTCTTGGCACGGTTTCTTTAGAATTGAGCGAACAGCAGTATATTTAAAAGAAATTGGAGGGGTTAAGATAAAAAATGTTGTTAAAGAGAAGAAAGAGAAATGTACGATAGTGGCACAGCGTCGTGAGATACAAGTTGGAATGAATTGATAACGGGAAATACAAAATGTTGAGGGAAGTACAGTGGAAGATGGACTACCTTACCCTATATTACCATCTTTTCAGAGAGAAACGCAGAGATTTGAGGGTGCGTGAAGCGAGGCTTTGTATTCACTGTTATATTTAAAATAAATGGTATAGGAGTGCAATTAATTGTGAATGTTAGGGAGGCAGTAATCTTCTCTGTACTGCGAGAATGAACAAAGCGTCATGTTGACCGGCCAGTGATGCTTACTTCTCTGAATAGCATCGAAGTACCAAGGGGTGCGCTGGCGGCGAGAAGACGGAACAGAAAGAATTGGTGCATCGATCCGGGAAAGAGAGCGAAGTGTGTCATTAAGGTCATGTGTAGTATAGATAGTGCCCATTGGAGGAAGGCGGTAGGCAAGATCTAGGCTCATTTTTTAATGGTGGTTGGGGCAAAATCGGCGATGTTGAGACTGGCCGGCAAGGGGTAAGCGAAGGCTTGGAGAAGCGGAAGAGTGAAACAAAACTGGATAAGAAACTGATCAAAAGTTGCTGTTGAGGGATCAAGTGAAGTGAGACTATGAACTGGGAACGAGGAAACGTCAATATCAAACAAAAAGAGTCACAAATGAAATAATAAATATGCAGTGGCAGTTTAGAAAGCCAGCAGATAAGAAGCACAGAGAAAAGAGACTAATTAAGTGGAGTAGAGCTGGGGTGAATGACATAGGCCGCCTGGAAAATATGCGAAGTGTATTTAATTGGGGGTGAGTATCCTGTATGCTTTTTGGCATAATTTCTTAGTAAACTAAGGAATATTATTTTGTTGAAATGGTTGAAAAGGGTTTTACAATCATTTAAAAGATGGAAGGCTTGTAGCTTTAGGCAACTCAAGAGGGTAGGAATTGGTCATAGTGGTCTGAGTTGAATCCGCAGAAGGAATGAGATAGTGTTTCGTGAAAATAAATTCCGATAAGTTAGGGCAAAAGAGAAAGTGTGAAAAATATGTAGGGTTTAATCGTATTAAACTTTAATCTTAGAAAAAAGGAAAGAGCTTAATTTAATGAGGAATTGCATACCAGGAATTAAATAGGTTAGTCAGATAAACCAATAGAGAGAGAAGAAAGCAAAATTAAAAAAAAGGAGTGGAAGTTAATATCTAATGGAGATCCGCAGGCATCTATACTGAGGCCACTTATATTTATAATACATAGTAATGATATACGATGTACTTTTATGTGCAATCTAAAATTTTTTTTAGGATAAAAATTGAGCAGGAAAGTTACAATTTCTGGAAGACATGAATTTCAACAGCACTCAAAATTCTGGATACTCAATACAGAACAGTATTTGACAAAGAACCGACAAGTTTAGGTAGTATCTAGTGGGAGTAGATGTATGGTGGACACTGAAAATGATTTATGAGTGTCTATCAAGAACGACAATTTTTTAAAACAATATGTGTGGGGACGCAAACATAGGGTAGGAATATTCTATGTTTTATCCCTAGGCTTTTCAAAGTGGAAAGCGATCGCTCTTCTACTACGCAAGTTTATTGTGGAGGCGCACTTGGAATGTACGCTGTTTCGCTGGTGCTTTGGGATTTGGTTACAATTACAAATGTGTGTAAGTGGTTATGTGCATGTAGGGACAAAAAGGTGTGTGGATAGATAGAGAGAAATAAAAGTGGTGAAGAGGGAAAGTTGTGTGCCAAGAGATGCCGTACGCCTGGTGCTCGGGCCTATCGTTCTCGTTATTTTTTTGTCGTCTTTCTTTTTTTTGTTGTTATGGAATTTAGTTTTCATTTTTATTGCATTTAAGCCATTTGTCTTAATAAAATTAATGTTTTTGGATATGTAATGCGCATTTACTATGATTTTTGTAATAAATTACTTTATATCTGTGCTTAGTTTTCATTGTATTTTATTTATTTGTACTGTGAGTAGTTTCATGTTTTCTGTTTCTTCTTGTCTTCTTTCCTCACGTCACATTTGGTTTAAATGAATCTTGTTCGATGAATATTAGTAAAAATCATTGATTTTTCACGATTCGGAGATATTGCGTCTAAAATGGTTCGTTGTCACATTCTTTGGTAATTTAACATTCCGTTTATGCGTAGAACGGCACTTTGTCTCCGCCAGTCACTAGGCTAGCGAAACTTGGAAATCTGGTACGACTCTTCTGTTCTGGTTAATCATTTTAAAGATTTCCTCATTCAGTTCTTGATTAACCAGTTCCTGCATATTCCGTGTCTGTTCTTCTATGACTTTGTTAATGGGAATTATTTCCACTTCACTGTGCAGCTCTGCTTGGCGTCTTCTTTCTCGCTTGCGTGTACCCTAATTAGGTACACGTATTTATTCTGTACTGTTTGTAGTCTCCTCTTTTTTTGTCTTCGAGATACAAGAAAGAGCGGAAGTGGGGTACAGCAACGTAGATCGTACAATTGCATTGTAGATATTTTTCCTGTCGCTTTCACGGAGATTTCTATTCTAAACTTATATAGAGCCCAGACTGCGGAGTCGAGGCCTTAGAAATTCTATCATCGACGTGGTTCCTGTACCCGGATCAAGTAATCTTCATTCCAAGTACATCGCACTCGTGATGTAGGGATAGCGTCTATCCCTTACTCTGACATCTGAAAGTAGTCTCCTGCCAATCAATACAACTTTATTTTCTTATTTTTTCTTGATTCGTTCGAATCTTCAATTGTGCCTCGTAGTTGTTCAATCTCTCGATTTCTGCCGCTGTCATCCGAGCTTGCATAGGTGTATTCCTCTAAGGACAAGTGATTATCTTCCGGAAATCATTGGCGTAGTGAATGTTGAGGCAAGAAGGGTTCGCAGGGGCCGGGACATCCCCTCCCCCTATGCGGGACGCCACCATTGAGCGGAAACTTCGGTTCGTCCATGCACTCTAAACTGACATACGCCGCTCTCTCAATGACATAGTCTCAGAGAGTTCTAAGTTTTCACTTAGGGCCAGCTTTAGGATCTTACATAGCATTCCCCGCAGCTACACCTTGCCAAACGCATATAAAACATCCCGACAAACAATGTACACGTAACTCTTTTCCCGTTTGGCTTGAGCAAGCTTTTCCGAGATGATATTTATCGCCATCTCTGTACTTCGCTTTGTTATAACCACAAATTGATACGAGTTGTAAAGGGAGTTCTCCTCCAGGTGAGACACCAGTCTTTGGTTGAGGATCTTCTTGAAGCGCTTCCTGCCAGATTCTAGAAGTGAAATTGGCCGGAAGTTCTCTCTCAACATTCGGTCCCTTCCATGCTCTGGCATAAAAATCATTTTTGCTGTTATATAAACATCTGGGAAGTATCCCGCATTTAGACACGCGTTAAAAATTCTTTTCATTCCTTTGATGACGTTGGCTGGTGACTTTTTGAAGCTTAACATCGTCAACCCCGATTGTCCTGAGGCTTTCTGACGGAATGAGCGGAGCGTACCGAGTAGTTCCTCTTTGATGATCTCGGCGTCTCCGTCGCGCTGTCCCTCCACCTGGTGGTGGGGGTGCGTCCAATGTATTTTTGTGTTAAGCTCGTCTCTAATATTGTTATCAAACCCTATATCAAAATCTTCGTTTTCTTTTTCAGTTATACTGAAGATTATTTACCATAACGTCTGAATATTTCATCTATTCTTCTTTCTTCTGTTTCGATGGCCCCGTCTTCTTTTAATATTTCCATTTTCTTCTTTATTCCAGCTGATCCTTTGAGACGCCTGATTTTATTCCCAAATCTTTGGGAGATGAATCATGATCGAGGCTCTCGATCGCATCGTCCCAACGTCTCCACTGTTGTTCGAGGATCAACTGGTTGAGCTCTTCTTTAATCTCTTTACTTCGTTGTCTTGAGTCAATTGAGGTATTTCTGATGTTAATTTTATACAGTAATTTCAGCTCATGATATAAATCCTTCATGTATTCAGTCCACCTGTATGTAGAGATGGACTTATACTGGGATTTAGGGATACAAGCTCTATCCGCGTTGATAAGATGGTTATTAAGGTCGTCGAGTGCCTCGTCAATCTTCAAGAATTGCCTCATCCAAGTTTGGCAAATGATAGGCATCGATGAGACGGGCATACCGTGCCCAGTCTGCTTTTTTGTAGTTTTTTTATGACAACAACTGGGTCTTGTATAGGGTTTCTGTTGATGATAAAAAGGATTCCTATATAAACACTATATTGTACCTGGACTGGTTCCATGTAGCAATTGAACGGCAGCTGACGATTGGCCAGACATATGTCTGGTTTCATACCACTCCTTCTTCTGACAAAGGTGGGGAATTCTGGGTCTACTCGCTGGACAATATTTATGTCCAGAATAGTGTCTAGGCACCTTGCAATTCCATTGAAGTCCCGTAGCCGTATTGCCGACATCTGTCGTTCATATTCATCATCAATATATTATGGGCTCTTCTGCCAAATAGGCCAGCGAGAGAATGTATTGGTAAATAGCTTCTGCTTGGTGGCTGGTACCCAGCGGCTATGACCAGCTTTCCAATGCGAAGTTCAACCTCAAACGCGAGATAGGATTCTTCGAGATTTCTGATTTGCTTGTATTTGATCCCCTTTTTAATCGCATTAGCGCACCATCGTAGCCGCTCATTCGAGTAATTTGGAATTAATACATCATAATTCCAGATCTTCAATTCAGAATTACGTGTGTCGATCCCATGTTCAGAAATTAAGATGATATCTGCATCAATTTCTCTGAATGTGTTTCCCTAAAGACTTCTTGGTGTTAATATTCAGGATTATTAGCATAATGAGTTGTAATTATCGATGTTTCCTCTTATTCTTTTTTTGATCTTTGTCTGTGGGTCCGCTTTAGTGTGCTCAGGCGACTCACTCTTTGGAGGAGGACTTTGAGTCTTTGATTGGCTCTTCGTCGCTTGTTTAGGAATGCATGGGCCCTCCTCACTGTCCGAAGAGGTGGTTTCTTCCTCGTCTTCTTCCTTTTGTTCTTTTTCTTCCTCCCCTTTGGATTTATCCGATGAGGGAGCTTTGATTACAGCTTCGAGTCCAGACTTAACCTGATTGTTACCTCTGAATTTTCCATCAGTAATGGGTTTAGCTTTTTGTTATAGCAGCCAGACTTGACTGCCATAGCGACATTTGCATGTGTTATGTGTTGCATATGTTTTGCACTTAAGTTGCTCGTTATGATGAACCCTGCCGGTGATGCCCTCGTTGGTTCGAATTTTTGGTGGCGTTCTCGTATGTCATTTATTTTGCCCTTTTGTGTTCTTCTTTTCTCTTAATGATCTATTTGGGGCAGTTTAGGGCCATAGTCCTATGCTACCCCTTACAGTTGGGGTACTACTTCCTACTTTCACATTTATCAAACCTATGGCCTCCTGTGGCGCATTCACTGCACCATAGATTCTCTTTCTCGGGGCAGGTGGCTGTGATGTGACTTTCAAGCTTACAAAGGACATTTGTATGCCATTGAACCTCTCTTGCTGTATGTTCTACCCTGGTATTCTCATGTTGAATACCACTAGTCCGCCCGAGGTCGTTTTTCTTGCAATGTCTTGATTGCAAATGCTATTTTAAAGACGTGTGTCTGTTCACGGAATTTAATTATTTTGCCAACTATGGCCCATTGATTGTTCCTCTGAATTTCCTCTTTCCGGTGAGTCGTCACCGAATAGCTCTCCACTTTGCGGCAGATCACACTACGGTTTGCTGCAACTTGTGGATGTTCTTTGCTTCCAGCCCGATGGCCTTTAGGACTTCAGCTTCTTCTTCAAGTAGGACCCAGTTTACGTCCTTCTCTTCCGTTCAAATTGCTATGAAGCTCGAGGAGACTTCGATTAATTTAACAAAGGCCACTTTTAGGTTGCCAGAGAGTGTTTCGCATAACTTTTTCTTTTCCGGTCCCTTTGATCTTTGAATTGTCCTGAAAGAAACCCTTTTATTGAGGGTATACATGGTCTTCCTTATCCTTTTACTATGTCTTCTTTGTTTTTCTCTTCTGAAAACAAAATGTAATTATTTTGTAATTTGTGGAAGAATTGATGTGAATAGGTGGTTAAGGAGGCAGTGGTTTAGGTCGATCTGTTTCGTAAAATTGATGTGAACGCTCCCTTCCATTTTCCTGTTGGTTCCCCCTCTCAGATGCTGCCGGGATGATGGATGATGATGATGGATTTGATGGATCCCGAATGGAAACCTCGAAAGGCATCACTCATGGTAGACTTGATGGAAGGAGCGGCCGAATCAATTGCCGTTACCTTTTAGCCAGCCCCCTTCGGGTACTTACGCCATAACCACTTCCAACTACATAAAAACGGGTGTTACTTCCCTTTATATTCTGGCTGGATCCCTCGGATATAAGAATCTCCCTTCCACCATAAGTCTTCAGTTAAAAGGCCCGGGTTCGAGAAAATTTCTGACTTATGCTTCCACTGTGGGCTAATCCTCAAACCAGCTTTGGCATAAACCCTTAATTATGTCAGTCCAAGTGGCTGACATAGTTAAGACGAAATTAATGAATGGCAGACATCCGAGGCAGGTTACTACGCAGGTCGATGAACGGAAGCAGAGTGTTTTTTAAGCCATCATTTAATTATAAATTCCTTGATGAAAAAGTATTATTTATATTTCTTTTTTTAAAGCTGAAATGAAATTCACTAGAAGACTTCCAGAAAAACATTTTTCAGGGGAGTTCGGCTCTTGGTCTTTTACTAAGCAAAGTAAAAAAGTTAATTCCGAAATCAGGCTGTCAGGAAATGATTATGGGTCGGATAGTCAGCCTTCTTGGGTTCTGGTGTCACTAGGTTTTATCCATAGGTTATTCTTACAAATCTTAAAGCGATCGTCCCCAACAGTGAAAATCTATCGTAAGCCGCACTTGGATTATACGGCGTTTCTCCGGTGCCTTGGGATCTGGTGTTACTTGGTTTTATCTCAATATTTTTCATACAAGTCGATAGCGATTGTCCTTCCACTGTACAAGTCTATCTTGAGGCTGCCCTTGGAATAGAGGGTGTTGTTTCTGGGCTTGTTATCTGCGAAATGACGAAGAAATGATTGAGAGGGTGCAGCCCAGTGAAACTAAGAGGGTTCCCCGATTATTCTAGAGAGATTGGCGAGTTCTAATTTAGGGATCCAAACGTGAGGGAACCACACGATCCTTGCTCACCCTAATCAAAATATGCGAAATGGAAAAATAGAATAATTCAATCGTAACGGGAGGGGTGAACGATCCTCCTCCACACAATTTCTATTTAAATCTAAGAAGTCTAAACTGAGGTTTTTAAAAACGCTTCTAAAGAAGGTGGAGAGTTTAGGGTACAGGATATTGTGAGAGGTCCTCCGAGTATTGAAACTTACACCTCGCGTGTGTGTGTAAAGAAGAGGTAGAAAAAAAGGTAGCGATGGCAATAATGCTGAAATCCTACTAATATTCAGAGGTTTAGCGCAATGGAAAGTAGGAACACACTTACCCCTTCTCAAAGGATTTTAAAGGAGGCAAAATTTAGAGTAATTTGATGCGAATAATCCTGATTAGATATTTGTTAATAAAGAAGAAAGCGCGTTTACTCAGAAGAATCTTCATTATGGTAAGGGGATAATTACTATGTCAAAAAGGATAGATAATAGATCGTATTTTTTTTATTTTCATGTCAATGAACTCAGTGAAGGAGGATTGAGAGCAAAAATTAGAAAATATGGACTAGAAATGTATTTAAAATATAAAGGTTGCCACAGTCGCCTAAAGTGTCATTGGATGTCATTGGACTCCGTCGTGTAGGAGGAGGATTTACTATCAATTTGATCGTGTGTCACTTTCGCCTAAAACGTCTCCTATCTCCAACTTCAAGGAGTGAGGAAACAGGATTGCTACAGCAAAGATGAAAATAGGGAATAAAAGGAGTTATGGCCGCAATCTTTGAAGCAATTCTACGTCCTTTTGAGAGACACCAGCAAAACATCGCTAGGGTCACTTCAACATCTTATTGACAAAGAATATAAACAACACCCCAGAGAAAATATTATTTGCAACTATATTCTATTTTTCAAGCCATTTCTATCTCCATTTTAAGGAAAGTTTAAAAAATATTTACGTGGGCGAAATATTTTCCGGATTCTCTTAGTGGCTTCCAAATTCGTATGCTTATTTTTTTGTGGGACTCAAATAATATAAAAAATATATAAACCAGATGGAAATAAACCGATATTTGATAGCAAATAGAGAGGAAATGAAGAGACGAAGAAAGCACGTTCGAGATGAATATATTGCCTGGAATTTCAGTCATTCGCTGGTATCCGAAAAGGTGAAAAAGAAGATGGAAAAATGTAAAGTTATGTATAAATAAATAGAACAGAAATGCTAAATTGTATACATAATTTTTTTTTATTTGGAGTTTAGTGCTAGCGATTGTAATAACACCTCGGTGAAGTATTACAAACCATTGTCAGGTCAGACCATTTAATTGGCAAGTCCCTTCCGGCTTCCATCTAAGAGCTACCAAAAGAGACGCACATTTAATTGCACGACAGAATTGATCGGATTCTAGGCTCTTTGAAGGCAAAGTCTTCTTCACTTAATCTCAAAAAACAAGGTCAACTGACCTGATGCGCGTGATTTCAATATTTATGAAACAAAATTAATTAACAAACGTATTATCAATAACAAACATATCATCATCTAAGCTCACGACTTTTAAAACTTTCAAAAACGCATTGAAAAGTAAAATGGTTACCGACGGACCGACCGAGAGATATAGTAACTTATAGAGTCGCGTGAAAGCGACTAAAAAGTGTCCGTAAGAGCACTGCATTTAGACCCACACAGAATTTCGTCATTAGTTTGGTTATCTTCATCATCATCATCATCATCATCATCATCACCATCACTAACTCTATAATTTAAGAACGGGATTTTTTGGAGTATTTGAATAATAATTTTATCTTTAGAGTTTGAAAGTTTGAAGTTTAGAAAATTTAGAAAAATTTAAGTAAGGCGGCTTTTTTATTTTATCTATAACTATATTTCAGCAACGTGATTTTTTGAAAAGGAGGAAATTTAGTTTAGTTCCTTTTTAAAGTTATTATAATTGTCGAAGTTCGGAAAATTTATAAAATTTAACCATGGCTGCTTTTTTTTAGATTTTAAATTTTAATCCTAGTAGCGAAGCGCAAGCTCCCCTTGTTAGGAGGTAGTGGCGAATCCATTGTCTGGTAGAAGGATAATTTTGAGGAAACTAATTCCAAATATATACTAGAAAATACTCAGAGAGCGCCTACCATCCTTCTTCCTCCCGTCAAATCTGTTTTACTTAAAACTTTTTCCACAATGGCTTAATGAATCCGGATTTCTACTCCGCACCAACCATAGACCAAATTAGGTAAGACCATGTATTTCCCACACCTGGAAATCTACCCTTCGCTTTAGGGATCATGTGGCTATATTTAGGTGTTTGTAAATTATCAACAAAAACCGGATTTTTCCATAATAGCAGAGCCGGATTTCCAATCTGAACAAATATAACTTTTCACCCTAAACACTTATATAAAATTAGTGTGAAGCAAACTACATAATTCTACTAATCCAACCTACACATTGGTGGCAGTCCTATGTTTCTAAGACACTCTTTTACTCTACTGTGACACTGTAAATCTTACTCTTTCAAATATATATTTTGATGTCAGAGATCCGAATCCGGATGTTCTTCAGTTGGTAGAACGTCATAAGTTGGCCAACCTTGGGTATTTTCAATTTCACTAACCCATTATTTTTTTACGATGATGGCAAAAATGTCCAAAATACCCCATATTGCAAAGTAAGAGAAAATGAATGTTACTAAATCCGCATCCGAAACTGGCCCCGAAACCACATCTCCCCAACTTTCCCTTGGCCCAAAGCCCCCTACTCAAAAATATTCATCGAAATCTATCGCAAACTTTTAAAGTTACTTTGGACACAGGCAGACAAACATACAAGGCGATCACATAACCTTTGCCAATTGTCAAGATGAGCAGACCTTGAAAATTGGCTGCTAACTCGAGGTTAGCCAAGATTCCTTTGGAAGTGAATAGGGCTGAATATTACCCAGCCACGAACATGTTCTAAACATGCAACTCGCAAGAAGCAAACAATGGGCATATCAATCATAAGCGAGGATATTTTAGTCAATTTAATTCATAAAATAATTTGTTTCTTTGAGAAAAAAATTAAGATAACATTCGGAAGTGTTAATAAAAGATCTTGTGCGAGACGAAAATGAAAAGGGTAAAGAGATTCTTAAAGATCGGGTCGGAACGCAACCCTTCTAAAGATACTAAAGCCCAAGAATGAAAGAAGACGCTCACACTTCGGGAGGTAATAGTAGTAGGCTAGTAGACAACGGATGCAGATGAGAAACATATTGATAGTAATGTGAGAAAGACTCGTTGTGTGTAATATCGCATAAATAGGGCGTTGATGAGCACGGACCATACTACTGGAAAATGCTCTACAAAGATGTTAATATTTCTTCTTTTTTTCCGAGAGAAAAGATGTTAAGATGAAAAGCAAATAAGATGTTTTTATTCATTTTAGGTCGATAGTTTGGCAATCACCAACGTGACAACGGCAACGAGAAAAGGAGAGACTAACTGAAAACAGTGATAATAATCAAAACAGCAATGATAATATAGAAATAATAAGAAAGCACAACAATGGTGAAAACAACATCTATGTTCAAGAGCCTCTTGGGAGTTCCGCTTTTCCAGGTATCCAAAGATGCAAGCATCAATTTATAGAAAAAGCACCAATGCGGAGGCTCAGCTCCTTCAAGTACTGCATAACACCACAACCTTACGCGTAAGAACTCGCCACAAGTCAAGAAAGTGATGGTAGCCCCGCCTATCTTCCAGGTAGCAAGACAGGTACTTGCCGCGAAGTTAACCCAGACGAGGACACTAAACCAAAAGGTTGCGTATACTCTGAAGCACCAAACAATCCTTTCGGAAAGGTTCAGGGGTAGACACACCATCAGAAGACGGTGCGTCTCGTATATGTACCATATTGGGGGGCACAAAAGGGGACTAGACACCGTCTGCATTTGGGAATAGGTTTACGAGAATAGTCGAGGCTAAATACCAGGATGTCTTAAATTCTCGCTCGCCGTATCACATCTTCTTTGACATGCAGACCAAAGGGCTAAACTGATCCTCTAATATATCATAAGAATGATCAGCTAGCTTTATCATCCCATACATTCTGCCCGTCGACTCAATCCGATCGTTCTCAGCAACACCTACATGTCTAGGGACCTAGCAGAAAACTATCAACATCACCTCGACACACAGTAGCATGGGGTCACGGATACTGTGAAAAGAATTGAGATTCTAATGACGCAGGGGTATCTAGCGCTCGCTGTGAGTCAATATGGATTACCAAACATTCTCCGAACGAGGCATGGGGGGTAAGCTCCACTACTAAGTATATTGCAGCCAGCTCAGCTGCGAAGACGGACGCAGCGCTTGGAAGCGCCCCGCCGGCTTAAAAACGCTGGAATGTATCATGAGGGCCAGCTCAACCTTCGGAATTAGAGTCATCCGTATATACCGGTACGGCTCCAGATGTATGCTCCAAAAAATACCAACATAATGCTCCCAGTGCTGTTGGAGTCGACGCATGGTGACAGACATTATTACATAGTTTTTTACCAATTATTGTGAGAACAATTAAGTGAGCTGCTTCGAACGCCGTTCCAGGAACCCACTCTATCAAAAATGGTTTCCAAATCAGTTTATTCAGTATATATGGTTAATTATTATTTATAACTGACTGCTTTAAACGAGAATATCCAATACTTTTTAGAGGTAATTTATTTTAATCTCTTAATCTACTTTCCGGGAGGAGGGAGGCTATATTTACTCTTTCGTTCCTGCTTTCTTACTAATTATTTCTCCAGGCCATGTTTTTTAGTAGGTAGTGGAGGTCCTGGGGGAGTAGAGGAAAGTTAATGACTCCTCTTAAATTTAAGTGTAAAATAATTACTTTGTGTGATAAAGAGATGATTCATCCGTGCATTTCAGCTCTACGTGTTTCTTTATTGTTTCATGAAGGTAGTTTTCATGTTTTTTTTAGGATTATGAATTTTAAATTAAAATAAAGTACTGTGTTTTTTTTGTTTTTTTTAATTTTGGGGGTATCGGGAGAGGGGAGGGGTTGTTTCAAAATGGAACCAGTGGATCTTTTTCCTATTCACTTTTAAAATTGGTTTTTAGAAATAGTTCCCTACGCCATTATATTTTGGTTATATTTATTTTGTTTTTTTATTTTTAGAAAGATCTGCTTTTGATTGCTTTTTATTTTTTTTAAATCTCACCTAATTTTTGGATTTCATTCTATTGATGTGGAAAATATTTTTATTTACAGTTTTTTTCTTTTTTTTTTGTAAAATAAATTATTTAACACTTCTCGAAAAAATGCCTTACCTCTAATTATCCCCCTCCCCAAATTCCAAATACATATCTCTAAAAACAGTTTGAGATAACTAAAATTTCAGCATTTTAGCTTTAATAACAAAATTTGATTAAATGGTCAAAGGTGCCGTAAATAAATCAAACCGACCGATGGGTGTTACAAAACGGGAGCCGGATTTGAAGGTTGCGCTACCCAATTTAATGCCTATTGGCCCTAATAACCAAAGGCAAGAGAGAACAACACATGTAGTCAACCAATTAATTCTTACCTACATGAACGTTTTGGCCGTCCAATTGAGTTCAGCCATAAATCGAATTAGAGAAATTTAAACGTCTCCACTTCTCTCTTTCACGTTCTCTCACTTCAACTGAGGGATACATATCTCACCATACACAAAATACGTGAGCACCGGATATATATATATATATATATATATATATATATATATATATATATATATATATATATATATATATATATATATATATATATATATATATGTGTATACAGTCATGGCCAAAACTAAAGACTACTCTATCTTTTCATATAAGAAATTTAATAGAACCAACCAAACCATTTATCATAACTTAAACGTGAAATATCCACAAAGTTAATAAAAAATACAGCCAATTTTTGCACTCAGTCAATATCTACAATGATTTCCCTCGTTCTTGGGGACTGCTTCAATTCGTTTTGGTTGCCTTCTCTGATATTTCTCCATTTTTGTTCAATAACCACACCCACAACTGCTTACAATTGCGTGGCTGAAATATTTCGTGGATATACGTCAGGTTCTTTTTGGTGAGATGAGGTTTCTTCTCACAACTTTTTGACTTGAATCCTTTGTCTAAGTCTCTCCGCCTCACTCTGCGCGCTGAAGAGTTCGCACCTACTAATTTCCAATCGCGAGGAAGCTTGGCAATGGAGTGTAACCATTATTTTTAAAGTCATTAATGATCATAAAGATGATGGTATTATATTCAATACCCTTAGCAACTATCTTCTTGCATTTTAGGTCACTTTGCTGCAGGGCAACAATGGTTGCACGCTTTTCTTTGGAAAAAAAAACACTTGTGGAATTGCAAATGATTTGAACATTGATTTTCTACAAAAATATTACGGAATTGATTTTAATTATAAAATATCATCATTTAAATAATCTTCTCATCATTTTACCCTTTCGATCGAATAGTAAAGCTATAGAGATTCAACTCTTAAATGAGCAGAACCAGAGCGCGATTTTGAATTCAGCGACGGAAGGCAGTTTTTGAAATGTTGGCTTTTTAATAAACCTGGAATCGTAATTTAAATATTAGAATAAATAGTTTTATCACGTAAATTTAGAAAACATAAATTAAAATTAAAATATATATTAGTTTCAAAACCCTTGGCCATGACCTCAATCCTTCCGACGCTCTGTACAAAGGACTCACATATCGTTTTAATACAGTTAGACACGTTTTTATAGTTTAAAAATAGAAATATGCGTTTATTGTATCATTAATCAATGTGGCCACCCTCAGCGGCGAGCTAGCGCTCCAGGCGAGACCAGAAGGCCGCACACACGTTGTGGACGAAGAACTTCCTCACGATGGCTCACAGCTCGTCGACGTTGCTGTAGCGGACGTTGCAGGTCTTGTCTTCGACATGAGCCCACACGCTGTAGTCGAGGGAATTGAGGTCGAACAACTGCGGCGGCCAAAATTTCTTCGACCTCAACCACTCTTGCACGGTCTTGGTCGTTTGGGAAGGGGCACCGTACTCCTTAAAGACGTAGTACGCCTTCTTCGTGATCTTTCTCAGCCAAGGCAGGAAATTCGTGGCCCAAAGACCATGTAATTCGCCGCGTTAGCATGGTACCAGTCTAGAACCACACTGGCGGCTTCTACTCACCACTGCCGCTCTTGCCGCCCTCTTCATTGACTGCCCTGGACACCATGGTCACCGAGATGTTCTTCTTCTATACTTCGGAGCACTTTCGAAGGCATTTTTCACAGGTAAACGATTTACAACTTGAAGTCTGCCTGAACGAGGTCGACATTTGAGGTGTCCACCGTTCCTGATCCTCACCATGATTCTGTAGATGGTCATCCGGCTGAGGTTGAGCCACTTGGCGATGTCGGACTTATCGTGACACATTCACAAGAGAGCAGAAATCTCGATTCCTTTCATCTCTATCTTGGCACACAATAAAAAAACCCTTTTAATGACACCTGCTGGAAAAGTAGAAATTTCAGTTTGTTTGACGGAACTTTATCTAGGACAAAATTAACAGAACTTTTGCGAAACCTCATATATATATATATAATATGTATATATATATATATATATATATATATATATATATATATATATATATATATATATATATATATATATATATATATATATATATATATATACACGACGAACAGTTTAAAGTTTGCATGAAAGAATCTTGAAAAGGAAAATGACTTTTTGAACAATGTTATATCGAACTTTTCGGCCAAAATGATGCTTGTCACATTTGTAGGGGTCAGAACGAACTGCCAATGATCTTTAGCAAACCATCCCAACCGTGACACACGAAGGCGGTAGTCTCATGGTTTGGGGCTGATGTACTGCACAGCAGCCATCAAATCATTGATGGGAAAATGGATGGTGCCACGTATCGAATGAGACTGTAGGAAATGGTGCTCACAAGGGCGAAAATGAAAATAATTTACGGACTTCTTTCTCTGGCAAAATCAATCTCCATTACCTCAATCCAATGAGCTTTTATAGCGAATGCTGAAGGTTACAAATCCAACGAGAACCTGAGAGTACCTTCCCTCTTTGAGGGAAAATTTGCGAAGAGGAGTGGTACAAAATATCAAACAAGAGGGAAACTCCCTCAAATGCCCTACGGCGTTTTGTGATAAGATGATTATTCCATTGATGGTTTCCCATCGTTCAAATCACTCACAAGTGCCTTTAAATAGCTAAATGAGGCTTCTGCCACTAGATGGCGTCAACCAGCGCCAAATCAGATGGCAGATTTGAAATCTACAGGGTGAATAACCATATGTCCCATGGTCATATGGATCATTTCATGGCTCTCAATGAGTGCAATTAAAATTTACTCCTTTTGAAAAAAAGGGACGCCTAGACCTGGCGCTTCGCCGCAGATAAAATTGATTGCAAAAGGCTAATAATATCAACCAATATGAGAATCGTTTTTGTGCTGTTAAATATTAAATGACTGAAGTTATTATTGGTTGAATACTTTTGTCACCTGTTAAATTTTGTTTATTATCAATTGTTGTTATTAACAGAGAGAAAATCTCCTTAAGGTTTATCTCTTATGTTAAATATGTTGATTCCGTTTTCTGTTAGTTTTATAACCAGAAGAATGCACGAAATATTTTAGAAATATCGAAAGTTTAGGTGTGAAAATATGTCAACTCATTATATATATATATATATATATATATATATATATATATATATATATATATATATATATATATATATATATATATATATATATATATAATATATATATATATATATATATATATATATATACGAGGTAACAATGGGTCTTAAAAGTTTATAAAAAAAGAAGAATAAATTTTATTTTCCAACATAAGCTCCATTGAAGTGAAAAGACTCTTCAAGCAATTATACTTTCGATTTAAACCATTTCTATAAAAACTGATGATTTTGAGAATTATACAAAGTTAAAAATTTTCTAACATGATCAGCAGAGGAAAACGGAGTGCCCTTCAAAAGAAATAAAATAAATAGGATGGCCAGGACTGTATGAGGGGAGGTGGTTCGACTCAATGAGCGGTGGAGTTGTCATAAGGAAAGAGGAATCTTTTGTGAAGTTTTCCGCGGTAATTCTCGGCAATCCCCTTGGGAAGTTTTCCGGGGTAATTCTCGGCAATCCCCTTTGGAAGTTTTCCGCGGTAATTCTCGTCAATCCCTTTGGGAAGTTTTCCGCGGCAATTCTCGGCAATCCCCGTGGTAAGTTTTCCGTGGTAATCCTCGGCACTCCCCTTGGGAAGTTTTCCGCGGTAATTCTCGGCAATCCCCTTGGGAATTTTTCCGCGGTAATTCTCGGCAATCCCCTTGGGATGTCTTCCGCGGTAATTCTCATCAATCCCTTTGGGAAGTTTTCCGCGGCAATTCTCGGCAATCCCCTTGGGAAGTTTTCCGCGGTAATTCTCGTCAATCCCCCTGGGAAGTTTTCCGCAGTAATTCTCGACAATCCCCTTGGGATGTTTTCCGCGGTAATTCTCGTCAATTCCTTTAGGAAGTTTTCCGCGGTAATTCTCGGCAATGCCCTTGGGAAGTTTTCCACGGTAATTCTCGGCAATCCAGATGCGTAGCATTAATTGTTCTTCGTCCTTCGAGAATCAGATCTTCCTCCTGTTCTGAAAAAAATATGCTTTAATGGTTGATTTTCCATTTCTAAGTAACCAACCATTGTGTGGACTGCTCTTTGTCTTCCGGATCATATTGGTAAAACAAAGTCTTACTCTAGGTTGCAGTTCCTACCAAAAAATCTTCCGGATCTTCATCCTAATTGATCATAATTTACAATGAATCAATAGTTCTTTTGTCGAACTGATGTTCGCGCAACGATTGTTTCACCCATCGAACAGAAAGCTTACTGAGCTTCAGTACGTCGCTCTAAATGGAGTACGCTAAACCTACTGATATGTTCACTGTGTCGGCTATCATTTTCACTGTTAATCTAGAGTCCTTTCCTTCTAGTGCCCGAACACGATTGATGTTTCCTTGCCTTACTGATGTTGACGGTCTGACACTGTGAACGTCGTCTTCAGCCTCCTGTCAGCCATCCGCAAAGCAATTTATCCATTTATAAACAGTAAGCTATTGGGTGACTATCTCCATAAACCTTTATTAATGGCTCAATAATTTCAGTCTTCCGCCAACCAAGATTGATCAGGAAATTCGATGTTTGTCCTTGCTTCAACATTGATGGAAGCCATAGTATAAATGTGGGATTCAAATTTATAATGCTGCCATGTAATTCAAAATTAAGCAAGGTGCTTTCTGTTTAAGTAACAAATAGCATAGCAGTTGAAGTTTAAATCAATATAATTAGAATTTTCATTTGGTATCACAATTTTTGGCAATATTCGTTTTCTACGAACATGTTGAAGACCTCTCGTATATATATATATATATATATATATATATATATATATATATATATATATATATATATATATATATATATATATATATATATATATATATATATATATATAATATGGGAAAATAACATGACACGTGATAAGCAATGGATGTAGTTAACAGCCCAAAGAAAGGAAAATGGTATAACAACTAGTCAAGCATGGTTCTCACTGGATAAAAACTTAGACTTAGTTATTTAAAAGGCTTCTTGAATCAATATTTTTTGTGGTTGAGGATGGTTAGCTCAGTGAATGATCGTCATGAATTCGGAGAGCGATAAAGGCTTGACGATAGAAATTTTAATCTATGTCCTTTATTCATCTTCATATAGTGGTTAAAATAGTTTTCCTTATTTTCTCCATTTCTAACTCTCCCAATTTCCTTCTTAATCTTTTAATGGTTCAAGGAAATATCTTTCTCAGAGTTTCTCTGGTTTGTGATACCATTTTCCTTTCTTTGGGCAATTAAGTATATATATATATATATATTAGGGTGGTCCCCCCCAAAATATTTTTAGTTTTTTTATCTCCACATTCCTGATTCTACATATTACCACATTGAACAGTAGGTCACATACTCAATTTCATCAAAATCGAACAATATTTACTGGTCGCTATATGGATCTTAACTTATCAGTCTGCTGGTAAATTAATTTTGGGGATAGAAATGAACAGTCTTTGCAAATACTAGTTTATTTGAAACAAATATTGGTGTTGAAAGACAATTTTTCAAAAAATATTTATATTAAAGTGAAAAGAAATCAGTTACCTGGCAAATAGTTTCTTTATGACACAAATTATAACTAAAATTGCTGATTAAACATTGATCCTTTTGAGCATGAGGGAATATTTTTGTGATGTTTTGCCACAAGTCTGAGAAGCAACTGTTTCTGTTCTTCATCTTTTGTTAGAGATGCATTATACGATTTGATAAGTGCAATACCTCTTTCTGCTGGATCGTTAACAACCATTAAGTTAATCGCTCGACGTTGAAATTCTTGAAAGCACGTATTCTCTTCCCAAGAACTTGGGTTAGTCGTCAGGAATGTATCCTCTGCAAACTTGTATCCATCTTTCATAAGGAGACTGAATATTAGCTTAGTTTTTTGAGTTACCAGTACATGCAAGTCCAAATCATCGATTTTTTTTGCACGATTCTATCAGCGAACAACTTTGGTGTTTTCATTACGTTGGAGATTGGAGACCATCTTCTGTTTGGTCTCAGCATTAATTTTATGATCGAAAAATGCAAGACCAACAAGATCTTCTCCAAGATACCAAAGGTGTCTGTGAAGGGCTGTGGTTGATTCTTCAGATATTGTCTGATTTGGGTACTTTTGCAAAGTTTTAAGAAGCAGAATGTCATTTAAAGGAGCATTAATTCCAAAATGGGCTTCATTCCAAAAACGCGAGTAAACAAAAGAAATAAAAAGAGAGCACTCTGTAATATTGGCCTTTTTACGTTCCTTTAGTTTCAGTTGATGCTTACACAAGTATATTTTCAGGACATATATAGCCTTAGCCATCCAGCGTGCATGATGAGTCGCTCCTGGGGCTCTTAATGTAACTTCTGTCTTACCAATGCCCCCCCAAAAAGATGAGACTGAGTCGGAGCAATTCTTCATAATCGTCACGCAACTGACGAGATTTCAAAGCTTCCTGAAAATATGAGACCATTTCTCCTCGAAGGTTATGCATTACTAGATTGACGAATAAACTGCTATCCGCCTCTAAGAAAGAATTATTTTAAAGTGACGACCATTTTTTTTTAAACGTTTAAAGAGACCTCTCTTTGGACCACTTGTAGGCCCAAGTAAAATATTGCAAGCACATGACAACATAATTTAAAAATTTGATGACGGCACGCAATCCAAACAAGCTTGCTTCCTAATAATTTCTCAATTATGGTACAGGCTCCTTTTTGTAGGCCTGTATTTGTTGCAGTTGTGTCAAATACAAGGCCTTGAACTTGGTCACGAAGATTCCAGTCATTAATTGATGAAATGGATGCCATAGCCTGTTCTTCTCCTGTTGCTCGTGTTATTTTTGGCACACCAAGAAATTTTTACATAACAGTTACAGAAACTATTATTGCAATTCGTTCTATTGTTTCCTTTGCCCCATCAATAGCAGGTAGAGGTTTTCCATCCCAGTGAAGAAGGAACGGTCCTTCAACAGACAACGAAGCCTTGTCTTCATTGTATGTTGCCCCTCTTACTTGCTTTCTGGAACATCGTATAGAACTCCTGGAAAGTGTCATAGCTGCAATATCCTGACCCAAGGCTTGTGCTATTGATCCAGCAACCATTGTTGCTTTTCTATCCGTAATATTTGCACGATCAAGAACAGCAGCCACACCTGAAGTTGTAAAGATATTTTTTGAATTTGAAGGACTACATTGTGCATTCTTTATTCTACTTGAAAAAGGTGGACAAAACTCTTTGTCTGCTGCAATTAAACTTTATCCTTCAGCTGATGATGACTCGAAATCTGCATGAGCAGCAGCCTCTGCTTGATTTGCAAAAGTATATACTTTTTCTTTGTATTGTAAAGCCTTCTCATGTCAATATCTTTTTTTCCGGGATTCCTTGGCTGAAGTAATCTTATCACGGAACGACATACTGCAGGACAAAATGTTCTCTCTCTGCATCAACAGAAATTGGCGGTCTTCTACATTTTTTACCACATTTAAAGCATTTGTTGAGGCTATGTCAAAAAGTTTTGAAAGACTAGATTCGAAACTACGCTCATTCATTCTACATGAGTACAGTTTGGTTTTGCGGTTCTTCTTCAAAGAAAGGTATTCTTCATACAACCTTGAGAGTTTCCTAACGCAAGAGTCTATTCGCTGTGTGGGAATTCGGGCTCTTTCCCATACTTTTGACTTTTTTGCAAGTGAGGTTGTAACTTTGTGTCAAAGTCATTGACTCCACTTGATGATGGTACTGAACAACACGAAGCACATCACCACATGCTGGTAGTCTTGCATATGAAAGCTCCCTAGTAGGATGTCCTAAAAGCCAGACTGCCGCGGATGAACGAGTACTTCCAGCCATAATATGAAACAACTGAATTAAAAATTTATTGAATATTCATGAAATAATAAGCTTTCATTTGACATAAATAAATAAGCTCCTGTGTGTGTTTGTAAAAAATTACGGCAGTCATGCTTAATTAAAATATATTATATAATTCGAATATTTTTTAAGTAAGTCTGATATTGATAAAAAACTGCAAATTATCTAGGCACTGAATTATCAAAGTATATTACTTACCTAAATATTATACGAGAGGCGGTCAATAAGTTTTGCAATTCGGATATAAGGAAACGAGATATGAGGGAAAGTGTTTTATTATTTTTAAATATAACTACCCTCGACCTCAATGCACTTGCGCCACTTGTCCCTGAGGCTTCGAATTCCCGACAAACAGAAATCTACCGACTGCTGTTCAATCCACTCCTAGACGGCGAGCTGGACATCTTCATCGTCCCCAAACCGGCGTTTACGCAGTGCAGCTTTGAGCTGGCGGAATAAAAAGTAGTCGCTAGGGGCGGGATCTGGACTGTAGGGAGGATGGTTGAGCTCCTCGAATCCACACTCGCGCAGGGCAGCTTGTGCAACTCTGGCCTTGTGGACTTTGACGACGTTGAAGTCGATCATGGGGCGTCAGGTTTTTAGGGACCTAAAGGGCAGAGACCTTGGTCATGGCCAAATTGTCGTGGATGATGTTGATAACACTTCCATGTGATATTCCAAGTTCTCGGTCGATTTCTTCGACCTTTACCCGTCGATTTTCGAGCATTATCCTCTCCAGACGGGCCCCATTGTCGTCGTTGGTCACGTCTGACGGGCGTCCTGGACGTGGTTCATCTTCCAGGGACTCACGACGAAGCGAAACTCCATATTCCAGCGAGCAATGGTTGCATAGGAAGGGGCGGTGTCGGTGTACACTGCAACCATGCGTTCATGGATCTCTTTTGCATTCTTGCCTTCCTTGGTCAAAAATTTGATCACTGCGCGGTGCTCAACCTTCTCCATTGTTGAAAATTTGTGACTGACGATCAGCTACTGCTTCTTGAATAGACGAGTCAGGAGCGTACGGCTGCAGGTCCTGACTTGACATAACTTGTCCTAACATCCCCACAAACAGCCATCCCCTTTGCTCTGTTTTGCCCTACCGATTCGCAAAACTTATTGACCGCCCCTCGTATATATACTTGCATAAACGAGCACTTGTATTACGTTAACTGTTAAACTTCAACTACAAATGTAGAAGTAATCAATTCTCGATTGTTTAAATAGGAAATGGTGTGATTGCATCACCAGTTTTAACATCTTATAGCATAATTTTAGCCATGTGGAGAATATTTTCAACTAATTTCAATTTTTTGCATATTTTTGGACCACCCTAATATATATATATATATATATATATATATATATATATATATATATATATATATATATATATACGGTTGATGCAGTGGCATCAATGGACAACTTCTCTACTTCAGGTCCAGCGTGACACCCTTTGTCCTTGAATTGGGAGATCACAATCAAAGAAAGCTTCTAACCAGCCACCCCACCCCAATGGTTTTAAAGTTACCCCTTTGTGATAGTCTCGTTTACCGTTATAAAAAACCATCATTCATAATATAACAACAGCGCTCTCTTAGCCAAATACATTCGAAAGATGTAAAATATTCAAAAACAAATTGGTGCGGTTAGTGTAGTGGCATTATTAGAAGCTATCTTCGATTGTGCTCTCCCAGTTCGAGGGCGAAGGGTATCACGCTGGACCTGAAGTAGATTGTTGTCTAAGAAGCCACTACATTAACCACACCATATAAATATGTATATATATATATATATATATATATATATATATATATATATTAAATTCCTCTTGGGGGCGAACTTATAAGGCCTGGTATCTTTTGTTACGTGATGATCGGCAAATTTAGTGTTATCTATGAAATTTATGTCCCCTTATTTTTATCTTTTTTATTTCGCTTTAGTTCTTTGGCAGGTTTTTCATTCCTTTGGCTCGGTTTAATAAGAAAGCGCTGGGCCACTGATTGATTTCATTAGGGATCATTTTAAGGGTTAGAAATTGATCCGATGGATGGAATCACTTACTCCCCCCCTCCCCCCCCAGTCCTCTTCAGTAAGCGGCCTCTACGTCGCTTGGATGGTTTCACAGGTCCCTGAGAAACGAGATATTGTGTGTAGTGCGTGGTTGTGTGAGGTTGGGACAGTTCATAAGTAGACGTCCTGTATCGTCTGGGCGTTGGTTGCATGTTGTGTCGGAGCAAAGGTTTAGTCTGTGTAAGTATTGTTGTATTATAGTTGGCAGTGGATGATAGTGTAGTGGGGAGTATGGCATATTAGAGTTGGCAGTAAGGCCTAGTGGAGTGGGGAGTGGAGCATAGTGGAGTGGGCAGTGGAGCCTAGTGGAGTCAGTAATGCAGCATAGTGGAATGGTTTGTGTATCATAGAGAGAGTGATGTGGGGCATAGTGGATTGGGCAGTGGAGCATAGTGGAATGAGAAGTGGAGCATAGGGGATTGGGCAGTGGAGCATAGTGGAGTGAGCAGTGGAGCATAGTGGATTGGGCAGTGGAGCATAGTGGAGTTGGAAGTGGAGCATAGTGGAGTGGGCAGTGGAGCCTAGTGGACTCGGTAGTGCAGCATAGTAAAGTGGGCTGTGGAGCATAGTGCAATGGTCATTGGAGCTTAGTGGAGTGGACAGTGTATCATAGTTGAGTGGGATGTGGAGCATCTTGGAGTGGGCAGTGGGGCATAGAGGAGTGAGCAGAGTACAATAGGGGAGTGGGCAGTGGAGCATAGAGGAGTGGGTAGTACAGCATAGTTGAGTATGCTGTACAGCATAGTGGAGTGAGCAGTGGAACATAGTGGAGTGGGCAGTGGCGCATAGTGGATTAAGCAATAGAACCTAGTGGAGTGTGCAATAGAGCATAGTAGAGTGGGCAGTGGAGCTTACTGTAGTAGGTAGTGGAACCTAGTGGAGTTGGCAGTGGAGCTTAGTATAGTAGGTAGTGGAGCCTAGTGAAGTGGGCAGTGGAGCCGCCTAGTGGAGTGGTCAGTGGAGGCTAGTGGAGTGGAAAGTGTATCATAGTTGAGTGGGCAGTGGAACATAGTGTAGTGGGCAGTGGGGCAGAGTGGATTAAGCAGTGGAGCCTAGTGGTGTGGGCAGTGTAGCCTATTAGAGTGGGCAGTGGATCATAGTGGAGTGTGCAGTGGAGCATAGTGGAGTGGAAATTGTATCTTAGTTGAAGCATAGTTGAGTGGGCAGTGGAGCATAGTGGAGTGAGCAGTGGAGCATAGTGGAGTAGGCAGTATAGTATAGTGGAGCGAGCAGTGGAGCATAGTGGAGTGGGCAGTGGAGCATAGTGGATTGGGCAGTGGAGCCTAGTGGTGTGGGCAGTGTAGCCTATTGAAGTTGGCAGTGGATCATAGTGGAGTGAGTAGTGGAGCATAGTGGAGTCGACAGTGCATCCTAGTTGATTGTGCAGTGAAGCATAGTTGAGTGAGCAGTGGATCATAGTAGAGTGGACAGTTTATCTTAGTTGATTGGGATGTCGAGTATATTGAAGTGTGCAGTGTAGCATAGTGGAGTGAGCAGTGGAGCATAGTGGATTGGGCAGTGGAGCCTAGTGGAGTGGGCAGTGGAGCATAGTGGATTGGGCAGAGGAGCCTAGTGGATTGGGTAGTGCAGCATAGTTGAGTGAGTTGTAGAGCATAGTGGAGTGGACAGTATCATAGTTGAGTGGGATGTGGAGCATAGTGCAGTGGGCAGTGAAGCATAGTTGAATGTGGAGTAGATCATAGTGGAGTGAGCAGTGGAGCATAGTGGATTGGTAAGTGGATCCTAGTGGATTGGGTAGTGCAGCATATTTGAGTGGGCAGTGGAGCTTATTGCAGTCACAGTGCGTCATAGTGTAGTGACCTGATCTAAGTTGTGGAACCATTACTGAGTGTATTCTGTGTAGTGATTTTTTGGATTGGTTTATTGGGGGGCAGCTCGTTTAAGAGGTTGTTTGCTGGTTGTGCTAAAGCGTCTTTGAGTGAAGTAGTGTGGATATGTTTGATTAAGGTGTGGTTTGGTGGTGGAGGAGTGAGGTTATTTTAGAGGTGTTTGTGGTAGTGTGCTGGTACTTTTTCTAGTGTCTGATTGGTGGTAGTTTCGCTATCAGGTGGTGATTTGAGGTTGGGAATCTTTGGTCTGTTTAAGTTTTGGATTCCAATCGTGTGTAGGTGTATTTTGATGGGGAATATTTTTGTTTCAGCGTGTGAGTGTGCTCTATATGCATCCTCTGACTATGCTGAGGGGCTTTTGTCAGGGTGGTTTGGTGTAAGTTCCTGTGAGATTTGGCTCTGGCTGCCTGCCATGGTGTATTTGAGTGTGCTGTGAATGAAGTGTTTGTATAGAGTAGTGAGAGGCGATTTCTGTTGTCCAACTATAAGGTTTGATAATGCTCTGAGGGCCTTGATTTTCTTTGTGTCCTTGTTTGTAATGTTGGTTGTGTAGTTTTGGAATGTTATGTGGTGTATAGTGTGAGTACTAGGAATGTGAAGGTTTTGTTTAGTGGCAGCTGTTGCGCATTAGTCTGATTTTGGAGAGTTTGGTCGATTCGTGGTAGTTAGGTGTGAAAAGGCATAACTCCTGATTTGTTGGTGAAGGCTGCCATGTGGTTTAGTGTGAGCAAGAGTTCTAGAATGTATATATCTTGTTGAAGTGCTCTGCTTGCTCTTATAAGTAAAGGGCGTTGTGCTGTGAGTGAGGTTATCTTCTGCGAAGGTGTAGGTGTTGATTAATAGAGTTTGTGGTTGTGGGATATAATTGTGAATATATTAAATAGTATGGCTGAGAGAATGGCTCTATGTGGGAAGACATCATAGTGTGGTCGGGTTTATGATTTAATGGTTCGATGGTTAACTTTAGCCTGTTTGCCAAAGATGAAGTTTATTATCCAATTTTGTCATTGTTGTGGAAGTTGGTTTTCAGGAATTTGGTGCTAGGATGACTTTTGGTAGTTTATTGAAGACTATTTTTATCTAGCGCAGTAAGGATTATACGTGAGAGATGTATGGGCCTGTTGATTCCATCGATTATGTGTTGGGTGAGGTTAGTATGAAGGGTCGTGATTGAGTGTGCTTTTAGAAACCGTGGGCTGATTCTTTGGTGAAGATTAGACGTTAATAGTTGGTGTATTGTTTGGTTTGAGTAAGGGGCTGATTTAGGCTAGTTTCCAGATTGAAGGGATTGTGCTTGTGAGCCAAGATTGGTTAAAAATTTCTGTAATGGCTGAAATTGCTGCGTTGCTAAGTTTCTTGTGATGGATGTGCTATATATATATTTTCTGATGCTTCGCAGCATACCAGCTTTTTCGAGGAACTAATGGTCATGGGAGAGTGCTGTCATCTTTATACTCTCCATGGCTAGAAAAGTCTCCTGGATTTCGTCAACCCTCTTCAGGAGCGCTACCCATACGACTGAGCAACCATCCATTTCTCAAAAAAGAGAAACTTCTAGAAGCATATTATAAAAGTTAGCGTTTACTTTAACAGAAAATGAGAAATGTGATTATTATTATGGATCTTGACTCATCTAAACTTGTAAAAAAATGACCAATAACGTCTATATCAATACGGCTTGCTATGGGTAATAGTAAGAATTCTTTAATCACTTTTCTAGTGGATTAATGAATTTTTAATATTACCCTTACCTAAGCGTATTGATATAGATATTATTGTTCATTTAAAATATATATTTATACAGTATATAAACAGTATATAAACCAGAACAAAAATCTGTATACGAGATTTTGCGCATAGATTTAACTTGAGTTTCTGCTATAGAAAAAGTGGATGGAGTTAGTGATAATGCAGCATACTAGACTCTGATTCATTCCATATTTTTCCCACACATACAGTGTATATATATATATATATATATATATATATATATATATATATATATAAAATGAACACTAATGAAGATCCTTTATTTGGTCCTTAGAAAATGGAGTTGATTCCTCTTGAGAAACAAACCCAAACAAAATCAACTATATTTGACCAACGAGGTTCTTGTGCTTATCTTGAGAAGCGGAAAGCTGCCTGAAAATATATGAGCATTAGAATAGTGATAAGAAATTGAAAATAAATTAAAAAAATGACATGTAATATTCTGTCTGCACAATAAAATGTGTTTCAAATATAAGCCGGGGTTGGTCCCCTTCTTTGTCACTTTTGCCTAAACATGTTCTTGCTCATATTTCTGTCTCTGAACTGGTTATGCAAATTTAGTTCTTGGAGTTTGTAATATGCCCCCCCCTTCCTTAGTATAATTCAGTAAGTGTGTTGCGGCAATCCTCCCATCCATAACTGTTAACACTTTCATATTACTTTTATATATTTCCTTAGTCCTTCATTCCTCAGCCCATGCCCATATTCTTTACTGAATTCTCTAAACTTGCCGCTGTTCCACTACAAAAATCCCTTTGCCAACTCAACTACTTCGTCAGTTTGATCAATGTTTCCTTTTTTTCTCTTTAGAAGTGTTCCCTCTCACAGCTTTTGAAGTGGCACTAATGTAAAGATGATCGGTGGAGTACAGGGGCCGATTTAGGTCTAGGGAATATAGGTAGCCACCCAGAGTGGCATTGATTGCAAGGCGGATGAAAAAAAAGCTGGTGTAAAAAAACTCGCAACCAGCACCGAGGTCGGCGGCTATACTGTCTTTCATAGTATGTCTCGAGAATCTACCCAGGGTGATACGAGACTCCCCTCCTCCACACACGCAATCCAAATTTGTGCGTGTGTGTGTAAAGTGAGTCTCATTGTCAATGGGAGAGGGACATGTTTAATGAGGGTTTCACTCATGGTACCATATACTCGTAGGTTATGACCGCCACTGATGGCGTGATTGGGTCTCGTGAAATCATCGCATTTGCGCCATTGAGAGGAAATTCATGGATTGCAACGAGGCGACGCTGGAGTGACCTTCCCAGGCTGCAAGCTGGAGGGGTATGGGAGGCCAGGTCTTGCCCACGTAGTAGAACTACCCTTTTCACGGCCCCGGTGAGATCACAGAAAAAAGACAAGGGTCAATACAACTTCGTATAAGCGTCATCCTAGAAGTTGCAGGGTTAGGAAGAACAGCTCCGGATTTTGACTCAAAGTTGACCTTCCGATGCCCTTCCCATGAGTGGGTAGAGCAAGGCAGCGAAAGTTTAGGATTGGTATTTCCCTCAGCTGAGCTGCCTTCCCAAGCTGACGAGCCCCACGGTCCCTAAGCAAATGGGCTTAAGGTGATAGTCATACGCCCTCACCTTTTCTCATCTCAGTTGAAATAGTTCCAGCCCTAAAAGATCATTACACTTAGAATTATCCTTAACACAACAATCAAGTCTCCTTATCACTTTAGTTTCTGTATAAGTCTATCTTCCCCAATCCCATTTTCACCTCGATTGATATAAAACGAATCTGACAGGGGACAACATAGGCTGTCTTGTTTTTGTTCTAATAATCCACTCTTATTCGTCTTTGTAGAAACAAGCTGCAGGAGTGGATTCGCCACTAAAACAGGAGTCCAACGACGAGGAAAGCTGTTCGCAACTCGCCTACGCTATTGTCCTTTAATTTTTCTCTGCCGCTTTTCTTACTCTCGTCTATCTACAATGGTTTCCAGATGCAGGCGGGAGGCGGAGCGTTTTCGCTTGGATAACGTTTTCAAGCCACATTCGTCCCCCTCCTTTCTTCAAAATACAATCTGTTTCTAGGGAGGCGCTGTATAGCGTGACGACAAGTGCAACAGAGCGGTTTAAAAGCTTTGCTTGAATGAGTTTATTTAGACTCAGGATGGTGGTTTGGATTCGACGCTCGATAACAGTTGTCCAGCGACACGGAAAGCTGCTCGCAACTCGCCTACCCTACTTTCCTTCTTTATTTTTTTGGCCCCTTTGCCTACTTCCCTTTATCTATAGTAGGAAAAGAAGTTTTTGGCTACCAAAATTACGTGACTTGAACCGGATATAAAATCAAACTAGTAGTGAAAAACAAGAAAAATTAAAAACTTCAGTAACAAGACTAAAACCTTTCAATCTTCAAGGCCATAAATATTCATAATCCTACTACATTTTCAGAGTTTATTAAATCCACCTCATAGCTCAAATATAAAACCAATCAGAATCAATCATTTTATGCATTTAGGTATTTTGAAGCCACCCGCCATTGACCATCGTGGATTTTCTCTCGCTTAATCCTTTCGTCCTCTCTTTGAGATGAATTCATTTCGAACACAATCAAAAACCAACGCAAATCACGCTTTAACTCACTGCTCCCCCCTTTTACAAACCTCGCTTCTTTTCCTCAAGGCTCACGCCATATTTTGCTGACCTTTTAAATTATCTCAGCTTGGCGTTGGTAAAGGGAAACCTTATCTGTGTCCAAACCTGACACCTTGCCATTTTAGGCTAACCAGAAACTAGTTTGGATGAGGGACAAACAATTACTCCTGTGAGTTATTCTTTTATACTTGTTACTAGGCGCACGGACGTCTCGTCGGGTTGGTTTAATTAATGCTTCATACACTTGTCCCTTGTTTATTCATATCGAATATCCGTTTTCGAAACTTATGAGACCAACCTCGCCTCTTAAATCCACACTTAGACTTGCCATCGATTAGGAGAGATTCTTCGATGAGCTTAGCAAATTCCTTAACATAGCATTCTTTTATCCTTCTACCATCTTACTCTCCAAGATTTTAACACTTTCCCAACTCATTCTTGCTTGGAATTAATTACAATTAAACTAATCGCCCCCTTTTTCCCAATTCATAGCTTACTCATTTTTTACTCCTCAGAGCAATTTCCGTACCCTTTTTATATTCTTTATGTTTTTCTCTTCTTCTCTCGCCATATATTCATACGCATACCTTTACTAAACCTTACCATAGTCGCCTCTCTTGAATTAACAAAGAACAGATGAGAAAAGATCTCTCTTCTCTACTTCTCCTATTGATAAAGACATGTTCTCTCCTCGAATAAATCCACCCTATTCTTTACCCTTATTCCTTCCTGTTCTTTTTAATTGACTTATTAATAATATTTTAATACCAACTGACTTTGAACACCCTGCTCTTTACCCTATCCCAAACAAACTGACCATGATAAATGATCCGCGAAGCTACCGCCTAATCCTTCAACTCCCATTCCTCTCAAAAGTCCTTAAAATGCTTGTATCACCCCAGATCCTAGAATACCTGTCCTACGCCGAAGCTAAGGGAGCTTTTAGTCTGTTTTTTTAATACAGGACAGAGCAATGTAGGAGCTCTCTTTCATGTAGTGAATCGCCTTTAGTGTGCAGCTGATGCAGCTCAGCCTTTCAATCTGCTACTTCTGGACCTTTGGACAGCATTGGACACTATTGACTACGCTGTTATTCTTCACCACCTCCCTGAATTCCTTTTGTGTCGCGAAGTGCCTTTAACTGGTTCCACTCGTATCCTTTTTTTGTGTAAAGTTTTCATATTGATATTGATATATCTTGGAAAGGGGAGGTGTGTTTAGATGTTCTGCAAAGGATGGTTCTTAGTCTGTTTCTGTTTCGCACCTATCTTCTTCTTGATCTTCTTATACGTCGCCTTTGTCTAGCATTTCATATCTATATTGATGATATACAAATCTATATCTACTTTTCTCTACCCTCCTTTCTGAAACTCTTGGAAATCTACAACTTGCTTATAACATTACTTAATGGCTCCGAGGGTAACTTTATGAAAATCAACCATGACAAAACAGACTCACTGACACACTCTCCTGCAGACATGGCTCATTGCCAAACTATTCCTACCAATCTTAAACTTGTGCTTCCAATATTCGCTTTTCTCATAGAGTTAAAAATCTGCAAATCACCATTGATAGTCAGCTCTCAAAACTCATTTTTCTATCGTCTGTTAGTCTTATCTCTGCTTTTGCCGTAATCTCAGCCACATCCTCTCCCTAACGACGTTGAGATTATCATTCTTGCCATCCTCACCTCCCTCCGTAACAACTACATGTCCTTTCTTACTGGACCACAGGCTTCCAATATTGGACCTCTTCAACTAGTTTAAGACTCTGCAGCCCGTGCAGACCATATGCAGCAGTCATTTCCTACCTGACCCCCTCACTAACATAATCCCAACCCTCCAGAACCCCGCGCTTTGCTTCTGTTCATTACTAATTGTACCTTGAGGTCGTTTTGGAAGTACCCTTCTTCTCTCTGTCTTGAAATAGTTAATTAGTGACGTGCGAGTGATCTCCATAAATGCCATGATTTGGGACATAAAGTTTTTAAAAGATCTATGAAAAAAATAATACTTTTTAAGGCTGGAGCAAAGGTTTGATTTAATCAGAGAAAGCTGCTTATATTCAACATAAAATATCAATAATAAATAAATAATGTAGTTTAGATAGATTAATTGAGCTTAATTCGGTGGCGCCTCAAAGTCCAATCTTTATTTGAAGAAAGAGATTATGAAGGAAGCAGTTGGGTCAGAAGGTTACTCGAGACTAATTATAAATTTGAATTTCATGTATTAATACAGATTCGCATCTTTCTTTTATTGTGTCCTTGCTATCGAAAATCAATTCGGGGGTTTTGAATCTGAGGAGGTGATTGAGATCGTAAATGGGGTTGAACGCACGTGAGGCATCGTCTTCTCTACCAAGATGATGATTATGTTTAGAAATGTGCTGCTGGAATGGCATGGGATGATGAAGCTTAGGACGGCTTCTGAGTTGGAGGAGTTGGCTTGTTGTGAACAGTGATGATGAAAAGGTCATTCATTTCAAGGGACTGAACAAATTATTAAGATTTCTCTTTTAGTAGGTAAGCGAAATATAACGAGTGGGACAACGGGTTTTTGTTTCTTATTTTGTGAGCAAAAAGAGGAGAGGGATATAATGGGTGGGATTCTTTAGGAAAACATGATTGCGAAAAGTATTTGGAATAAGCTAAAAATGTATCGGAACGATTTCTTTATTTTAGCTGAAAAACACCAACCATATTATTGATTTCCGTAGTGCCCAAATATTTTACCAATGTAACGATTTTAATAAAATAAAGATTATGGAATCTATATTAATCAAAGAAATCCCAAACTTTAATCTTTCAGAAGGTCAACACAAATGTAGCCGCTATGTATCTGACCTCATTTTAAAAAAATATTGTTAATCACCTAAAACTGACGCCTCCTGATTACCGTCAGTTGCCGGTTTCTGTATATTTTAGTATTTCTGTTTTCTTTGTTAATTTCTCTCAGTTAACGGCTCATGATGGTGTGGAAAACTTCATACCGAAACTAGTTCCGGTTCAAAAAACTTTGTGCTCAAACAAGTGGTTTCATTGTACATTAATTTATTCGCTATTGGGAAAACAGTGTCTTCATATATATATATATATATATATATATATATATATATATATATATATATATATATATATATAAGAAAGATGGAGAAACTGTGTATTGCAGACTATATAACCATATAGTACAAAAGAAGGAGAAATTTGATGTGACTGAGCACACGACACAAAAGGCAAGTTTATAAAGGAGAGAAAGAGAAAAGGGCATTGAAAGACAAAGGTCGAGAGCAAAGGACCGCACAACGAAGGCAATCCATACTGAATAGACAGAAATAAGAGGTTTCTGAAAAGGAGAAATTAAATATGTCGAACGGCATATAGTACTTGCTAAAACTAACACACCTCTATTTGCTCTTTCTTTGTCTCTGATTAGGATAGTGAACCTTTTAGTTGTAAGCGGGTGTATGGTATAATAATCCATTGAAAGTTCCTTCAAGCAGGGGATTGGGTTTGGTAAGGTGACTTTTTGGGTGAGTTTGGATTGCTAGGCCTGGTAGATTAATGGTAGTGCATCCGAAACATCTTCAAAGAAGTAGGTGTTTAACGAAATTATGTTGAAATTACCTGCAAAAAAACACTATTTATGAAAAAAAGTCAATGATCAACAAGCTTCATTAGGGATCCGATGTACGTCAGCAGTAAAGGTGTCATTTTCCTTCGTCTTTACCTCTTCGTTTCCCGCTTTCACCCCAAACACTTCCCTCAGAGACTACAGCTACTTTTGAGGTGACTTTCTTACCTTCAGGACTGTGGATATCGCAGGGGTGATTAAATACTTTCTCTCGAAAGGTGTAGCAGATGTGGTCAATCGGGAAGTGGTTGCACTGACATTCACTAAGGTAGTCGAAGCTCTGCAAAGTTCTTAAAGCCTTCCGGCATTTGAAGGGAGTTATGGTTGTACAAGCGGCTGGAATAGAAAATGATGAATAGAAATTAGTATGTGATTAAATACCTGCGCTCTAAAGTTGGAATACACAGCCACCGATTTAAGGGAAACTTTATGACTCCATTTCTAGCTCCGTGCATTCTAGGCGGAGCTAGAATAAAGTACATTTCGAAAGATCCCATCTTTTTTATTCCCGTTTACCGTCGTATAAAACTGAATTATTGTTAAAATGTATTTAAGCAAAGATAACGCTGAAATATTTAACAAATATTCAGTTTTCTACGAGAGGAAAATAACAAAGGGGATCTTTCGAAATGTACTTTTGGGTGCATTAAAAGGGCGTCCCGCGAGACCTGAAGTAGTCAGTTGTCTGATATTGCGATATATTAACCGCACTAATTTGTCTTGGAATTTTTTCCATCTTTAAAATAATATATATATATATATATATATATATATATATATATATATATATATATATATATATATATATATATATATATATATATATATATATATATATATATATAGTTTTTAATAGATAATTCAGTCGTTTTTAAAATTTAAGGTGTGATAGAAATAATTTTTTTAATATTGAAATGTTTACTGGCTGATTAAAAAGTGACCATTTAAAAGAAAGTAAGAAAAGAAAAATGCATTCCTTCGTTGAATTCAAACTCGCGCTCTGGTCCTGCTCCTGTATGAGGTGTTT
Source organism: Ceratothoa steindachneri (assembly GCA_963969495.1). Lineage (NCBI taxonomy): Eukaryota > Metazoa > Arthropoda > Malacostraca > Isopoda > Cymothoidae > Ceratothoa > Ceratothoa steindachneri. The sequence goes on along the minus strand of OZ018334.1, from coordinate 87,364,954 downwards.
TGTTATCCAATCAAAAGGATAAAATGATAAAAATATTGGGTAGATGAATGATGCATTATCATTATATTTAATTTTATGATCTACTTTGTAAAACAAATGTTTGAATCTCTTTCCAATCCAGTAAATGTTTTTTGTCCTAAGAGAAGAGTGCAACCATTTCCGTTCAGCAACTGTATAATAAAAGGTTATGCTCTGTGACTCCAGAATATAAAGGGGGAGGATCGACCTCAACAAAAAGAAAAAAAACGGAACTACAATGAAAGATATAAATATATATTTGGATCGAAAGGCAACTTCTAATCCTGGGGATTGAAGGATTTTGGTGGTTTATAAATAGATTGGGCGACAATGTTCGAAAAATATTTGTTAAATTTATATTGTCCTTGCTAAATATTAAAGTTATCAACCTTTCCAATAATAATTGATTCAGCAATACTTCTATCTATATAAGTGCTGGAATTTTATATAATTTTTGCTTGGTAAAATTTAATTCCATGATCACAATTTTGCATATAAACGAAAAGGCTGATTGAAAGTGAACCTCTCCAAATATCTGCACATTGTCCTTTAATTCTCATACTAAAGTGACCAGACTTACCAATGTAGGATTTATCATAATCTTTACATGGGATTAAATATACACCTGCGTCTTTGTTATTAAGACAACGTTTGTTCAAGGATTTTATGATGGCATGTAAGCATTTGAATGCTATATTTATGGGTATTTTTATTAGCGTACGATTTTAAGTCGGCAGAGCAAAGCATTTATTGTACAGCTGATAATTGCGAAAGCCGAAACTAGTTCTTTTCGTGAATAAATAAAATTGATAAATTGTTGTTTATTATTATTCTTTACAGAATATATATATATATATATATATATATATATATATATATATATATATATATATATATATATATATATATATATATATATATATATATATATATATATGCAAATTTTGTTGAAGAACATGGTGGATTTCGCCTTAATTAATTTCCTTTGGCAACTTTCTCTTCTTCTAACTATCTTTTTTAATCCATCTTATAGATGATGGATCGATCACTTGTTCAGTATTCATCTCTTTTTTAAATGAATGTGTTTGGTAAAAAACAAACTAAATTGCTAAGCTTTCAATCTTATTCGATCATCTTCGGAGCGTTTTGATATGTTATTGCCTCCTTTACCGATGTAATGAGTGGAGTGAAGATCTGACAGAATGAAAGAAAACAATTTTTAAGGGGTATTTATTTCGTCTAGGTTGAGCGTAACGTTAGAGGAAATGGGTCAAATCTTGACCCAAACATCTTAAGGACGGTAATCTATACACGCAAGTGGATGAAGTGGCTATGGAGTCAGCCTTAGGGCCGACGTTCGCCAACTATTATATGGGTTAACTTGAAGAGAGATTATTGTACATCATTGAAAATAAGCCACACATATTGCCGATACGTAGATGAAATCTACATCAACGTTCAAAACGAAGAGCATCTGATAAACATCAAGCAGCAATTTGAGGGGAACTCCGTGTTAAAATTCACTTATGAATTGAGCACGACCAATAAACTCCCTTTTTTGGACGTTGAAGGTTCAAAACATCAATGGCAGCTACATTACTAAAATACATAGGTAAAGTACGGACATGGGAAGATGCCTCAAGGCGGAGAGTGAATGCCCTGAAAGGTATAAAATAAGCGTAATTGGTTCATGCATCTGCCGAGTTTATAAATGATGCTCTACGTGGAACTTTTCCACTAAGAGATATCACGAGTAAAACGAATACTCGTGAATAATGGTTTCTCAAACAGCATGATTGACAAACAACTCCAATCATTTTTAGATAAACATTACAAACATGCGTATAACCGGAAAGTAATCAGGGAGAAGTCAACAACATCAAAGTGTATTGCAGAAACCAGATGTCCACGGCCTATAAAATAGATGAAAAAAAAAATCAAGGAGATTATTAACAGTAACATCAAGGTTAAAAATCAAACGGATAAAATCCAACTTATCATTAATTATAAAACAACAAAAACCAGTAATCTCCTTATGAAAATCAACAGTTGCCTAAAATCCTCGAATCTCAAGTCAACCAACATAGTTTACGAGTTCATCTGCCCCGATAAAGACTGTAAGCTTTATAATAACTCAAAATATATTGGCATGACAACCACTACACTTTCCAGGCCTTTAACGATGCATCTACAAAGCGGAGGGCCTAAAAATCCTATGGAGAGTGTCCATAATATTAACCTAACGAAAGATATGCTCGTTGATAGCACAGTTATTAAAAGGAAAGAGTTCAAAAAAGCGAGGCTGAACATCTTAAAAGCCATATTATCAAATGAAAATAAGCCGGCCATCAACACTCAAGTGACAAGCTGGAATCGCACGTTAAAATTATTTTAAAATTCCACTCACCAGACTGCACCGTTTCCTCTAACGTTACGCTCAACCTAGGTGGAATAAATACCGCTTAAACATCGTTTGAGCGATCTCGAGAAGTAACCGACTAAGACTCCAAAAAGTCCAAAAATGTTATCCACTTAATAACAAACACCAGAAGAGGAGAAAGAATAAGTCTGCAAGACCTGCATAAGGATGCAAGGGTAAAGCCACTTAACAGAATAATTGCAAAAAAAACAAAGAAAGTCTGAGAAAAGACACAGGATGAAGTAGGAGTTGAATTAACCAACCAAATTGCCCAGAGAGAAGGATGGAGATCACACATATTATTCCCAAGTTTCCCAAGGATAGATGAGAGAGAAGAAGAAGATGAAGAAGAAATCTACACCTAGAGAAAGAGATTAATACTCGATAACGACTAAGAATAATTGATTAACCGAAGCAAACCAGAGAATAGCATATAATCAACTATAACTAGGATAGAAATACGAAAGAATAGATAGAGAGATTGAAACCTACACCAGTTTTTAGTAGGAATATTTACTAATAACGGTTTGAACGCCTCATAAATACCAATACAACCTAACTTTATATACTACCTAAAATGGACAGAGATAAGCCAGACCTCCAAGCAATTAGCCTCTCTTTGCAAACCTCTTAATTCCTTCAGCCTTCAACATCTATTCTTTTTTTTACTATCATATTCGCACACGGGACTCACATTAGATACGTGGGACAATGGACACGATAAACTTCAAGGTTATAGTTAAGACCAGCGACACATCCTGGTTAGGATTCCACGTTAAGCTGTAGGTCCCATGACTAACTAAGTCCACTTTTGTCTCCTACTATTTTCTTCGCTGTCCTATCCTAAAACCTTCTTCTTCCTCTCCCTCTCACCCCTAACCGCCGCACTCATAGTGCTTGTAACCTACTTTGGCTCTAGACAGTGTGACTATGGGGTCCATAAAAGAGTACCAGGCCTCCCCCCTTCTCCATCCTTGGCCGCTCCATGAGCGCCAAGAGGGTGCGAGGGTAGGGTCGAAAGAGCTGTTCTTTGTCTCTCACCTCTCTTTTCATTTCATTTCATTTCTTACACTCTGTCAGATCCTGACTCCACTCATTACATCGGTAAAGGAGGCAAGAACATATCAAAACGCACCGAAGATGATCGAATAAGATCGAAAAAGAGAAGGTTGCCAGAAGAAATTAATTAAGGCAAAATACACAATCGTTTTCAACAAAATTTGCATTCAAGAAAGACTGCTACACAACTACACTAATATATATATATATATATATATATATATATATATATATATATATATATATATATATATATATATATATATATATATATATATATATATATATTAACAAAGCAGATGGGTTGCGCCTTGCCAGGCCTATACGTAGCTTGAGGATAAATAACAAGGCTGCATTTTACTTGCATAATACCGACGTTTCGGGTAGGAACCCATTTTCAAGGCCCCAAAATAGAAATATACATTCATGGGAAATTTGTTAAATAGTTCTCAGATTAAAAAGAAACCTTATTAGGATCGTGAAGCAGCAGAGGTGGGAATATTCGGGAATCTGTTTTCATGTGTTCTTATGTAGAAAATTGCACATAAATACTGCTTTTAAGATCGGAAATAAAAGGAAAAATATGAGAATGTTAAATAGGGAAAATGCAAGAGTTTAAACCGAGACTGAAATAGAAATATGTGTTTACTTTTTTAAACAAAACCTGAGATTGACTTCTTTTGTACGCCTTCGCTCTATAAAAAGAGATAAGAATGAAAACATGGGAACGATATAGGTTGTTTCTGGTAGGATTGGTTTGAGCTTGTGTGGCTTGTTGGTGTTTATTGGATGTAGTAGTAGTGGAAAGGATTCTGTGTTCGAGTTCAAAGTAGCGGTGGAAATTTAATGTAAATGGATTCCATTGTTCGAAGTTGGCTTTCGGTGCTGGCTGTCCTTAATTGAAAAGTTGTTTGAGGTGGGTTTGGGGTGTGGATGTCTGGTTTCATAATGTAATCGGATGGGGGAGAATTCGGGAGTAGTGAGGGAAGCTTCGGTTCCGTGGCTGATCCCTAGATATGCACAAATACGGGCATGAACTGTGCAGTGTGTCGATCCTAAGTATACTTCGAAATTACATCTCGAGCAGGTGAATTCATATACGATGGATGATCGAAGCAGTGTTGAAAAGATGCCGTAGTTTGCGTGTGTTTTGAAAAATAGGTATAAAGTGTGTGACAAGAAAGCATTTTTTATGAATGGGCGAGAGTTTGGTCCAGAGAAGTGAGTTGAGGGGTCCTATATATTGGAGAGGGACAAAACCTTCTCTTTATGAACGTTATATCAGGGGTCTTTCCGTTTGAACTTGAAATTGGGAAAACTTCGATAGGTTGGTCGTATAAGTTTGAAGGTATCCATTTAGTTGGCAAAGCTTATTGAGGAAAGTGACCTCGTTGTGGAGACTGAGGTATGATAAGGCGAGTTTTTAAACCGGATAAAGCAAGTTTTTGATAGTTTAGCTTAATTTTGGTAGCACAATGATTAAGAAAATGTAGCCCAAAGCCCATTTCGCAAATCTCTTAATTTACAACTTAGAAGAGGAAGACTCGACAAATGTCCATTAAAATTCCGTCCTATCCTCTACAGGAGATACGTAGACGGAACCATCGCCCTTTACCACTCTAAAAGATTATCTGATGAATTCATAGAATACATAAACCAATTACATCCAAATATTCAATTGACTCAGGAAAAGGAAGACAACAACTACATTCTTTTCATAAACTTACCATCGGAACTCCAAAAGGAAGACAACAACTCCATTCCTCTCCACAACCGACGGTTTTTTCCATTTCTATTCACCAAAATTAAACTAAACTCTATCATAACCCTGCTTCCTCGCGCTTACAACCTTGCCTCATCATACCTCAGTTTCCTCAACGAGGTCACTTTCCTCACTAAGTAATTCCACTATTACTAGACCTAAAACACCCACGAACCGCTCACGCCCAAATCCCTCATACCAGAACCAACCCATATCGTTCCCATGTTTGAATATTTCCACCTTTGCTGCTTCAAATTCCCTAATGATTTCTTTTTGATATGATAAAACTATTCCATAATTTTCTTAGGAATGTAAATTTCAAATTTTAGGTGCTTGAAAATGGCCCATACCCGAAAGGTCGGTATTAATGAATTAAAAATTACTATGATTAAAATCTGAAATGAAGCTTTGCTATTTATCCTCAAACTATATATATATATATATATATATATATATATATATATATATATATATACACACTCAATAACACAAAAATCAGGATAGAATGTGCTTCTTGTCATAAAAAAATTCAAGTCGATAGCTTATAGGGGAAAAATTAGGCTTCCCTACCAGTGTTGTTTATTTTTTTCATTTTTGCTTTAGCTACTGGTCTTTATGGTTCGTATTTTAGTAATAATTGAGATGGCATCAATTATTGTTTGGAGCCCATTCCACTCCATTTGTTAGGAGTTTATTTCCAAGGTACTTATGGAATATTTAAGCTTTCGGCTGGAATCGTTAATATTTAGTGTCTTTAGCTTTTTATAATAGAATTCTTATCCATTAAGCGCAAAATAGAAGAATAATCATAAATTTAATTTTTCTTCACTTAAGTTAGCAAGTTAAAAGGTAGATTAACAAAATTGATTGACTGTAGATTGACACAGTTTCATCTACAGGGTCGGCCGTATAGTAAGTTATTACTATACGGCTAGGTATACAAACAAGCTCACAGTTTATATTCTTTACAAGGTCAGGTGTAAACCTCCTTCTTTTCCTAAAGTAAGGGAGGTTGCAGCTCGGGTGGATGAAGAGCTTCTTGGACGTTAATATAAAGGCTGTCACTTGGCGTAGAGTGAGGGTGGCAGCGAGTTTGTGTGATGAAAATTGATAATTGATTATGCTTTCTCGGGCCTGCCAGTTAAGTAGGCCTCGAACGGGGTGAGGTTGCCGGTTGTCTCCATCACGGGATTGCGAGCAGTTGCTGGCTGTGCCACAAACCGGGAGTTTGTTCATTATCCATTTTCTGTTTGTTGAATATCTTTAACCGGGATTTACTCCCCGAAAATTTAGATATAAGTTTCGCTTGAATGATTCTCTATGGTTTGTTTTATTTCTATGAAATGAGTATCTACGAGTGCAATGTAGTTTTCTATATTAAATCTATGGGGTTTAAAGATATTTACATCACTAAGAACTTCTATTTTTATTTACCCATCCTATATATTGAAAGAACTAAGTGTTCACTTATTATTTAGTTTACGTTAAGGTTTTTTTTTTAATCTGCTAATTTAGTTCGTGTTTGTGTTGTCATTTGCTTTTATAATTTAAACTTCTAAAGGGCTTCTTGATTTGAGTGAAATCCCTTACAGGATAAATTAAGTTCAATCATATTTTTGCTGCCTAAGGCGTGTTTATTTTCTTGATTAGCTGTCGCTTTTAATTATGTTGACTCCATACGAGGTAGGGATACTTTTCCCCCACATTATTTATTTTTCTCCACTCCTCTTGTTTTACTTTTGAATATTTAACTAAGGAATAACCGATTTCGGTTTAGCTTATTCTTCCCGTAAAGTGGTGAAGCTGAATGAAGAGTGCCTAGATTGGGTATTCTATAGATGATAAATAGGCCCGTATAACAAACAATAAAGAAGCAAAATATGCAAGAAGAAGAAGCACGCCCCGGCGTCGGAGATAGGCTAGCCTCTCTCCGGTGCAAGAAACTGCCGCCATCACCAAAGAGAGTCAAATAAACTCCAACAAAAATAAGAGAGTCCACGAGTTGTGTGAATAATCCAACCCCCCCCCATCCCTCCATTTCAAGGGACAAGCGGTAGTGAGCTCGCTTGTCCCGATACAAGGAAAGGTAAAGTGAGCGATAATCACCCAGACTGTGACATTCAACAAGAATGTGCTGAAAAGTATGGGGGACAACGCTGGCGTCGCAATAAGATGCAGGGGAGCGCTCGATCAAATGGTGATGCGTCCCACGAGTGGCACAATTTGAAGACAGCAAAAAGCAACATAAAAGTATCGCGTCTTTGGCTTAGTTAAAAGGAAGAGTTGCGGCGCAATGGCACGCATCTTTATGCTTCCTTCCGCAATTTCTCATTTTCTTTGCCAAACAGCACGAAGGGTTGCCTTGACTCCTGCCATGTATTCGGTGTTAGAAAGAGAGAAACGCTAGTCCACCTCGGGACCGGACGTGCTGATCTTGTTCTGGTAGCTTGCCGAAATGACAGAGGGACCATCCGTCCATGGAGCCTCCGCTGAGGGAGAGAAATCCCTAGTCCTTTTTGTCTTCCTCCTACATCATTTATTTTTAGCAGAGGAGGGTGAGGAATGAACCAGCTGCTCTCTATCGGTGGAAGGAACACCTAGGCCGGAAGGACCAACCTTAGCAAGATACATTTCCGAAATGGAGAATTTCTTAGCTGTCAAAGTGGCACCAGCTGGTTTAACAGCTCCCTCCTCACCTTGTGATTCCTCGGAGATCCGAGCCACGTTAAGAGAAACTTGCACAGGGGCGGATTGACGTTCAGTGACAGGGACGGTACCCATATTCTACCCTAATGGAAGATCCTGCTATCTATGCCTGGGTAACCTTCCAGATCAGAGCCAGCTTAGTGGGGATGCATGTTGCTTTCCCCCATGGCATCATGGATCACATTCAGGGTAACTGCTGTTGTGTCGTATCTGGCCGGTGAACGGACATCCATCGTGAAAGAGATAAGAGTAGGAACCGACCCCCTGCTAAGTGTAAGTGTGTGCTTGCACCACCGTAGTAGGGGCTACGGCCCAAAGAGCCTTGCTATCTATTGGTACTCCAAGAGGGTTGTTACTATCGAGCCGCTCTAACCGAGAGCGGTCAATTTCGGGAAGCAGGCCTATTCTATTGGCAGTTCCTTGTGATAGGAAAGGGGAAACTGCCGCTGCTTGAGAGATAGAGTCGCTCTAAGGCGCCTGCAAAGAAGTGGGGGAGGGGAAGACCCCGCACCCGTAGATTTGGGAGAAGAGTAAACCTCTTCTGCATTGAAAAGGGTTGGATGGTCCCCTGAGCAGGCAAAAAGATTGGCCGCCTCCTTTGTAAAGGTGGGGTTGCCCGAAAGCGGCTCCAAAGATGAAAAATGGGAAGCCTATTTTCCACATGGCGATGGTGAGAGGGGAGAAACACCACTGGTTGAATGGCATCCTCGACTTTCCCTCTCCTCCTCCTCCTCCTCGACACCTAGGAAGGCTGAGGCCGCGCTTGGAGGGGGAGATTCAAGCGCTTTTCCACTCTTGCCTTCTGTTATCACCTTAGTCTGAAGAAGAGAAATAATGTGCTAATGGAAAATAGATACTATGACCTCTCGATGCCTTGGGACATTAGGAGAAATGTCTTTATAGGTTCATGAATTCCAGAATGTGATCATTTACGCCTAATTGGTCCCAGTTCAGCGTTGATTAGCTTTGCCAATTTGGCCCGTTATTCAGACGACATTGTCCTGGAGCTTTAAAAACAAAGGATTGTGCTAGCGTAGGCACCTTATATGTTTACTGGAAGAAGGTGAACAGAGTGGACGGCCCAGTACACTCCGTACCTAATATTTGCCCTAGCCAGCGTGCTGTCAGCCCTCGCAACAAGTAATGACCTTACAGCATACATTGCAGGCAACTAAGGATCATAAGAGGACAAAAGTGCGCTACAGAACCATTTTGGAATTAATGTCATCTATTGAAAAACATTCCCTAACCTGTGCTTACGACCAGTTCAGATCTCACCTGGAGAAGGTCGTGAAGGCAGATAGTGGCCATTTTGAATCATGTCGCAAGTATATATATCGTAAAATTTGTGTGTATATACTCATAAAAAGATATTAATTCATTTGGTACATAACATATTTTCTTTTTCCTATACAATTTGTATATATTTACATGAAACTGCCTATAAATAAGAAAAAAAATGTCATTGTCGTTTTTTGGTTCTTCTCATATTCAATGCACTACTTGTATCATCCTCTGAGCTCAGATATTTGATGGTCCCATCTTGGTCTCGAATAGGCATTTCCAAATATGGCTTCTTTGCCATTACAAACTATGTTGCCTTCTTAAAACATGAGAGATCATTCGAACGAATTTATTACCACGCATGTAATAAAATATATTAGGTAAATACTTTAAACTTGAGCCAGCTATTTCATTTAGATAACCTATAGTCTGTACATATTGAAATTGTAATTAACATATTGCAATATGCACGTAAAAAATTAATATTTAATGCCCTAAATAGATGTTTGTGTTCAAAAACCAATTGATGTGTCCTTATTCACAACATTTTTGTCCAAATACTCACGCCATATCAAATAAAACCATCAGAAAACTAAGATAGACACAATGAGTTACATAGTAACATTATTAAAGTACTTTGAAGCTTTATTTTCCTTATGCAAATTGAGAATATCTCTCTTATATGTTTTCCTTCCGAGTAAAACCTCCTAGAAACTAATACAAAGCTAGAGAATGATTCGAAACCATGCGTTTGCTGAAAGCGTTTAATTTGATTTCCATTTTATAAACAATAAATCTATGAAGATTATTTGCATTTTAATGATATTTTGTGAAATATTAAATTAAATTTCCCTGTAATGAAATATATGATTTGATATGGTTTACCACTTCCATATCGGAGTAAATTTTACAACTAAACCTAAACATGACTTAAATGATAATCTGATAGTGAAAAGTCTGGTTAATATGGAGAATGAAGAAGAACTTCCTATTTTAACGTATTCATTTTTATTTTTTCTTGCCTGAAAAGTCGTACGTATAGACATGCATTGTCACGAAGAAAGCGGGCGAGGACAACCCTTTCGGTTCACCAGTACACGACTATTTTGTTCAAGCTCTTCATTTATATGCTGCAATTGTTGAACGTTTAGCTTCGTAAAAACTGTTTTCTGATTATTCAGAAGATCATAAGGAAGAACTTCCCTCACATGCCATAAAATGTAACGCACGACCACATACTGTAAGAAAGTACGTCTAGAAGGAGTAATGATTTATCTTGGCAAATAAACCCGTGATTTTTGCACTTAATATTGCAGTTAAGTACCTACTATTAGTCCTCCCCTTCATAGCAATTCTGTCCGTAGACAGTTTATGTGCCACTCAAACACCTTTTTTAAGAGTTTCTCCTGTTTATAAGATGCTACATATTTTTTCATGACTATCATTAAACAATCCTGGCATTTCACGAGTGTCCTGTCAAGAATTAATCTCCACGAGGACCTAAGTGCATCAGGTCCATTTGCAATATGGCCGCCTCTCTCTACACTCGGAATATTTTAGTTCGAAATCGTCTGAACGGAATATTTTTAACCAATTTACGGATTTTCATCACATTTTATTATACTCTTCTATGATGTTTTTAAAGTGCTAATATGTCACTATTTCCTATTTTGTATTCCATAGTATACTCTATGTATTTCGCTTGCCGCAATTATAAATGAATCGTTAAACAAGATGTAGCTTAGGCCCACTCATTGCTTGTTTACAAAGCCTTAGGCTTTATTACAACAAAGAAAAGGGAATAGGCCTTACTATAGTTAAGAAAAAGGCCAAGACTTTACTACAGCTAAGAAATGTGCCCTAGTTTTATAACAGCTAAGGAAAAGGCCTACGCATTAATACAGATAAGAAAAAGCCTACGAATTACTATAGCTGAGAAAAGGCCTACGCAGTACTACAATTAAGAAAAAGACCTAGGCTTTAAGCAGCTTGCAGCATATTTGGGACAATTTAAACAAATCTAAGAAGACTATTTATGTCTTCTATAAACGAAATTAATTTCGAGACAACTTAATATAAATATAGCAAACCATTGAAAACAAATAGTTGAAATATCGGAGGAATATGAAACTTCTATTTTTATCATTTCAATATTCCATTAATGACTTTGAAAAAAAGTAGGATGTCTTTGCCATTTTTCGACTCTATTCAAACAAGAAAACTCTCAACATGACGGAAAGTATAATTTCGTTCCTGATAAAGACATAATTAAACCAAATAAATTTAAACCAGACCAACTTTAATTCATTCATGTTATACTACCTGTTTAAATTAACCACCGTATTAGGTAAAGGGGAGTAGGTGTTTAAGAATGATGCCGTAGTTATAAGTAACAGAAATTCTTAAAAATAGATTACCTGACCATTAATTCCGATAAAAGGTGAAAACTATTTAAAAAAACGGGTAAAACGATACCCCATCCTTAAAACTCCAAGATTCTGGATATATTGCGGGCCTCTCTAAAATAGAAGTAAGATTAATTACGCTCCATTATTCTTTTAAGAATTTAATGGCCTCGCGCAACAGGTATGTGTCGAGAAAATCTGGTGTAAAGGTACGTTATATTGATAGTTTTTAAAGGATTTTGAATCATTTTCATTGTTACACTTTAATAATTATAAATCTCTTTTACTTACTCGATTTTGTATGTGATTTTCTAGTAACTCAATCAATATGATGACGAATTGGCAAATTCTTTTCAATCTCATCTTGAGAAACGGTATTCATCGACACAATTTGGTATGCGGTGTATAGCCACGACTAACCGACCATTTTCAAACAGCATCAGGCCCGCCTTGGGGTTGCTCCTGATCTACAACAGGCAAGTGAGTCTATCTAATAGACCAATCCAATTGCATACCATCACTGCATACGCTTCAGTTTTCCTTACTAGTGTAAGATATAGCGTGACCAAACGGTTGGGTGTAAAGGATCCCGGGTCTTGCGACGCCGAGAGTGAAGGTTAATACACCCAATTAATACAGTTCTATACAGGGCTGTTAGATTGATCTATTGGATACAGTCACTTGGCGTGGATCGTTAGTGTGTCTCAGGCGTGGCGCCTGATGTAGTGTGGAGGAGGCTGGCATCACTGTCATCACTGCTTCTTATGTAGTTTTCCCTACAGTTTGATATGAAATAACGGCGTTTTGGACTGGAAAAGAGTTTCGCTCAGAAATAAGGCAAAGGAAGTGACTTTATAGGAGACACAATTGTGCCTTAAGAACTACGGTTGGACAAACTTTACCTTCAGTTTCATATTTGCTTTTCTTTTCTTTCCTTTCAGTTTTATTTATTTAATATTAAATAAATCCATTTCAATACGTAGTTTTATTTATTTAATATTAAACAAATTTGGGGGGGTAAAAATGAAATGCCAAACATAAGATGTGACTCTCTCTGTAGACAAAGAAAAAGAGGGGGAGGGAGAGAGAGAAGGGCATGGAGGGAGAGAAAGGGAGTGAGGGAGATAAATGGAGGGAGAGAGGGAGGAAAAAAGTGGGTAGGGAGATAAAGGGAGGATCAAAAAGAGAGGGAGAGAAAAAGAAAAGAGTAGGAGATAAATGGAGGGAGACAAAGGGACGAAGAGAAAGGGAGGAGAAAAGAAGAGAAGGAGAGAAAAAGAAAATAGTGAGAGATAAAGGGAGGAAGAGATCAAGTTTCTTTGCCTAATTCCATCTATCACACGGCAAAGGGGTCTGCGTAAACTTGTAAGTAAATTACATCTACTCTCTAAAATCGCGACCCAGACTCCAATGTTTCGGGTTGATCCTCTGACGTCATCCAAGACTGAGGGAAAGAGGGCGTTGCCGCCAATGACAGGTAGACCTAGGGCCAATTATTCCGGACTCACTGAACCCCATTGAGGGAGGAGAAAATGGCACTGGAAGTCTTCTAAATAGGCTACAGTACCATAAATTGTATCTCAGCATCTTCTCGCTGTGTCGAAATAAGATAATAGGAAGAGGGGTACAAGGGAAGTGTGCTTTAAAACTGGCTGGTTCTGTCATTCCGTCTCGAAAGCAGGTCTTCTCGTTTCATTAGAGCCCCCTCCTGAATGTTGTGTCCTTTGAGCCAAGGGTCAACTCAAATTCATTATGGCTCGGTTGTTGTTCTCATCCTTTAACAAAAGTATATCATCTTAGTTTTTATGTAGTTTTAAAAATTTAAGTATAATAACCTTAGTTATTATGTAGTTCTGAATTTAAGTACATCACTTTAGTTATTTTGTAGTTTTAAATTTACCTTCGATAACGCTTGAGGATTCAAGAAAATTGTTTTTTTTTTTAATATTTTCCTTAATTCGCTGCTCTTTCTGAGCTTGGTCGTAGGGCGAAAGCTCAGAAAGAGAAGCGAATTAATGAAAATATTAAAAAAACAAAAACAAGTTTTCTTGACTCCTCAAGCGTTATCGAAGGTAAATTTATAAATATATTATTATTATCTTTCTCTCTTTACCCTCTATGGTGTGTGGGGGAAGGGGGAGTATCACAAATACCGTCTTCCCGCACGTGGAGTAAAAGACAACTAAATCCGGATATGAGCCGCTGGCCTGGGTAACTACGCACCCGCAGTTTCTTGCGCAATACACAATGGCGGTAATGGACAGTGGTGTTCTCTCCCTCTTGGCATGCAGGTAGTAGCTGTGATGAGCGCCAACCTTTCCCTCTGGGTCCTCACGCATTACGACCAAGCTCTCACTAACCACTAAATACCGGCTTCGATCCCAGTAATTGGGGACAAAATAGCCCTGCATTGATAAGGACCTAGTCGTCCTCCTCCCATAGCATAGTAAATCCCAGCACCGCAGTCGTTCTCATTCTCCAAAGTCTTACCACCACTCTGTCTAGCCCCACTGTGTCTTCTGACTTACCAGCATTGTCATTTAGATCTTTAGGTGAATTGCATTAATCAGCCAGGAGAACAAGGTTGAAAATGGACGGGTGGTGTAATTAACGCGTTAGAAATAAGTTCCTCAAAAAATGAAATAATTTTTATTTCAGGCAGATAAATTCCTTCATATTGGTTCCCAAATCTATCAAAATAAACGTATCCCTTATATGATGTCTTTCTATAAGAATCTTTCTATGAAATTTTATAGAAAATAAGAAATCGTCATATTTGATTTCGTGATTCCCACTGTCAGGTTTTGTTAATTCCCTCCGAGCACGAAAAGAGGACTCGAATACAACGGATATTTATTCTTCATTTAGGGAATTTGTGAAAATCCTGTTTTAAGTTAGCCCGTTTTGACTCTAAATTTGTCGAGTTGGTTGTTTAATGAAGCTTGGTTCCTTTTTAAATTGAGAAAAACAGTCATTGGAAATGGTTTGCTTTTCGTGTTTCGTCTATTTATAATTGTAGGCGAGCCCGTTACCCGGTGGGCACACTAAATTCTAAGGTAACTTGGTTGAGGAACCAAGTTCAACTGATTCTCGTCAGAGAAAACCCTCTTCGCCGCTATCCGGGTGGATCCTAAAGCCCAGAGATAGTCCTCGCCCATGAGGAATTAGGTAACGAAGGAGAAAAAGCTCCCCCTCGAGCCAGTTACCCGGTGGTCACACCGAACTCTAAGTTAACTTGGTTTAAGAACCAAGTTCAACTTACTCTCGCCAGAGAGACCCTGCCTACCCTGGTGCTCCTAAAGCACCGTGATTGTTCTCGCCCTTGAAGACCCCCTCCCAATTGAATACCGTGTGGACCCCCATCTGCTACACTCGCCAAAGTATCTTGTGACTGCCAAGTCATCCAGTCCACCTCCAATAATCTGGTCGAAGCACGCGTCAAAGGACCCACCAGATTTTTGTGGTGTCTGGACTCATTGAGTTCAAGGTCAAACTCAAACCCGCCGCCAGAGCAACCAAAGTATTTAAACTCCAGTAGAGACAATTAGCCTATTTCTTTTATATTAAAGTGAGTAACGAGTTAGCCAATATTAGAGGGTCAAGTTAAAAAAACCTTTTTTAAAAACTAACAAAATTACCACTCTTAGATCAAAGCATACTTCAACAAAAGGAGTATATTACTTGATAAAAGGTTATTCTACGACAATAATAAAATAATAATAATGATAATAATTTACTGGATTTTCTGAAGTAGCCCAAAATATGTCAAAAGGCTGATTTCTATCGGTTCTGCGAGGTGCTATATCAATTCTTAGGACAGTCGAGTGATTCACTCTAAAAACAACTTTCTCGTAGTTAAATGGCCTGACATCTTAAGCGATTGCGAAGCGTCAAAGAGCTAGGGCAGCAACGAAGTCAGAGGTATCGAGCATTTTTCTCTACTAGATTTCTTCGTCTTTTATTATGTCTGCTCTTATTTATGCATTGGATCCGTGTATTTGATCATTCTCTTTAACAACGTTTAGGTACTATTTTCATTTTAGTCTTTTATTCATCAGCTTTACTTTCACGCATTTACCCATGTTATTTTCCCTTCTTTTTTACTTCTTCCAACCAGTCACTACGAAAAACCAATAACAGATTCAATGTTTGACGACGATGGTATAGTGTTTACCGTTCTCTTTATGGGGAAGGACTGCTGACATATCCACACCTAATGGTACGTGTGCAATGGTATAGGAGGAATATACTCGTAAGTAGCGTAGCCAGTGAACCAATGGAGATACATTAGTTCACTCAGAGAAAGCCGAATTCTATATCCAGCCTGTCATCCTCATATGTAGAAACAGGAACCTTTGAACCTGAACTGGTCCCAAAGATGAGGTCTAGTCCCAATACCTAGTGTTATGAGATAAAGCAATTCTGATATCGTTTGATATAAGTAATCAAACTTGCAATATCTACATTGTGATTAAATTGCCTAAGGGCTACCGCGCCTCGCTTCTATCACATATTGGTACTCCTGCTTTTCACGTGTATCCTGCGAGAAGAGAGTAGCATGGCGTTCTTATCGCTCTAAAATTTCCCAAGTCTTATCTTCCCCCCGCCCAAGTTTAATCAAGGAGGTTCAATCCCCCATTTGCCTGCAGGCGTCCATCTGCCTAGATTGAGTTAGGCTTATGGGCAGATAAGAGTGTCCGAATCGCTAGCGAAAAATTCCATGCAAGTCCCCCATTGCACCATACCCCTAGGGGCTGGCTCAGGCTATTTATGCGATAGACTTCGCATTTGAATCAGATCCCGATTATCTTCGTCAGGCATCACGCCGATCCGGTCTCCCTTGTGCACCTAGAAACTTTACGAGAACCCCCTTATTGTCCAGGAGAGGACAATATCCTTGAGTGCCAAGGTTCGTGCCCCTCGAGACGCCAAGTCAACAGGGCTCCCCCTGTTATTCAATTGATCAGAAGAGAACAACTTTAGAACAGTCATTGTGATTCGAGCCCGTTCGACAAGAAACGGTTCTCGCTCCCCTGATATCACGTCAGTGGTAATTTAATTCCCCCTTTTAACGTTCTTCAAGAGAACGCTTGGTTACCCCAATAACCTCAATTGTTCATCCAGAACATCTCTGGTATCCTGTCTCAAGGATCGCTCGTACTTCCGAGCCCCACTTCGCTCTCACTCCTCGAAGTCTGTCCTTCCCCCCTGGTTAAGGACAACCCCCTTAAAAACCCCTCTTCCTGGGAAGGAAATCGCTGGTTAGATCAAAGCCATTCCTTCAAATCGCCTTCATCTGCACACCGACCTTATAAATACGTAATCTACGAATTGCATTTAAATATTTAACTCTGTTGCCAACGTAACTCCGTGCTTTAACCCAGATTTAGTCGACCCTTTCCCTTCTTGTTTGTTTTGTCATTTTAAATCCCTCCAAATCTTAATCCACCGCTTAGTCAAATTTATCATATGAACTTTTCATTCCATGTGCCTCTCCCAATTTAAACCCCGGTCATGTAAATATTTTCCATGTGTTATTTTTGTTAGTTTAATTAATAAAATTCTATTTTATTAATGCTTGCAATATTATTTATCCCTGAGCTTCGTTCCACTTCTTAAGTATATTGAAGATAAATAAGCCCTCTCCAGGCCTATTTATTAACGTAGAATAATACTCGGCCATCTGATTAAAACCCCGCACTCGAATATAGAATAATCCCCACAAAGAATAGATATATAGTATACCGTCGGGAGCCTTTTCTACGACATACATATTACTTACACATTGTTCGAAAGCTGCTTGGAAGAGTACGATTATTTGAAAGGATAAATACAAATGTATTAAATGCGATTCAATGGCCTACTGTAGGGGTGTGATTTCTTTTCATGTAATAGTATGAAAGTAAAAATGTAAACAATGTTGCCTAACTGGGACAAAATGTTCGGAGATGTTAAAGCAATCCTAAAAACGGACCACAGATATCCACTCATTACTGTAATCACAATTTCGAACATATCATAAACACGTCACTCCACGCTACCACTTATTTAGAGAATCAGAAACAAGATCAAGATAGATAATATTTTAAAGTTGTGTCAATCATTCTTTTGAATTAAAGCGATAGTCTCTTTAAAAAACACGTACCTCAAATTAACATGCGTACAAAATAGTGGCGTTTCCATTATTTTGTCCAATTTAACCTCCTCCTTCCCTCCCTTACATGTCTAATTCATTTTAACATAATAAGAGGAATAACGTAAAAAAAAAAAATCAATTATTTCGAAATATAATTTGAACATCAAATGATGAATTAGGTCCATCATTCTTCTAAAGAGTTCATTCTATTTGAAAATGCATAAATGGCTATTATGAAGGATCCAATGGCGTAACAGATGACTAGAGCCAATTAACCAGTAATGAAAGTATTATAGACTTGGCGAGCTAAATCTTATTAGAGCTCTTCCAGCATGATTAGAATTAAAGTATTATCGCCTAGTCGCAAATTAACTTAGTTGAGCGTCGTTAAAGGAATAAAAGGATGAGAGTTTATTATAAAGTAAAACTTTTTCAACACTCAAAAACTCAATATCTCCCTCCTCTATTCTCTTAGGCGATGTTTGTTACTCTTTTATGTCGATTAAAAGGATTTTTTCAAAGACCTAAATTTTAGACTTCGTAAATTTACTGATGAAAATTATTTTTTTAATCCTGTTCACATATTTATTTTGTCTAGCATACAAAAAAATTAAAATAATAAACGATATTTATAACTTTCATATTTTGCCACAAAGTAAATACTTTTTTGGTAAATTCAATGCTTAGAATGTTGACTATTTTCCTTCCTAATTTATGCGACTTTTAGAGGGATGGTGGATACCAACTTTAGGAAAACCTTTGTATAAATAAACCTCCGAATTTCAGTTGTCAAGATCCGTCGGATTTTCGAGGATATAGAACGATATTCAATTCTGGTCCGCAAGCCACATTCTTACAACTAGTTACTAATGTACAGGTGTTCATTCATGCTAAAAAAGATGCGAATCATTACCAAGCTACTATCCGAATTAATAATAAAGGCATTTAAACACTATCCATAGATGTTTTTCAGATAAATGAAAACTCTATGCTGGGTTGCTGCTAGTTTTCTACTTTTCATCTTTGGAAACGTAGCCACACAGATATTCTAAACCCTGATAAAGCTCCTTATTATTCTTATTAGAGATATACGAGTATTAGTCTTTTCTTTCCCCCATCTATTCCTGCCTCTTATACAGAACATTAGCCCTTTGCTAAATGTTTTCTAAGTGAGTTAGCAGGATTGTAATCTTCTTCGCACGTATTCGAAGGCCAAGCTTCAGTATCTAACCCTGAGTCTCACATATTTATTGTTAGCCATGAACATACTTGACATGTAAACATGCGTTTTCGGACTAGAATTTGTGGTAAATGTTCTTAGTTTACGTTTATTACCCTTGTTTGTCCTTGTGAATCCCTTTCTTTGTGAACTCGTGTCTATAAATGTCTTACTAATCTGGTTGACGGATCTAAATTTCTGGCATCAAGAAGCCAGTTTCTGCTAAAAAAAACCCTCTAATAAATGCACGGATCTATTTAGAATGACCATTTCTTACAAAGCCAAACAATATGCTAACCATTTACATTTTACTAGTCTTCTTGGCATAATAATGAGTTATAATGGCACTATGCGTTTCACTACCGCTCATTAAACTGTTTTGGTGAATACGGTAACCGAATAAGGTTGTTCATTTAGTTGGTTAATACTCATTTTGAAAATAGTCCGATTTGCGTATTGGTGCTAAATTTAATTTATATGACAATGAAACAAACCAAATAAAGATTTATTACATTAATATGCAATATTGAATTCATCACATGAATTACTTTAAAGGATAAGCTAATTATTTATACGAATATTTAATTTGATTAAAATAAATGTTTCAATTACTTTATGTAATAATTTTCGTTTGAAGTTCTAAACATCGTGGGTTGGATGAAAATAAATGATTTAGACTCATTTTCAACATTTACAAAGTTGTCAACTTCTCAGCTAAATGAGATATTGAAAAGACACAGGAAACATATATATATATATATATATATATATATATATATATATATATATATATATATATATATAAAGGGTCTTTCAACAAAGACACTCGAGATTTGTCAGGCGATAGTGGCCAATTTGTTAAAGCAACCTCTGGCAACCTCACTGTAAAATGTTCAGTAGTACTTGGCAAGTCATGATGGAAGGTTATAGCGTTGAACAGCGTGTGCAAATCATCAAATGTTATTATCAAAATCAGTGCTTCGTTCGACAAATGTTCCGCGCATTACGTGATTTCTATCCTCGCCACAATCGTCCTGCCGAGTCCACTGTTTGACGCTTGGTGGCCGAATTCGAAGCAAAAGGGTCGATCAACAATCAGCGAACAAAGGGTACGTCGCCAAAACGCAAGGTCTGCTCAAGACATCGCTGCCGTAAATGAGCGTGTATGGGAAAATCCGAGGCAGCAGTCAATTTCTCGTCGGTCAAAAGAACTTGGCCTTTCTGCGACTTCAGTTTGGCGAATTATGCGTAGGGACTTGGGTCTGCACCCGTATAAAATCCAACTTACCCAGGAATTTAAGGTAAACGACTATAGACAACGCCGTGTGTTCGCTGATTGGGCTCTAGAGCAGTTGGAATTTGCCCCAAATTTCCCCCATAAAATTAGCTTTAGCGACGAGTCCCATTTTTGGATGGATGGATTTGTGAACAAGCAAAATTGTTAGATTTCGGACGAAAACAATCCACATGAGATACATCAGCACCAATTGTATCCTAACAAAGTCACTGTTTGGTGCGGATTTTCGTCTAACGGAATTATCGGTCCGTATTTTTTTGAGAACGAAGATGGGATTGCCATAACCGTAAACTGGATTATATGCCTGATATGGATACTGACGACATGTGGTTCCAACAGGACGGCGCTACGTGCCACACTGCGCACGCCACGATAGACATGTTGCACCAGCAATTTCAAGGCAGGGTCATCTCGCGCGGCGGAGACGTCAACTGGCCACCCAGATCATGCGATTTAATGCCATTAAGCTACCTTAATACCGTTAAATCGCATGATCACGTGTGATACTATCTCTTAACTGATTGATGCTTTGTGGTGGAGTAGAATACACTTAATTCTTTAGATATCCCCCTAAAAATTTATTGCACGGTGTTAAGTCAGGGGATCTTGGGAGCCATTCAATTGCATGGGGTTGTCAAACGTTTCTCTTAGTTTTGTTCTTACATCAAGGTGTCTATGAGATGGTGCGCCGTCCTGAATCCACCAAAGTCTATTGAATTGATTGCCGTAAATTTGGCGGAGTTCTGGAAAGATCCTTTCGTTGATCATGCTGAGGTAGGCAGCACTATTCAAGTCATTCTCGTAAAACAATGGGCCGACAAGATAGCCATTCCCGCATATTCCGATCCACAGAGACACTTTCATACGTGTGTCAAAGTAGAATGCTGGGGGGGTGGGGGGTCAGCGGCGCATATTGCCGAATGTCATGGCTATTTACCTTTCTACTCATGAAAAAGGCTGCCTCGTCACCAGTAACAATGATTTCCAAGAAACGAGCAGGTTTAATGAGAATCCATTCGACAAATTGTCTACGACGAGGAAAATCAGTTTCAAGAAGCTGGTATCTTGCCTGCATCTTATCGGGATGCCATTTTAAGTCATGTTTAATAATGCGGTTAAATGATGACTTTGACAATTGTAACCCATTCTTTCTGACTGATACATGTGGATTTTGAAGAAGTGTCATCTGAACATTTTCCATATTTTATGTTGGTTCTTATGGTTCTCATACGACCCGAATGACCTTTATTTAGATTTGAGGATGTTCCTTCATGTTGGTATTTGCAAGCCTTTTTCCAAATTGTGGGCTTGCTTGGTGGGTGCCTACCTGAAAAACGTTGTTCAATCGAATCTTGTACTTGTTTAATACTGCCAGTCTTAATAAAGTTTGTGACTACAAATACGCGTTGATTTTTGTTAACTGCATGATTAAAAAAGTTCTATGGAAGTAAACTTTTACACAGAAACGCTTTAATTTTCTTAGTAAGCAATAATGACGAGACCATACCACAGCGTGGTCAAAAACCACCGTAAAATGGCCTAGTCTTTGCTTGAAAAATCACACAGTGACCTAAGCTACCTAGGCTCCCTATGCTTCTCTTGAAAGTGCACGGTGCCTTCCTAGGCTTCGTTTCATTATTTTACTTCCTTGCGCAAACATAATTTTGATAGCCTCCACTAAACCAATTAGTGTATCAATATCATAAAAGAGAATTTAATGAAATTCCCATAATCGACAGATAAATAGTTGTTAAATAAAACTGCTTTTGCAGGATCCAAAAATCTCCAATAGTTTTGTAGTTATGCTAATTCAAAGTACGGTTAACTTTTTTCTGGGACACCCGGTATATATATATGGATAAAGCTACAATAATAGGACTAATTTTATATGCGAAACCAGGTTTCGAAGGAGACATCCGTTATTGTCAGTCGCTAGTGAACAAATTAGATACAGAAGTTGCTGAACGTACAAACACACGAATCGCTTATTTATATGAAACCGAAAACAAATGGAAGATCTCTCAAGACATCGTCAAGTAAACGCACAAACATTTGTGATGACGACCTCAAACCAAGTTATATTTTGGAAAACGTGCATCCCCCAAATCCTCCCGGTAATTCACGTTTTTAGTCGCGGGCAACTACATTTCACTATATCGATCGGTCTCCGTTTTTCTTCCTTGTTATTGTAATAACAACGTGCATCCCCCAAATCCTCCCGGTAATTCACGTTTTTAGTCGCGGGCAACTACATTTCACTATATCGATCGGTCTCCGGTTTGCATCCTTGTTATTGTAATAACATTGTAACTATTTGGTGGATTTTAACGAAATTCGAAACTCTTATTTTGCATTACATTCTCGTCCGAATGATATATTGGGTTGAGGAATAAGTTCTTGCAGTTTTATCAAATTTATTCATTACCATTAACAATTTTAGAAAAGCTTCATTTTTAATTAAAAACAATAAGCAATTTAATCAATAATGTATTCTCCCTTGTTATTTACGACTTCTTCCCAACGTTCAACTAGTTTTCGATGCCTCTGCAAAAAAATTTCTGGATATTAACTCGAAGAATTCGTCTAACCAGGTTTCTAATTCCACATCAGTATTGAACGAAACGCCACGCAAATTGTTTGAGAGCGATCGAAATAGATGAAAATCCGATGGAGCCAAGTCTGGCGAATATGGAGGATGCGGCAAAATTTCTCAATTAAGCGTTTGGATGGCGTCTTTTGTCATATTGACAATGTTAGGACGAGCATTGTCGTGTTGCAGAAGGACTCCATAACGTCAATGAGGTCGCTTTTCACGAATAGCTTCGGCGAGTCGATACATTTGTTGAACGTAGAGTTCTGCATTAACAATCTCGTTGTTCGCAAGGAGCAAAAAGAATGATGCCTTTACAATCCCACCACACACACAGCATCGTCTTTGGTGGATGAAGTCCTTGCCTTAATCGCGGAAGTGTTTTTTTTTATTGGGGGCTAAGCCATTGTTTTTGATAGTTCCTGTTGGCGGTGAAGAAATCTGTCCTTATATCCACGAGTAGCCTTGTGACGAGCAAGCAAACCTGCGGCAATCGTGGAGCGTTGAAGTTTGTTGCTTTCGCTCAAAACGTGCGGAACCCATGCACCGAGTTTTTGAACTCTCCCCATCGAATGAAAGTAATTCACTACAGTTTTCTGATCACACGTCAATTGTACAGTTAATTCTCTAGTCGATTGACGAGGATTTTCATGAAGAAGGTCGTTCAATCGATCTCCATCCAACTTAATGGGAGGACCAGAACGTTCTTCGTCATTAAGATTGAAATGACCGTTTTATAAACCTGAAAACCACAATTGAGCTGTCCTTTCTGATAAATCATTTTCTCCGTACACAGCACAAATATTGCGACGAGCTTTGGCTGCGTTTGCATTGTTCCCGTTTCGATTGAAAATGAATAACAACAAGTGTCGAAAATGCGCCTTTCTTTCAACTTGACTTTTCATTTTGAGGGTGCATAACTAAAATTAAATAAACACAACTTTTAAATAAACCGCAATGACTTATTACTCAACTTCAATACGTAGCCTAAGCAGAAGCCTAAAAGTCTACGCTGTTAAGAGACGTTGCCTAACATTTGCAAATTTTGCTCTCATTATTTATTATTGTTTCTTAATATGTGCACAAATCACGTCAACAAAACTTAAATCAACACAAAATTTTTAAAAAAGGCAAGAACTTATTCCTCAATCTAATAAATGACAAATTCCTCCCAAGTTAGCCCGAGAATTATTTTGTTTTGGCAATAACATCATAGTTATTCGGCAGACTTTAAGAAAATTCAAAACCCTTATGTTGTTTTACATTCTCTTTCGAATGATATAATCGCCAAAGTCCTCCCAAGGTTAGCCCGGGAATGATTTTGTTTTGGCAATGATATCATAACTATTCGACCGTTTCTAACGAAGTTTTAAATTATTATGGTGTTTTACATTCTCTTTCGAATAATATAATTGCCAAGGTCCTTCCGAGGATAGTCTGGGAACTATTGGAAGTTTGAAGGTCAAAAGGTCATAAATCAGAACAATTGAGAGCACGGGACTTTTTGGTCAGCAGACCTTGCTTCAAAGATTTGACTTTTCAATGGGGATTTGATGGAAAATTTTGAGCAGATCGAGTTTGGAAAATTCGTGTGTACTTGCGATTTGAGCCAGAAATCCGAGACGATAGGAATTAGTTAATGATAAGCCTTAGTGACTATTTAACGCACGAAAGTCACACTATGGCCTGTATGACCGATCCTTTTTCAAAATAGATGTAATTCGTATACCCACAGAGATCGCGATTATCTTATTATACCTTTCTTCTCCATTTTGGAGAGCTTTGTGGTTGCTAGTTTGGTAAAGAGCAAGCTGCGCGGGTGTGCGTAGACAGGAGGCGCATTGTGGAAAGATAATATTTAGTAGAGGGCTTACCTGGCTGTCCATCCACCGGGGCGAGGATAGGACTAGGAAGAGTATGAGTAATGCAGTGTATTAAGCTTGTATTGTTGGATGTAAGGCTAAGAGGAAACCTGTAGAACTTGGCAATTCAAGTTCTTGAACAGGCGCGGTAAAGAGGAAACCGGGTGACGAGAGAGGAAGGAGTAACTTGAATATGGCTTCCGGACATTCGGTCCGTGAGACGCGCCCTCCTAATTCTAGAACAAGCAAGAAGTCCGGCCCTATGATGGCGTTAGCCACGTTAGCATCTAAGAACAACCAAAGGAGAGACCACCCGGAAGAGAGAGAGAGAGAGAGAGAGAGAGAGAGAGAGAGAGAGAGAGAGAGAGAGATGGAAGGAGGTGTCTTTGAATAGACCAGGATAGATTGTCATGAGATAATTTGCAGCGAAGAGATCATAGGATGCTGTGACGTCTGACCTGAGGCGAAACGGGAAATATGGAGATTGTAGCGCCGCTAACCACGAGCGATTTGCCTCTCGTGTCTCGAAGGAGAAAGGCTGATGGAATTCCCCAAGAGAATGTGTCCTTGAGGTGGAATTGGTGGTGTTGTCGATCAGAGCCAAAGATCGGGTGTGGAGAATATCAGGCAACCTGGTACACACACACTCATCATCACACAGATCAATGACATTATCAACCCATCACTATCACTGCACCAATCATATCTCCTTTTCCACTATTATTTCTATCTCTCCTATCTTATTCTCCCAAATATTCACCACTTTTGATATTCCAATCCCAATAACTCTGACGAGGTAATTCGCGTTTTTCTGTATTTCATTATGAAACACCAATGTAATTTTTCGGTAGATTTGTCGACTGTGGATTGTGAAGTTGGGGTGTGTAAAATTCTATGGAGTGATCAGAAGAGGCCTAGTGGTGAGACCACTAGTTGATAAAGGGTTTACATTTATGCAGGAATCTCTTGTGTGACTTTTCACAGTGAATGGAGGATGGTTCACTGAGGATCACTCATTGGAGGAAACAGGATATGATAGTAATTGGCATCATTGCACACAGATACCACAAGGAGAGGGGCAACGATACGTCTTCCCTTGAATTTCTAGTGATATGAGCATCATCGAGATGACTAACTCACTAGTCCTCCTCTGGGGAAAGAGCCATACTGACTCGATTACCGAGAGTGTGAACTGAAGCCAAGACTATTATTACGTTGGGACTAGCCTCTACACTGCAGCATCTTGGGCAGATTCTGGACTCTATTTATGAATTTGTCTATCTTAATTTTTTAATAGATTGGCGATCGTGGGTGGCAGGAGAGCTGCGCAAACCACGGTAGTTCGGATAAATGTTGGCAGCAGTGACGACTAACTCCTGCCCATCTATGTATCTTGTACTAGGACGCAATTGGCAGTTTCTGCTAAAGTGTCGATTGGTCGAACGTCCTTCAGCCCCTCTAAGATGTTGTTTTTCTTACAGCGCTCATCTTTCGAAATTTAAGGCTAGTAAGAGGCTACTATGAAATTCTGCAAACCAAACCAAGAAAAACAAAATTAATCCCCCTCCCCCGAAAAAAATATTAAAAAACAGAACAAATGCAAGAAGAAGAAGGAAGCACGTTCGGGTTTCGGTTGAATGCCCGCCTCTCTCGGGTGGATAAATATCACCATAATGTTTCCCAACCGAACACGACGCGTTATCTCCTGTACCGATTGGTGCATTGAGACCAGCTTGGCCGTAAAACAGACACAGCGCTTGGTAGGAGTCCTGTTGTATTAAAACAGAGATCATACGCTGTGGAAGCCGACCTCCTCTTGAGCCAAAAACCCATTCGTGTACACTGACACAGATTATTCGATGATTTGTCTTAGAAAAACTTATTTTAAGCCTACGAATTTTTGGTGTTTATTTTTATAGATTATCTATATTTTTATATAATTTCGCTTGATTTTATTTTATGTTCTGTGCACACACCTTAGTTATTTCTTTGTATCATTGTACTGCGACCTCTCATAGTTCGCATCTTTTGTCTAAAAGTTTTACGTTACTCATTTACTTTACTTTCTTTTGATCTTGCTTCACCGTGGTTAAATATTAATGCTGCATAATCTTAAATATCTCGTTTCTTCGTAATATGTTTACCAGAAATACATTATATTATCATTAAGCTCGGCAAAATTGCTTTCTAGTACACTCAGCATTAATTGTAGCGAGCTCAGCTCTCAAGATAATATTATTTTCCCTATTGCCGAACCTTTCTATCTCGAAAGAGTTTGGATTGCATCCCTTTCTAATTTTATTACTATTCCTGGATTATTCTCCCTCGACTAATGTATTATTTAAAATATAATATTACAAAATAAGAAAATCTTTCTAGATTAAGGTCCTTTTCATTTCCCTGTTGTCGCCATTATTACATATAGGATGTTTCTTTCAATTTTGTGTTCATTAGTAGTAAATAATGGTGCCAGTGCTTCAAATTGGATTTTTCCTTTTCCTGCGCCAAATCTACATGTCTAGTTTCACGCAATTTTTAAGAATTAGGACGATGTTTGCTTCTTCTTCGCCATAGTGTTGGAGTTTAGCTGTAAAACTAGGAGTGGGTGTATATTTTGGGGACCGGTTGGATCGCGGTGGGGCATATGAGAATCTGGTGTATGTTTAAGAGATGGTCTGTACCAGTGGCTATAGAAGTTTTTTAAAGATTTGTGATATGTTGGATTGATGGAAAGATAGCGAGGAGTTTCCTTGTCGGTTTGCGTTTTTCGTACGTTTTTATTCTGTTTGATGGGGACGTTGGTATATGGTAGATTTTAGAGTAGTGTATTACAGTGTTTGGGAGGGGTAGGATTTTATTTGGTAGGAAAGCGACTTGGATTGATGGAGGTTTATGGTGTTATCGTGCAATGATTTGATCAGATTTCTGAGTTTTGTTGGGTTGATTCTATTGTACATGGTCTGTATGTTTTTTGCTGTCCTTATTTTCTGGGGTGGGGGGAGGGTTAATAAATTATGTCATCAGTGTGTTAAATTGGGTGATTTTGTGAGAGAAACTTTAGGGTTGGCGTTCGCTTTTCTTTAATTATGTTTATTTTTTAAGGTTCTGCGACTTTGAGGGGATGCTTTAATTCGACGTGTTGTGCGGCATTGTTGGTTGTATGGTTTGCCCGCCTTTGTTAGGGTTTAAGTGAAGCGTTTAAGTTAGTCTTTAGGGCTTGGAAGATATATGTTGAAGCTAACGAGGTTTTCTGTCTTTGTACTGACTGAAATAAGGCTAGTTAGATTCATTATCGTTTGCGTAGTTTTGTTTGATTTTTATGGCGTGCAAGTTTGAAGGTAGTCAAATGTGAGGTCGTAAATGACATCCGACATTCACGGCATTATGAGAAGGTGGGCTTGTAACGTGATAGCGTGGGGTGTTGGATTCTGTTTCTTTAGTTTAGTATATTTATTGAGTGTAGCTGTGCCAGAAGTGTCTCGTATCTGTGGTTATTAGGTCGGGTAGAAAGCAGTTTTATTTATACAGGATGGTCCGAAAGTCTTGTGACCTCCTGTAAATATTGTTTTAATTCTATATATTAGATGGCTGACATGAGCTCCTAGAGTTTGGAAAAGAGGCTGATTGCAACCTTATGGGCACATGGTCGTGTGCATTCTGGCAAGAGCATGGTGAATGTGCGACATGACTTTACTGCAAGATTCGGCAGTCTATCTCGTCCGCCTCAAACTGGACGATACTGCGTTGGTAACATAAACTGTTGGTGACAGGATCAATTGGAGACAAACGGAGGACAGGACGAACCTCAACTTGAAAGTACATATGTGCAGAGGTGACGGCATCTGTTTTAGGATCATCCTCAAAGTCTTTCAATTCGTAGTCTTTTGATCTACGAATTAAAAAAAAAATGTTAAAATTCATGTCAAAGTATCTTCATTCGAAATCGTTTAGGCTAACATTCGTCAACGAAGTAAGCGATAACGACATGGGCAAAAAAGTGTAGGATGTGAATGGTTTCTTGACGTTTCCAACAATCCCACAGCGTGGAAAGGTATTTTTTTCTCCGATGAATGTGCAATTTACTGGAATGAACGGTCTAGGAATATTTATTTCTTGGGCAAGGAAAATCCGTACTTGTACGACGAAGACTTGAAGCACAATCCCCGCATGTAATGATTTGGGTCGATAGATCGAGTAAGCACTTGATATGACCCTATTTATTCGAGAGCTTTGTTAACCATCACTCTTACCATGCCATGTTAAGGGAGTGGTTTGAGGTAGAGCTCCAAAGGTTGAATGTAGATTTACATGAGTGTTGGCTCCAACAAGATCGTGTCCCTTTCTACTATGCCATTAATGCCAGGGATTACCTGAATGAAGTTCTTCCAGGTAGATGGTTGGGGCGAGGATCACAACAAATTCTAGCCCCATTCGATTTGCCTCCCTAAAGTCCAACCTCGGAACTTGCGACAACCCTCTGTTGGTTACTGTCAAGGAGAGAATTACACAAGAGCGATAACAGAAATCCCATCAGTACAAGGAAGCTGTTGGGGCAAAGCACATTTTCGTAAAATGTCAAACAGGACTTGACGCGGTATCATTTTTTGCCACGAAGATGATGGTGTTCATACACACCTTCTCGATGTGTAACAGTGTCAATGAAAGTGAATACATTAAAACCAGTGTATGTGTTTGATATTATTATAAAGTTTCTCTATTGTTATTTTTACTTTTCGGTAAGGGGGCAAAAAAGTTTCGGACCACCCTGTATAGAAATGAGTTCTGTGACGGATGTTGTTAACCTGATTGTTTGAGTGTTGTTTGTGAAGGATCTATCTTTATGAACTAGAATTATGAGTCCTTAGCTGCTGAGTTGTTTATTAATATGCTGAAGTTTGGGGTTCGAGTAAATGTGACAAGGAGGGAGTGTTTCTTGTATGAGGGTTCTATGTATGTAATATGGTTGGTAAGAACAGGCACAATCAATTTGATAGTTGCGAAAGCCGAGTATGTTTATTTGTATCACTAACTCTATAATTTAAGAAGGGTTTTTTGAGTATTTAGATAATGATTTCATCTTAGTTTGTTTATGACTTATGATTTTTTTATCAAAGTTATTTCGAATAATTCTTTCATAATATCAAAAAACAAAATGGTGAAGTTCAGAAATAAATATAAGTATCGAGATTTTGTGAATTTTTTTAAAACCCAAAGAATTACAAATGGTGAAGTTCAGAAAATTTATTTTTATATACCTTCTTCTTTAACTATATTTTAGCAACGTGATATTTTGAAAGGAGGGGAATTTAGTTTAGAGTTCCTTTTTAACATTATTATAATTGGCGAAGTTCAGAAAATTTAGAAAAATTTAACCATAGCTGCTTTCTTTTATATTTTAAACTTTAATCTTGGTAGCGAAGCCACTGCCTGATACTGTATTTATATTTTGGGCTTGGGTAGAGAAGAGTAATTTGCGCAGTGTCCCTTTGTTCTGCATTCGTTTGCGTTTAGTGATGTACATTGTAGAGTTGTAAAATTAGTCCATGTGTTATATCGACTAGAATCGTAAGCTCGTGTTATGTATCTTTGGCATGTGCTGCTAGAGTATGCTTCATGACCAAGGTTTGTCTCTTTGTCCACGCGAGTATTAGTCTGAATCTGGCGTTTAGGTAAGTAGGCTTACAGGTTCCAAAAGTAGTATGCGTTTGGGAAAAAGTAGGCCTCGACGGACTGGGTGATAGTCATTCCCATGGCTGAGAACGCTCCTGGAAAAACAACTGAGCCTCTAAACAATTTTCAGGGAAGCCATCGCGTTAAAGGTTTAACTGACAGTGCATATTTTATTGCGCGATGCTCATGTGGCCTGGGCGGTTGACCTCGGCACCAACGACGAACTCTCGATTTACGAATCAATTATATATAATCTCTATCTCTATTTTCTAGGAGATTGCAAATCGGTTACACTACGTTCTGACAACCTACCAGAGGCTTGCCATGTTGTATACCATACAACTGGAAAGGGGTTATCCATTAAAATGTATTGCATCATCAAGAAACCCAATTCTCCGATAAACACCAAAATCAATCAGCCTGTCTGCAGGCCGATTGGCTGCCAGACAACTGCATAGAAGGAAGAAAGAGGTATTCGTGTCTGAGCATTATTCCCTACGCTTCGTTAGTCACGTTCAAAGCAAGCGCTTTTTAGTCTGACGTCGGCCTTGAATTCATCTCTCAATATTTCTGATTTCTTCTTCATTTTATCTTTCCGGTGAGCTAATATCAGCCGTTACTATACAATAATAATGAAATTAATAAGTATTATCATCCTTCGTTTTTGCCCTCTGTACATTATCAGTTTTATCACGAAACAAGCACTTCTACACATTTCACATACTAAATTTCGATAAAATCTACTCCTCTCTCTTTAGATCATTAACGGATTTTCGAATAATGGCTTTATTATTGCAGCTTCCGATCTGTTAGACCCACTTTTACCCAATTTTTCCCTTACTCTAATAATATGCAATTATAATGCGAGAAACGACAGTAACTCATCCCAGACATCTTATAAATACTAACTAAGTACTTTCCTCTTCCCTAACTACGATTTTATAGCACCCGATTAACCTCAATAGCTGTTGTACTCATAGTTTCGATCATAAAACATATATTTTCCCATAAATTAGGGTTTTTAATGGAAGTGCAATCTTCATTTAGCTTTCCTTCCATTAACGAGGATTTAAAACTTCCATTAAAATAGCATCATGAATATATTATTTACATTTTAAAAGCCTCTTGCTTTCAAAATAAGATAAATTTATATATAATGGATAAAATTGGTTTAAGCTATAATGCACAAACATAGAGGGTGTATGTGTGAATAGTAAATCGCATGTGTATGGAAGGTTGGAGAGAAACCGAATGAGAAAAGTTCTTGCTAAAGAGATATTGGACAAAAAAAAATCCAAACATTGATTTTCACTCGCTGGGGAAAATGGCGTGAAGAGAATGGTTGCTATTCCCGAATTGCTTCTTTTCGAGGATAGAAGAGGAGAAATGGTGAATGAGGGTTAGGATAAGGAGATGTTTACAAGGAGTGACTTGAGATGTTCAAAGAATCTAAACACATCTTTGTATATTCAAGATATTTTCTTTCTACGGACCAGATAGGGTATGTTCGTGGAGTGAAGAAGTCGCTCAAGACTCGAAAATAATCCTCAGGAAACTCATGCTGAGCCTCCTTCTTCCGGCATTTATTAATTTATCCAGAAAGAAAAAAAAATTCCTCTGAGACCGAGCTCAGTAGCATACCCGATTAACGCTGACATTGATTGAAGTTGAGCCACTTTGCGCTTGGATTGCGTTTAGATCCGGGTTGAATTTTCGGATGCTATACCCAGAAGCAACATCTGGTTCGGAACCAAATTAAACTGTTAATCTTAAGTAAGAAAGGCACCAGACGGTTGAAATTAGTGGTTAAAAAGCATACCGCAAAACGACTGGGATGAGTTGGGATGAATACCAAACTTGGAACTAACCATCATGTAGTACTCCATAATTCAATAACTAAGATTGCTTTGAAATAAAGAGAATCGAGCACGGTTCTTTTTATGTTTAAATTCGGGGCTTAAAAGATAATTGCAACCCAATTTCATTTTTCCTAGCGGTTATTCAAGTAGTGAAGTTTTGACTTCCCCCTGAAGAGGGAGGAGGTGCGAAGTCTCATTGCTAGAATGGTACCTAAGTAGTAACTAGAGAGAATAATTAACAGAATAGTATAGAACTTGATTTTAGAGATAAATAACCATAAGTGGTGGTTTAAACCTATAAATTTCAAACTATTTGAATGAGCATAAAGTCCTCTTAAACTAGTCACGATATTCTCTTCAACTAGTCAGTCAAGTCCTATTTCTTTATACTGTAGAACATGGTTACATTTATAGACAGGAGATCTAGCCAAAATTATTTATACTTGGATCACCCAGGATCACCCAAGATCATCCAGTATTAACTGGATCATTCGGAGAAATGGGCCCTCCCCTTCTAGAAATGTACACTTTAAAGTACAAGTACTTTGAAAAAAATTTAAGCATCATTCGAGAGAAGATAGTAGAGCGGTTGGCTGTACAAATACGCTCACAGTTTATATTATTTATTATAAACAAAGTCAGGTTACAATTTTTCTTGGTTGCCTCAAAATAAGTGGTTTGGAGATCGCATGGATGGAGAGCTTTCTTGGAAGTTGATATGAAGGTTGGCACTTGGTGTGGAGCGAGAGGGCTGAGTTCATACCAATTATGTGCCTTGCCAGTGCGCTTCAGAATAAGCAAGCCTGAATGCCCTGAGGTTACTAGGTGTCGTCATCATGGGTTGCCAGCTGTCGCTGGTGGAACTAATAGTTTCAAGTTTATAGCCAAGTATAAACTAGTCTTTCAGAATACAAACCAAATCGAAAGCCACCATCAACAGATACAGATCAGACAAAGCACAACACACTTCATGTTTTTCATTGTGACTCGGGACCTGGTTGGGATAGCTTATTTTGGGATTGTGTCAAAAATAGTGAACTAAGTTTTAGGGTGAGACGTCAAAATTCAAACCAATTCGTCCAATCTTAGTCATCATATTTCAATCTTAAAGAAAACCCAGAATGAGGCAGAGCTTTCATACAATAACAGTGCAATACTTGAAAACTAATATAACACATTTGAGAGTAGTATTTTTCACAAAATATTTCATAGACAGCATTTAACTCTACTCTTTCCGATTGTATTTATCATTATCATCATCATCATCGTCATCATCAACTCTATAATTTAATTATGGGATTTTTTGAGTATTTGAATAATAATTTCATCTTAGTTTGGATATGACTTATTAATTTTTTATCAAAGTTATTTCTAATAATTCTTTTATAATATCCCCCCAAAATGGTGAAGTTCAGAAA
This sequence comes from Ceratothoa steindachneri, assembly GCA_963969495.1. NCBI lineage: Eukaryota > Metazoa > Arthropoda > Malacostraca > Isopoda > Cymothoidae > Ceratothoa > Ceratothoa steindachneri. Next base: position 87,331,250 of record OZ018334.1, on the reverse strand, counting down.
TAAAAATAAGTATCGGAATTTTGTGAATTTTTTGAAACCCAAAGAATTACAATTGGTGAAGTACAGAAAATTTATTTTTATATATTTTCTTCTATAACTATTTTAGCAACATGATATTTTGAAAGGGTGAAAATTTAGTTCCTTTTTAAAATTTTTATAATTGGCGAAGTTCAGAAAATTTATACAAATTAAACCATGGCTGCTTTTTTTAGATTTTAATCTTAGTAGCGAAGCGCAAGCTACCACCGTAGGGGAGAATGGTGAAGCCATTGACTGTTTTTTTTATATAATTGCACTTTTCTTATAGCATCTTATATAATCGTAAATTAACCAATATGATAATAATAAAGAACTTTATATTTTACGCTTCAGGAGATATGATGATATCCTTGTAGCGAAGTCTCATAATGCAGCATATTTCGTTAAAATTGTTTCGGTCTTTATTTTTTCTTACGAAATTTAGCTCCATTGCCTCTAAAATGTAACTGAAGTAATTCGTTTTTTAAATAAAAATGAGATTTTTGGAAAAACTATGCAAATTTCCTTGTTTCCCTTTTTCCGAAGACATAGGCCGCGAAAAAGGGAAAAATGTATTTCTCAGACCAATTTCGTCTTCCCGGGTGAGTGCTATTGCAAGGAAAGGGAGTCAGCGAGATGGCATTTTCAGATCCGCGGCCAATTCAAATGTGATAAAGGACCTCTCGATTTATAAACAAACGAGGCAAAAATGGGTTGCTCTTGCAGGGCGGAGGAACAATGGGAGCGAGGTTAGATCTCACCCTGAAACGACTCGCATACAAAAATGCCTATACATATCTTAATAAGTGTCCTCCCTTAAAAATAATATTTCCTCTATGGACTGACAGCCACAAATACCGCGCTCGAAGATATTATCAAAGATGTCCAGCGCTAATGACCTCAGGAACACAAGGTGAAGTGAGACGAAAGTTATATCATTTTTGGAAGCAGTACTGACATCGTCTAAATTTATTACGTAGGGGATTGTGGTTCGTGGTATCTTCGACGATGGATACTAGCAAAATGTTTATTTTATGCCTTCTATTACATACCCGGTTAATTGAGAAAGTTGACAGAACATTAGATCGCGAATGAACTCAACACATCTTAGAGGATAGTGAGAAAACGAGACTAGGGTTTATGCTAAAGTTGTGAATCAAATTTATACAAACACGTACACCAGTTTCATCGCATAAACCAAAAAAATGAATTTCTGGTAGAATTTATTATGAGGCCGGGTAGTTAAACGGGTCAGGTTATCACTGGTAATATTTACTGAAGGTTATATCACCCAATAGCCGCAAGAGAAGACCTTTTTGGTCACTATAAACGTTAAAGAATACTCTGTTGAGCCTCTTCCCTTTCATCAATATAACCAGAATCCGTTGTTGGGGAAGGGATGCAATGCGTCAGCAATTGACAACCACTCTGAAGTCATTTCAATAGTAATTGAATTACGGAAAAGTAGACGACACGAGATTGATAGCGGTAACTGGGATGCTGCAAGACGACAGATAAACCATCTAAATAGAGAGACACGTAGAGAAATCGAGATCCAAATGAGAGAAAATGAATGACCAAACAACCACAAGAACAATAGACGAACCTCTTTTTACAGTTAGATAACAAAAGTTGATTTAGAATATGAGGAACATTAAAAAACTGATAGGAGCATGTTAATGTTCAGTTTATAAGCAGCAGATACGGTTGGGTTTCTTACAAGTGAAGTAACAACCACCACGGTAAAGCTGAGATTAGGAAAACGCAGGATGAGCCTTGATAAGATGGCATGGAGCAAAAAAGCACGTAACTTCCCATATTCAGAGTTTAGTTAAGGACCTACACTTTTTCAGATAACCTCAGATACAAACCAACTTCAGGTAACGGTTTCCTTACTAGCAAACCTGCTAGTTTTTGTCTCCTGCTTTTTTTCTTTATTCCATATGATTTGCTTCATGTCTTTATTACTCGTTTCCCCCTCTTCCTTTCTCGCACCTTCTCTCCCTTCATTAATATAATCCATAAAAATTTAATTCCATGTCGTGTCGCTATATTCTCTTTAAACAACACAATTCGGAAGGCGAATTAATTGCTGTTCTAAAACGTTCTCCTGTAATATATATATATATATATATATATGTATATATATATATATATATATATATATATATATATATTATCATATGATATCTTGTTTTTCATGTTATATGCCACACTAGAATTTATACTGTGAGTAATATTTACGTTATGGGACTCAGAAGATTTTAATTGTCCTTCTTTTTTCAACCACGAGCATTTGTAGGTGGACAATCTATTTTTCTCCTCAAATTCCTTAAATTTCTTTTGAACATTACTTACTAATTTGTTAGCCAAGCCATTGTGATTTTTTTCTGCAAAATTAATGAAATATGAGCCGCTAGAAGAATTATTTCAAGTATTTTCGTTGAGGGTGAACATCACCTTGAAATAATAGAAACTGTTAGATAAAATGCTAGTGTAGGAAACATTTTACCATGCTTTGAAACTTAAATATATCAATATTTGCCTTTCTTTAACATGAAAAACCAAGCTGTAACTGACATATTGAAGCTTGGAGTTTCTATCACAGTGGTCCGTCTCCGATGCAGCATGCGATGTCCTCTTCTCCTCCACGTCGTGGGGAGCCACGATGGATGAGGGCCGTACAATCGAGAATGCGGTCTGCAAAGGGGCGGCACCCTATACAATGGGTGGCACCGCGTGGAATGTCATCAATGAAATACGGATGAGGGGAGGCCCGGCAAACAAGAAAAGGTTGGGACATTGAAAGACCAAGACGAATTGCTTTAACTCCAAACGATAATTTCCATCTGTTGGCAGGGGGCCGGTGAAATCCATGTACTGCTTAGGATATGGTAATATTAGTAAGAGTTGGGAGCTTCTAGAGACTTGTCTCCATTTGGGTAGACAATAGTGTGAAGGAATCCTATATACCTAGATTAGGTGGTGAAAGGAAAGCTTCTGAACCAGGCAATGTGCCGTTACTCTCCTCACTTATACTAGCAACAAAGTGAGACGAGGGAACATATTCAGTAGTTTCCTTGTGTATTTTCATTAATTAGAGATAGATGAAAGTTTTTCAAAAACTGTAAGCATAAGGACCCCACATCTAACGCACGACAGATTCGGACCAGAGGAAAACAATAAAAAATGAAGGTTGTATCTCAGCTTCAACCGCTTCTGTGAATTCCGTCTAGGATTTTAGAACCGATAATAAATTACCTTCCCTTTGAGCAAAAAGGGTTGTGATCATGTAAGAGATACTACTCACACAGGATTAATCCCTACATAACCAGTGGCAAACAGTTCCCCTAGAGATCCGTTGATTCTCAAAGACCGCATGTTCCAATCGAACCAGAGGAGAGGGATGGCCAGCTCAGGAGAGGCAACCTTTATTAAATCCTACAGGAGCAAAGGAATTTGAGAACAAATTATAATTGGGGGGAAAACAAAGATATTCAATAGAAAAAGCAAAGTATTTCTAAATAATTTTGTATACACGTTAATATACGCGTATAATAAAAGGTTATTCAATAAAACCACCTTCAGTTTTTATGCTGGTGGCATAATGACCTAAAAAGCGATGTATCCCCATATCAGGTGTTTTCATTCCGTTTAGCTACATATAACATCCAAGATGGTGGCTAGATCTTTGGTCCAGCCAGTTCTGGGTCGCGGAAGCTATGTGGGAGGGAAAGAGTCTACTAAACCACGTACGGCCTCCATAAGAATACTTAGGGAACACCTAAACTTCCTGAAGTCGTCTTTGATGATGTTCTAAACCTTCTGGACCAACCTGGGTATCTTGAGGGTGTTTGGCTAATTACTAAGAGTGATTCTTTCTCTTTGATAGTAAAGACACGTCCACTCCAGAAACTAGCAGTTTTTCTCACTTTCTGAACACATCGGACTTTGCAACATGGTTGAAATCTCCTAATCACCTTTGTTGTCGTATAGGGTGAGTAAACTGCAATGTTTAGATTGAAATAAACAAAAGTAAAGCTTGCGAAATTGATGTCTTGAAAAATTATGTCCTCTAATACCTGACTCTGAAAAAATCAAATTAGGAGTCTTTATATTTGTATTCTAAAATAGGTACCTGTCATTCTTTGCATTAGTTGTTGAGGAGACGGCCAAGAACTGAAGATGTGTCGGTTGAGAACCTAGCAAAAGATCCAGAAGGATCTGAAAATTTTTATTAAAAACCATTGAGTATTACAAAAATGTTGTTTGTATAGGTTCCAATGTGAATCTTTCTGATATGGCATGAAGTAGCAGGTCGGATCTTTATTACAAGATAGGGAAAATGACAAAATCTGTGATAAAAGAATTAAGGGTGATAAAGAGGTGCAAATTAAGGCCCAACGGAAGGAAAATCTATTTTAGGTAGTAGCTGGAGAAGATACAGTTGGTACTACGAGGGGCGGTCAATAAGTTTTGCGAATCGGTGGGGCAAACCAGAGGAAGAAGGATGGCTGTTTGTGGCCGTGTTAGGACAAGTTATGACAAGTCAGGACCTGCAGCCGCACGCTCCTACCTCGTCTATTTAAGAAGCAGTAGCTGATCCATGAACGCATGGTTGCAGTGTACACCGACACCGCCCCTTCCTATGCAACCATTGATCGCTGGAATAGGAAGTTCCGCCATGGTCGTGAGTCCCTTGAAGATGACCCCCGTCCCGGACGCCCGTCAGACGTGACCAACGAGGACAATGTGGCCCGTGTAGAGAGGGAATGATCCTCGAAAATCGACGGGTGAAGGTTGAAGAAATCGAGCGAGAACTTGGAATATCACATGTAAGTGTTATCAACATCATTCACGTCAATTTCGCCATGACCAAGGTCTCTACCCGTTGGGTCCCTAGAAACCTCAAGCCCCATGATCGACTTCAACGTCGTCAAAGTCCACAAGGACAGAGTTGTACAAGCTGCCCTGCGCGAGCAAGGATTCGAGGAGCTCAACCATCCTCCCTAGATTTCAGATCTGGCCCCTAGCGACTACTTTTTATTCCGCTAGCTTAAGGCTACACTGCGTGGACGCCGGTTTAGGAACGATGAAGATGTCGAGCTCGCCGTCCAGGAGTGGATTTAACAGCAGTCGGGAGATTTCTGGTTGTCGGGAATTCGAAGCCTCAGGTACAAGTGGCGCAAGTGCATTGAAGTCGAGGGTAGTTATATTAAAAAATAATAAAACACTTTTACTCATATCTCGTTTCCTTACATCTGAATTGCAAAACTTATTGACCGCCCCTCGTATCTTCTAAGCCTTCCCTACGAGCAGTAGGAGATGGTCGGCACGCGAGGTTTTAGGTGTCAGCTGATGCATCGTTACCTATAATATACTTGATGCGCTTTTGCATGGAAGAGAAGCTGAGTTCAGTACCAGTGTGTGTCCAAACTCCCCAACTTTTAAATTAGATTGTAATAAAATCACCTGTTAAGATGGTCTGATATGATGATGCATTAGTGAATGTGTCAAGTCAAAAACGTTTTCTTGGTCCTATAACCCAAGAGGGACAAAAACATGTGTAATCACCCTCTAATCACCAAAGAAATAATAGAATAGACCCTTCCACACCTTGTTAGTTGAGGAGACTTTGGAAATTTGGGAAAGAAAATAGATTGTGAACGATAGTACTGATCTTTCTTAAATTAGTTAGAATTTTGTCAGGCAATTTTTATAAGTAGGTTATTGGATGTTACATTAGCATTAGTGAAATTATAGTTAAGTATAGTTTTTTTAAAGTATAATTTTTTTGAGGGGGTACCCAAACTTTCATATTATTTGAGCTCTCCCCCAAATTTTAATGAGGAGAGAGGTGAAAGTCGGAATTCAGCATTATGCTATTTTTATCAACAGCGATGTTAAGTAATAATTTGGATTCTGGCTAGACCTTGATTTGAATTTTATAGCACAATCGGAGTTTCAGAGGGTCACTCTTTCCTAATCCAAATGACACTGGCACATTACAGAAAATAAACAATTATAATTTAACCTCAATTCACGTATTCCACACACCTCTTAAGAGAGCTGACTTTAAAGAAATGTCCAATCGAGTTCTGGTTCTAATAGTTTTTGAAATTTAATTGGATCTTGGTAAGGGAATCGGTTGTTCTGATGAGAAGGAGATGGATGCCAGTCATTTTACCTCTAAAATTTATGAGTAGTTTGTTGTAAATTAGTGCATAGCGTTTGTCAATTACAATTAAGTAATTTCAAATCTTTGAGGCAACTTTGCTTTAAAATTTTGTATTTGTGTAATGTATTAATAGAATACTCCTTGTGCTATTTTAGTTTTGGTCGTTTTAGTGATAAATTAGCGATCAATACTTATGAAAACAATTTGTTTTATTAATCTAAATAATAATGGTTATTAAAAGAGTTTTCCATCTTCTGAAAAATAAAAGCTTCATTAAAATATAATAAGGGGTAAAAATAATAAAGGATTCAAGTGAAGATCAATGCTTTTTATTTGGAGGAAAATGGAGACCTAGCCAAATATTTAGGAGCAAATTTGGTGTTTCCTAATGACGAAGCCAGCGATCAGCGGTACCTCTAAGGCAACATCTGGCAACTTCACGGCATTCGAGACCTACATAGCTAGCAGGCACAGTGAACGCCAAATAATTTTTCAATTGTTGTGCACACAGCCTCATCACTGCCTCTTTTGCTCCACTCTAAGCTTTATCAGGTTCATATTCTTGGATTCGAGCTATCAAAGATTTTGTGGCGAGATATTACTAATAATTACAGTGTTTGTCCTTTTATTGTCCCCTGGTCAACGCTGCGCCTCACCCGATATTAAGTTCAGAAATATGAGTAAGATCATTCCTAAACGATGGAATGTTGCCCTAATTTTTCGCTAACAGATCCACTCGTATATAAACTATCATCTACAGGGTCTCGATCAGATGAAGAACTGAAAGTTCCAGCTCACATCCCATGTCACTACATTAAACACCAATTACACCCTGCACTCTTGTGCTGAAAATATCAGTAATCTTCAGTAAATTGATCTTTTTTCGTTGTTAAACTTGTTTATAAGACATTCTGATACTATCTTTTGTTCAACCTGAAGAGAAATATGAAAGAGAAAATTTGGGGGAAAGAAAATCAAATACTTGGTCACGATTGGAACGCTTCATTTTTATGACAGAATGCCGGGGCCATAGTAGCGCTTTCCTTAACTTGCCCAGAAACAAGACTTCTTAGAAATTCAAAATTATTGAGAAGAGTATTTCGTAAAAGAATTTACCTTTGTAGTAGTATTACCAAATCCAGTCTTTACCTCCTACCTAATATACTGGTGTCCTAGATGCTTTACTTGCTTTTACTCTGTCACGAAACTATTATGCGATAACCTGCGAGTCACTGTACACTCGCTCAAGCCTGTTGCTTATCATGCGCAAGCTTTACCCATGTAGCTCTATGATTCCAAAGATGAACCAGCAGACCAAGGCCCTACTGAGCGTAGCCTCCCAAATGTACAGGCCTGGATGCCGAAATAATGACGTCACGCGGGCAGGCGGATCCGACAGCGGCTTGCAAGCTTTACTTTACCAATGATTTTGAACTACACACTACTTACTTTCGGTTGTATTATTCAGGACTTTAGCATTTGCTGACTATTTTGAGGCATGAATTGAAAGCTTAAAATTATTCAATGTCTCCATAATGAAATTATTAAGACATGACTAACAGGTACCACCTGCTAATGCGGCACATGCAGATTGATAGATGTAGAGACAAAACTGCGCTTCTTTTAACTTACTTCACTAGAAATAAGTGAGGTATACGTCCACACTTACAGGATCACCCTTTACGATAATAAGTAACATTGGAGCATTCACGCACACTCACACTCATCTAGGTTTTAGCTGTATTTAAACTACGTAGGTATCATACGACACATCTTTATTTTTGGTGAATGTACCTCATCTCCACATTATCTAGTAAATGTTGACAACTTGCTTTTGTTTGCCTTAACATTGTGTAAAAGATTGTCATTCAAATATTTACAATAATTATTCAAAGGAATATTTGCTGCTGACCTCAAACAATGACATGCTTGTTTGAGGTACCACATATACAAGTTTCATTGAAATTAACTTTGTCATGAAGGTAATTAAGAGACCAATTTTTTAAAACAGTTCTGTGATTTGATAAGTTTAGAACTTATTTCTTATAAGTACTCAGCAAAACCTGAAATATTTTATAGGTGTTGGTACATGCATTAAGAGTCAACTCTGTGGACCATTTTAACCCTCCCCTGTTAAGCTACTTAGTATACTGACAATTTTCTTCTGAAGCACCTACATCAAAAACATTTTTCGAAAAAATATTTGCTGCACATAGAGAACACAGACACTTTTTCTGCATAGTGTGACCTACATACCCTGAAATATAAATCAGAACCTTCTCATCTGTGTGTGACAGTTCCTAATCTGTAACAACATCATGGATACCATCAAAAATCTAGAGAAGTGAGAGAAGATTCCTCATCCTCCAGAGAGGAAGTATTTATATCTGTTATATGCGAAACATTTGAGTGAGAAGACTTTAAGGAAAGCAGGTTTACTATCTTCAACTTGTTCTCTGATTCTGTCACCTGTTCTACTGACGTTAAGGAAAGCAGGTTTATTATCTTCAACTTTTTTTCCGATTCTAACCTCCTGTTCTAGTGACATATTATACTTGCCGCCACTCATTTGTCTTTACATTGCAAATCTAGACTTCAATTTGTCAGTCTGAAATTTTCCTAGCAAAATATATTTAGCTGATCAGGAATTGAGAATTGTGCTAAGTGAGTAAGTATGTGTAGGGGACAATACGATGTATGGACAGATAGATGAAAATAGACAAGTGGTGAAGAGATAAAGTAAGGTATGAGGGTGCAAATAGATGCTAGGCGCCTAGTGGTCAGGTCTATTGCTTTCATTATTTTCTTCGTCGTTTATTCTCTCTGTTGTTTTCGTTAGTTTTTATTATTATGGCGTTCAAGCCATTTGTTTTCAAATTTCTAATATAGTTTTTATGTTATTATGTGCATTTGCTGTTGTTTTATTATTTATAATTTATACTTTAATGCTTAGTTTCGTGGTATACAGCCGATTAAGTATGTACGTTTGCTCCGTACATGAGTAACTCCGTTCCACTTTTCTCTAAGAGTGCTTTATTTTACTTTGATTCTTTAACCAGTGAGGATTCGTAATATTATATTTCTATTGCCATTTTCAGCTTTTTGAAGATCAAATTAAACAGCTCTAAAAAAAATATACTTTTAATTACATAAAAAAATTAAATATTAAAAACTTTAAATATGCTAATGCTATAATAAGAGGATCTAATGAAAAATAATACTACCAATGAGTAATACGCGATGGTTGACGCAAAATTCACTTTCGCACGGAATGGTAACTAACGAACATGAATGAGTTTGGGATTCCTTTTACCTTTAATTAAGAGGGAGTCTGGAGTTGGATGACATTGAACGGGAACCTCCTCAATCAGAAGATTCAAGGCGAGTTGGACGGGACCTTTCTCGCTGACCTGCGACTGGCTCGGAATAGAGCCGATCGTCTCTCTGAGTGAAAGAGACGCTTGGTGAGTCGATTCGGTAAAACCAGCTGAATCTTATCCCGAGGTAGGCGAGGAGCGCGTGGCGAGGCTTCTTGACTTGAAGATATAAGCGATAGGATTGTGAATGTACGAGTTATTTCACTTCCCGTGTTACACTTGCTTCTTCTAGATGATGAGACTTGACCAAGAGGTGAATCTTTTCTCGAGTGTGACTTCACATTTTTATTCCTCAATGGTGAGGGGTATCTGTTTTTCTTCAGAAAACTGAGATAAGGGATTTCTCTGAACGAGAATGGTATGTGAGTGGGTCTGGATGCCACTGGTCTACTCTTCTAAACGACCAAAGGAACGGCCTCGGAAAGGAAAATCCCACTCTGTTCCACTGTCTTCTTGATTCCCTGTTTTACTCAAGGACTGCTCTTCTTCTCTCGATTGGTACTCCAATTATTCTTACATGTCTCTAGATGGAACTATATATACGAGTACGTTAATTATTCCCTTTGGGCGAGGGAAGGGGAAACGAGGGCCCACCTTTAAGCTTCTCTCCTAAGGCATAAAATTTTCAACGTTGTGACAATTCGCCCTTCTGGTTTTCGTACGGAGAAAGTGAAATTTCGTTTATTTGGCGAAAATAAACATAGACAATCGGAGGTGATAGTGAGCCTGTTCATAGATTTTTATTCTAAATGCTATCCCACCCTCCTATGTTTATATTAACGAACTACGACATCTGCTGATTGTAATCTTCTTTGCAAACAACACTCAAAGATCTTTGGGGCAGCGGGGAAAAGCAGAGGGGGGGATTAATGTATCGGCCCATAGGGAACGTAACCGTTGATGCTGTATAAACAAACTAGCGTGTTTGTCCTCGTGATATTTATTTCCCCAGAATTATTTTTGTTTATTTTGTAGCGTGTGTGTTTTGTATTTTTTTTTATCTTCTTGTACCTTTTGGCTTTCAATGAGTCTTGATTGGTAGATTTTTGTCACAATTGGTAATCGTTTTCAATTCGGTATTAATCGTATCTATGATATTGCAGCAATCAAACACATAATCTAATTAAAGTGGATGCGGTGTGCTTCAGTGCAAAGTGAGTTTCCTTAGACAATTTACCTGCTCTCATCTGCCCTTTATTCTCTGAGTTATTCAGTCCTTCCCTGTCATCAAGCCACTCCCAAAATTTAGCAAGAAATGACAAATTTGGACCATGAGATGAAGTTTGAGTTATTGGATTGCTCTGATCTTGACGGAGAGCTACTCCTTTAAATGGAGTTTTTACATTAACAATGTTCCACCAAGAAATTACGTGCTGGAAAAATATGGCTGTACCTGATGAATCTACTTCTTTGAATTCCTTGACTGCAGCAACATTCTTCTCATCAAACATCTGAATGGCATAATGCACATTAAGTCTTTCGAAATTTGATGGATACAAAGATTTATCTGGCAATCCTGTGGCTAGTTTAACATGTAAGTTTCTCTCACGAGAGTGAATCTTTTTCAACGGTGATAAACTTGTATGTTTTACAATGTTTAGGTTTTCTGGTATTGGCAAGACAAAGGTTTGGGCAGGATCCTTTTGATTGAGCCAATTGTTTCGGATACATTTCAGTAAATGAACTGTGTCGAACAATAGGAATATACACTCTTTGTGATTATGTCGATTTGAGATGAAAGAAGTAAGACTTCCTTCACATAACTTCTCAACCATGTGCCTATTCACCTTATGATTGTCTGATACTAGTGTAAGTACTTTAAATCCAATATTATGCAAGACTTTGCTAACTGTTTCTGTCTGCTGAAGAAGGGTATATGTTGTAAGATTATAGACAGGAAATATTGCAACTACATACTTGTATGATGAAAGGGGGGGAGGGAGTTATCATGAAAACTTGAATTGTTGTAGATATATCTGTTGAGTTGGTAGAAGCACCATTTAATTGTCCTCCTTTGTATGACATGCGTTTCTGAGCGTGAATTTCACCCAAGAACATTCTTACAAACATGAAAATATTTCAAACATGAAAATATTTCCTTCAGGTGGAGAATGTGCTCACTTTGAAGACCACACCCAAACTTGCTATGCTTCAAAGCTAACTTGTGCAAGTAGTCTAGGTGAGGAAGACTCAAATTGCAACAGAATAGGCTAGAATAGTAAACAGTGCAATTCGATATTAAAAAATCAGGGCTGTACTTCTTCCGTTTTCGAATAACAAAGGCAAGTTGTTCAGTACAGTACCACAATACTTCACTTGATAAGGACTCATTCTTAGTGATCGCTATTTTCTCTGAGGCGTTTTACTGGTATTAGAAACACGCAATCTATTTAATAAATACAAATATTTATTTGAATCTTAGCTTTATTAGAAGCATTATTAAGCTTGCACGGGTATGAAATGACACGCACTAATTCACTCAACGACAGCTCGCTTTGAACTGTGTTTTCAATCTGCGCCGGCTCTACCGCCTGCTCGAGTGACGTCATCACAAGGGTATCAGCCATAGATCCGGGCCTGTACATTTCCGAGGCTATGCATTGAGTCTTGTTAGATCCATTTAATAACTTTACGTCTTATTTGGCCACTTCACACCTGCTATCTTAAGCTACTCACTGATACGGTACACAGTGTTTCGAGAACTTCATTCTTAGCAGCAATCTTTGTACGGGAGTTTCATCTACCATAGTGTATAGTTACACATTTTTATGCTCAGGAAAACATTTCTAACCACAATAAAGGAAAAAATATATCAAATTATTTGTTTAATTTTAAAAATGTTGGGGGCCCATTTTTTCATGTAGTTAAAACCTAATCCAAAAATCAATAATGGCAACGCCACCAGAAAGTTTTTTTCTAAAATAGACTTTATAATATAAAGTGGTGAAGTTAATCGAAACATAAGGACTGAATAGAGACCAAGTAATTGAAGAGGAGATGGTCTGTAGCAATAAGGTGGAGGAGCGCAAAAGAAGAATATTCCTTTACATTCTTTCAATGTTGTGGCCAAGTTTGCATCTGAAGGTCTGCTAAAGAAGCTTATGATCCTGATTGTCTCCTTCCGACAGTTAATACGATCTGTTACTTTTGTCTACCCAAGTACATGTTATGAAAGAAGCATTTTTCCCTTGTCGGTGCTAACATTTAAGATGATAATTCATCTATTCAGACTGCGGAAAGTCTTTCAAGATTGACCTAAAATGACTTTGAACGCAGATAATTCATCTATTCACACTGCTAAATTCTTTCAATACTGACCTAAAATGACTTTGAACGCAGATAATAACTCGCGCAATCCCTTGAGCTGAATATAATCGAGAATTTATAGATAATTGGAGCAGTAATACCAGCGTTTTCTGTTACTTTAAGATCCTCTGTCACTTGAGATCCTCTGATACTTGAAGATCATCTGCTACTTGAAGTTCCTTTTACATGAAGATCCTCTGTTACTTTAAGATCTTCTGTCCCTTGAGATCCTCTGATACTTGAAGATCCTGTTACGTGAAGATCCTCTGTTACTTTAAGATCTTCTGTCACTTGAGATCCTCTGATACTTGAAGATTATCTACTACTTGAAGATACTGATACGTGAAGATCCTCTTTTACTTTAAGATCTTCCGTCACTTGAGATACCTTGATACTTGAAGATCCTCTGCAACTTGAAGATCCTGTAACGTGAAGATCTTCTGTTATTTAAGATCCTCTGATATTTCAAGCTCCTCTGCTACTTGAAGATCATGTTACATGAAGATCCTCGGTTACTTGAAGATCCTCTGCTACTTGAAAATCGTGTTAGTTGAAGATACTCCTGTTATTTGAATATCATATGTTTTTTGATATCATTTGTTCTTTGAAAATCATCTGCTACTTGAAAATCATACGTTACTTGAAGGTCTTAATTTACTTGAGATAACTTGTTATTTGGCCATCCTCTGTAACAATGAAGATCATATGTTACTTGATATCCTATATTCTTTGAAGACATTCTTTTACTTGAAGATCCTGTTATTTGAAGATCCTCTGTTATTGAAGATCTTCTGTTACTTGAAAATATTATGTTACTTAAATATCATTTGTTACTTGAAGATCTTCTGTTACTTGAAGATCCTCTGTAATTTGAAAGTCCTCTGTTATTTGAAGGTTTTCTGTTACTTGAAGATCTTCTGTTACTTAAAGATCTTCTGTTACTAGAGATCATATTTTACTTGAAGATCCTCTGTCATTTGAAAGTACTCTGTTACTTGACGATCATTTGTTACTTTGTCGATCACCTGCTCACATTAAATTGTAAGAGGTTATTTGGTTAAGTTTGGAGCGCATATGAAGAGTATGTAAAGATGAAAAGCTCCTTTTCTACTGAGGGAGAGGAATGAAGCACTTTTAATGATCTCTAAGGGGAACTTGCTAATCACTTTAAATTCAACTACATATTTGTGTTTTGTTTTTTAATAGTCATAGCCTCTGTCATGTTTTTGCACCTATTTGCTCTTTATTACTTACAAAATAGTCACCTCAAGCTAGATTATCTTTACCATCTAATTTTGTCTCCTTTTGATCTCGACAAGCTGAGTTGAGTGTTGTTAATCTTTAAAAGCTCTTCAATTTTTTTCAGAAAACTCTTTTAAAAAACATTTCCCACGGATTTCTTCGTTGGTTCACATTTTATACAATTAATTACCCCAAATAATCCTTGTTTTGAATGATTCAGTTTCACTTCGGTTTTTCTTAACTTAATCAATCAAAGTAGATGGTAATATCGTATAACTTTTTGTTTTTAAGCAAATTAAGTTAATTTAAGTTAACTGTGTTTTATGTGTTTGCTAGCTACGTGTATATCCTTGAAGAAATCAAGCTCCTTGCACATATACTAGGAGTGTTAGGCTAGTTTATAAGAACGGAGGTGGTGAAGAGTTATTTGAAGTAAGATTTCCAAATTTAACCCATTCCTGAGCCCGACCATTGGCCAGATTTCAGACGAAATGAAAACTTATGGGCAGAAATAGGCCATAAATGGGATGAAAGTGGGTACGAATTGCAAATAACTTCCTTTAGACGTCTCTATGTTATGCGAGAGTCTAAGGTCGTTAGCTGAATATACAGGGTGGAAACACAGATTGTAGATTGCTCTTTACTAATCCTTTTGAATATGTTAACATACCATTAATTAATTACTTTCTTGTACGATTTTCATGATATACTGAATTCTCTGAATTAATTGTAAATTCATAAAAAAGGCCTTTACATATACTCGTATGACCCTAAAATCTGAAGCAATCGAATACCTATATTAAAAGGGAAAGACATCGGGAGATAATTTTTAAATATTGAAATCTAAATTGCGCTGATCTGAGGATTTTAGAGCTATCAAAAGGCTTAAAAAGACAGGTGTTGGGGACCACCAAAGCCAGGCCATTGAATACCCTAACTTTCATCAAGAATATGGTGCATAAGTTGAGGCGAAATCCAAGAAGCATTGTCAGGCCATTTGCTTTGTAGATTAAATTAAGCCATGTAACCAGGCGAAATCTTTAAGAAAGTTGAAATAAAACTTCATCGATTCAAGATAACTAAAGGACATCTTTCCAACCCCACCCGACGATTTGAAAGAGAAACACTCCTACTCCAAAGGCTCCTTGATGGCTCGCAGCCTCCATTTTTATGGATGGGCGAGAAGTTGTTCACTGTTCAGGCCACCCACAACACACAGAAGGCTTGTATTTGCCCCCAAATAAATTGGAGATTTCTGTTCAACAGCGGACATCTTTCAGGAGACAAAAACCAGCGTCGGTGATGGTGTGGGTGGGCGTGCCCTCCAGGGGCTCCCCCCAAACTTCTCTTTATGTAAAATGGGGGGGGGGGCGATACCAATAAATATGTTTTACATTTTGAATGAGAAAGTCATCACAAGGGTGGATGCCACCATAGGAAATGTCTGTGTAACCTTTGAACAAGATGAAGCAATCTCACACACGCACACTAAATTGTCAAGACTGGTGCCAATCAAATTTTAAGGGCTTTGATCAAAGTAACTTTGGCCTCCCAGTTAACTAGATTTGAAGTCCATGGACTGTGGAGCGTGGTTGATGGTTGTGCAGAAATCTTGTACCAAAATTTCATTGAAGTGTCTAAGTTCTGAAGTGAAAATTAGGAAACCCTTCAAGTCATTTGCGCTCAAGTCATACCTAGACTTCGTCATATCTTGGACGCTACAGGCGATCTATTTCATTGTACTCTTGCACCTCCTTTGAGAGTAGTTGGCTGGATAATTGAATGCCTGTGGTTGATTCGATGCAGTTTTGTCTGATTGTTGATTCTAAATGCAAATGAAAATCGCGCAAAGTATTAAGCAATGGTTAATTTACTCATGTTGAGACCTTGATTCTAGATAACAACAGCATCTGCTGCAATATTATGTCCACGTCTGAAGTGAAAAGCAAGAGGTCATCCCAAATTTATCATTAAGTTATGGCTAGAATTCAAATAACTCTTTGAAGTTATTTATATTTTAATAAGTATTTGTTTAGTACTTCTATAGGTAATATAAATTTCAAAAGTCTCAATCACAGTCCTAACGTTTATAATCACGGTTCAAAACCATGTTTTGGAAAGTCATTTGAATTTGATTTACAAAACCTTTATGAGATTATTTTCCACCGCTGGTGTTGTTGACATCTTCAGGTGATTCATTATGTGTCTAAAAATATAAAAGTCTGATGGGGTAAGTCGAGTGATTAGGGAATATTATTTATTAGTTCCAAACTTTTATTTTTAGAAAGATGAAAGCTTAGGGACCCCTCTCACACACTCTCATGGGTTGGGGTACTAGAGAAATGGAAGGAATGCAAATTTGTTAAAGGCTAAATACAGGGGAAGGTATACAGTTGTCCGGAGGTCAGGTTAGTCAACTCTTTACAAAAAAATTACAATTACTTTTTAGATAAATATTAAATTGATTATTGTATATTATTGTTGTCCCGTTTATTATTATGTTTTCACAACGATAATTTACGTTATGTTGTCGTTAGTAAATCTGTTCAGCTTTTGTTTGGTATCTTTTGCGATGTGAGATTGCGCAGTGTCTGAATGCAAAAAACATTCTTCGTTTGTTGAATAATGCTGACTTTTTATTTCCCTCAAGTGCAGCGTGTAAATGGCTCAACGTCGTGCAATAATCCTCTTTGGCGATAATCTGATTTTGGTGAAGAAGTTCTAAATGGATTATGCCTTTCATGTCCCACCAATTGTACGTGAGAATCTACCGTGAATGCGGGCCTAGTTTCGGCTAGGGGATTTTCTCCGAGACTAATCCATTGTCTTGAACGTTTAATATTATTGTGCAAAACCCACTTTTCTATAACATTCCTACTAAAACTGGTTCCTCTTTTAGTCGAGAAAGGAGTGATGAACAAATGTTTCTTTGTTGCGAGTCTACCTCTGACAGGTCGTGAAGGATCCATTGCGTCAATCGTGAAACCTCCTCTATCAACTTTAATTGACAATGTTGAATGAAGTAAGTTAAATGTAGTTTTTCAACCAATCGTTTAACACTGACAATTTGATTTTCTTACAATGTTATTTTTAAAAAGTTTTAATTAAATTTAATTAGGTTCCCTGAACGCGGTTCACCTTCGAGACTGTTTCCCCGAGAAAAGTCTAAAACCGTCTTTGCCACTGACTCACGCTAATTGTTCCCAAACTTTCTATTGTAAACTTAAAATAGTTTCCTTTTGTAGACTTCCAAAGCATGACTTTGCTAATGTGCTCTTTTAACACTTTTATAATATTTATCATGTAAGAAAAAAACCCACATTAAATTAACAATAATAATACAAAGTTAATAGACCAGAAAATGACGATAAGGTATGTTAAAACCTTGAGTTAGGCTAAGACATAGAGGCATCTAGGCTTTGAGTTTAGTAGACTAGGCAAGTATATAAACACACCTGCTTTCGTTTTTTTCTATCCATAAAATAGTGATAAACCTGAAATAAAAAATACAGCCTTACTTATGAAATCGCCTTATAATAAATACTGTATATCACGTAAAAAATTATCCTATTAAACAAAAATTCAAATTATTATATAAATGAGATTTAACAAATTTATTCTATCGCATTATGCTCCATTATACAATAGTAAAGTTAGGTCTTTTCTGGCCTCCGTTGTCTGTCTGGTCTCAAAACGTGGTTGAAAGTGATGGGGCGTGGGTTGGGAGGTCAATACTACAGCAGTGATTAGTTCTTTGGCTAAATAACATATTTGCACTATTTAGCCTTTGAATATATTTATTTATCAATTTTGCCATATATAAACATCATGGAAGCTCCTAAGCTGTAATTACCGAAGAGATCTGTATAACAAACGATCTTGTAGACGTAAACGCGATAAAAAGATGAAAATATCCTACGCCCATATTTTTTGGCGTTGTAATTAACAACTAACCTTACCTAACCAAGCTTATCCCTCGTTGTAAGGTTAGATACTGGTTCTTTTCCTATTCAGAGTGGAATTGAATGTGAGAACAATGAACTCGACTCTATACGAGTGATATTCTGATAAGAAGGAAAGATAAGGGATGAAAGCAATGGAAATGGAAATTTGAGACGGATATTTTTATGGAGACGGGAAAGGTCTTTAAAAGGTCTTGTCCTTATTAAACAACATAGGTCATTATTACCATTAAACCTCTCCTCATTATGTCTCCCAAATACTGTTGCTAACGAGGATATCGAGTTTGTGATGGCCGCATTGCCCTGACAACATGACATTGAGAAATAATTGATGGTGAACTAGGGGATCCTGTAAAATGGGTGGGAACCGTGGGTTTCCTGGTCTACTGTACGAAATGAATCCTGCTTTATCTTTCGTCCACCATGGAAGATCATTTCCACTCCCTAGTTTCTCTCCTAGTTGCTCTTCCCCGAGAGATATCGTTCTCAGACGAGCCATCGGTAACATTATCGAGGAAGAGATGTTCTGCAGTCTACCAAACTCTCCTGAATAGACCTTGGGTGGACTACGATGGCGGGTTACCGTCCCGCACGAACTCAACGAAGCTTTTAGACATAAATAGATATGTTAATTATTAAAACAATTTCTTCTTTATTAAATTTCAGTCGTTTCCAAAAGGAACAGAGCAAAGAAGGGATACAAATTTAGTAAAATGAGCGATTTTCAAAGCATTTATGCTAACCTACCAATTCGGCCGTTTTTGAAAAAAATGCGTTTAATTGAGATTCAACAATAGTTTTTGCATCGATATCGAGCTTTTAATGGTACAATTCGAAGGAAATTTTGAACTTAACATTTAAAGGGGGTTATTACTCTTTAGGGCGTTGGTGGTAGTTTAATTGTGTTGAAAATAAACGAAATAATTTGAGACGTAACTTACCAAGTTCAGCTCCGCACACTTGCTTAAGAATACCAAGGGCCTCGCGACACCGGGGTTCTCCGGTGCATTGTTCGCGCGCCTGGATGCAGTTGATCTGTCCTTGGCCAAATGTCGCCACTGAAAGGTAAACCAACGAATTTAGTAGATAAAAAGAGGAAATATAAAGAAGAACTAATATTAATGATATTAATAATCTAACTGCTAAAATAAATTACGCTAAAAAACTATAATTAAATGCTTTTTTTGATGGCTTGGTATATATCTGTGCATCTCTTTGTCTTTACACACACACACATATATATATATTGTTTAATACCATTGTGTATTTTGCCTTAATTAATTTCCTTTGGCAACTTTCTCTTCTTCTATCTTTTTTAGTCCACCTTGTAGATGGTGGATCACTTCTCCTCTATTCATCTCTCTTTAAATTGAATGTGTTTGGTAAAAACCAAACTAAATTGCTAAGCTTTCGATCTAGCAATTTAGTTTGGTTTTTCCAAACCAATTCACTTAAAAGAGAGGTGAATAGAGGACAAGTGATCCACCACATACACGATGGAATAAAAAAGATAGAAGAAGAGAAAGTTGCCAAAGGAAATTAATTAAGGCAAAATACACAATGGTATTAAACAAAATGTGCATTCAAGAAAGACCACTACCCATCTTCACTAATATATATATATATACACATGAGAAAAAAAAAGAGAAAGCAAAGGGCGCTTTATTCCGGACGTTTCAATCCTCGGTAGCTTCCTCAGAGTCACAAGAAAATAAGACAAGAAATGAACAGGACCTCTGGCTCTTATGCCTAAAGAAAGCTCCAGAAGAGCAAAACATCAGTAAGAAAGCGCTCTCTCCATTTGTTGTCAAACGCACCCATCGATATATATATATATATATATATATATATATATATATATATATATATATATATATATATATATATGCATGAAAGACTCGACGTATAGGTGAGAATGGATGGGGAGAAAGAAAAGTCTAGACACTACACAGAGCTCTTTATTGACGTTTCGCCTCTTGGCTTCCTCAGAATGGAACTGACATGAGAGATGAAAGATCGCCGCTCGACCATTCGTAGAGTTAGTCTGGGTCGCGGTCACTTGCTCTCCCCCGGCTGTTTCCCCCTCGTCTCGACCCTTTCGCCTCTTCATTAATGAGCCTTGCCGCACCTGTCGCCAGCTTGAAGAAACCGTCCCGGTGATTTGTCGACCTATAGGAGAGAATATATGTAGCTTCAATAATCCTACGCTCACGTTTTGATAAACCTTTTTGAACTATACTCACCCCATCCCATTTGGGTAAATGCCCACATTTATCTATATGCACCACTAACGAGTTTGAAGTTCTATGTGCCCGGACGTCCCTCTTGTGCTCACTAAGTCTAGTTTTAATGTCCCTACCAGTCTCTCCGTAATAACTCTTGTCGCACCGTTCACACGGAATCTGATAGATTATGCTCCTATCCGTTTGGGCCCTAAACTTTTTGTGCGAAACCAATTCCTGGATCTTCATCCCAGGATGATCGGCAACTAGCAAACCCGTTTTCCTGAGGGCCACATTTATGCTCTGCGCAGCCTTGCAGTATCGGAAATAGGCAAAATGAGTAGCACGACAAATGGGACCGCGGGTAATGAAGCCTTGACAGACACATTGGATTGGGTCAGGTACCTTTCAGCGCCTTACTGCAAGGCTGCGCAGAGCATAAATGTGGCCCTCAGGCCAACGGATTTGCTAGTTGCCGATCATGCTGGGACGAAGATCAAGGAATTGGTTTCGCACAAAAAGTTTAGGGCCCAAACGGATAGGGGCATAATCTATCAGATTCCGTGTGAACGGTGCAACAAGAGTTATTACGGAGAGACTGGTAGGGACATTAAAACTAGACTTAGGGAGCACAAGAGGGACGTCCGGGCACATAGAACTTCAAACTCGTTAGTGGTGTATATAGATGAATGTGGGCATTTACCCAAATGGGATGGGGTGAGCATAGTTCAAAAAGGTTTATCAAAACGTGAGCGTAGGATTATTGAAGCTACATATATTCTCTCCTATAGGTCGACAAATCACCGGGACGGTTTCTTCAAGCTGGCGACAGGTGCGGCAAGGCTCATTAATGAAGAGGCGAAAGGGTCGAGACGAGGGTGAAACGGCCGGGGTAGAGCAATTGACCGCGACCCAGACTAACTCTACGAATGGTCGAGCGGCGATCTTCCATCTCTCTTGTCAGTTCCATTCTGAGGAAGCCAAGAGGCGAAACGTCAATAAAGAGCTCTGTGTAGTGTCTGGACTTTTCTTTCTCCCCATCCATTCTCACACACATATATATATATATATATATATATATATATATATGATAAATGAACAAACTGTAAATGAAGAAACTATGAAATGTAGCTAAAATAGCAATGGTTTGCCTCCTCGAACTGCGTCGTTACTCTTGGGGGAACCCTTTCGTCCACCCACAGCAAGTTTTTGTATTAAACAGTCTGAAAACGAAGAGTGGTAATAAGCTATTTTAGCAAGCATGCTTCCTCCTTGTGAGATTCATATACATTTTTGTTTTATAAATTAGACTCCAATATCCCTATTGATGAAGCCCTCCAAGTTCTATTGAATCTATTAGGTAATCCAATGTAAACCTTTTATTACTTAAAACAAAGTTGTCAAGCAAATTAAAATTGATGTTATTGATAATTTATTTAACACACTTTGGATTTTATTCCATAGAAATACGGTCTTAGTATCGGCAACCCTTTAGCCTCCATTCTCGTAACATGGCTCATTGAAGACTTTGAAACCACCTTTGGCACTTCTATTACACCAAACCTTAATATCGTATGGTACAAGTATGTAGATAATATAATTTCAACATAGCCATTAAACCACTTATTCAATTTTTTTAATTTTTTTTTTTACATATATTAACACTTCCAGCGCACGATAAAATTTTACGTTGAATGTGAAAAAAAAATTGTTTAACTTTGCTTGATGTAAAGATCTTAAGAATTAGCGATTAACTCTCTTTTACTATGTAAGGAAAACCTACATATTATAATTTATTTATTCACCTTTTTTCATGTTACGATGTTAAAATAAAAAAATCGATCGCTATAGCTATGTTTTTAAGAACGTTTCGAATGTGATCCATGTTTGGCTTCAAGATGAAATTACCTACCTAAATTCAATTTTTATAGAATTAAAATATCAATTATCATCATCATCATCACTAACTCTATAATTTAAGAAGGTGATTTTTTTTAGTATTTGAATAATAATTTCATCTTAGTTTGGTTATGACTTATGTTTTTAATCAAAGTTTTTTCTAATATTTCTTTTATAATATCAAAAAACAAAATGGTGAAGTCCAGAAATAAATATAAGTATCAAAATTTTGTGAATATTTTTAAAACGCAAAGAATTACAAATGGTAAAGTTCAGAAAATTTATTTTTTATATATCTTCTTCTATAACAATATTTCAGCAACGTGATATTTTGAAAGGGAGAAAATTTCGTTCTTTTTTAAAATTATTATAATTGGCGAAGTTCAGAAAATTTATAAAAATTTAACCATGGCTGCTTTTTTTTAGATTTTAAATTTTAATCCTAGTAGCGAATCTCAGGCTCGGAGTGGCGAAGCGATTGCCTGGTATTCTAATGATAAAAGCTCATATAAATCTAGGTCAAACTTCGACCGGCTCCAACATAAAATCTTAGATGCAAGAAAGAATCGGCTGCTCTTCCAATATGTGATCTACCAAAGCTTTCATTCCAATATGTGATCTACCAAAGCTTTCATTCCAATATGTGATCTACCAAAGCTTTCATTCCAATATGTGATCTACCAAAGCTTTCATTCCAATATGTGATATGCCAACTTTTTAACTACACTTTTATTGTAAGGAGTTTATATTGATACAAGTTGCTGTTCTCTTCCTTAACAGGAAGAGCTTGGTTACACAGGCACCCCTGCGTGGGGTGGCCTACGGCCTTAGTTGCTAATCTTAACCGCCTTTTTTAATCCCCTTTATAGACTCTTTATTTTAACACCCTGAACACCCTCTTCTTCTTCTTCTCCATCATCTTCATCTTCATCTTTATCTTCATCTTAATTTTAATCTTCATCTTCATCTTAATCTTCATCTTCTTCCTATTCATCATCTTCATCTTCCTCATCTTCATCATCATCTTCTTCTTCTTATTCTTTTTTCTTCTTCTTTTCTTCTTCTTCTTATAAAGGAAATATAAGAAATAACTTTGATACCAAATTAAAATCTACTTAGGTGACAACCGAACTAAAAGAAAAAATCTTATTCAAACCTTCAAAAAATCTCGTTCTTAAAATATAAGGTTATGGATAATAACGATTTATAAGTTTATTAGCAAAAATGCATGTAGAATTAAAAGATAAGTATGCAATAAAACATAATTTTTCATATTTAGCCCCAAACAACTTTAACATCATTCATAAAACCAGAGTACCTAACCTAGGTTAGGCTAGGAAGAATTATGTTATGTTAAGTTAGGTTAGGTTTGATTAGGTTACCTTAGCTTAGGTTAGGTACTCTGATTTTATGAATGATGTTAAAGTTGTTTGGGGCTTAATATGAAAAAAATATGTTTTATTATTATCTTAATTTTAACATTCAGTTTTGCTACTAAACTTACAAATCGTTATTATCTCAATGTAACCTCTTTACGATTAAAATGTAGTTCAAAAGTTGCATGAAAAAAGTTGGAAGATCAGGTATTGTGGCACTGAGAATTGTTTATCCCTTTTATATTCTCAATTACTCAAAGGGTTAAACTCGATTGTGTATCCCAACATAACATTCAAATACCCTTCAACTATTGGGGCATCTTCGCTTTCCACCAAAGCCTTAAGCCCAGAACAAGGATGCTGGTGCATACCAGCACCAGCATGTATTCTACATTGGAGAAACGGTGGTGTCATTCGATAAGCGAGTTTATGAACAGAAGGGAGATTTTAGGAGAGCAACCAATGCATCCAGTATTTATAATACTCATGTTAAAAACGCCAACCATGTTTTAGATATCTCTCTTGCCCAAATAATTTGCAATTGTAACTATTTTAATTAAAGAAATTCCGAATTTTAATCTCGCGGCAATTTAAATGTAGCCTCAATGTCTTAAACCTAAGCCTAAAAGATGTTAATGACCTTAAGTTAACTCCTCCAGATAAATGTCGGTGGTCCGTTGATCGATATTTGTATGATTTGAGAGTTTTTGTCAGTTTCCTGCTGAAGTTGATATGAGAGACTCCATACCGAGAAAAGCCATGAGAAAAAAACAGGGCGCCCCAGAAAGGACTCGAATCCCAGATCTCTGATTGTCTAGACTAGTGCTCTACCCCTGAGTTAACGGGTTCAATGTTGTTAGCAACACCTTTTCGCCTAAATTTACCCTTCCGTTCGCATCTCCAATGACCACCACTTAAATAAAACTGTGCCTGGAAGATGGTATATATTACTACTGCAAGATAAATGCTTCCACAACACCGCTAGGCTGTAGCTAAAAACAAAAAATAATACAACGGCGTGAATGCTACAAAACACACAAGCATTAGATAAGAACACACGTGGACAAAGATCAGTTGGCTCTGCTGAGAACATTATAGAAGTTGCGATTACAGCAAAGATAAAAAAGAAAGAAAGCAATAGAATGGAACTGGATAAAACAACTTGTGGTTTGGATTCAACGTTATTCAGTTGGCCCCCAAACAATGGGAGTATTCTATTCTATCATTTATGAAGAAGAATGTCAACTTAGATCAACTCTTTTACTCCTGCTTTTCTTTCCTTTTCAACCATCTTTAGTCTCCTCCTTCTTCTCTCTTCCCTCCACGCTTTCTGCCGCCCATTTTTTTTCTGTCCATTTCTAACCTGAGGCAGGAAGGCGGATGGATACTGAAAAGGGTCTACTTCCCCCGCCTCTCTTCCTGCCCCTTCTAGGTGTAGGAAGTGATGTAACCGACGTCTAAATCGTTGATTTTTTTCACACTATGATACTCCAAATCGAATTATAGAAGAGTGAGTTTACAACACGTCGTTGGCAAGGCAATGAGCCAATATCGAATTATAGAAGAGAGAGTTTACAACACGTCGTTGGCAGGGCAACGAGCCAATATCGAATTATAGAAGAGTGAGTTTACAACACGTCGTTGGCAAGGCAACGAGCCAATATCAAATTATATAAGAGAGAGTTTACAACACGTCGTTGGCAGGGCAACGAACCAATATCGAATTATAGAAGAGAGAGTTTACAACACGTCGTTGGCAGGGCAACGAGCCAATATCGAATTATAGAAGAGAGAGTTTACAACACGTCGTTGGCTTGGCAACGAGCCAATATCGAATTATAGAAGAGAGAGTTTACAACACGTCGTTGGCAGGGCAACGAGCCAATATCGAATTATAGAAGAGAGAGTTTACAAGACGTCGTTGGCAGGGCAACGAGCCAATATCGAATTATAGAAGAGAGAGTTTACAACACGTCGTTGGCAGGGCAACGAGCCAATATCGAATTATAGAAGAGAGAGTTTACAACACGTCGTTGGCAGGGCAACGAGCCAATATCGAATTATAGAAGAGAGAGTTTACAAGACGTCGTTGGCAGGGCAACGAGCCAATATCGAATTATAGAAGAGAGAGTTTACAAGACGTCGTTGGCAGGGCAACGAGCCAATATCGAATTATAGAAGAGAGAGTTTACAACACGTCGTTGGCAGGGCAACGAGCCAATATCGAATTATAGAAGAGAGAGTTTACAACACGTCGTTGGCAGGGCAACGAGCTAATATCAGCGATGAAAGAAATCCTTGGAAAATGACATCTCGTAGACAGAGGAAAATATTCGGATCAAAATCTTCCCCTCCCCTATGTGCAAACTCCCAAAAGAAAAGAATAAAGAAAAAGTAGTCCAATGACTTAGTAAAGGAAGATATAACTTAAATATCATACCTTCAACTTATATAAAATGGGCAAATAACATTGGGAATTAACAAATGAAAATTTATTTAAATAGAAATAATGATACGAAACCTAACTAATTGCGTTAACAGCAAATAAAGTTAAAAGTGATTAAATTTGAAAGTTATTAAATCCTAAAATGAATAAATTTAAAAGTAGTAAATAAAAAAAGTGTTGTTAAAAAAATAGTAGTGAAAAGGTTAATTAACTATAGTTAAAGAATAAGTGAATATTAAGTTTATATGATGGATATAAATTTTTTATAACGTAGAAAATTAAAGTCCCTCAACTTACAATATATATATATGGGTAATTGTTTAAATTAAACAACTACCCACCCCATATTCTCATAAATTGCATTAGGAACTTTTTAAATAATATCTTTAAACCAATAAATAATTATAATGTTCCCCGCAAAAAAAATTATACATTTCCTTTCCCTTGATAGGAGGCCAAACTTAATACTTATAGGAAGGAATTCTCGAATATTTTGAAAAAATTCTATCCGCATTTTAATTTAACGCCAATTTTTGTAAACCCCTTAAAAATTAGTTCTTTGTTCACTGTAAAGGACCCCATTCCTGACATTTTGCGTTCCAGAATAGTATATAAATATACTTGTCCTAAATGTTCTTTGAGAACGTACATTGGATGTACGGAACGTCTTGTCAAGGTTCGCATTGATGCTGACCTTGGGGTCAGTTACAGAACAGGAATGGATCTCTCCGTAAAGGAACACTCTGTTGTCCGATCTCATTCTTCAAGGAGTAGGAAAATACCAAAGCATTCCAGTGTGTGACGTTTCGGTTCTCGTAATGATATCAACTGATTAATCCAACCCTTAATGTTTTTCGCCAGTTTCCCTCGTATTACCTCACTAACCCGAACATCCCGCACCCTCTTTTCCCTACGCCCTACATCGAGATCATTAAAAACAACTTCATAGGAACGAAGCTTAGCAGAGACGCAGGCAACCCTCCGCAGGAAGAGCAATTAAACGGCCCCTAACGCTCTGAATCCTCTTAAATAATAATATCAGGATAAGCAACTGAAATGGCGCATTAGGAGACACGATGGGGTCGCAGCCACTCATTAAACTTATATCCGCATCAAAATCTAAATCTGACCTTCTCTTAATTGATGTCCTTTTAATTAAATAGAATCAGCCTTAGTCAAATAAGCACTCTACTTCCACACCGTTATATATTGCCTGATTAATTTCGTTTGATTTTTTTTTAACTAGTTACCATTAGTTAATTACCACTTAAACAACCAACTAGCTAAATTTTTTTTTTTTTTCGACCAACAAACTACATTAATCAGAGAACCAACTCATACTAAATCACATCTTTCCTGTTAGTATAATTTTTAAATTTCATTCATTCAGTTCAGATCTTTCTCTGAATAAGGTAACAAATTTTAGTGTATTTATCAAGGTTTTCCTTTTCCTCTAATTGTAACTTTATTAATTTCGGTCGAATTTATGTATTTTTTATCTTAAAGAACAGATTTTTGTGCTTTATATTGCATTTTGATAGTTTTTTGTTTTACATCCTAGTACATTTTTAGCCTAAGGCCATTAATTATCATTGTTCTCATAATTATTAAGTAATTGTTCTTATATAAATATTCAATATTCTAGCCTAGAAGATAGGTCCAGAGGGAGAAACGTTGGCAATATATGTTATATTCAGTACTTGCTCTCCTTTTCCTGCTGAAGATAGAACTTGCTAGAAGCAGAAACATACACGTATATATATATATATATATATATATATATATATATATATATATATATATATATATAAGCAACAAAGCCAACAGGGAAAATTAATACGAAGATTCCAAGTACTTTCGAACTTTATTTCGAGTTTTTTATCAAGGAATAACAAAATATTGAAAATTGTAATATATATATATATATATATATATATATATATATATATATATATATATATATATATATATATATAATGATGATACAGAGGAGAGGGAACGCCCACAAAAAAAAACAATCAACAAAATGAATTAATATGAAATGATAAAAAATCGAAATAAAGTTCGAAAGTGCTTGGAATCCTCGTATTAATTTTCCCTGTTGGCTTTGTCGCATGTATTGCTTACTCACGTGATACTTTGTGAGTTTTCCGCACACACACACACACATAAATATATATATATATATATATATATATATATATATATATATATATATATATATATATATATATATATATATATATATATATATATATATATATATATATATATATATATATATATGAGATAGCACTGAGATTGAAGCAAAAATAATTATTAATCTCTTAGTGTTCTATAGTAAAAAAAAAATTGCCTTTTCAGTACAAATGAAAATCCATTGTACTGGAAACTTTCTTTTGACTTCTGACTTAATTTCTTTCTCTCCGTTCCTTAAATTCACTATTTTTCTCACTTTAAACAAGTCTTAAATTTTTGTAAAACTTCTTCTGACTTTTTTGCAATTAATAAACTGTTTAGTTGAATCATTCACGCCTTTGACATCATACTGTCAAAGGGAAAGAATGAAGCAAGAATGTGACCTAAACTCTTGCGATGACGTTAACGTCACTTATCGGACCTTTATTACTAATGGGAGAAATTTGCATTTAATTCAAGGTTAATATATCATTTAAATGGCTTTTATTCAATTTATATTCGCTCTATTCTTTTATTTAAGGTCAAGGCCGGGCTCTCACCTTTCCATTCCCTTAACACTTGCAGTTATTCACACGCTTTTACACCATTTTTTACTTAAAAAAATGTTCGATTACATTTCTCCTCTGTTCTCTGTGAAACGCGGAGAGCAAATATTGTAAGCGTTCTGAATCACTTTGGTCCTGGACGCATTTAAGCGCGTACTTGTGGTTTAAACGATTAGAATTGGATTCATGTTGCCATCGTTCTCCTTCTTCCTTATTCCTCTTTCATCTATGATTTTCCTTTGTCACCTCCGTAGTATGGGCCAGTTTGATGTCTTCTTATTCCGAATGGATCGGATATGTGGTTCTTAGAGGGGTTAAGCAGTTAGGTGAATTTGGTGCCCTTCTGTTAACGAGAGACCAAAGGTTGTCTCCTGGTTCGGAATTCTCGCGCTCTGTCCAATTTTGAGTTATTTTAGAGAGCTTTTCTTTTAAATCTCTTCCTAAATTTTATTGAAGCCTAAATTCCCTCGTTGGCTTTGGATGTCCAGTTTGCATCTATGAGTTAGGATTGTTATTACATAGGTTTCTGTTATCGTCCCATTCTTCCGGTAACTGTTGATCTTCTTAAGGTCCAACAGATCTGAAACGATTCTGATAAACTAGTTTCATAATTGTTTTTAATAAAATCCATTTTTCTATTTAAATATTTTCTTATTTAGAAAAAAAAGAAGGAAAATTCGCGTTCAAATGAATGCTTATTAAGGGCAGTTTGTAAGTCCCTTTGACATGTGGGAATGACTGCCACTTTGGCTTGGTTTCTACTCCTTTCCTGATACGGAAGAGGCCCCTCCCAAAAGGGGGGAGGGACATATTAAATCATTCATTAATATTTGAACTTAGTTTATAATTTTAAACTTTTTTAAAAGTTTTAATTTAGAAAATTAAAACATGATTTTTTTATATATTTTTTAAAGGCTAATTGAGTTATTGAAAGACTTTAAGGCAATTTTACCATGAATAATTATTTATAGATAAAGGATTCATCTTTCATTTCTTTTTATTTCATGTTCCTAGACATAAGTGTCATGGCAATAGAAACAGAGGGGGCACGTGCCCTCTCAGATTTTGTGTATCTTGACTTTTTTATATATATAAATTTTTTCTTTTATTACTTTTACTTTAATACTATACATTTGACTTTATCATGCGTTATTATTAAATTCTCTGAATGAATTAGCATTTAATCTTTGAATTTAAGCCTCTTTGATTTTTTAAATTCCTTAATTGTGCCCCCCGCAGAATTTTGCCTTGCATGACGCCCCCGTCGCGAGATGCAATGGTTATTGAGATATTGCATCTCATATATGGTCCAAATTTTTTTTTTGGGGGGAAAGGGAGAGAGCACACTGTATATCTGTAATAGCAGAAGTTCCCAGCTTTGACGGAGACAAGAAATTACGCGCACAGGTAAAGTCAGAAGTCATGTTCCAATTTCTTACTAATTCTATTGGGCACAAATTCTTAATTCCACCTACAGACACATCGAGTATTTCCATTATGAGCTTTCAATCCTGCTCATCAATGCTACAAAACCTTTTATGTAAACGATCTTTTTAGTTTTTCCTTGAGGAGTATTGGCATATAGATTATTTTTGCTTCCAACTCGTGAAAAACCAACATACAATTGACCATGAGAAAAACAATTTTCTGCCAACTGAAAACTTGTCACAGAGAGTGTCTGTCTTTGTTGATTGACATGGCAAAGCTTACACGAAAGGGAAACTGTACTCTTTGGAATGTGAATGGGGTATCAGATCCTGATGGAATGATGGGTATCCGTGGAATGTAGACATTTCTCCCTTTCCACATTCAGTGAGGATAGTTTCCTCTCTCACATGTGGCATTAACATTTTTACAGCAAGTCATTGCCATTGCAAAGTCTTGGTGGCTCTAAATTGCGTAGCATCATAATTGGAGTTCCTACTCTGAATTCAACTCTGTGTGTAGCTATACCAGGAGGTTCCAGAGAAATTAAGAACTCTGTTGGATAGTTGACAAATTCAGCTGGATCAGGAACAGTGTCTACTGAACTGTACATTTGAGAACTTCCAATTGTATTTTTGGTAATTTTGATGGAGATTTGGGAATACTTTGGTCTTAAGATCATCAACAGTGTTAACAACTCTACGGACTTGTCTGATCGTCATTTCCCCAGCAGCATCAACAGGCACCTTTCCTTTACCGAGAGTTAGGATGTCTTGTGCAAATTGAACTTAAAGTTGATCTTTAAAGAGTTGGGCTCTTTTATTGTTCTTGAGTTTTTAAACGTTGTGCTAAAGCGCTGATGATTTCTAGCAAGTACATACTTCATTAGCTCTGGTTCCTTTGGGGATTACAGGGAGTATCTGCCTGAAATCTCCTGAGAGTAAGAGAGTTACACCTCAAATAGGAGGTGTGCTGTTCCTGATATCCTACAAGATTCTGTTTAATGCCTCTAATGCTCCTTCGTGTGCCATTGTGCATTCATCCAATACTATAAATGTGCATCGTTTGAGTACTTTAGCCATCCAAGAACTTTTGGTGATGTTGCAAACTGGTGTATCAGCTGTAACCAAACCTAAATAGATCTTTAAGGTGGAATGTGCTGTTCTGCTCCCAGAAAGCAATGTTGCTGCGATACCAGATGATGCGACATCAAAATACTCTCTCTTCCTCAAAAGTACTCTCTATCTCTTGCTTAAGAGTAAGCATTTGCCATTTACTAGACAGGGTTGCCAGGTAAAACATTTCTGAACAGGGCTGCCAAACATAAACACTATCTCTGTTTATTGAGTAATTGAGAGTTTGCGTGACTCAAAAGATAAATGGGAATTGTCTAATCCGATTGTGGCTTTGTTGGCCTTGAAGATCGCTTAAAATGGCATTTTACATCACCGAAGCATCTGCAGCTATTATCAAGTATTAGTTTGCATTTTGACAAGGATGCGCCACTTTTGCCAAATCTGAGTAGCTTACTCCACGAGTCAAGTTATACCCAATGGTGACATTTTTTGTCCTTCAAGGAGGTCGCTCTAAACATACAATCAGACTTTTGGATATACATATATATATATATATATATATATATATATATATATATATAATATATATATATATATATATATATATATATATATATATATATATATATATATATATATATATATATATATATATATATATATATACGAAGAGCGGTCAATAAATTTTGCAATTCGAAAATAAGTAAACCAGATATGAGGAAAAGTGTTTTATTATTTTTCAATATAACTACCCTCGACTTCAATGCACTTGCGCCACTTGTCCCTGAGGCTTCGAGTTCCCGACAAAACAAAAATCTGCCGACTGCTGTTCAATCCACTCATGGACAGCGAGCTGGACATCTTCATCGTCCCCAAACCGGCGTCCACACAGTGCAGCCTTGAGCTGGCGGAATAAAGGGTCGTCGCTAGGGGCCAGATCTGGACTGTAGGGGGGAATGGTTGAGCTCCTTAAATCCGCACTTACGCAGGTCAGCTTGTGCAACTCTGGCCTCCAAACTTTGACGTCGTTAAAGTCGATCATGCGACGTGAGGTTTCTAGGGAGCCAACGGGCAGGGACCTTGGTCATGGCCAAATTGTCGTGGATGATGTTGATAACACTTCCACGTGATATTCCAAGTTCTAGCTCAATTTCTTCGACTTTCACCCGTCGATTTTCGAGGATCATCCTTCCACACGGGCCACATTGTCCTCGTTGGTAACGTCTGACGGGCGTCATAGACGGGGTTTATCTTCAAGAGACTCACGACCATGGCGGAACTCCCTATTTCAGCGAGAAATGGTTGCATAGGAAGGGGTGGTGTCGGTGTACACTGCAACCATGCGTTCATGGATCTCTTTGGGGTTCTTGCCTTCCTCGGTCAAAAATTTGATCAGTGCGCGGTGCTCAACCTTCTCCATTGTTGAAAAATTGTGACTGATGATCGGCGATCAGCTACTACTTCTTAAATAGACGAGGCAGGAGCGTCCGGCAGCAGGTCCTGACTTTTCTTAACTTGTCCTAACACCCCCACAACAGCCACCCCCCTTCCTATGTTTTGCCATCCCGATTCGCAAAACTTATTGACTGCCTCTAGTATATATATAGATATATGTAGCTGAATGAGGTCAAATGGCGACCACTTGCCCTTCTGTACCCACTTTGATCCTGAGATGACCGCATGGAGCTGTGAAAGCATACCTGGACCTGGGCAAGGAGGCGACCGACGCCGTTATCACACGCCTAAGCTGTATTTGCCTAGGGACCGATGTTATCGTCTCACACGGCAACCTTTCCGCGAGCATTCTGGCTTTCCGCTCGAAGATTGAAATCCGTTGGACATTCTAAGCAACGTTATCCCCTTTCCTTCGAACGAGTAGCTGACTTTTCCTTTAATTCGCGCGCGCGTTTGAAGCCACCTCACCAGACGCCTATATAACGCTTCGACCGAGTTTATATAGCAGCGCGGTTAGACTTCTATCTACACTGCCAAACGAGCTGAAGGACGCCCCCCCCCCCATCCCAGCCACGATTTTGATTCGAGTTGAAGGCTAAATCGGTCCATGGACTCTGTCATAGTCAATCGGCATGTATCCCCATCCGTGAACTTTGCCATAGTCAATCGGCAAGCTTCGACATCAGTGAATTCTGTCATAGTCATTCGCTAAGTACCTGACAAGGATTCCCGACTCCGAAGGCTCGACAAGTGTTTCCTCGTCTGAAGCAAGAGGTAACTTGACTTCTTCCGTGGCATTCATCGTACTCTAACTGGCCCCTTTTCGGCAACGAGCACGTAAGGTAATCGTAACCATTGCCGCCTGCAGATTGATTTTGAATCTGGCTTACCCCAGTGCTCCGTTATTTGTGTGAACGCCCAAGTTTAAAATCCCCCTTTAAATCATCAAACTTAATTTGACCTCTTTACTCCCTTAATTAACCTACCTGTATCTCGTGTGGACCTTTAACCCCGTCTGGGCGACCATTCCCTTTAAACCAAAATTTTGTGTAAATACAAATAACATTTTGTTGTTAGTAAAGATATATTTTCGTCATTGTCTTTCTTTTGCGCGTACCAGCTACCTCATAATCTTTGGCCAACTTGCACTCTGAAATATTTGTTTAAAAGGACCCCGCAAAGTTAATAATATACCACATCATCACTGGACTCATAAGAGTTTCTCCCTTCACTATATATATATATATATATATATATATATATATATATATATATATATATATATATATATTGTATCTCACCCACACCCCCATTTTCTTTTGCAGAGAAGGAACAAATATCTGAGAATTTAAAAGAACTGCTAGTATGGCTGGGAGGACTCAATTGAAAAAGGAGGGGTTTATTTTATTTTGTGCACTTTTTATTCCTTTTTAAAGTACAACACCTTGCATACGAGTAGCTTAGCCGTTAGACTATTTGTGCTGCCTTGGAGAATCCTGGAGCCATTTGCTGAACTGAGTGCACACCAACTATTTACGTGGCTCACATGGAAGCACTTACAGGCTTGACAACAGAAAAGTCCTCAATTGTCCTTCACGTGTTAATTTTCCTCAGTAACTCTCGCTCAATACTCATGAGAGAGAGAGGGTTCAATCTTGTTTCACCCATACTGACTCTTTCTTACTTCTGATTTGGACCACGGGCCACAAGTTGAGTAGCCCTGGACTATACGGTGTACTACTATAACATAATACCAGCCCTTTTGTACTATGCAGTATGCTCTAGTAAAGTTTACTATATTTTTCTTATATAAAGTAATATAATATATAATAATAATATAAAATTCAGGAAAATGAATAATTCTTTTCCCACGGCCTTCTGTGCCTAAGGGCAAAAACGTAATTATTATTAATTTCTTATATCCCTGCGGGGCCCCCTGAAGCGCGGGGCCCGTAGCACGCGCTACATTTGCTACTAGTTTAAACCCGCACTGATGCTAGGCTTTGTTAGGCTATGCTAGGTAATTCTATGTTACGCTACGATAGGCCAGCTAACCAAGGGTATAATAGGTTAAGCTATGCAAGGTTATTTAGTCTAGGGTATGGTATGTTATACTTGTCTAGGATATACTAGGCTATGTTATAATATGATACGCTTGACTATATTATGTTATGTGTTGTTATGCTAGGATAGGCTATACCAAGCTAGCTTATAGTATGCTAGACTAGGCTATCGTATGCAAGGATATATTGGCTACGCTATAATAGCCTATTCGAGCTTGGCTATACTAGGTTACGCTACTCTAGGCGACGCTGGCATGCAATGATAAGCCATACCTGGTTGGGCTAGGCTAGGTTATAGTAAGCTAGGCTACACTAGGCAATGCTACGTTAGGCGGGGTCATACTATAATATGCTAGGTTAGACTAGGGATTACTAGGCTAGGCTAGGCTATACTAGGATACGATAGGCTAGGGTATACTAGCATAAGGTAGGATAAAGTAGGCTATACTATGTTAGGTTATAATAGGCTAGCTAGATTATACTTAGCTAGACTAGGTTAGGCC
The DNA here is from genome assembly GCA_963969495.1 of Ceratothoa steindachneri. Classification (NCBI taxonomy): domain Eukaryota; kingdom Metazoa; phylum Arthropoda; class Malacostraca; order Isopoda; family Cymothoidae; genus Ceratothoa; species Ceratothoa steindachneri. The sequence continues at coordinate 87,295,958 of OZ018334.1, read as the reverse complement.
AGGAACAGCTAGGCTATTCTATTTTAGGCTAGGCTATCCTATGTTTGGCTAGGCTTGGCTTTCCCAAGCTATAACAGGGTAGGTTATAGTATGCTTTGGTATACTAGTCAAGTTTAGGCTAGGCTATACTAGGCTATGCTATGCTAGGCTAAGCTATTCAGAATAAGTAAGGACATGCGACTTTTTGGTCAGCAAACCTTGTTTTATTTAATAGAGCCACGAACAATTGGGAAGTAACACTTCTAACTCAAGGACAAGAAAAAAGTGAAATCTTGCGGTTAAGAGGGCTTCGATGAAGGGCTAGTTGCCTTCTTAACCGTATCATTATGATTGCACTTTTGCAAATAATTTTCGAAAAAAAAAATATATATATATATATATATATATATATATACTCGTATATACATACATATGAAAGGAATAACTCATAAAGTAGCACGTGAGGTTCACAATGGATGCAATGTCCCGTATGAAAAAATGAAAAGGTGCTTCCAAGTACTATCGAACTTTATTCAGTTTATTCTCAAGGATAACTACAAGAGAAAATAATATAATAAGGGTATATATATAAGCTAGTAAAAGATAAAGGACCGCCTCTAAGACAAGAAATCACCAATGAGGAAGTAGAGTGGGATGGGTAGATTCCTATTAAGATTTAGCTATAACAAAGGAAGCAAAGTCAAACCGAGAGGCAAGAAAGAGTCAAGAACAGAGCCAAAAGGGTTAAAACGATTAACGGATATTATTTACAGCTCTCCTAACATTGTATTTATGTTGATTAATACGGACAGATAATTGCTTTCCGGTCTGACCAAAATATTTAATTGGACAAACATATATATATATATATATATATATATATATATATATATATATATATATATATATATATATATATATATATATAAGAGAAAGGAAAGAAAGGAGGCGAGAGGACAGAGCGTGAAGAGAGAGAGAGAGTGAGTGTGAGAGTGTGACTATGAGAAAGACAAAGAAATATAGTATGTGTATTCATGTGAGAGAGTAACAAGGAGTAACAAGGAAAATAAGTACCCTAGAAGACCATACGGTCCATTCAATGAGGGTATCTTTGGACTAGCTGTCGAGCGGGCACATCCCCGCTTAATTGCCTTACGTCCTCCCTAAACGGCCACTTTTCAAGACTTTGTCTAGTCTTGACTTGAACTGGTCAACAGAATTGCTGTTGACAACCTGCATCGGAAGTGCGTTGCAGCTACCGCAGATACTGTACGTGAAAAATTTCCCACACAGATCGCGGTTGTAACGCCTCAGTTCAAGTTTAAAGCCGTGATTTCTTGTTCTGCTCTCATTAAGGCTGAAAATATCCCCGTAGTCAACATTGTATTTTGAAAACTTCGATGAGCTGACCACACAGTCTACGGGTTTCCAGCGAGAACAGATCTAATTCCCTTAGTCTATCCTCATAACTTTTATGTCTGATAGAGGAAATCAGTTTGGTTGCCCTGGTTTGCACGCGTTCCAATCTAGCGATGTCCTTTCGAAACGAAGGACTCCAAAATTGTACGGCATACTCCAGGTGTGGTCGGACAAGGGAGTTGTACAGACACAGTACAATCTCCTTGTTCCGATATTCGATATGGGAGAGGAATGATAGTGTGTAGGTAAGATATATATATATATATATATATATATATATATATATATATATATATATATATATATATATATATATATATATATATATATATATATATATATATATATATATATATATATATATAGAGAGAGAGAGAGAGAGAGAGAGAGAGAGAGAGAGAAAGAATATCATCATGAAAATTGGCAGTTTATTCATGATTTAATTCGCAGAGTGGCAACCCCTGAGAGAAGCCTTGTCAATGTTGGAGTTCATCTTTCTCACTGGACGATTTTGCGTGTTGTTTTGTGCTCTCAGGTTTAGATGAGGTTTGTTCCCCTCTTTTTTTGTAAATTTAATTCATTCCTCTGCTTGAGGGAGCTTGTTCCTACGAAAATTTAAGGGGCGATTGATAAGCACGAGGCTTATGTGGCCGCCTTGATCTTGACCCGACTGTTCGCCCACGATCAGAGCGCAGATAGAAACATGACCGACCAATGACAGGCCTCATTCCTCCACTTTGTCGTATAAGAGCAAACTGTCCCGCGAAAAAAAATGCCTCCTCGGGCTGTGCATAGTTTGCACATCGGTGTAATGAACCGAGGCTACACATATACACACATTTCCATATTCCTTCTTTCACCACTTTCTTCATGAAAGAAAGATATTAATTCCATTTTTAGAATACTTCTACCTAAAACCTTCACTCTATTTCTTCCTGGCAAGCAATTTAATGGCAAATCGTCGTACCAAAAGGGATACCCTCATTCGATCGATGGCTAAGGAGGTGTACTACAAAAGACAAAACCTTGAATTGCAGCATTCGAGACGTTGAATTTCGGCTACTCTAATTGCTTAGTATAATTAATCTCTCCAATTATCCAGTCCGTTGTATTTCATTGTTCCATCTACTTAATTGGCCAAACACTTTTCTAGCTACTGTGAGTCTTAATTGGGGGAAAATAGTTAAAATGAAAACAAATCAGAATAATGGAGAGATAGCTACGTTGAGTTTAATGGGTTTATTCAATTAATTGAGCACTCTAGTTTCCACAGTCAGTGAATGATGTGTTTTGGCTTTGGGGAAATTCATTACTGCATTCATACAGTTAGAAATAATCAACAAGAAGGTGTCCCACTTTCTACCTTCCTTTCATTTTAATTTCATTCGATTTTACTTTTAATTTTCTTTTTGTTTAATGAATTTACTCTTTTTTAATGTATTTATAATTGAATTTATTTCCTTCATTTGTTTAATTCCTCACTTTATTTTATTTTATTTTCATTTAAAATTTTATTTTTTTCTTATTATCTCTTTCCTTTTCCTTTAAAGAATTTTTTTTTTGTTTCGTAATTCATTTATCTTTTAAATTCTTTCTTTTAATTTCTTTTAGTTTCTTTTCATTATTTTTTATTTTTAGTTTGCTTTTATATTTTCTTGTTTTCTTTAAATTGCTTTTGATTTTGTATTTTTATTTATTTAATTTCTTTGCTTGAACTTCTTTATTTTTTTTAATTCTTCCTTTCAGTTAGTTTTTTTCCATTTCTTCCTTTTAATTTCTCTCTCTACTGGGTTCTTTTATTTTCTTTCTTAATTTTGCCCTCTTTTACCATATCTGAATTGCTAGTAGCAGCATTCATTTGGCACTCCCCTGTTGTACTAAGATTCCATGGCCAAGTAGTTGGTCTCAAGCTTGCCATCTTTAAACTAAATGTGGAAGATTCACTAATCCATAACCCTATATTTTAAGAACGAGATTTTTTGAAGGTTTGAATAAGATTTTTTCTTTTAGTTCGGTTGTCACCTAAGTAGATTTAAATTTGGTATCAAAGTTATTTATAATAATTCCTTTATAAGAAGAAGAAGAACTACAGAACTACAGAACTACAGAATCTAGGACCAGCAAAGACCCTAAGGTCCGCTCGAGGCTAGTCCGCTACACTAAATCAAAAACTACGATACACCCTTATCTACGAGTGTATCTCTAACATGCTATTTTTTTTTTTTTTTTTAATACTATCTACTGTACACACTTATCTACATGTGTACATTATCGTGCAATTTTAACTAATCAAACTAGGGGTCGGGGGAGATAGAAAGTTTTTCTTCTCATCTTCCGCAGCCACTCGACTGCTAGTGGTGAAAAGCTAATTTAGGGATAGAGACTACTTATAGGATAGGCGGAAAAGAAATGGGACATCTAAGCTACACATGCAGAGAATCGCCGGCATCATTTTTAGTCATCATAATTTCATATCCTTAAACCTCCGCTCCAAACTCTCTCTCTGCAAGGACGTCCAAATTCACAGTGCTCAACTACGTTATATTTAAACTATTCAAATGCACGTCGAGACGATTTTTGAACATATTAACCGAAGTGCTATCTACTACGTGGGTGGGCAGCCGATTCCAATTTTGAGTAACTTTAAATGTAAAATAGTTTTGGGCTATACTAGTGTTAAAACGCTTGTTCACTAATTTTAACCCGTGCTGACGAGTATTTCCCCTATGATCCAGTTCGAACAGATTGCGAAAGTCCACGTTTGAGAAACCCTTTAGTATTTTAAATACTTCTATTAGCTGGCCACGTAATCTTCTGCTTTCTAGCGATGGCAAATCTAAAGCCCTGAGCCTTTCCTCGTATGATCTATTCCTCAGCTCTGGAATTAATTTCGTAGCCCTACGCTGCACTCTTTCTAATTGCGCAATATCTTTCATTAAATATGGAGCCCAAAATTGAACAGCGTATTCGAGAAGTGGCCGCACAAGGGATTTATATAAAGGTAAAATTACATCCTTAGATTTGAAGATGAAATTGCGCGCGATATAACCCAAAACGCGATTTGCTTTTTTACACGCATCCGCGCATTGCTTCGAGAATTTAAAATCGTCTGAGACTAATACTCCCAAGTCTTTTTCTAATTTAACCGCGTCGAGGACTTGGCCTTTCATGGTATAATCTACTCTTAAATTATGGCAACCCAAGTGCATTACCTTGCATTTGCTTAAATTAAATTCCATTTGCCACTTGTCCGCCCAATTGGCAATCGAGTTTAGGTCCCCCTGCAATTTATCGACATCCGATCTTACATAGGCACGATTACCCAGCTTCGTGTCGTCCGCAAATTTCGAAATCCGACTAAGTATGCCTTTATCTAAATCGTTAATATAAATTAAAAACAATAAAGGGCCTAAAACAGAGCCCTGCGGTACCCCACTACTAACGCTGGCCCAATCTGAACATTCCCCATTTATTACTACCCGCTGCGAGCGATCTTTCAGCCAATTTCTAATCCAGTTTAAAATCTTACCAGTCACCCCAATCGCTTTAACTTTCATTAATAACCTTTGGTGGGGGACGGTGTCGAACGCCTTTTTAAAGTCTAAATATATTACGTCTACAGCTTTGCTTTCATCGTACACGCAAATCATTTTGTGGAAGAATTCGAGCAAGTTAGTCAAGCACGATCTCGCACGCCTAAATCCATGCTGGGTATCGTTAATCAGCTTATTTGCCTCGAGGTGGCTCACTATTCTATCTTTAATTACAGATTCTAAAAGCTTCCCAACTACCGAAGTTAGACTAATAGGCCGAAAATTCGTTGCTTCAAATCTATTCCCCTTCTTAAATATAGGTGTAACGTTTGCTCGCTTGAAATCCAACGGAACTACGCCATCCTCTAATGAGCGATTGAAAATCTCACGCAATGGCTTAACGAGTTCATTTTGAAGCTCCTTTAAATGAATTGGATATACCCCATCGGGGCCCGGAGATTTCGACTTTTTCATTAGCTTAATAAATTTAAGAATTTCCTCGTCCTTTATACTTACATCGGATATGGATTTATCAGCACTACGAATTTCCCCAATTAACGATTCCAATTCGGAAGAATCTTCCACAGTAAACACGCTCGTAAAATGCTCATTTAAAATTTTAGACATTTCTGTCGGAAGTTCAGTCAAACGACCATCCTTATCTTTGATCGGCCCTATCGATCCTTTTACGGGTTTCCTATTATTTACGTACCCATAAAACCGTTTCGGTTCATTCTTTGAATCCTTAGCGAGGTTTATTTCATACTTCCTCTTCGCATCTCTGACCGCACGTTTAACTTCCCTACGAGAATCTATGTAATTTTGCCGACTTATAACTGACCCATTGTTTTTATGAATTTTAAATTTTCTATTTCGGTCCCGGATTAAGCGTAGTATTAACGGACTAAGCCACGGAGCTCTCACCGACTTCCCGCTCTTACGCACATACTTAACCAAATCAGAATTCACACGAAGCAGCGTACATCGAAGTTCTGCGTACATCTCTCCTACCGATCTGTTCTCGAATCGTATTCCCCAGTCTATATCCTTAATCCTTTCGCGAAAAATATCGAAATCACAGCTACCAAAACGAGGGATGAGCTGCGAGCTCATTCTAACTTCTACGCAGGTGTTTAGATCGAATCTAATCGCATTATGGTCGCTGGAAGCTAAATGTTCACCCACAAGTACGTTTTCTAACAATGACTCATCGGTTGCCATGATTAAATCAAGAATATTGCTATCACGAGTAGGCTCTTCCACTTTTTGTACGAGAAAATTCTCCAACATAAAGTTTAATAGAAGAAGAAGAAGAAGAAGAAGAAGAAGAAGAAGAAAAAAAAGAAGAAGAAAAAGAAGATCAAGATGAAGAAGAAGAAGAAGAAGAAGAAGAAGAAGAAGATGAAAATGAAGATTAAGATTAAGATTAAGATTTAGATGAAGAAGAAGAACAACAACAACAACAGCAACAACAAGATGAAGATCAAGATGATGAAGAAGAAGAAGAAGAAAAGGGTGTTCAGGGTGTTAAAATAAAGAGTCTATAAAGGGGTTTAATAAAGGCGGTTAAGATTAGCAAATAATGCCGTAGGCCACACCCCGCAGGGGTGCCTGTTTAACCAAGCTCTTCCTGTTAAGGAAGAGAACAGCGGCTTGTCTATTTATATTAAATGAGCTGGGCTTTTGGATTTGATTAGTCTGGCTTATATGAGTTTGATCGGTCATGAATGTTTGTCTATTTTTCTTGATTTACTGCTTTGTTTTTCTTTCTTTTGCCCGTTCTTACCATATCGGCATCAATTTGGCACTCCTTTCTTGTATTAAGATTCCATGGCCAAGTAGTTTGTTTCAAGCTTGCCATCTTTAAACTAAATGTGGAAGATTCACTATTCTATTTATATTAAATCAGCTTGGCGGTTTTGCTTTGATTAACCTCGTTTATGTGTGTTTGATCGGTCATATTTGTGTGTCTAGGAAAGCTTGCTTCGGAGGGGCTTAAGATAAGGTGTAAATAGAATCCCTTATCGAACCGAAAACCAAAATTCTCATGAGTAATCAAATTCTTCAGAAGCGACTGACCTTTGGCTGATTCGGTATTTGACTCGTAGGAGTGGCACTTTATCCTGAATATTACCTCTATTCTATCGATCCTGACTTAATAAAAATTCCATAATTCAAGCATAAGTAAACAATAATTCAGAATGGGATGATACAATAGGTATTACAAACGTTTTCGAAAAGCTCCAACTATGAAAAATTCATACCCTGAAAATAGCGCACTGACCCACTAAAAAACTTGAATAGGTTTTTACCGACAGAGATTAGATTAGATTCTTAAGACCTTACACAAGATGAAGTTTTTGAATTGCATTTATGTGTTTTGATCGGCTTTATTTGGTTTTTCTTTTTCTTTGAGAGAGATCCTAAACCATGGTAAGAATCGTCCTCTTAACGGCACATAACAAAGATTTCAGCATAGACATGCGTGGTTAACTAATCGTTGCCCAGATAGGAACGCTAAATATTTGGTTTCACAGACACTGCCGACACTAAATTGTATGCCATTATAACCTATTTGTTTTAGGCTTGATTCACATCTAAGATGAACGAGAACTTTGACTGTTTGAGGGGAATTTTGAGGGATCTTAATGTATACTCTTTACTCTGGAAGTTTGCAAAGATAGAGTGGATTTTTGCTTTATTACAGAAAATAATTAATTTTACTATATTAAATAAATATGCGAAATATTTTGGTATAACATAAATTTGGAATTATTCACTTTAAATTAAAATTGTTCTGATAATAAAATTTCTATTATGCACTGAATTTATTCACTTCACTTTAGCCACTATGCAAAAATTGTAGTTATATGCGAATTAATAATTAGGATATACATATTATGTGAATGTTTGTGAATGTGCGGATTAAATTAAATGGTATTTAAATTCGCCAATATTAAAAGCAAACACGAATGCAAAATTTGCTGAGCAATAGAAGAAGTAAGCTTTGTGAAGAAATAGCTCAACGACGAGGAAAGAATTAATTAGCGGCAATCTTTGATTTTAAAATGCAGATCACCGTTACCATAGAAACCCTTGAGAAAGCATCCTAAAGGCAAAATCTTACTTGCTTTCTTCTCAGCTCGCAGAAAATATATGACTATGGATTTGACTCGAAGAGCTGATCTTATGTATTCTCAACAAATCGATTTTATTCTTCTCCAAATTGGTGAAAGCAGGCATTTTCCCTAATTGGAGAATATTTACTTTCTCAGGTTAGTCTGCATCGGGCGGAAGGAGAAAGGAGATACTATAATTTTATTTGCGAAACGGGGAAGAGGGTTCGTTTTGCTCTGTCTTTGTCTGTCTGTCTGTCTGTCTCTCTCTCTCTCCACACAAGAAGCTGCAAGCTCGCCCATAAGTATCCTTACTCCCAACACGTACACCTCTGTCTATGAATGTAAAGTTGTGTGGGAAAATCCGTGGCTGGATTTCCTTACAAATTTATTTGAAAACTTTCAGAAAATTATTTTATCTACGATAAACACAAAACAGTGGTTATTCCCTACATCAACTTACATAAAGCCTTTGGTTCTTATCCATATAAAAAGGCTGTTACTGAAACTCAAAGCATTCAGAATAAAAGGAAAATGCTTAAAGGGGTGTAAAATTGGTTGTCGAATCCTTCAGAGCGGATTGTAATGGAATGCCTTAAAAACCTGTACTTGACATACTTTTGATGAAAGTATACAAGTCGTTTTTACCTTGCATATTAAGAGAAGTTAACAGGACATAGATCGAACTGTAGAAAATGAATTTTAACGTATGGAAAAGCAATGAAATGTACTTAAGATGTAGAATTTTAGAAATCAATTAACTCCTGCCAACTTTTGAGTCTATGACTTTCGAAAGAAAGTTTAAGGGTTTTAATATGGGAAGAAATCAAAGTGTCGAAATAATGCCACTTTAAGTCTAATTCGAAAGGTATCATCCTGCCTCTATATAAATCTATTGTTAGTTCTCACCTCGACTACGCGGTGCAATTCTGGTCTCCCTACTTTGCTAGAGCTGTAAGGACGCGTGCAACATTGGGCAACTAAACTAATTCTTGACTTGGAATTATAGTGTAGGAAAAAAGTCTTCAATCTTTAGGCTTTAATTTGACGAATACTTTGACTCTTGATAAGTGTTTAAATATTATTAGTAATATTGATTATAGACATAGGTGGACACAGTTAATCGTTAATGCATTCAAAGTTTTCTGTGTTTCCATTCCTTCTTTGTGCTTTATAATTTTGGTAATATTTATACTCTATTGGTTTGGCAGTTATGATGTGGTTTCTGTATTGTTTTCTAACAATAAAATAATAATTAACGTTAACGCTTTAGCGAAAATTTGTGTTATTTTTTTAACGAATTAACGATTGACTGTTCGCAAAACTGATAGATTACTCTTTGAGTAGGATGACAGAGCAAACACTGGTCAAAATGGATTTAATTTACTAAACAAGTGTTTCAACATTGCCATTGCTAAAAATTTATTATATCCATATAATCGCCCAAGTGCTGAATAGTATACCGTTCTCTCTAGTTGAAATCAGGACAGTTTATATTTAAAAAGTGACTTAATAATTAATTTCAAATATAAATGTTCGTCATTAAGAAACACGAGATCGTTGGTTATTATGTTTAAAATTATAAATGACAAGTATTTTATACATGTTAATCTTACAAAGTAAGAGCACATATGTTAAACATCACTGGAGAATAACAGCGAGTAAAATGGGCGGAGGGGAGGTAATAATGCCACAGATGAGTTAAAATACTGTGTTCGAATGCGTTTGCTGTATTCCCTTCAACCTTTCCAATTACTGTACTCTTTTCCCCGCTAACAGGCAGTGGTTGACGTGAAGATCTTTCATTATCCTTCCTGTATTGTGATGTCATTTTAGAGCTAATGCAATTGCATCTGAGTCCATTAAGGTCCATGCTTAAATAAGAGGTAGAATTATAGATGAGTGCACACAAATCCGTATTCAAAGGGTTAGTACGATCAATGTAACACCTGTATGGGTAACAACATTCCAAACCATTAAATTTGTAAAAGAGTAGTCTTTGCCAAGGAGCTTCTAAACTAGTTCTTTTACCACATTACTGAAGACCTGGTTACACATGGAGCATCCATTAAGTCGTGTGATTTGGCTGGTAATATGTGCTACTGCTTCGGTGATATTACTACTGCAACCAATTCTGCCATGCAAGCAATGAGAGGTTAACCGTATATTTTTATAACGCGCTCTAAATCTGTACATGGTATATATGTTGCGTGCACATCTGAGCGAGTGAATTGTGAGAGCTCTCACCTTGCTTCATAGAAACATTGTGATTTATATATGTTCGAAAAAAAGGGCATCGCCGTACAGACTATGGAGTATATTTCGTTTCGAGCGTTTCAAAATAATGTCCTATTGCGGTCTGCAGGATCAGAAGCTCCCTCGCCTCTCAATTTAAAAGCGCCCTCAACTTCTGGCCCTTCCAAGGCTAACATAAGGGTAGCTAAGGCGTCAATCGTAAACCTCTGCCCAGATTCGAATTCCACCGTCTGGCTTGTAGAAAAAGTGAGCGATCCCTGCTCCGGTTCAAAACTTAGCCCCCTATTTCTCGGCATCACCGTTTTAGGGATTCGTTTTCCTTGATTATAGCAGACAAATCCCAGGAAGTTCCCATTCGTGCTACGGCTGATTAGTACTACCCTCTTACCTCAATCCAAAACTGGACAGTGCGCAATAACCACATAACCCTTTCCAAAGGCCGAGGGACCACGAAGCCCAACTCCACCCTCTTAGCCGAAGGACTTAAATGAGAGGATAGGGATGGCTCGCTTTCCGAGCCTAAACTTTTCTGTTCAAGTCTCGAAGGCGACAGCGGCACTGACGCGTTCTGCGCCAAAACCGTTATACAACGATGAGTGTGAGGGTCTCTATTCGAAGAGAGATCCCAAAGCTTCTTCTAAATTGAATTTGATGGCAGTTTCTTTCCATGGAATAGACGTGGACTTCAGGACAATTGGAAGGAATTTCGTGGGCTTGTCTTCTCCGAATGATATATAGTTCTTTGCTTTCAGTGAACTATAGTATGTGTCATGCTAACGGGTGAAAATTTTCGCCCGATGTTTTGGGTGACCTCTTCAATTGCTTTTCAATACCTCCATTCAGCAAATAGCAGTCATCTCTACCTGGAGAGGAACTTTTCTCTCGTGTCTATATACCTTCCACCGTCAGCCAAGTTTGATGAGGCTGAGTTTTGTCATGTCATATGCTGGTGCACTTATTTTATCTCCTTTTCGAATGTGAGTATATGGCTATTCTAAAAGGGCCGAGTCTAAGTTGAAATGGTTGAAGAATTGGTGATCGATATCCTAATTGTAGAATTATTCACGCCTCTATTTCATATAGCTGTTCTATTTTCTGCTCTAGACGTATCCCTTTGTTCTTCTGATGCACAAGCAGAGTTAAGTACGCTGGTGGTCGATGACCCCTGTGAAATCGATCACTTTCTCATTCAAATTTCTTTCGCCGGGCCACCGTCAGATGGGCTAGAACACAATGATTTTAAGTTAGTAGATGGTGCAATTGAGTTATCTGGTACCCTCATCGCCGAGGCAGTGGCTTCTATTCCTTGAATATCAGTCCATTTTTCACGCCACCCGCCATAAGCACGGTCAGTCCGATTTCATCATGTCACTAAAGGCCTCCAATCAGATTTCACGTACATAGACAGGAAACACTTCTATAACCTGTTTTGGTGAGTGAGTTGCGTTCCGCTTTCGCTTCTTGCATCAGTACTTCCTCTAGTCCATCCGAACAATATCTAGTAAGACAATTTTGATTCATATACCTTGCTTGTCTCTCGCCAGCATGGTATAGAATAATCATCTGCGGTTGATTTTTTCTAAATATCTATAACATTCTGCCTGTGCAAATTGATGGAAAAGTATGTAAATGTTAGGCTAGCTTATTTCTAGAAAGCAGTGGTCATCCATTTTGAGCAGATTTTGGCTTCCGTAATTTCTACCCCACGTCAGAGGTCCTGATTGTCCTGCAGCAAGGGTTTTCTTTGAAACCCGAATTTTGCTACGGTATTTTCTGATTTAGAGAAGTTTTATGATACCGCTTGGCGATACATCATCGTGGATATCCTCTATTTAACAGAGGCGAGAAGACACCTCCCATTTTTGTTCTCGAAGTTATAAGAAATCGTTAATTTCACACACTGTTGAAGGCAGCCCACTGATGGGGTAGATCAAAAGGAGTATCAAGAGTATCAATTGGGTGCTTCTGGAAGATTTTCTTGCCATGATCTTCAGTAGATGACTTTTTGATCTCTTTTACGAGGTAAAGATGTCTAACCTGCCAAATTAACTCTAACAGACTCTGAACTATTTTTCACGTTATTTGCAAACTCAAAGATGTATATTTTATTGGGCTAAGACAAAGGGATTGTAATTTGACCTCATTTGACCATCACCGTGACCCGTGCCTTTTGAGAAATATCACTCCCTAGACCAAGTGGACTAATACTAATTCCTTGGTCTTAAATTCGACCGACACATCACTTTAGAGACGCACATTTGCAGCTTTAAGGTCTCTTGTAACCGTTTCATGGAGCTTCGACTCTCTGTGACGTTTCAATATATGCATTGTTGATCTTGATAACATACTTTGTTTTAGCATACCGTACTTCTTTCGAAACCTAACGACTATGTGTACGTAATTTACTCTCCTACATACGAAGATATATTGTGGACGGTGAATTCGATCCATAACGCCGGTATTTGGTTAGCGACTGGTGCTTTCCCCATGTCTCTTATTGTTATCTTTTGTATCGACGTATGGAAGAAGTAAATCGCATTATGCGTCGTACATAATCAATGATTTCCCTAACGTCGTACATTGACGATACCTATGTCACCGAGAAAACCTAATCATACCATAAACCTTCCGGTTTCATGGCCAGGAACCTCATCTAGTCTTTGGTGCAACTCCCGATCATATGGTACTAAGGTCTTTTCCAAAGCGCCACCTTGGTCGATGCCACCTTTGAACAATTGTCGTCATCAATTTGGTTGCAAAGTTTCCTCTGCACAGGGAGCTCGCGTTCTCAGCTCTTGGAGCAGACATATCACACTGGAGCCAAACAGTGCACAGTGCCATTAGCCAATTACTCCCTTGAACCTTTTTGTAAATATTACTAGGGAATCCCATTCTGTCCGTCACTCTTTGGTTAAAGTTCCAACTCAGGTCGACTTTCATGCACACTACCTGACCCGGTATTGTTACAAGCGGGCTTGACACCCATTTTCTTTAGTACTAGAAGCTGTCTCCCACACATTAGACTGCGGTGTGATAGAGTTTTAAAAGGAAGCGGGCCTCCTTCAGGAGGCCCAACCTCCCAGGATACCACTGATCTTTTCACTTATTTTTTTTTAGTTCACCTCTGAATTTTGTCCTTGTTTTTATTTATTCTTGATCTTGTCTTTGTTCGTGATATTTGTTGGGTATTTGCCTGAAGATAGGCTTTTCTAGATGTTCGAGGGTATGCCCTCGCTGGTAGTTGCCAGATGGGAACTTTAGAAACCCCAAAACCATTTCTTTCTTTCTTAGCTTCTTCCTTCCTTCTATACCCGCTCCCCTGTAGATAGCTTAGAATACGAAAGGGGGCAAAGAAAAATAAAGAAAGAAAAGTAGTGAAACGAGTTTCAAACGCGCTTCCCGTGTCGCTGGACAGCCTTTAGTAAGATCCTTAAACCACTAGTCCATCTTCAGTCCCCAAAGAGACTCATTCAAACAAAGCATTTAAGACGCTTGATTGAACTTCTCGCACGATCCACCCAGAAGTAAGCAGATCTTGATTAATACATATAAATTCATGTAAATTGCGTGCCTATTTGGTCCGTGGAGCTTTATAGAACACTCGGGCTTATATCTTCCATATATTTCTTCAAATATTCTATTTTTTTATATCAGGTAAAATGTTACTACTACCAGAAAACGTTGGCAGAATACTACCCTTTCGGTGAACGCCACTTTGCGCGTCATCTGTGAAGGCCCGTGACTTCAAAGAGTGCCATTCAAAAATAAGTATTAATATAATAATTATTATTAGTTTATTTTCTTTTTACCTTCATATTTTTGTTAGATTTTAAAATTTGAGTGCGCTTCCTTACTGCTGTTTTTTTTTGCTTTTGTTTTTTGTTTTTATTGGTTGTTGTTGTTTTTAGCTTGTCTTGCCCTGCGTGTCTTTTTAAAAATCTTTTTTATGTTGGTTATTTTTTATTTTTTTGTTTTTTATTCTAGCCTAGTTTTAGGCTTTTCGCTAATTAAGGCATGTTAAAATTTGGTATATGAATCCCAGACCCATGCCTAAAAACAGAAACTAAGGTCTCAAAGTAAAAAACTATATCGTACATGGTAGAAACTACCGAGAGATCATGAAAAGTAGATTTCAGTCTTGTAATATTAGAATATAGGACTCTACAATACAAAATGACTAGATACACAAAATTAAAAAATAAAAAAAACATAAAAGACAATATAAAGCAGAAGAAAAATAGGTCCACCTGGGATAGCCGCTACTCCCAGATAAGTCAATGGTTATGGTATACCCCTAAGTCGCCAATGTCAAAAAAAAGGAAAATTTGCTGCCACCATCCATCCCATAGTCCTGCCAACACAGCAGATAATGGGATTGCAATTGAAAGAGAGAGAGAAAAGAAGGTAGGACTGTGCCCCCCTACAAAGGGAAGGGGCTGGGCTCAGCAATATTGGGCACACAACTATGGCTAACCTCAGAGAATCCACTTCGGGATGCCGTGGTAGAATGACTACTCGTGCGTCTTCGTCAAAAGACTGGGATACTTCCAGCCCATAGGCCATAGATGAGAGGCCACAACAGACAGTGGCTGCTGGTGCCCAAGAGGGTTTTACTGGGTTTTAGGGATGCATTTCCTCCACACCCAAGGAACTCCAACCCTTAAAGTTCGTTCCTCCACTCATAAAGCCGTTGGCGGCCAGGAGTTCGCTCATCCGCCTGGATGACTGTTGACGATCCTGTATTTTCCAAAATATTCCGCCTAAATATTTTAAAAAAATTATAAAGAAACTTTTACTTTTATTTTGTTTCCAGTTGTATTGGACGCGTGGATACAAATTTACACCAATATATTCATAGACATACTCATGAAATAAGAAAAATTTCAGGTGTCTGATAACTTTTGGCCGCAACTGTATTTTTTTCTCATTCGACCTTGAATTTAATATAAGCTGTCCCAAATAGAATATATACTATTTATAGCATCATATATTTTACCATTTGAATAAACAAACTTCATTTTGTTATAGCAAACGCCAATGAAATGCAAACTAGTTATTTAAGTGATTGAAATGTTATTTCGATTTATTCTTATATAAAATTTAAATATCTACGCCAAGTGCTCAAAATGTTTTCCAGCGGCATGAATGTGTCTATGTATGCGTCGGCTAAACCTGTTTTTTTTTTCTATTAAGGATCCGTTCTGGCTTAGCCCATGGACCGAAAGTGGTGTTGACGTCCACTAGCTTGCCCTGAGAATTAGCTTATGCTCTAATTTCACGATCCAAATTCTTCAGCATTCAATTTTATTTACTTAAACCAAAGGAAAGTGTTTTATAAGCATTTTATACTTAAGTATCGAAAGAGTGTTCTGAAATGGTACATAAATTTGAAAATGTAGCCGACGTCCAAAAGCAATGGATTCTGGAATTTGGTACCGAGACCAACAAACTGCCTCGCCATTACAATCATCCATGCAAGTTTGAGGCAAATGGTACATAATAAGATATTCACAAGCAAAAATCTGGAGGAGGCAAATCTAGTGCCAGCCTCGAGAACTTTATATTAGCATTATAAAGATTTACTTAATCGCCACATAAATCATTTAAGCCTTGCGCCTGTGAGACCAGGATCAGTAAATCAAGTGTTTCCTGAATTTTAAAGTCCTCACAATGGAAAAGCTTCTTTCAAAGGTTGTTAAAAACCCTGACTAAAAATTATCCTGATCGGAGAATAAAGTTTGTTAATGGTTCCAGTCACTAGATGATAAAAATGTACAGTTTCCCACCCAAAATTGCAATGTCAGATGAGCTTACATTCAAGCTGAATGGCACAGTATGTTGACCCCTCTGCAGCTATTGGTTACTTAATAATCCATACGATTATGTGTATAAGCATTTAAATTTACCAGGATTAAAACTATGATGTTGTTTGTCATCCAGAAATTATATATATATATATATATATATATATGCATATAGTTAATGTCCTACACGTATTCATAGACATATGTACCCCTAGGGAATAGAAGTTATTGTACTGTTCTAAATTTGACTACAACTTTATACCTATCTAAATCTTCCCCAAATCTTTATCGTGTTGCGAACAATCAAGATCTCGCAGAAGGCCATCTATTACTGTAGGTCATCTATTGCAGTAACCTTAGTGCTTTTTAAATGGTTGCCCAAATTTTATTAACTGCATCGTGCAACAGTTGTCCTTTGTTACAAAGTTATGTTATAAGGTCTCTTTAGGTACTTCTGAAGTCACTCAATATTAATGGAGTTTTTAGAAGTACTTTGAAAGGGGTTAAGGAGGAGAGAATTTTTTGCATGTTATTTTATAAATAAAAAACTAGTCTGAATGATATAGTGAGTTTTCTACTAAACGGGTTAAAATCAAGTACTAATAGTTTGATAAATCAATGAGAATATTTTCTTTATTATATTGCAACGAAATAATCTATGTAGAAAAACTAGAAATCAAAAGTATAGAAGGTATTGCGTTTTCTTCCCATTGATATATGTAATTCTACACCAAAAACACAACCTAAATAAGGTGAAATTTAACTATAATTTTAAAGCAATATTAATAAAGCAATATTTTGAAGTACGAGCAAGATAAACAAAAAATAATGGCTTAGAATTGTTGAACTTGGATAAAATATTTTAAATGCAACTAATTAAACCATTTCAAAATCTAGTTTATTTCCAGTTAAAAAATAAGTTAAAACATCGTTAAAATCGCTTACCCCTATCAAAGAATCAGGCCCTATCGTTATTACTGAATTTCTTCACTTCGATGGAATCCTACCGCCAAAAAATTTAAGTCGATTGAGATCTCAACTTACATTTGAGATCTGACAACTAATGCTAACTTAATTTAATTTTACCTTGAGAGAAAGTTAGGAAGATTTTCCTGAAACATTTAGATTACAAGAATAGTCAGAAAATGAAAAACTAGAGTAGTAGAGACTTTAGAAAGAACGTCTGCGTAAGCTATTTCCAAACCTGTTTGCAAAGCCGAAGGTTTTCCAAATAATGTAAAGCGCGATACTTTATCGTTGCGAGTTTTTTTTAGCAGTGTAACTTGTTTTTGTAGCACGTCGTTAAATTAGCTCTAAACCTGCAGGGCGTTTTTTATTTGTGGGGCCAACCAATGATTTATAGCGTGAAATAACGATGCTTTTATGTTTATGATCGAAGTTAGGAGCAATAAAGAGGATTTAAAAAAAAAAAATATTTTCCCTTCCTCGATGTACCGTTTAAAGAATTTAAGATAGTTAATAAACATAACTTTAAAATTTTAAAGTATCGCAACAGTATCTCTTACATTTAACCTCTTTGATGAATTCCGAGTCGCGAGACTCTGTAAAGAGAATCCCAAGGAGTTTTTTTGGATATCTAAATAGCCGTAAACCAATTCGTCGAACGATTGGTCCTTTGAGGAATGAGGAGGGGACATTAGAGCACTCAGATGCAGAAAATGTTAACCTCCTCAACGACTACTTCTCTTCAGTGTTTACTGAAGAGTGTGGTTCCATCCACCAGCCAACGAGTTCATACTCGGGGGAAAAGCTAAAGGATATGGACTTCACCGAAGGTGAAATATAAAAAAAGATCACTGACCTAATGACGAATAAGTCACCTGGCCCGGATGAGTTTCTACCTAAAGTGTTGAAAGAAGTGAGCGATCAAGGGTCACAACACCTGAGCGCAATATTCAACATGTCAATCCGGACCGAATGCGTTCCCAGAGATTGGCGTGAAGCGGAGGTGACTCCTATCTTCATGAAAGGAGACCGTAGCCAACCGTCGAACTAACGACCTATCAGTCTAAATTCGATAGTCGGTAAACTCATGGAAAGCATCATGGTGGAAAAAATAACGTCGCATTTAGAGTCAAACCTGCTACTGAGAAGTTCCCAGCATGGCTTCTGAAGGCAATGGTCATGCCTGACAAACCTTGTGGAATTCTTCTACTTCGAGCTCGGTGAGCACGATCGGGACAAGGTGGTGGATGTGGTCTACTTAGACTTTCATAAAGCTTTTGATAAGGTACCACACCGTTGCCTTATCCGGAAAGTGCGAGCGCTGGGCATAGACGGAAAAGTAGCCGGTTTGATAGAGAACTGGCTAAGTGGCAGACGGCAACGGGTGGTGGTGAATGGAGAGGCTTTTGACTGGGTGCCCGTTACTAGCGGGGTGCCTCAAGGTTCTGTCCTGGGACCACTACTATTCATCATCTACGTCAACGATATGGACGGTGACATGGTTGCCAAGATTTCCAAATTTGGAGACGATACCAAGCTAGGTATGAACGTCGCAAAGGATGGAAATACTGCTCGCCTGCAGGAAGATCTTCGGAAGATTAGTGAGTGGTCGGAAACGTGTCAATTGTTTTTTAACGTGAGCAAATGCAAAGTAAAGCATATTGGCCACCGAAACCCCCAATCTCAGTATATCCTTAAGGGCACTGCTCTTGAATCCACCGACATTGAGAAGGACTTGGGTGTAACAATCACTAGTGACCTCAAGTTCTCGAAACAGTGCATTGAGGCGGAGAAAAAGGCTCAAAGGAGGCTAGGCTACATAAAGCGCCAGTTTGGATATCGGAACAAAGAGATTGTACTGTGTTTGTATAACTCACTTGTCCGACCGCACCTAGAGTATGCCGTACAATTTTGGAGTCCTTTATTTTGAAAGGACATCGCGAGATTGGAACGCGTGCAAGCCAGGGCAACCAAACTGATTCCCTCTATCAGATATAAAAGTTATGAAGATACATTAAGGGAATTAGATCAGTTCTCATTGGAAACCCGTAGACTGCGTGGTCAGCTCATCGAAGTTTTCAAAATACTTCGAGGGTTCGACAATGTTGACTACAGGGATATTTTCACTCTTGTTGAGAGCAGAACAAGAAATCACGGCTTCAAACTTGAACTGAAGCGTTACAACCGCGATCTGTGTGGAAAACTTTTTATGCACAGTATCTGCGGTAGTTGGAACGCACTTCACGTGGAAGTTGTCAACAGTGAATCTGTTGACCAGTTCAAGTCAAGTCTAGACAGGGTCTTGAAAAAAAGGCCATGAAAGGACGTAAAGCATTTGAGAAGAGATGTGCCTGCTCGACTGCTAGTCCACAGGTACCCTCATTGAATGGACCGTGAGGTTTTCTAGGGTACCTTCTTTTCTGGTTACTCGTTGTTACTCCCTAAGCCTATATAAATTTTGATTCAGTTCTTCCATATATATATTTATTCGAATTATCACACTGTGTCCTTTTAGAATATTTTCTACAAATTTAACAATTTTACATAATATACTAACGCTAATGTCATTTAGAAATAGAATTACTGTTTGATTCATTTCAAAAGATATCCCAATGAAAATTTATTTTTATTTAGTCTACCCAGTGAAAAGGAGTTAAACGCTTTACTATGTAGCGTAGCGAGAAATGCAAGCAAGTGGTTTATCAGAATGTCTTTTGTTGTCCGCCAACGGCGACTCGACGACGAAGGAAGCTTTTTGTAACTCTTCGCATGCTACCTTCCTTTTTTATTTTACCACCGCTCCTTTTGCTACATTATCCTTTTATCTGCCATAGTGCCTAGACCCGGGAGTGGAGCGTTACGCCTAAATTACGTTTCTACGAGTCGTTCGTCTTCATTTCCTCAAAATACCCTCGCTTCTAGGAGGATGTTGTGCAGAGTGCAGAAATGTGCAAGTGGTTCGTTTAAAACTTCCCTTAAATGAGTAATCTTTTTAGACGATGGAGCAGTTTATATGCTGTTCGCCAACGGTGGTCCGGCAACGCAGGAAGCAGTTCGCAACTCGTTGCATGCTAATTTCGTCCCTTATCTACATTAAAATCAAAGTAAACTATATCAACGGTTTTACAAATATGGCAAACTCCTACATTGAGATGAATAGTCACAAAGTATGTTGACCAGGGTAGACCCTTTTGAAAATATGTTTGTTCTATATGAATAAGCCTTTTATCTTCTACGTATGAAATCGAAAGTTTACACTTAGAAAATTCTTGATTTTCAAACCGTTGAGGTTTGGCTCTTAGGTCTAGATCGCTGTCATTCTTATCTGATTTTTTTTTTAAGATGTTACGTTAACAAATTTATTCTTTTTAGAAACCAAATCCTGCTATAATGTTTTATTTAATAAAAATGATCAAGAATCAAAACGATATTTTGCTTTGAAATTTTGGTGGGGGCGGAGAGGGGGAGATGAATAGAATAAAGACTAGGCGTTTTAGCAAGTTTCCTTCGACTAGATTATCCCTTATTTATAAATGCTTCCAAAAATTGATTATTTAATATATTCTAAACAATAATTGTTTTCAAAAATCAGATGATACTCATTTTGAAATGTACTATTTTTCTCTCGAATTGGCTTTAGAATATTAACACATGCGAAAATCTTTTAGGGTTGGTTTTTGAGTCCTTAAAAATAGCCATTTTAAATTAACATTTCGTTGTTATATTTCCATGTTTATAAAGCTTCTGGAGAGAAACTTATTTTGAATTTCTTTGAGGTTATTTCTTTTTAATGCTTTTGATTTTTATCCTTAAATTGCACCTATATCTTTATTTTTAACGAAAGAACGGTTTACTCGCCCGTTTTAGTTTTGCAGATGCCAACCGATGTCGATAAATTTACGTTTATTTCACGACATTCCGACAAAATTATATACCCGGCATTTGCGCAGGAAGACTCCAAATTAGCGTTACCTAACTAAGAATAAGATCCATTCTTTCTGATATTTGTATCTATGGATGGGTGAAATTGTATACAAGTATGATAAGAATTATATACTCTTCAAAAAGATAAATTTTAGTAGGGACAGAATAGTTATCGCTCTTTCAACACCGATTACTCAAGATCAAGAACTCACTAGATATAAATCATCAGAAAGGAAAAAATCCTAACAAAGAAAACAAACACAATGTAACCTGATAAACAAAATAGGATAAATACCTTACAAATTTCACCAGAAAACAAATTTAATGAACTTAATGATCAAGTGTCAAATTCTTCATTAGAAAATATTATTCTAAAAAAATGAAAGACGATGTCATCAATCACATGCATAATTTAGACTAGGACCTAATTTTATAAAAAAGACACAAATAAGAAGACTTAGACAAATAGGAAAAGAACCAAATAATATAAACTCGAGGTCATTAAAATAGAATTATGGCAGGAAATTACAATTGGAAATATAACACAAATCTAGGAAAAAAATACATTTGAAACATAAAATTATTAAAAATGATGAAACAACACCTGATAATTAGCAGGGATAAAATGACATTATGTGATAAAAAAAAGGGATGAAATAAAAATAGAGAAATCATCATTTGAGAAGTTTTATCTGGAAAAATATGATAACTATAACCATCTTAAAACAGATAACAGCTCAACAATTCGGAAGGAATGTAATCAGAAAAGAAATTTAGCATGTACTTAAGAGCATAAAAGATGGCAAAGATCTTGGGAAGATTGAGGTTACAGCAGAGGTAATAAAAGTTGGGAAGGACGATCTTGCTTATCTAGTAAGAGCTATAAGATTGCAATAGCTATCTTACACTAAATGACACACTTTCAATAAATGAGGAAAATGTCACAACAAAAAAGAAGAAAGCTTGCATGCAAAGAGCATGAAAAATGCTAAATCTCCAGAGAGAGAGAGAGAGAGAGAGAGAGAGAGTGCGCTACAAAGAAGTAATAAACGGTGGGGTGGACGACTTTGCACACTAGTAGAAAGTATAAGATAGCAATAGTCACCTTACACTAGATAAAAATACCTAATAAATTAAACGGAAGTTCCACCAGAAAGAGATAAGAAATTTTGCAAGTACTTAAGAGCATGAAAAAAGGTAACGAACTTAGGGGGAGACCTTATGAAGGCGCCAGTGCAAGTATTACTGACCTAATTACCTATCAACAATGCAAGTAACTGACAAAGCTCATAAATAACCGACTAATAGTAACATTAGACAGCAATCAGCCTTAGAAACTGGCAGCATTCTGAAGTGACTGGAGTGTTCATCCTTAGACATTTCAACAATTATTGCATAGAACTAATGACTAAAAAATATCACTCTACATGGTATTCAACTCAGTAACAACCATTCAGTTTTATGAGCAATACACAAAGGTGTTTACGAATCCTACATTTAAATAATCCTACATAGGCAATCATGAAATATAATTTAGGCTCCACTCGGTCGGTAATGTTTTTTTAAGCAGGCATCTGGCGGCTGAATGAAACGAATGAAAAGTGATGGCCACAAGGGTGATACATCTTCCCCAAACTCTACAGCAAAGCAGCAGGTAATTTTCATCATTTTACTTGTGACATCAAAGGATTTGCTTAGAACTCAGAATAATACAGTAATGATATCAGAAAATGAACGGTAAATAAACAAAAAGTAAACATAAAAAGAAGCACACAAGAATCCTCCAAATCATCCTCTTCAGCATCACTAGAGGTAAACCGACAAGAAAGAACAGTTCCTCTTGTAAGGACACAGTCTACTACCAAGAAGAACAGTGATTCAATCTTCCTGCCCCAAAATACCCACTGCTCAGTACCTTCAGAAATTATCATGTCAATACAAGTAATGGACTAAAAAATGCCCAAAGAAACCTGGAATACATAGGTCCACCAGGAGGTTAAGTATCTCGAGGACTTACCACAAATTAAGCCCTTGCCTAGAACTCCTTTTAATTCAACGGCGACATCTGTTTCTATTGACAAATCTATCGACTGACTGAGGGTTTTGACTCATGCGATGCGCACAAAACCATCTCAACAATAACGACTCTTACACAACAAAGCCCGCACCGCGGTTTCTCACCTGTTTAACAGAGTGAAATTCATCTACCAGGAACATCACACGTATAAAACTAAACTTATCCTAAATAATAAGCAAAGGCTCTCTTAAGTAAAACGGCGCCTACCCAAACTTATTCTAGCAAACCGTACATGACATCGTAAAAACAATCAAAACCATCAGCAAAACCCGCTAGCTACCGAATTTGATTCCCATCAATCTTTATAGTTTTGTTCTCATAGTCTCTCATATTGGTACTCTATCATAAGGTTTGTGGAATTAGGATGTCAAATTGGTTTCCTTTAAAAACTCGTATCCTGTTTGCTTATGGTAGTCTCTTCTTCGCAATGGTGACAGTGAGAGCGAAAACGACTGAAGAGTTTGGTGGGCATGGCACGTTTTCGTCCACAGGGTAGTCACAATATACTCGTATTATTAGCATATGAAATCTGCTGAGCCATCTTCACATGTATTATCTGCCATTGCTGGTTCAGAATTTGAGTTCTCTGCCACTTAAAATGACTGTCTCCTCTGGCGCACCTTGACTTCCATCTCGTTCTATCTGACGCTATCATCTCCAATTCGTTCAAGTTAATAACAGTACACCTTAAAGCGCGCTTCAAATCATATTTCTCTTCTTCTCCGCGATAACGCATCTGGTACACTGTTCCAGCTGCAATGCATGATTTAAATAGATAGACTTCCTTCTAGCATCCTAACCTAGCATCATGACCAGGGTAATTGTTTTTGTTTAGCACTCAAGTAATTTATCCTTCCACCTTAGATCAATAATCCTATGAAAGCAGCGTATCTAAATCATTTTAAGCCCCCTAACCAGTTTCCTCTATGGTGTCCAATCAGACGGCCTCATGTACTTCGTTGAGATTTGAATTCTTACCTGTGCAAAATCGGTCGATGTTTCATTAATTCTGCTTTGTATCTCCCGTTTCATTGATATCCAAATCTTATATCTCATCTAGTTTTAGTCCAGTATTTACAATGTTTATATTCCTACCTTCGCTAAATTACTTTTGAGGACATTCAACCGTCGAGAAAATCTGTGACAACGTGTAATAAATTAGAAATTTTATATTAGTTAAATTATTCTGAGGTAATTATTTACCTAAAAAGTTTGCCTGCCTACGCCTCAAAGCAATAAACATGTCCTTCTATGGTAGCAGACATGGCGATTTTACCTTACAGGTTTGCCTACCCGCGCCTTGAAGCGATGAACATGTCCTTCGATGGTAGCAGACATGGCGACTTTACCTTACAGCTTTGCTTGCAAGTGCCTCAAAGCGATAAACATGTCCTTCTATGGTAGCAGACATGGCGATGTTACCTTAGATCTTTGCCTCCCCATGCCTCACAGCGATAAACATATCATTCTATGGTAGCAGATATGGCGACTTTACATTACAGGTCTGCCTGCAAGCGTCTCAAAGCGTTAAAATGTCCTTCTATGGTAGCAGACATGGCGACTTTACCTTACAGCTTTGCTTGCAAGCGCCTCAAAGCGATAAACATGTCCTTCTATGGTAGCAGACAAAGCGATGTTACCTTAGATCTTTGCCTTCTCATGCCTCACAGCGATAAAAATATCATTCTATGGTAGCAGATATGGCGACTTTACCTTACAGTTTTGCCTGCAAGCAACTCAAAGCGGTAAACATGGGCTTCTATGGTAGCATACATGGAGACTTAACCCTACCGCTTTGCCTGCAAGTGCCTCAAAGCGATAAACATGTCCTTCTATGGTAGCAGACATGGCGACTTTACCCTACAGCTTTGCTTGCAAGCGCCTCAAAGCGATAAACATGTCCTTTTATGGTAGCAGAAATAGCCATATTACCTTACAGGTTTGCCTGCAAGCAACTCAAAGCGGTAAACATGGGCTTCTATGGTAGCATACATGGAGACTTAACCCTACCGCTTTGCCTGCAAGTGCCTCAAAGCGATAAACATGTCCTTCTATGGTAGCAGACATTGCGACTTTACCCTACAGCTTTGCTTGCAAGCGCCTCAAAGCGAGAAACATGTCCTTTTATGGTAGCAGAAATAGCCACATTACCTTACAGGTTTGCCCGCACGCGCCTCAAATCGATAAACATATCATTCTATGGTAGCAAACATGGTGACTTTACCTTACAGGTTTGTCTGCAAGCATCTTAAAGTGATAAACATGTCCTTTTATAGTAGCAGACATAGCTACTTTACCTTACAGGTTTGCCTGCAAGAACCTCAAAGCGATAAACATGTCCTTCTATGGTAGCAGACATAGCGATGTTACCTAACATCTTTGCCTGCCCACATCTCACAGCAATAAACATATTCTATGATAGTAAATATGGTGACTTTACCTTACAGGTTTGCCTGCAAGCGTCTCAAAGCGATAAAATTTCCTATATAGCAGATATGGCGACTTTACCTTACAGTTTTGCTTGTAAGCGCCTCAAAGCGATGAACATGTCCTTCTATGGTAGCAGACTCAGCGATGTTACCTTATATCTTTGCCTTTCCATGCCTCACAGCGATAAACATATCATTCTATGGTAGCAGAAATGGCGACTTTACCTTACAAGTTTGCCTGCAAGCACCTCAAAGCGATAAACATGTCCTTCTATGGTAGCAGACATGGCGAAATTACCTTATAGGTTTGCCTGCAAGCAATTCAAAGCAGGAAACATGGGCTTCTATGGTAGCATACATGGAGACTTTACCTTACCGCTTTGCCTGAAAACGCCTCAAGCGATAAACATGTCCTTCTATGGTAGCAGACATGGCGACTTTACCTTACAGCTTTGCTTGCCATCGCTTCAAAGAGATAAACATCTCCTTCTCTGGTAGCAGACATGGTGACTTTACCTTACAGCTTTGCTTGCAAGCGCCTCTCAGCGATAAACATGTCCTTCTATGGTAGTAGACATGGCGATGTTAACTTAGATCTTTGCCTTCCCATGCCTCACAGCGATAAACATGCCCTTCTATAGTAGAAGACATGGCTACTTTACCTTACAGGTTTGCCTGCAAGCGCCTCAAATCGATAAACATATCCTTCTATGGTAGCAGACATGGCAACTTTACCTTACAGCTTTGCCTGCAAGCGTCTCAAAGCAATATACATGTCTTTTCATTGTATCAGAAATGGCGACTTCACCTTATAGGTTTTCCTGCAAGCGCCTAAAAACGATAAACTTGTCCTTCTATAGTAGCAGACATATCTACTTTACCTTACAGGTTTGCCTGCAAACATCTCAAAGCGATAAATATGTCCTTCTATAGTAGCATACATGGCTACTTTACCTTACAGGTTGCCTGCAAGCGTCTCAAAGCGATAAACATGTCCTTCTATGGTAGCAGACATAGCGATGTTACCTAACATCTTTGCCTGCCCACATCTCACAGCAATAAACATATTCTATGATAGTAGATATGGTGACTTTACCTCACCCTTTTGCCTGCAAGCGTCTCAAAGCGATAAAATGTCCTATGGTAGCAGATATAACGACTTTACCTTACAGTTTTGCTTGTAAGCGATCAAAGCGATAAACATGTCCTTCTATGGTAGCAGACTTAGCGAAGTTACCTTATATCTTTGCCTTTCCATCCCTCACAGCGATAAACATATCATTCTATGGTAGCAGAAATGGCGACTTTACCTTATAAGTTTGCCTGCAAGCACCTCAAAGCGATAAACATGTCCTTCTATGGTAGCAGACATGGCGAATTTACCTTATAGGTTTGCCTGCAAGCAATTCAAAGCAGGAAACATGGGCTTCTATGGTAGCATACATGGAGACTTTACCTTACCGCTTTGCCTGAAAACGCCTCAAGCGATAAACATGTCCTTCTATGGTAGCAGACATGGCGACTTTACCTTACAGCTTTGCTTGCCATCGCTTTAAAGAGATAAACATCTCCTTCTCTGGTAGCAGACATGGTGACTTTACCTTACAGCTTTGCTTGCAAGCGCCTCTCAGCGATAAACATGTCCTTCTATGGTAGTAGACATGGCGATGTTAACTTAGATCTTTGCCTTCCCATGCCTCACAGCGATAAACATGCCCTTCTATAGTAGAAGACATGGCTACTTTACCTTACAGGTTTGCCTGCAAGCGCCTCAAATCGATAAACATATCCTTCTATGGTAGCAGACATGGCAACTTTACCTTACAGCTTTGCCTGCAAGCGTCTCAAAGCAATATACATGTCTTTTCATTGTATCAGAAATGGCGACTTCACCTTATAGGTTTTCCTGCAAGCGCCTAAAAACGATAAACTTGTCCTTCTATAGTAGCAGACATATCTACTTTACCTTACAGGTTTGCCTGCAAACATCTCAAAGCGATAAATATGTCCTTCTATAGTAGCATACATGGCTACTTTACCTTACAGGTTGCCTGCAAGCGTCTCAAAGCGATAAACATGTCCTTCTATGGTAGCAGACATAGCGATGTTACCTAACATCTTTGCCTGCCCACATCTCACAGCAATAAACATATTCTATGATAGTAGATATGGTGACTTTACCTCACCCTTTTGCCTGCAAGCGTCTCAAAGCGATAAAATGTCCTATGGTAGCAGATATAACGACTTTACCTTACAGTTTTGCTTGTAAGCGATCAAAGCGATAAACATGTCCTTCTATGGTAGCAGACTTAGCGATGTTACCTTATATCTTTGCCTTTCCATCCCTCACAGCGATAAACATATCATTCTATGGTAGCAGAAATGGCGACTTTACCTTATAAGTTTGCCTGCAAGCACCTCAAAGCGATAAACATGTCCTTCTATGGTAGCAGACATGGCGAATTTACCTTATAGGTTTGCCTGCAAGCAATTCAAAGCAGGAAACATGGGCTTCTATGGTAGCATAAATGGAGACTTTACCTTACCGCTTTGCCTGAAAACGCCTCAAAGCGATAAACATGTCCTTCTATGGTAGCAGACATGGCGACTTTACCTTACAGCTTTGCTTGCCATCGCTTCAAAGAGATAAACATCTCCTTCTCTGGTAGCATACATGGTGACTTTACCTTACAGCTTTGCTTGCAAGCGCCTTACAGCGATAAACATGTCCTTCTATGGTAGTAGACATGGCGATGTTAACTTAGATCTTTGCCTTCCCATGCCTCACAGCGATAAACATGTCCTTCAATAGTAGAAGACATGGCTACTTTACCTTACATGTTTGCCTGCAAGCGCCTCAAATCGATAAACATATCCTTCTATGGTAGCAGACATGGCAACTTTACCTTACAGCTTTGCCTGCAAGTGTCTCAAAGCAATATACATGTCTTTCCATGGTATCAGACATGACGACTTCACCTTATAGGTTTTCCTGCAAGCGCCTAAAAACGATAAACTTGTCCTTCTATAGTAGCAGACATATCTACTTTACCTTACAGGTTTGCCTGCAAGCATCTCAAAGCGATAAATATGTCCTTCTATAGTAGCATACATGGCTACTTTACCTTACAGGTTTGCCTGCAAGCACCTCAAAGCGATAAAAATGTCCTTCTATGGTAGCAGAAATGGCAATGTTACCTTAGATCTGTGCCTTCCCTCGCCTCACACTGATAAACATATCATTCTCTGGTAGCAGACATGGCGACTATACCTTACAGGTTTGCCTGCAAGCGTCTCAAAGCGATAAACATGTCCTTCTATGGTAGCAGACATAGCGAATTTACCTTACAGGTTTTCCTTTTAGCGCCTTAAAGCGATAAACATGTCCTTTTATGGTAGCAAACATGGCTAATTTACCTTACAGGTTTTCCTGCAAGCGCCTCAAAGCGATAAACATGTCCTTCTATGGTAGCAGACAGGGCGACCTTACCTTCCAGGGTTGCCTGCAAGCGTCTCAAAGCGATAAAATGTCCTTCTATGGTAGCAGACATGGCGACTTTACCTTACAGATTTGCTTGCAAGCGCCTCAAAGCGATAAACATGTCCTTCTATGGTAAAAGACATAGCGATGTTACCTTAGATCTTTGCCTTCCCATGCCTCACAGCAATAAACATATCATGCTATGGTAGCAGACATGGCGATGTTACCTTACAGGTTTGCCTGCAAGCAACTCAAAGTGGGAAACATGGGCTTCTATGGTAGCATACATGGAGACTTTTCCTTACAGCTTTGCTTGCAAGCATTTTAAAGCGATAAACATGTCCTTCTATGGTAGCAGACATGGCGACTTTACCTTATAGGTTTGCCTGCAGTGCCTTAAAGCGATAAACATACCCTTCTATGGTAGCGGACATGGCTACTTTAGCTTACAGGTTTTCTTGCAAGCACCTCAAAGCGAGAAACATGTCCTTCTATGGTAGCAGACATGGCGACTCTACTTTACAGCTTTGCTTGCAAGCGCCTCAAAGCGATAAACATGTCCTTCTATGGTAGCAGACATAGCGATGTTACCTTAGATCTTTGCCTTCCCATGCCTCACAGTGATAAACATATCATGCTATGGTAGCAGACATGGCGACTTTACCTTACAGGTTTACCTGCAAGCAACTCAAAGCGGGAAACATGGGCTTCTATGGTAGCATACATGGAGACTTTACCTTACCACTTTGCTTGCAAGTGTCTCAAAGCGATAAAAATGTCCTTCTATGGTAGCAGACATGGTGACTTTACCTTACATGTTTGCCAGCAAGCGCCTCAAAGCGATAAACATTCCTTCTATGGTAGGAGACATGGCTACTCTACCTTACAGTTTTTCCTGCAAGCGCCTCAAAGCGAGAAACATGTCCTTCTATGGTAGCAGACATGGCCACTTTACCTTACAGCTTTGCTTGCAAGCGCCTCAAAGCGATAAACATTTCCTTCTATGGTAGAAGACATAGCGATGTTACCTTAGATCTTTGCCTTCCCATGCCTCACAGCGATAAACATATCATTCTATGGTAGCAGATATGGCGACTTTACCTTACAGGTTTGCCTGCAAGCAACTCAAAGCGGTAAACATGGGCTTCTATGGTAGCATACATGGAGACTTAAACCCTACCGCTTTGCCTGCAAGTGCCTCAAAGCGATAAACATGTCCTTCTATGGTAGCAGACATGGCGACTTTACCCTACATCTTTGCTTGCAAGCGCCTCAAAGTGATAAACATGTCCTTTTATGGTAGCAGAAATAGCCAAATTACCTTACAGGTTTGCCTGCAAGCAACTCAAAGCGGTAAACATGGGCTTCTATGGTAGCATACATGGAGACTTAACCCTACCGCTTTGCCTGCAAGTGCCTCAAAGCGATAAACATGTCCTTCTATGGTAGCAGACATGGCGACTTTACCCTACAGCTTTGCTTGCAAGCGCCTCAAAGCGATAAACATGTCCTTTTATGGTAGCAGAAATAGCCACATTACCTTACAGGTTTGCCCGCACGCGCCTCAAAGCGATAAACATATCATTCTATGGTAGCAAACATGGTGACTTTACCTTACAGGTTTGTCTGCAAGCATCTTAAAGTGATAAACATGTCCTTTTATAGTAGCAGACATGGCTACTTTACCTTACAGGTTTGCCTGCAAGAACCTCAAAGCGATAAACATGTCCTTCTATGGTAGCAGACATAGCGATGTTACCTAACATCTTTGCCTGCCCACATCTCACAGCAATAAACATATTTTATGATAGTAGATATGGTGACTTTACCTTACAGGTTTGCCTGCAAGCGTCTCAAAGCGATAAAATTTCCTATGGTAGCAGATATGGCGACTTTACCTTACAGTTTTGCTTGTAAGCGCCTCAAAGCGATAAACATGTCCTTCTATGGTAGCAGACTTAGCGATGTTACCTTATATCTTTGCCTTTCCATGCCTCACAGCGATAAACATATCATTCTATGGTAGCAGAAATGGCGACTTTACCTTACAAGTTTGCCTGCAAGCACCTCAAATCGATAAACATGTCCTTCTATGGTAGCAGACATGGCGAAATTACCTTATAGGTTTGCCTGCAAGCAATTCAAAGCAGGAAACATGGGCTTTTATGGTAGCATACATGGAGACTTTACCTTACCGCTTTGCCTGAAAACGCCTCAAAGCGATAAACATGTCCTTCTATGGTAGCAGACATGGCGACTTTACCTTACAGCTTTGCTTGCCATCGCTTCAAAGAGATAAACATCTCCTTTTCTGGTAGCAGACATAGTGACTTTACCTTACAGCTTTGCTTGCAAGCGCCTCACAGCGATAAAATGTCCTTCTATGGTAGTAGACATGGCGATGTTAACTTAGATCTTTGCCTTCCCATGCCTCACAGCGATAAACATGTCATTCTATAGTAGAAGACATGGCTACTTTACCTTACAGGTTTGCCTGCAAGCGCCTCAAATCGATAAACATATCCTTCTATGGTAGCAGACATAGCGATGTTACCTAACATCTTTGCCTGCCCACATCTCACAGCAATAAACATATTCTATGATAGTAGATATGGTGACTTTACCTTACAGGTTTGCCTGCAAGCGTCTCAAAGCGATAAAATGTCCTATGGTAGCAGATATAACGACGTTACCTTACAGTTTTGCTTGTAAGCGCCTCAAAGCGATAAACATGTCCTTCTATGGTAGCAGACTTAGCGATGTTACCTTATATCTTTGCCTTTCCATGCCTCACAGCGATAAACATATCATTCTATGGTAGCAGAAATGGCGACTTTACCTTACAAGTTTGCCTGCAAGCACCTCAAAGCGATAAACATGTCCTTCTATGGTAGCAGACATGGCGAATTTACCTTATAGGTTTGCCTGCAAGCAATTCAAAGCAGGAAACATGGGCTTCTATGGTAGCATACATGGAGACTTTACCTTACCGCTTTGCCTGCAAGTGCCTCAAAGCGATAAACATGTCCTTCTATGGTAGCAGACATGGCGACTTTACCTTACAGCTTTGCTTGCCATCGCTTCAAAGAGATAAACATCTCCTTCTCTGGTAGCAAACATAGTGACTTTACCTTACAGCTTTGCTTGCAAGCGCCTTACAGCGATAAACATGTCCTTCTATGGTAGCAGACATGGCGATGTTAACTTAGATCTTTGCCTTCCCATGCCTCACAGCGATAAACATGTCCTTCAATAGTAGAAGACATGGCTACTTTACCTTACATGTTTGCCTGCAAGCGCCTCAAATCGATAAACATATCCTTCTATGGTAGCAGACATGGCAACTTTACCTTACAGCTTTGCCTGCAAGCGTCTCAAAGCAATATACATGTCTTTCCATGGTATTAGACATGACGACTTCACCTTATAGGTTTTCCTGCAAGCCCCTAAAAACGATAAACTTGTCCTTCTATAGTAGCAGACATATCTACTTTACCTTACAGGTTTGCCTGCAAGCATCTCAAAGCGATAAATATGTCCTTCTATAGTAGCATACATGGCTACTTTACCTTACAGGTTTGCCTGCAAGCACCTCAAAGCGATAAAAATGTCCTTCTATGGTAGCAGAAATGGCAATGTTACCTTAGATCTGTGCCTTCCCTCGCCTCACACTGATAAACATATCATTCTATGGTAGCAGACATGGCGACTATACCTTACAGGTTTGCCTGCAAGCGTCTCAAAGCGATAAACATGTCCTTCTATGGTAGCAGACATAGCGAATTTACCTTACAGGTTTTCCTTTTAGCGCCTTAAAGCGATAAACATGTCCTTTTATGGTAGCAAACATGGCTACTTTACCTTACAGGTTTTCCTGCAAGCGCCTCAAAGCGATAAACATGTCCTTCTATGGTAGCAGACAGGGCGACCTTACCTTCCAGGGTTGCCTGCAAGCGTCTCAAAGCGATAAAATGTCCTTCTAAGGTAGCAGACATGGCGACTTTACCTTACAGATTTGCTTGCAAGCGCCTCAAAGCGATAAACATGTCCTTCTATGGTAAAAGACATAGCGATGTTACCTTAGATCTTTGCCTTCCCATGCCTCACAGCAATAAACATATCATGCTATGGTAGCAGACATGGCGATGTTACCTTACAGGTTTGCCTGCAAGCAACTCAAAGTGGGAAACATGGGCTTCTATGGTAGCATACATGGAGACTTTTCCTTACAGCTTTGCTTGCAAGCATCTCAAAGCGATAAACATGTCCTTCTATGGTAGCAGACATGGCGACTTTACCTTATAGGTTTGCCTGCAGCGCCTTAAAGCGATAAACATACCCTTCTATGGTAGCGGACATGGCTACTTTAGCTTACAGGTTTTCTTGCAAGCACCTCAAAGCGAGAAACATGTCCTTCTATGGTAGCAGACATGGCGACTCTACTTTACAGCTTTGCTTGCAAGCGCCTCAAAGCGATAAACATGTCCTTCTATGGTAGCAGAGATAGCGATGTTACCTTAGATCTTTGCCTTCCCATGCCTCACAGTGATAAACATATCATGCTATGGTAGCAGACATGGCGACTTTACCTTACAGGTTTTCCTTTTAGCGCCTTCAAGCGATAAACTTGTCCTTTTATGGTAGCAGACATGGCTACTTTACCTTACAGGTTTTCCTGCAAGCGCCTCAAAGCGATAAACATGTCCTTATATGGTAGCAGACAGGGCGACCTTACCTTCCAGGGTTGCCTGCAAGCGTCTCAAAGCTATAAAATGTCCTTCTATGGTAGCAGACATGGCGACTTTACCTTACAGATTTGCTTGCAAGCGCCTCAAAGCGATAAACATGTCCTTCTATGGTAAAAGACATAGCGATGTTACCTTAGATCTTTGCCTTCCCATGCCTCACAGCGATAAACTTATCATGCTACGGTAGCAGACATGGAGATGTTACCTTACAGGTTTGCCTGCAAGCAACTCAAAGTGGGAAACATGGGCTTCTATGGTAGCATACATGGAGACTTTTCCTTACAGCTTTGCTTGCAAGCATCTCAAAGCGATAAACATGTCCTTCTATGGTAGAAGACATGGCGATTTTACCTTATAGGTTTGCCTGCAGCGCCTTAAAGCGATAAACATACCCTTCTATGGTAGCGGACATGGCTACTTTACCTTACAGGTTTTCTTGCAAGCACCTCAAAGCGAGAAACATGTCCTTCTATGGTAGCAGACATGGCGACTCTACTTTACAGCTTTGCTTGCAAGCGCCTTAAAGCGATAAACATGTCCTTCTATGGTAGCATACATATTGATGTTACCTTAGATCTTTGCCTTCTATGCCTCACAGTGCTAAACATATCATGCTATGGTAGCAGACATGGCGAATTTACCTTACAGGTTTGCCTGCAAGCAACTCAAAGCGGGAAACATGGGCTTCTATGGTAGCATACATGGAGACTTTACCTTACGGCTTTGCTTGCAAGCGTCTCAAAGCGATAAAAATGTCCTTCTATAGTAGCAGACATGGAGACTTTACCTTACAGGTTTGCCAGCAAGCGCCTCAAAGCGATAAACATTCCTTCTATGGTAGCAGACATGGCTACTCTACCTTACAGGTTTTCCTGCAAGCGCCTCAAAGCGAGAAACATGTCCTTCTATGGTAGCAGACATGGCGACTTTACCTTACAGCTTTGCTTGCAAGCGCTTCAAAGCGATAAACATTTCCTTCTATGGTAGCAGACATAGCGATGTTACCTTAGATCTTTGCCTTCCCATGCCTCACAGTGATAAACATATCATGCTATGGTAGCAGACATGGCGACTTTACCTTACAGGTTTGCCTGCAAGCAACTCAAAGAGGGAAACATGGGCTTCTATGGTAGCATACATGGAGACTTTACCTTACCACTTTGCTTGCAAGCGTCTCAAAGCGATAAAAATGTCCTTCTCTGGTAGCAGACATGGCGACTTTACCTTACAGGTTTGCTAGCAAGCGCCTCAAAGCGATAAACATTCCTTCTATGGTAGGAGACATGGCTACTCTACCTTACAGGTTTTCCTGCAAGCGCCTCAAAGCGAGAAACATGTCCTTCTATGGTAGCAGACATGGCCACTTTACCTTACAGCTTTGCTTGCAAGCGCCTCAAAGCGATAAACATGTCCTTCTATGGTAGAAGACATAGCGATGTTACCTTAGATCTTTGCCTTTCCATGCCTCACAGCGATAAACATATCATTCTATGGTAGCAGATATGGCGACTTTACCTTACAGGTTTGCCTGCAAGCAACTCAAAGCGGTAAACATGGGCTTCTATGGTAGCATACATGGAGACTTAACCCTACCGCTTTGCCTGCAAGTGCCTCAAAGCGAAAAACATGTCCTTTTTTTGGTAGCAGACATGGCGACTTTACCCTACATCTTTGCTTGCAAGCGCCTCAAAGCGATAAACATGTCCTTTTATGGTAGCAGAAATAGCCACATTACCTTACAGGTTTGCCTGCAAGCAACTCAAAGCGGTAAACATGGGCTTCTATGGTAGCATACATGGAGACTTAACCCTACCGCTTTCCCTGCAAGTGCCTCAAAGCGATAAACATGTCCTTCTATGGTAGCAGACATGGCGACTTTACCCTACAGCTTTGCTTGCAAGCGCCTCAAAGCGATAAACATGTCCTTTTATGGTAGCAGAAGTAGCCACATTACCTTACAGGTTTGCCCGCACGCGCCTCAAAGCGATAAACATATCATTCTATGGTAGCAAACATGGTGACTTTTCCTTACAGGTTTGTCTGCAAGCATCTTAAAGTGATAAACATGTCCTTTTATGGTAGCAGACATGGCTACTTTACCTTACAGGTTTGCCTGCAAGAACCTCAAAGCGATAAACATGTCCTTCTATGGTAGCAGACATAGCGATGTTACCTAACATCTTTGCCTGCCCACATCTCACACCAATAAACATATTCTATGATAGTAGATATGGTGACTTTACCTTACAGGTTTGCCTGCAAGCGTCTCAAAGCGATAAAATTTCCTATGGTAGCAGATATGGCGACTTTACCTTACAGTTTTGCTTGTAAGCGCCTCAAAGCGATAAACATGTCCTTCTATGGTAGCAGACTTAGCGATGTTACCTTATATCTTTGCCTTTCCATGCCTCACAGCAAAAAACAGATCATTCTATGGTAGCAGAAATGGCGACTTTACCTTACAAGTTTGCCTGCAAGCACCTCAAAGCGATAAACATGTCGTTCTATGGTAGCAGACATGGCGAAATTACCTTATAGGTTTGCCTGCAAGCAATTCAAAGCAGGAAACATGGGCTTTTATGGTAGCATACATGGAGACTTTACCTTACCGCTTTGCCTGAAAACGCCTCAAAGCGATAAACATGTCCTTCTATGGTAGCAGACATGGCGACTTTACCTTACAGCTTTGCTTGCCATCGCTTCAAAGAGATAAACATCTCCTACTCTAGTAGCAGACATAGTGACTTTACCTTACAGATTTGCTTGCTAGCGCCTCACAGTGATAAACATGTCCTTCTATGGTAGTAGACATGGCGATGTTAACTTAGATCTTTGCCTTTCCATGCCTCACAGCGATAAACATGTCCTTCTATAGTAGAAGACATGGCTACTTTACCTGACAGGTTTGCCTGCAAGCGCCTCAAATCGATAAACATATCCTTCTATGGTAGCAGACATAGCGATGTTACCTAACATCTTTGCCTGCCCACATCTCACAGCAATAAACATATTCTATGATAGTAGATATGGTGACTTTACCTTACAGGTTTGCCTGCAAGCGTCTCAAAGCGATAAAATGTCCTATGGTAGCAGATATAACGACGTTACCTTACAGTTTTGCTTGTAAGCGCCTCAAAGCGATAAACATGTCCTTCTATGGTAGCAGACTTAGCGATGTTACCTTATATCTTTGCCTTTCCATGCCTCACAGCGATAAACATATCATTCTATGGTAGCAGAAATGGCGACTTTACCTTACAAGTTTGCCTGCAAGCACCTCAAAGCGATAAACATGTCCTTCTATGGTAGCAGACATGGCGAATTTACCTTATAGGTTTGCCTGCAAGCAATTCAAAGCAGGAAACATGAGGTTCTATGGTAGCATACATGGAGACTTTACCTTACCGCTTTGCCTGAAAACGCCTCAAAGCGATAAACATGTCCTTCTATGGTAGCAGACATGGCGACCTTACCTTACAGCTTTGCTTGCCATCGCTTCAAAGAGATAAACATCTCCTTCTCTGGTAGCAGACATGGTGACTTTACCTTACAGCTTTGCTTGCAAGCGCCTTACAGCGATAAACATGTCCTTCTATGGTAGTAGACATGGCGATGTTAACTTAGATCTTTGCCTTCCCATGCTTCACAGCGATAAACATGTCCTTCTAGAGTAGAAGACATGGCTACTTTACCTTACATGTTTGCCTGCAAGCGCCTCAAATCGATAAACATATCCTTCTATGGTAGCAGACATGGCAACTTTACCTTACAGCTTTGCCTGCAAGCGTCTCAAAGCAATATACATGTCTTTCCATGGTATCAGACATGACGACTTCACCTTATAGGTTTTCCTGCAAGCGCCTAAAAACGATAAACTTGTCCTTCTATAGTAGCAGACATATCTACTTTACCTTACAGGTTTGCCTGCAAGCATCTCAAAGCGATAAATATGTCCTTCTATAGTAGCATACATGGCTACTTTACCTTACAGGTTTGCCTGCAAGCACCTCAAAGCGATAAAAATGTCCTTCTATGGTAGCAGAAATGGCAATGTTACCTTAGATCTGTGCCTTCCCTCGCCTCACACTGATAAACATATCATTCTCTGGTAGCAGACATGGCGACTATACCTTACAGGTTTGCCTGCAAGCGTTTGAAAGCGATAAACATGTCCTTCTATGGTAGCAGACATAGCGAATTTACCTTACAGGTTTTCCTTTTAGCGCCTTCAAGCGATAAACATGTCTTTTTATGGTAGCAGACATGGCTACTTTACCTTACAGATTTTCCTGCAAGCGCCTCAAAGCGAGAAACATGTCCTTCTATGGTAGCAAACAGGGCGACCTTACCTTCCAGGGTTGCCTGCAAGCGTCTCAAAGCTATAAAATGTCCTTCTATGGTAGCAGACATGGCGACTTTACCTTACAGATTTGCTTGCAAGCGCCTCAAAGCGATAAACATGTCCTTCTATGGTAAAAGACATAGCGATGTTACCTTAGATCTTTGCCTTCCCATGCCTCACAGCGATAAACATATCATGCTATGGTAGCAGACATGGCGATGTTACCTTACAGGTTTGCCTGCAAGCAACTCAAAGTGGGAAACATGGGCTTCTGTGGTAGCATACATGGAGACTTTTCCTTACAGCTTTGCTTGCAAGCATCTCAAAGCGATAAACATGTCCTTCTATGGTAGCAGACATGGCGACTTTACCTTATAGGTTTGCCTGCAGCGCCTTAAAGCGATAAACATACCCTTCTATGGTAGCGGACATGGCTACTTTACCTTACAGGTTTTCTTGCAAGCACCTCAAAGCGAGAAAGATGTCCTTCTATGGTAGCAGACATGGCGACTCTACTTTACAGCTTTGCTTGCAAGCGCCTCAAAGCGATAAACATGTCCTTCTATGGTAGCAGACATAGCGATGTTACCTTAGATCTTTGCCTTCCCATGCCTCACAGTGATAAACATATCATGCTATGGTAGCAGACATGGCGACTTTACCTTACAGGTTTGCCTGCAAGCAACTCAAAGCGGGAAACATGGGCTTCTATGGTAGCATACATGGAGACTTTACCTTACCGCTTTGCTTGCAAGCGTCTCAAAGCGATAAAAATGTCCTTCTATGGTAGCAGACATGGCGACTTTACCTTACAGGTTTGCCAGCAAGCGCTTCAAAGCGATAAACATTCCTTCTATGGTAGCAGACATGGCTACTCTACCTTACAGGTTTTCCTGCAAGCGCCTCAAAGCGAGAAACATGTCCTTCTATGGTAGCAGACATGGCGACTTTACCTTACAGCTTTGCTTGAAAGCGCCTCAAAGCGATAAACATGTCCTTTTATGGTAGCAGACATAGCGATGTTACCTTAGATCTTTGCCTTCCCATGCCTCACAGTGATAAACATATCATGCTATGGTAGCAGACATGGCGACTTTACCTTACAGGTTTGCCTGCAAGCAACTCAAAGCGGGAAACATGGGCTTCTATGGTAGCATACATGGAGACTTTACCTTACCACTTTGCTTGCAAGCGTCTCAAAGCGATAAAAATGTCCTTCTATGGTAGCAGACATGGCGACTTTACCTTACAGGTTTGCTAGCAAGCGCCTCAAAGCGATAAACATTCCTTCTATGGTAGGAGACATGGCTACTCTACCTTACAGGTTTTCCTGCAAGCGCCTCAAAGCGAGAAACATGTCCTTCTATGGTAGCAGACATGGCCACTTTACCTTACAGCTTTGCGTGCAAGCGCCTCAAAGCGATAAACATGTCCTTCTATGGTAGAAGACATAGCGATGTTACCTTAGATCTTTGCCTTCCCATGCCTCACAGCGATAAACATATCATTCTATGGTAGCAGATATGGCGACTTTACCTTACAGGTTTGCCTGCAAGCAACTCAAAGCGGTAAACATGGGCTTCTATGGTAGCATACATGGAGACTTAACCCTACCGCTTTGCCTGCAAGTGCCTCAAAGCGATAAACATGTCCTTTTTTTGGTAGCAGACATGGCGACTTTACCCTACATCTTTGCTTGCAAGCGCCTCAAAGCGATAAACATGTCCTTTTATGGTAGCAGAAATAGCCACATTACCTTACAGGTTTGCCTGCAAGCAACTCAAAGCGGTAAACATGGGCTTCTATGGTAGCATACATGGAGACTTAACCCTACCGCTTTGCCTGCAAGTGCCTCAAAGCGATAAACATGTCCTTCTATGGTAGCAGACATGGCGACTTTACCCTACAGCTTTGCTTGCAAGCGCCTCAAAGCGATAAACATGTCCTTTTATGGTAGCAGAAGTAGCCACATTACCTTACAGGTTTGCCCGCACGCGCCTCAAAGCGATAAACATATCATTCTATGGTAGCAAACATGGTGACTTTTCCTTACAGGTTTGTCTGCAAGCATCTTAAAGTGATAAACATGTCCTTTTATGGTAGCAGACATGGCTACTTTACCTTACAGGTTTGCCTGCAAGAACCTCAAAGCGATAAACATGTCCTTCTATGGTAGCAGACATAGCGATGTTACCTAACATCTTTGCCTGCCCACATCTCACACCAATAAACATATTCTATGATAGT
Source organism: Ceratothoa steindachneri (assembly GCA_963969495.1). Classification (NCBI taxonomy): domain Eukaryota; kingdom Metazoa; phylum Arthropoda; class Malacostraca; order Isopoda; family Cymothoidae; genus Ceratothoa; species Ceratothoa steindachneri. The sequence continues at coordinate 87,255,637 of OZ018334.1, read as the reverse complement.
AGATATGGTGACTTTACCTTACAGGTTTGCCTGCAAGCGTCTCAAAGCGATAAAATTTCCTATGGTAGCAGATATGGCGACTTTACCTTACAGTTTTGCTTGTAAGCGCCTCAAAGCGATAAACATGTCCTTCTATGGTAGCAGACTTAGCGATGTTACCTTATATCTTTGCCTTTCCATGCCTCACAGCAAAAAACAGATCATTCTATGGTAGCAGAAATGGCGACTTTACCTTACAAGTTTGCCTGCAAGCACCTCAAAGCGATAAACATGTCGTTCTATGGTAGCAGACATGGCGAAATTACCTTATAGGTTTGCCTGCAAGCAATTCAAAGCAGGAAACATGGGCTTTTATGGTAGCATACATGGAGACTTTACCTTACCGCTTTGCCTGAAAACGCCTCAAAGCGATAAACATGTCCTTCTATGGTAGCAGACATGGCGACTTTACCTTACAGCTTTGCTTGCCATCGCTTCAAAGAGATAAACATCTCCTACTCTAGTAGCAGACATAGTGACTTTACCTTACAGATTTGCTTGCTAGCGCCTCACAGTGATAAACATGTCCTTCTATGGTAGTAGACATGGCGATGTTAACTTAGATCTTTGCCTTTCCATGCCTCACAGCGATAAACATGTCCTTCTATAGTAGAAGACATGGCTACTTTACCTGACAGGTTTGCCTGCAAGCGCCTCAAATCGATAAACATATCCTTCTATGGTAGCAGACATAGCGATGTTACCTAACATCTGTGCCTGCCCACATCTCACAGCAATAAACATATTCTATGATAGTAGATATGGTGACTTCACCTTACAGGTTTGCCTGCAGCGTCTCAAAGCGATAAAATGTCCTATGGTAGCAGATATAACGACGTTACCTTACAGTTTTGCTTGTAAGCGCCTCAAAGCGATAAACATGTCCTTCTATGGTAGCAGACTTAGCGATGTTACCTTATATCTTTGCCTTTCCATGCCTCACAGCGATAAACATATCATTCTATGGTAGCAGAAATGGCGACTTTACCTTACAAGTTTGCCTGCAAGCACCTCAAAGCGATAAACATGTCCTTCTATGGTAGCAGACATGGCGAATTTACCTTATAGGTTTGCCTGCAAGCAATTCAAAGCAGGAAACATGAGGTTCTATGGTAGCATACATGGAGACTTTACCTTACCGCTTTGCCTGAAAACGCCTCAAAGCGATAAACATGTCCTTCTATGGTAGCAGACATGGCGACCTTACCTTACAGCTTTGCTTGCCATCGCTTCAAAGAGATAAACATCTCCTTCTCTGGTAGCAGACATGGTGACTTTACCTTACAGCTTTGCTTGCAAGCGCCTTACAGCGATAAACATGTCCTTCTATGGTAGTAGACATGGCGATGTTAACTTAGATCTTTGCCTTCCCATGCTTCACAGCGATAAACATGTCCTTCTAGAGTAGAAGACATGGCTACTTTACCTTACATGTTTGCCTGCAAGCGCCTCAAATCGATAAACATATCCTTCTATGGTAGCAGACATGGCAACTTTACCGTACAGCTTTGCCTGCAAGCGTCTTAAAGCAATATACATGTCTTTCCATGGTATCAGACATGACGACTTCACCTTATAGGTTTTCCTGCAAGCGCCTAAAAACGATAAACTTGTCCTTCTATAGTAGCAGACATATCTACTTTACCTTACAGGTTTGCCTGCAAGCATCTCAAAGCGATAAATATGTCCTTCTATAGTAGCATACATGGCTACTTTACCTTACAGGTTTGCCTGCAAGCACCTCAAAGCGATAAAAATGTCCTTCTATGGTAGCAGAAATGGCAATGTTACCTTAGATCTGTGCCTTCCCTCGCCTCACACTGATAAACATATCATTCTCTGGTAGCAGAAATGGCGACTATACCTTACAGGTTTGCCTGCAAGCGTTTGAAAGCGATAAACATGTCCTTCTATGGTAGCAGACATAGCGAATTTACCTTACAGGTTTTCCTTTTAGCGCCTTCAAGCGATAAACATGTCTTTTTATGGTAGCAGACATGGCTACTTTACCTTACAGATTTTCCTGCAAGCGCCTCAAAGCGATAAACATGTCCTTCTATGGTAGCAGACAGGGCGACCTTACCTTCCAGGGTTGCCTGCAAGCGTCTCAAAGCTATAAAATGTCCTTCTATGGTAGCAGACATGGCGACTTTACCTTACAGATTTGCTTGCAAGCGCCTCAAAGCGATAAACATGTCCTTCTATGGTAAAAGACATAGCGATGTTACCTTAGATCTTTGCCTTCCCATGCCTCACAGCGATAAACATATCATGCTATGGTAGCAGACATGGCGATGTTACCTTACAGGTTTGCCTGCAAGCAACTCAAAGTGGGAAACATGGGCTTCTATGGTAGCATACATGGAGACTTTTCCTTACAGCTTTGCTTGCAAGCATCTCAAAGCGATAAACATGTCCTTCTATGGTAGCAGACATGGCGACTTTACCTTATAGGTTTGCCTGCAGCGCCCTTAAGCGATAAACATACCCTTCTATGGTAGCGGACATGGCTACTTTACCTTACAGGTTTTCTTGCAAGCACCTCAAAGCGAGAAAGATGTCCTTCTATGGTAGCAGACATGGCGACTCTACTTTACAGCTTTGCTTGCAAGCGCCTCAAAGCGATAAACATGTCCTTCTATGGTAGCAGACATAGCGATGTTACCTTAGATCTTTGCCTTCCCATGCCTCACAGTGATAAACATATCATGCTATGGTAGCAGACATGGCGACTTTACCTTACAGGTTTGCCTGCAAGCAACTCAAAGCGGGAAACATGGGCTTCTATGGTAGCATACATGGAGACTTTACCTTACCGCTTTGCTTGCAAGCGTCTCAAAGCGATAAAAATGTCCTTCTATGGTAGCAGACATGGCGACTTTACCTTACAGGTTTGCCAGCAAGCGCTTCAAAGCGATAAACATTCCTTCTATGGTAGCAGACATGGCTACTCTACCTTACAGGTTTTCCTGCAAGCGCCTCAAAGCGAGAAACATGTCCTTCTATGGTAGCAGACATGGCGACTTTACCTTACAGCTTTGCTTGAAAGCGCCTCAAAGCGATAAACATGTCCTTTTATGGTAGCAGACATAGCGATGTTACCTTAGATCTTTGCCTTCCCATGCCTCACAGTGATAAACATATCATGCTATGGTAGCAGACATGGCGACTTTACCTTACAGGTTTGCCTGCAAGCAACTCAAAGCGGGAAACATGGGCTTTTATGGTAGCATACATGGAGACTTTACCTTACCACTTTGCTTGCAAGCGTCTCAAAGCGATAAAAATGTCCTTCTATGGTAGCAGACATGGCGACTTTACCTTAGAGGTTTGCCAGCAAGCGCCTCAAAGCGATAAACATTCCTTCTATGGTAGGAGACATGGCTACTCTACCTTACAGGTTTTCCTGCAAGCGCCTCAAAGCGAGAAACATGTCCTTCTATGGTAGCAGACAGGGCGACCTTACCTTCCAGGGTTGCCTGCAAGCGTCTCAAAGCGATAAAATGTCCTTCTATGGTAGCAGACATGGCGACTTTACCTTACAGATTTGCTTGCAAGCGCCTCAAAGCGATAAACATGTCCTTCTATGGTAAAAGACATAGCGATGTTACCTTAGATCTTTGCCTTTCCATGCCTCACAGCGATAAACATATCATGCTATGGTAGCAGACATGGCGATGTTACCTTACAGGTTTGCCTGCAAGCAACTCAAAGTGGGAAACATGGGCTTCTATGGTAGCATACATGGAGACTTTTCCTTACAGCTTTGCTTGCAAGCATCTCAAAGCGATAAACATGTCCTTCTATGGTAGCAGACATGGCGACTTTACCTTATAGGTTTGCCTGCAGCGCCTTAAAGCGATAAACATACCCTTCTATGGTAGCGGACATGGCTACTTTACCTTACAGGTTTTCTTGCAAGCACCTCAAAGCGAGAAACATGTCCTTCTATGGTAGCAGACATGGCGAATTTACCTTATAGGTTTGCCTGCAAGCAATTCAAAGCAGGAAACATGAGGTTCTATGGTAGCATACATGGAGACTTTACCTTACCGCTTTGCCTGAAAACGCCTCAAAGCGATAAACATGTCCTTCTATGGTAGCAGACATGGCGACCTTACCTTACAGCTTTGCTTGCCATCGCTTCAAAGAGATAAACATCTCCTTCTTTGGTAGCAGACATGGTGACTTTACCTTACAGCTTTGCTTGCAAGCGCCTTACAGCGATAAACATGTCCTTCTATGGTAGTAGACATGGCGATGTTAACTTAGATCTTTGCCTTCCCATGCTTCACAGCGATAAACATGTCCTTCTAGAGTAGAAGACATGGCTACTTTACCTTACATGTTTGCCTGCAAGCGCCTCAAATCGATAAACATATCCTTCTATGGTAGCAGACATGGCAACTTTACCTTACAGCTTTGCCTGCAAGCGTCTCAAAGCAATATACATGTCTTTCCATGGTATCAGACATGACGAATACACCTTATAGGTTTTCCTGCAAGCGCCTAAAAACGATAAACTTGTCCTTCTATAGTAGCAGACATATCTACTTTACCTTACAGGTTTGCCTGCAAGCATCTCAAAGCGATAAATATGTCCTTCTATAGTAGCATACATGGCTACTTTACCTTACAGGTTTGCCTGCAAGCACCTCAAAGCGATAAAAATGTCCTTCTATGGTAGCAGAAATGGCAATGTTACCTTAGATCTGTGCCTTCCCTCGCCTCACACTGATAAACATATCATTCTCTGGTAGCAGACATGGCGACTATACCTTACAGGTTTGCCTGCAAGCGTTTGAAAGCGATAAACATGTCCTTCTATGGTAGCAGACATAGCGAATTTACCTTACAGGTTTTCCTTTTAGCGCCTTCAAGCGATAAACATGTCTTTTTATGGTAGCAGACATGGCTACTTTACCTTACAGATTTTCCTGCAAGCGCCTCAAAGCGATAAACATGTCCTTCTATGGTAGCAGACAGGGCGACCTTACCTTCCAGGGTTGCCTGCAAGCGTCTCAAAGCTATAAAATGTCCTTCTATGGTAGCAGACATGGCGACTTTACCTTACAGATTTGCTTGCAAGCGCCTCAAAGCGATAAACATGTCCTTCTATGGTAAAAGACATAGCGATGTTACCTTAGATCTTTGCCTTCCCATGCCTCACAGCGATAAACATATCATGCTATGGTAGCAGACATGGCGATGTTACCTTACAGGTTTGCCTGCAAGCAACTCAAAGTGGGAAACATGGGCTTCTGTGGTAGCATACATGGAGACTTTTCCTTACAGCTTTGCTTGCAAGCATCTCAAAGCGATAAACATGTCCTTCTATGGTAGCAGACATGGCGACTTTACCTTATAGGTTTGCCTGCAGCGCCTTAAAGCGATAAACATACCCTTCTATGGTAGCGGACATGGCTACTTTACCTTACAGGTTTTCTTGCAAGCACCTCAAAGCGAGAAAGATGTCCTTCTATGGTAGCAGACATGGCGACTCTACTTTACAGCTTTGCTTGCAAGCGCCTCAAAGCGATAAACATGTCCTTCTATGGTAGCAGACATAGCGATGTTACCTTAGATCTTTTCTTTCCCATGCCTCACAGTGATAAACATATCATGCTATGGTAGCAGACATGGCGACTTTACCTTACAGGTTTGCCTGCAAGCAACTCAAAGCGGGAAACATGGGCTTCTATGGTAGCATACATGGAGACTTTACCTTACCGCTTTGCTTGCAAGCGTCTCAAAGCGATAAAAATGTCCTTCTATGGTAGCAGACATGGCGACTTTACCTTACAGGTTTGCCAGCAAGCGCTTCAAAGCGATAAACATTCCTTCTATGGTAGCAGACATGGCTACTCTACCTTACAGGTTTTCCTGCAAGCGCCTCAAAGCGAGAAACATGTCCTTCTATGGTAGCAGACATGGCGACTTTACCTTACAGCTTTGCTTGAAAGCGCCTCAAAGCGATAAACATGTCCTTTTATGGTAGCAGACATAGCGATGTTACCTTAGATCTTTGCCTTCCCATGCCTCACAGTGATAAACATATCATGCTATGGTAGCAGACATGGCGACTTTACCTTACAGGTTTGCCTGCAAGCAACTCAAAGCGGGAAACATGGGCTTCTATGGTAGCATACATGGAGACTTTACCTTACCACTTTGCTTGCAAGCGTCTCAAAGCGATAAAAATGTCCTTCTATGGTAGCAGACATGGCGACTTTACCTTACAGGTTTGCTAGCAAGCGCCTCAAAGCGATAAACATTCCTTCTATGGTAGGAGACATGGCTACTCTACCTTACAGGTTTTCCTGCAAGCGCCTCAAAGCGAGAAACATGTCCTTCTATGGTAGCAGACATGGCCACTTTACCTTACAGCTTTGCGTGCAAGCGCCTCAAAGCGATAAACATGTCCTTCTATGGTAGAAGACATAGCGATGTTACCTTAGATCTTTGCCTTCCCATGCCTCACAGCGATAAACATATCATTCTATGGTAGCAGATATGGCGACTTTACCTTACAGGTTTGCCTGCAAGCAACTCAAAGCGGTAAACATGGGCTTCTATGGTAGCATACATGGAGACTTAACCCTACCGCTTTGCCTGCAAGTGCCTCAAAGCGATAAACATGTCCTTTTTTTGGTAGCAGACATGGCGACTTTACCCTACATCTTTGCTTGCAAGCGCCTCAAAGCGATAAACATGTCCTTTTATGGTAGCAGAAATAGCCACATTACCTTACAGGTTTGCCTGCAAGCAACTCAAAGCGGTAAACATGGGCTTCTATGGTAGCATACATGGAGACTTAACCCTACCGCTTTGCCTGCAAGTGCCTCAAAGCGATAAACATGTCCTTCTATGGTAGCAGACATGGCGACTTTACCCTACAGCTTTGCTTGCAAGCGCCTCAAAGCGATAAACATGTCCTTTTATGGTAGCAGAAGTAGCCACATTACCTTACAGGTTTGCCCGCACGCGCCTCAATGCGATAAACATATCATTCTATGGTAGCAAACATGGTGACTTTTCCTTACAGGTTTGTCTGCAAGCATCTTAAAGTGATAAACATGTCCTTTTATGGTAGCAGACATGGCTACTTTACCTTACAGGTTTGCCTGCAAGAACCTCAAAGCGATAAACATGTCCTTCTATGGTAGCAGACATAGCGATGTTACCTAACATCTTTGCCTGCCCACATCTCACACCAATAAACATATTCTATGATAGTAGATATGGTGACTTTACCTTACAGGTTTGCCTGCAAGCGTCTCAAAGCGATAAAATTTCCTATGGTAGCAGATATGGCGACTTTACCTTACAGTTTTGCTTGTAAGCGCCTCAAAGCGATAAACATGTCCTTCTATGGTAGCAGACTTAGCGATGTTACCTTATATCTTTGCCTTTCCATGCCTCACAGCAAAAAACAGATCATTCTATGGTAGCAGAAATGGCGACTTTACCTTACAAGTTTGCCTGCAAGCACCTCAAAGCGATAAACATGTCGTTCTATGGTAGCAGACATGGCGAAATTACCTTATAGGTTTGCCTGCAAGCAATTCAAAGCAGGAAACATGGGCTTTTATGGTAGCATACATGGAGACTTTACCTTACCGCTTTGCCTGAAAACGCCTCAAAGCGATAAACATGTCCTTCTATGGTAGCAGACATGGCGACTTTACCTTACAGCTTTGCTTGCCATCGCTTCAAAGAGATAAACATCTCCTACTCTAGTAGCAGACATAGTGACTTTACCTTACAGATTTGCTTGCTAGCGCCTCACAGTGATAAACATGTCCTTCTATGGTAGTAGACATGGCGATGTTAACTTAGATCTTTGCCTTTCCATGCCTCACAGCGATAAACATGTCCTTCTATAGTAGAAGACATGGCTACTTTACCTGACAGGTTTGCCTGCAAGCGCCTCAAATCGATAAACATATCCTTCTATGGTAGCAGACATAGCGATGTTACCTAACATCTGTGCCTGCCCACATCTCACAGCAATAAACATATTCTATGATAGTAGATATGGTGACTTTACCTTACAGGTTTGCCTGCAGCGTCTCAAAGCGATAAAATGTCCTATGGTAGCAGATATAACGACGTTACCTTACAGTTTTGCTTGTAAGCGCCTCAAAGCGATAAACATGTCCTTCTATGGTAGCAGACTTAGCGATGTTACCTTATATCTTTGCCTTTCCATGCCTCACAGCGATAAACATATCATTCTATGGTAGCAGAAATGGCGACTTTACCTTACAAGTTTGCCTGCAAGCACCTCAAAGCGATAAACATGTCCTTCTATGGTAGCAGACATGGCGAATTTACCTTATAGGTTTGCCTGCAAGCAATTCAAAGCAGGAAACATGAGGTTCTATGGTAGCATACATGGAGACTTTACCTTACCGCTTTGCCTGAAAACGCCTCAAAGCGATAAACATGTCCTTCTATGGTAGCAGACATGGCGACCTTACCTTACAGCTTTGCTTGCCATCGCTTCAAAGAGATAAACATCTCCTTCTCTGGTAGCAGACATGGTGACTTTACCTTACAGCTTTGCTTGCAAGCGCCTTACAGCGATAAACATGTCCTTCTATGGTAGTAGACATGGCGATGTTAACTTAGATCTTTGCCTTCCCATGCTTCACAGCGATAAACATGTCCTTCTAGAGTAGAAGACATGGCTACTTTACCTTACATGTTTGCCTGCAAGCGCCTCAAATCGATAAACATATCCTTCTATGGTAGCAGACATGGCAACTTTACCGTACAGCTTTGCCTGCAAGCGTCTCAAAGCAATATACATGTCTTTCCATGGTATCAGACATGACGACTTCACCTTATAGGTTTTCCTGCAAGCGCCTAAAAACGATAAACTTGTCCTTCTATAGTAGCAGACATATCTACTTTACCTTACAGGTTTGCCTGCAAGCATCTCAAAGCGATAAATATGTCCTTCTATAGTAGCATACATGGCTACTTTACCTTACAGGTTTGCCTGCAAGCACCTCAAAGCGATAAAAATGTCCTTCTATGGTAGCAGAAATGGCAATGTTACCTTAGATCTGTGCCTTCCCTCGCCTCACACTGATAAACATATCATTCTCTGGTAGCAGACATGGCGACTATACCTTACAGGTTTGCCTGCAAGCGTTTGAAAGCGATAAACATGTCCTTCTATGGTAGCAGACATAGCGAATTTACCTTACAGGTTTTCCTTTTAGCGCCTTCAAGCGATAAACATGTCTTTTTATGGTAGCAGACATGGCTACTTTACCTTACAGATTTTCCTGCAAGCGCCTCAAAGCGATAAACATGTCCTTCTATGGTAGCAGACAGGGCGACCTTACCTTCCAGGGTTGCCTGCAAGCGTCTCAAAGCTATAAAATGTCCTTCTATGGTAGCAGACATGGCGACTTTACCTTACAGATTTGCTTGCAAGCGCCTCAAAGCGATAAACATGTCCTTCTATGGTAAAAGACATAGCGATGTTACCTTAGATCTTTGCCTTCCCATGCCTCACAGCGATAAACATATCATGCTATGGTAGCAGACATGGCAATGTTACCTTACAGGTTTGCCTGCAAGCAACTCAAAGTGGGAAACATGGGCTTCTATGGTAGCATACATGGAGACTTTTCCTTACAGCTTTGCTTGCAAGCATCTCAAAGCGATAAACATGTCCTTCTATGGTAGCAGACATGGCGACTTTACCTTATAGGTTTGCCTGCAGCGCCCTTAAGCGATAAACATACCCTTCTATGGTAGCGGACATGGCTACTTTACCTTACAGGTTTTCTTGCAAGCACCTCAAAGCGAGAAAGATGTCCTTCTATGGTAGCAGACATGGCGACTCTACTTTACAGCTTTGCTTGCAAGCGCCTCAAAGCGATAAACATGTCCTTCTATGGTAGCAGACATAGCGATGTTACCTTAGATCTTTGCCTTCCCATGCCTCACAGTGATAAACATATCATGCTATGGTAGCAGACATGGCGACTTTACCTTACAGGTTTGCCTGCAAGCAACTCAAAGCGGGAAACATGGGCTTCTATGGTAGCATACATGGAGACTTTACCTTACCGGTTTGCTTGCAAGCGTCTCAAAGCGATAAAAATGTCCTTCTATGGTAGCAGACATGGCGACTTTACCTTACAGGTTTGCCAGCAAGCGCTTCAAAGCGATAAACATTCCTTCTATGGTAGCAGACATGGCTACTCTACCTTACAGGTTTTCCTGCAAGCGCCTCAAAGCGAGAAACATGTCCTTCTATGGTAGCAGACATGGCGACTTTACCTTACAGCTTTGCTTGAAATCGCCTCAAAGCGATAAACATGTCCTTTTATGGTAGCAGACATAGCGATGTTACCTTAGATCTTTGCCTTCCCATGCCTCACAGTGATAAACATATCATGCTATGGTAGCAGACATGGCGACTTTACCTTACAGGTTTGCCTGCAAGCAACTCAAAGCGGGAAACATGGGCTTTTATGGTAGCATACATGGAGACTTTACCTTACCACTTTGCTTGCAAGCGTCTCAAAGCGATAAAAATGTCCTTCTATGGTAGCAGACATGGCGACTTTACCTTAGAGGTTTGCCAGCAAGCGCCTCAAAGCGATAAACATTCCTTCTATGGTAGGAGACATGGCTACTCTACCTTACAGGTTTTCCTGCAAGCGCCTCAAAGCGAGAAACATGTCCTTCTATGGTAGCAGACAGGGCGACCTTACCTTCCAGGGTTGCCTGCAAGCGTCTCAAAGCGATAAAATGTCCTTCTATGGTAGCAGACATGGCGACTTTACCTTATAGGTTTGCCTGCAAGCAATTCAAAGCAGGAAACATGAGGTTCTATGGTAGCATACATGGAGACTTTACCTTACCGCTTTGCCTAAAAACGCCTCAAAGCGATAAACATGTCCTTCTATGGTAGCAGACATGGCGACCTTACCTTACAGCTTTGCTTGCCATCGCTTCAAAGAGATAAACATCTCCTTCTCTGGTAGCAGACATGGTGACTTTACCTTACAGCTTTGCTTGCAAGCGCCTTACAGCGATAAACATGTCCTTCTATGGTAGTAGACATGGCGATGTTAACTTAGATCTTTGCCTTCCCATGCTTCACAGCGATAAACATGTCCTTCTAGAGTAGAAGACATGGCTACTTTACCTTACATGTTTGCCTGCAAGCGCCTCAAATCGATAAACATATCCTTCTATGGTAGCAGACATGGCAACTTTACCGTACAGCTTTGCCTGCAAGCGTCTCAAAGCAATATACATGTCTTTCCATGGTATCAGACATGACGACTTCACCTTATAGGTTTTCCTGCAAGCGCCTAAAAACGATAAACTTGTCCTTCTATAGTAGCAGACATATCTACTTTACCTTACAGGTTTGCCTGCAAGCATCTCAAAGCGATAAATATGTCCTTCTATAGTAGCATACATGGCTACTTTACCTTACAGGTTTGCCTGCAAGCACCTCAAAGCGATAAAAATGTCCTTCTATGGTAGCAGAAATGGCAATGTTACCTTAGATCTGTGCCTTCCCTCGCCTCACACTGATAAACATATCATTCTCTGGTAGCAGACATGGCGACTATACCTTACAGGTTTGCCTGCAAGCGTTTGAAAGCGATAAACATGTCCTTCTATGGTAGCAGACATAGCGAATTTACCTTACAGGTTTTCCTTTTAGCGCCTTCAAGCGATAAACATGTCTTTTTATGGTAGCAGACATGGCTACTTTACCTTACAGATTTTCCTGCAAGCGCCTCAAAGCGATAAACATGTCCTTCTATGGTAGCAGACAGGGCGACCTTACCTTCCAGGGTTGCCTGCAAGCGTCTCAAAGCTATAAAATGTCCTTCTATGGTAGCAGACATGGCGACTTTACCTTACAGATTTGCTTGCAAGCGCCTCAAAGCGATAAACATGTCCTTCTATGGTAAAAGACATAGCGATGTTACCTTAGATCTTTGCCTTCCCATGCCTCACAGCGATAAACATATCATGCTATGGTAGCAGACATGGCGATGTTACCTTACAGGTTTGCCTGCAAGCAACTCAAAGTGGGAAACATGGGCTTCTATGGTAGCATACATGGAGACTTTTCCTTACAGCTTTGCTTGCAAGCATCTCAAAGCGATAAACATGTCCTTCTATGGTAGCAGACATGGCGACTTTACCTTATAGGTTTGCCTGCAGCGCCCTTAAGCGATAAACATACCCTTCTATGGTAGCGGACATGGCTACTTTACCTTACAGGTTTTCTTGCAAGCACCTCAAAGCGAGAAAGATGTCCTTCTATGGTAGCAGACATGGCGACTCTACTTTACAGCTTTGCTTGCAAGCGCCTCAAAGCGATAAACATGTCCTTCTATGGTAGCAGACATAGCGATGTTACCTTAGATCTTTGCCTTCCCATGCCTCACAGTGATAAACATATCATGCTATGGTAGCAGACATGGCGACTTTACCTTACAGGTTTGCCTGCAAGCAACTCAAAGCGGGAAACATGGGCTTCTATGGTAGCATACATGGAGACTTTACCTTACCGGTTTGCTTGCAAGCGTCTCAAAGCGATAAAAATGTCCTTCTATGGTAGCAGACATGGCGACTTTACCTTACAGGTTTGCCAGCAAGCGCTTCAAAGCGATAAACATTCCTTCTATGGTAGCAGACATGGCTACTCTACCTTACAGGTTTTCCTGCAAGCGCCTCAAAGCGAGAAACATGTCCTTCTATGGTAGCAGACATGGCGACTTTACCTTACAGCTTTGCTTGAAAGCGCCTCAAAGCGATAAACATGTCCTTTTATGGTAGCAGACATAGCGATGTTACCTTAGATCTTTGCCTTCCCATGCCTCACAGTGATAAACATATCATGCTATGGTAGCAGACATGGCGACTTTACCTTACAGGTTTGCCTGCAAGCAACTCAAAGCGGGAAACATGGGCTTTTATGGTAGCATACATGGAGACTTTACCTTACCACTTTGCTTGCAAGCGTCTCAAAGCGATAAAAATGTCCTTCTATGGTAGCAGACATGGCGACTTTACCTTAGAGGTTTGCCAGCAAGCGCCTCAAAGCGATAAACATTCCTTCTATGGTAGGAGACATGGCTACTCTACCTTACAGGTTTTCCTGCAAGCGCCTCAAAGCGAGAAACATGTCCTTCTATGGTAGCAGACAGGGCGACCTTACCTTCCAGGGTTGCCTGCAAGCGTCTCAAAGCGATAAAATGTCCTTCTATGGTAGCAGACATGGCGACTTTACCTTACAGATTTGCTTGCAAGCGCCTCAAAGCGATAAACATGTCCTTCTATGGTAAAAGACATAGCGATGTTACCTTAGATCTTTGCCTTTCCATGCCTCACAGCGATAAACATATCATGCTATGGTAGCAGACATGGCGATGTTACCTTACAGGTTTGCCTGCAAGCACCTCAAAGTGGGAAACATGGGCTTCTATGGTAGCATACATGGAGACTTTTCCTTACAGCTTTGCTTGCAAGCATCTCAAAGCGATAAACATGTCCTTCTATGGTAGCAGACATGGCGACTTTACCTTATAGGTTTGCCTGCAGCGCCTTAAAGCGATAAACATACCCTTCTATGGTAGCGGACATGGCTACTTTACCTTACAGGTTTTCTTGCAAGCACCTCAAAGCGAGAAACATGTCCTTCTATGGTAGCAGACATGGCGACTCTACTTTACAGCTTTGCTTGTAAGCGCCTCAAAGCGATAAACATGTCCTTCTATGGTAGCAGACATAGCGATGTTACCTTAGATCTTTGCCTTCCCATGCCTCACAGTGCTAAACATATCATGCTATGGTAGCAGACATGGCGACTTTACCTTACAGGTTTGCCTGCAAGCAACTCAAAGCGGGAAACATGGGCTTCTATGGTAGCATACATGGAGACTTTACCTTACCGCTTTGCTTGCAAGCGTCTCAAAGCGATAAACATGTCCTTCTATGGTAGCAGACATAGCGATGTTACCTAACATCTTTGCCTGCCCACATCTCACAGCAATAAACATATTCTATGATAGTAGATATGGTGACTTTACCTTACAGGTTTGCCTGCAAGCGTCTCAAAGCGATAAAATGTCCTATGGTAGCAGATATAACGACTTTACCTTATAGTTTTGCTTGTAAGCGCCTCAAAGCGATAAACATGTCCTTCTATGGTAGCAGACTTAGCGATGTTACCTTATATCTTTGCCTTTTCATGCCTCACAGCGATAAACATATCATTCTATGGTAGCAGAAATGGCGACTTTACCTTACAAGTTTGCCTGCAAGCACCTCAAAGCGATAAACATGTCCTTCTATGGTAGCAGACATGGCGAATTTACCTTATAGGTTTGCCTGCAAGCAATTCAAAGCAGGAAACATGGGCTTCTATGGTAGCATACATGGAGACTTTACCTTACCGCTTTGCCTGAAAACGCCTCAAAGCGATAAACATGTCCTTCTATGGTAGCAGACATGGCGACTTTACCTTACAGCTTTGCTTGCCATCGCTTCAAAGAGATAAACATCTCCTTCTCTGGTAGCAGACATGGTGACTTTACCTTACAGCTTTGCTTGCAAGCGCCTTACAGCGATAAACATGTCCTTCTATGGTAGTAGACATGGCGATGTTAACTTAGATCTTTGCCTTTCCATGCCTCACAGCGATAAACATGTCCTTCTATAGTAGAAGACATGGCTACTTTACCTTACATGTTTGCCTGCAAGCGCCTCAAATCGATAAACATATCCTTCTATGGTAGCAGACATGGCAACTTTACCTAACAGCTTTGCCTGCAAGCGTCTCAAAGCAATATACATGTCTTTCCATGGTATCAGACATGACGACTTCACCTTATAGGTTTTCCTGCAAGCGCCTAAAAACGATAAACTTGTCCTTCTATAGTAGCAGACATATCTACTTTACCTTACAGGTTTGCCTGCAAGCATCTCAAAGCGATAAATATGTCCTTCTATAGTAGCATACATGGCTACTTTACCTTACAGGTTTGCCTGCAAGCACCTCAAAGCGATAAACATGTCCTTCTATGGTAGCAGAAATGGCAATGTTACCTTAGATCTGTGCCTTCCCTCGCCTCACACTGATAAACATATCATTCTATGGTAGCAGACATGGCGACTATACCTTACAGGTTTGCCTGCAAGCGTCTCAAAGCGATACACATGTCCTTCTATGGTAGCAGACATAGCGAATTTACCTTACAGGTTTTCCTTTTAGCGCCTTAAAGCGATAAACATGTCCTTTTATGGTAGCAGACATGGCTACTTTACCTTACAGGTTTTCCTGCAAGCGCCTCAAAGCGATAAACATGTCCTTCTATGGTAGCAGACAGGGCGACCTTACCTTCCAGGGTTGCCTGCAAGCGTCTCAAAGCGATAAAATGTCCTTCTATGGTAGCAGACATGGCGACTTTACCTTACAGATTTGCTTGCAAGCGCCTCAAAGCGATAAACATGTCCTTCTATGGTAAAAGACATAGCGATGTTACCTTAGATCTTTGCCTTTCCATGCCTCACAGCGATAAACATATCATGCTATTGTAGCAGACATGGCGATGTTACCTTACAGGTTTGCCTGCAAGCAACTCAAAGTGGGAAACATGGGCTTCTATGGTAGCATACATGGAGACTTTTCCTTACAGCTTTGCTTGCAAGCATCTCAAAGCGATAAACATGTCCTTCTATGGTAGCAGACATGGCGACTTTACCTTATAGGTTTGCCTGCAGCACCCTTAAGCGATAAACATACCCTTCTATGGTAGCGGACATGGCTACTTTACCTTACAGGTTTTCTTGCAAGCACCTCAAAGCGAGAAAGATGTCCTTCTATGGTAGCAGACATGGCGACTCTACTTTACAGCTTTGCTTGCAAGCGCCTCAAAGCGATAAACATGTCCTTCTATGGTAGCAGACATAGCGATGTTACCTTAGATCTTTGCCTTCCCATGCCTCACAGTGATAAACATATCATGCTATGGTAGCAGACATGGCGACTTTACCTTACAGGTTTGCCTGAAAGCAACTCAAAGCGGGAAACATGGGCTTCTATGGTAGCATACATGGAGACTTTACCTTACCGGTTTGCTTGCAAGCGTCTCAAAGCGATAAAAATGTCCTTCTATGGTAGCAGACATGGCGACTTTACCTTACAGGTTTGCCAGCAAGCTCTTCAAAGCGATAAACATTCCTTCTATGGTAGCAGACATGGCTACTCTACCTTACAGGTTTTCCTGCAAGCGCCTCAAAGCGAGAAACATGTCCTTTTATGGTAGCAGACATGGCGACTTTACCTTACAGCTTTGCTTGAAAGCGCCTCAAAGCGATAAACATGTCCTTTTATGGTAGCAGACATAGCGATGTTACCTTAGATCTTTGCCTTCCCATGCCTCACAGTGATAAACATATCATGCTATGGTAGCAGACATGGCGACTTTACCTTACAGGTTTGCCTGCAAGCAACTCAAAGCGGGAAACATGGGCTTTTATGGTAGCATACATGGAGACTTTACCTTACCACTTTGCTTGCAAGCGTCTCAAAGCGATAAAAATGTCCTTCTATGGTAGCAGACATGGCGACTTTACCTTAGAGGTTTGCCAGCAAGCGCCTCAAAGCGATAAACATTCCTTCTATGGTAGGAGACATGGCTACTCTACCTTACAGGTTTTCCTGCAAGCGCCTCAAAGCGAGAAACATGTCCTTCTATGGTAGCAGACAGGGCGACCTTACCTTCCAGGGTTGCCTGCAAGCGTCTCAAAGCGATAAAATGTCCTTCTATGGTAGCAGACATGGCGACTTTACCTTATAGGTTTGCCTGCAAGCAATTCAAAGCAGGAAACATGAGGTTCTATTGTAGCATACATGGAGACTTTACCTTACCGCTTTGCCTGAAAACGCCTCAAAGCGATAAACATGTCCTTCTATGGTAGCAGACATGGCGACCTTACCTTACAGCTTTGCTTGCCATCGCTTCAAAGAGATAAACATCTCCTTCTCTGGTAGCAGACATGGTGACTTTACCTTACAGCTTTGCTTGCAAGCGCCTTACAGCGATAAACATGTCCTTCTATGGTAGTAGACATGGCGATGTTAACTTAGATCTTTGCCTTCCCATGCTTCACAGCGATAAACATGTCCTTCTAGAGTAGAAGACATGGCTACTTTACCTTACATGTTTGCCTGCAAGCGCCTCAAATCGATAAACATATCCTTCTATGGTAGCAGACATGGCAACTTTACCGTACAGCTTTGCCTGCAAGCGTCTCAAAGCAATATACATGTCTTTCCATGGTATCAGACATGACGACTTCACCTTATAGGTTTTCCTGCAAGCGCCTAAAAACGATAAACTTGTCCTTCTATAGTAGCAGACATATCTACTTTACCTTACAGGTTTGCCTGCAAGCATCTCAAAGCGATAAATATGTCCTTCTATAGTAGCATACATGGCTACTTTACCTTACAGGTTTGCCTGCAAGCACCTCAAAGCGATAAAAATGTCCTTCTATGGTAGCAGAAATGGCAATGTTACCTTAGATCTGTGCCTTCCCTCGCCTCACACTGATAAACATATCATTCTCTGGTAGCAGACATGGCGACTATACCTTACAGGTTTGCCTGCAAGCGTTTGAAAGCGATAAACATGTCCTTCTATGGTAGCAGACATAGCGAATTTACCTTACAGGTTTTCCTTTTAGCGCCTTCAAGCGATAAACATGTCTTTTTATGGTAGCAGACATGGCTACTTTACCTTACAGATTTTCCTGCAAGCGCCTCAAAGCGATAAACATGTCCTTCTATGGTAGCAGACAGGGCGACCTTACCTTCCAGGGTTGCCTGCAAGCGTCTCAAAGCTATAAAATGTCCTTCTATGGTAGCAGACATGGCGACTTTACCTTACAGATTTGCTTGCAAGCGCCTCAAAGCGATAAACATGTCCTTCTATGGTAAAAGACATAGCGATGTTACCTTAGATCTTTGCCTTCCCATGCCTCACAGCGATAAACATATCATGCTATGGTAGCAGACATGGCGATGTTACCTTACAGGTTTGCCTGCAAGCAACTCAAAGTGGGAAACATGGGCTTCTATGGTAGCATACATGGAGACTTTTCCTTACAGCTTTGCTTGCAAGCATCTCAAAGCGATAAACATGTCCTTCTATGGTAGCAGACATGGCGACTTTACCTTATAGGTTTGCCTGCAGCGCCCTTAAGCGATAAACATACCCTTCTATGGTAGCGGAACGGCTACTTTACCTTACAGGTTTTCTTGCAAGCACCTCAAAGCGAGAAAGATGTCCTTCTATGGTAGCAGACATGGCGACTCTACTTTACAGCTTTGCTTGCAAGCGCCTCAAAGCAAAAAACATGTCCTTCTATGGTAGCAGACATAGCGATGTTACCTTAGATCTTTGCCTTCCCATGCCTCACAGTGATAAACATATCATGCTATGGTAGCAGACATGGCGACTTTACCTTACAGGTTTGCCTGCAAGCAACTCAAAGCGGGAAACATGGGCTTCTATGGTAGCATACATGGAGACTTTACCTTACCGGTTTGCTTGCAAGCGTCTCAAAGCGATAAAAATGTCCTTCTATGGTAGCAGACATGGCGACTTTACCTTACAGGTTTGCCAGCAAGCGCTTCAAAGCGATAAACATTCCTTCTATGGTAGCAGACATGGCTACTCTACCTTACAGGTTTTCCTGCAAGCGCCTCAAAGCGAGAAACATGTCCTTCTATGGTAGCAGACATGGCGACTTTACCTTACAGCTTTGCTTGAAAGCGCCTCAAAGCGATAAACATGTCCTTTTATGGTAGCAGACATAGCGATGTTACCTTAGATCTTTGCCTTCCCATGCCTCACAGTGATAAACATATCATGCTATGGTAGCAGACATGGCGACTTTACCTTACAGGTTTGCCTGCAAGCAACTCAAAGCGGGAAACATGGGCTTTTATGGTAGCATACATGGAGACTTTACCTTACCACTTTGCTTGCAAGCGTCTCAAAGCGATAAAAATGTCCTTCTATGGTAGCAGACATGGCGACTTTACCTTAGAGGTTTGCCAGCAAGCGCCTCAAAGCGATAAACATTCCTTCTATGGTAGGAGACATGGCTACTCTACCTTACAGGTTTTCCTGCAAGCGCCTCAAAGCGAGAAACATGTCCTTCTATGGTAGCAGACAGGGCGACCTTACCTTCCAGGGTTGCCTGCAAGCGTCTCAAAGCGATAAAATGTCCTTCTATGGTAGCAGACATGGCGACTTTACCTTACAGATTTGCTTGCAAGCGCCTCAAAGCGATAAACATGTCCTTCTATGGTAAAAGACATAGCGATGTTACCTTAGATCTTTGCCTTTCCATGCCTCACAGCGATAAACATATCATGCTATGGTAGCAGACATGGCGATGTTACCTTACAGGTTTGCCTGCAAGCACCTCAAAGTGGGAAACATGGGCTTCTATGGTAGCATACATGGAGACTTTTCCTTACAGCTTTGCTTGCAAGCATCTCAAAGCGATAAACATGTCCTTCTATGGTAGCAGACATGGCGACTTTACCTTATAGGTTTGCCTGCAGCGCCTTAAAGCGATAAACATACCCTTCTATGGTAGCGGACATGGCTACTTTACCTTACAGGTTTTCTTGCAAGCACCTCAAAGCGAGAAACATGTCCTTCTATGGTAGCAGACATGGCGACTCTACTTTACAGCTTTGCTTGTAAGCGCCTCAAAGCGATAAACATGTCCTTCTATGGTAGCAGACATAGCGATGTTACCTTAGATCTTTGCCTTCCCATGCCTCACAGTGCTAAACATATCATGCTATGGTAGCAGACATGGCGACTTTACCTTACAGGTTTGCCTGCAAGCAACTCAAAGCGGGAAACATGGGCTTCTATGGTAGCATACATGGAGACTTTACCTTACCGCTTTGCTTGCAAGCGTCTCAAAGCGATAAACATGTCCTTCTATGGTAGCAGACATAGCGATGTTACCTAACATCTTTGCCTGCCCACATCTCACAGCAATAAACATATTCTATGATAGTAGATATGGTGACTTTACCTTACAGGTTTGCCTGCAAGCGTCTCAAAGCGATAAAATGTCCTATGGTAGCAGATATAACGACTTTACCTTATAGTTTTGCTTGTAAGCGCCTCAAAGCGATAAACATGTCCTTCTATGGTAGCAGACTTAGCGATGTTACCTTATATCTTTGCCTTTTCATGCCTCACAGCGATAAACATATCATTCTATGGTAGCAGAAATGGCGACTTTACCTTACAAGTTTGCCTGCAAGCACCTCAAAGCGATAAACATGTCCTTCTATGGTAGCAGACATGGCGAATTTACCTTATAGGTTTGCCTGCAAGCAATTCAAAGCAGGAAACATGGGCTTCTATGGTAGCATACATGGAGACTTTACCTTACCGCTTTGCCTGAAAACGCCTCAAAGCGATAAACATGTCCTTCTATGGTAGCAGACATGGCGACTTTACCTTACAGCTTTGCTTGCCATCGCTTCAAAGAGATAAACATCTCCTTCTCTGGTAGCAGACATGGTGACTTTACCTTACAGCTTTGCTTGCAAGCGCCTTACAGCGATAAACATGTCCTTCTATGGTAGTAGACATGGCGATGTTAACTTAGATCTTTGCCTTTCCATGCCTCACAGCGATAAACATGTCCTTCTATAGTAGAAGACATGGCTACTTTACCTTACATGTTTGCCTGCAAGCGCCTCAAATCGATAAACATATCCTTCTATGGTAGCAGACATGGCAACTTTACCTAACAGCTTTGCCTGCAAGCGTCTCAAAGCAATATACATGTCTTTCCATGGTATCAGACATGACGACTTCACCTTATAGGTTTTCCTGCAAGCGCCTAAAAACGATAAACTTGTCCTTCTATAGTAGCAGACATATCTACTTTACCTTACAGGTTTGCCTGCAAGCATCTCAAAGCGATAAATATGTCCTTCTATAGTAGCATACATGGCTACTTTACCTTACAGGTTTGCCTGCAAGCACCTCAAAGCGATAAACATGTCCTTCTATGGTAGCAGAAATGGCAATGTTACCTTAGATCTGTGCCTTCCCTCGCCTCACACTGATAAACATATCATTCTATGGTAGCAGACATGGCGACTATACCTTACAGGTTTGCCTGCAAGCGTCTCAAAGCGATACACATGTCCTTCTATGGTAGCAGACATAGCGAATTTACCTTACAGGTTTTCCTTTTAGCGCCTTAAAGCGATAAACATGTCCTTTTATGGTAGCAGACATGGCTACTTTACCTTACAGGTTTTCCTGCAAGCGCCTCAAAGCGATAAACATGTCCTTCTATGGTAGCAGACAGGGCGACCTTACCTTCCAGGGTTGCCTGCAAGCGTCTCAAAGCGATAAAATGTCCTTCTATGGTAGCAGACATGGCGACTTTACCTTACAGATTTGCTTGCAAGCGCCTCAAAGCGATAAACATGTCCTTCTATGGTAAAAGACATAGCGATGTTACCTTAGATCTTTGCCTTTCCATGCCTCACAGCGATAAACATATCATGCTATTGTAGCAGACATGGCGATGTTACCTTACAGGTTTGCCTGCAAGCAACTCAAAGTGGGAAACATGGGCTTCTATGGTAGCATACATGGAGACTTTTCCTTACAGCTTTGCTTGCAAGCATCTCAAAGCGATAAACATGTCCTTCTATGGTAGCAGACATGGCGACTTTACCTTATAGGTTTGCCTGCAGCGCCTTAAAGCGATAAACATACCCTTCTATGGTAGCGGACATGGCTACTTTACCTTACAGGTTTTCTTGCAAGCACCTCAAAGCGAGAAACATGTCCTTCTATGGTAGCAGACATGGCGACTCTACTTTACAGCTTTGCTTGTAAGCGCCTCAAAGCGATAAACATGTCCTTCTATGGTAGCAGACATAGCGATGTTACCTTAGATCTTTGCCTTCCCATCTCTCACAGTGCTAAACATATCATGCTATGGTAGCAGACATGGCGACTTTACCTTACAGGTTTGCCTGCAAGCAACTCAAAGCGGGAAACATGGGCTTCTATGGTAGCATACATGGAGACTTTACCTTACCGCTTTGCTTGCAAGCGTCTCAAAGCGATAAAAATGTCCTTCTATGGTAGCAGACATGGCGACTTTACCTTACAGGTTTGCCAGCAAGCGCCTCAAAGCGATAAACATTCCTTCTATGGTAGCAGACATGGCTACTCTACCTTACAGGTTTTCCTGCAAGCGCTTCAAAGCGAGAAACATGTCCTTCTATGGTAGCAGACATGGCGACTTTACCTTACAGCTTTGCTTGCACGCGCCTTAAAGCGATAAACATGTCCTTCTATGGTAGCAGACATAGCGATGTTACCTTAGATCTTTGCCTTCCCATGCCTCACAGTGATAAACATATCATGCTATGGTAGCAGACATGGCGACTTTACCTTACAGGTTTGCCTGCAAGCAACTCAAAGCGGGAAACATGGGCTTCTATGGTAGCATACAAGGAGACTTTACCTTACAGGTTTGCCCGTAAGCGCCTCAAAGCGAGAAACATGTCCTTCTATGGTAGCAGACATGGCGACTTTACGACGTTAAGTAACATTTTCTTTGACTAATTTTTATACTTTAAATTGGAATTGCTGGTCTTTAATTATATATTTCCTAATTACCTTTTTTTCGTCCTCATTTTTTGTACCACAGTAAATGGAAGTGTCGTGGTAGTAACACTATGACAACAGAGATTGTAAGGCCGTTGCAGGATTGTATGTAGATAAGCGTATGTGGATTTGTGTGCGAAAATATCTATTTCCGATAAAATATTCAATAACGTTAAAGTATTACTGGTATTTGCATAGAAGAAAATGGCAAATCCATATAATATTTAAGCAGCCAAAGTCACACATTGTACTCATCCTTACCTTCACATTTTCACACATATGTATGTGCACGGCGTTTAGGCGATAACTTTTCTATTTAACAAAAAATGGATCTATTAATATGACGATAGTGTCAACAGTCATTTCTAAAGAAATGAGAAGTAAAAGTAGCACACAATTACATTTTATACTTTCATCATCACTTCCAGTCCCCTATTACTCTAAATGGTCAATATTCTGACTTTTGCAGAAGCTACTCGTATATTAGGTCAACTCATAAGTAATGCGGCAATTTATCATGTTTATCATTATTTTTCGGATATAATTTACGGAAAGATAGTTTGTTTTTATACCAGCTTAGTCTGATAAACTCATAGCCTAAGTACCTTCATGTCCTACCTAACCGAGGCTTACATATACCTAGCCGTCATTTCCTGCCTTATTAAGTTTGTATTATTATTGTTAATTTAAATCGCCTTATCCTTACTTTCACGTATGAACCTCTTTTTAAAAAGACCAATGTATTTGATCAGGATCTTTTAGAAGTAAGGTAAAAGCAAATCCGATGGTAACTGTTGAAAATTTAGCTGAAAAAATATATTCAACTCATTCCAGTGCGCGTCGTCATGTAAATGAAATCAGCTAGGTTTCACGATTGAGGCAATGGATTTCTCAAGACCTTTCAGAGGTACACTTGCAACCAAGTATCAACATTTGTTCTTATCTTCTTTCTCTACTAAAAAAGTGAACACTTTAGAAGTAGAATAGTTACAGAAATCGGAGAGTAGGTTATTTACAATAATATTAAACGTTATAGACAATTAGTTAGTCCGAGGGAAAAACAATACCCCCAGCTGATAGAGGTATCATTTCCACGCAAGATTCTCTTGTGCGTTAAGTGAGATATGAATGTCTTAATCCATTTATAATTTTTTTAACCCAAATCTATCTACCACTAAAATGTTTATTTTGATCTGTTGTTCGGTTTACATGCAGCCTTTGAAGGGAAAATAGCTAGCATTAATGAATAGAAGATGACAGAGCTCTTTTATCAAGATAACGCGTGAGCTCATATCACAAGAGATACCATTTAAAAGCCTTTAAGTTTCGAATGTGAACTAATGATTCATCCTTCGTAATCAACCGAATTAGCCCCCTCAGATTAATATCTCTTTAGGAAAATGAACATGTCAACAACATAATAGGTAGAAATAACAATAAAGAACTTTATTAAATCGAAGTCATAAGACATCGTATTGAAAGGTTAATAGAAAGATGGCGACTAGTGGTATAAATTGGTCGAGATTATTTTACTTATTGAATTAATAAATAATACCTATTTTACTAGAAATAACTTGAAAGATTTGTTTAATTTCTAGCCATTACATAATGATGAACGAGAGAAAAATGCTGCTTAACATATTGGATCATATTATGTATATACCAACAAAAGATGAAATTAAAAAAAAAATAAGGGAGGGATTAATTAAAATATTTCTTACACGATATTTTTATTAGCACATAATTTACAAATAGTGTAAATAAAAGCATAAAATGAATCATAAAATTTAAACGCATCGAGTGAAAGAAACAAATTAGGAGATGAAGGAAATCTCTGTACGGGAGCATTGTTGCCATTTGTATGGTTCATTACTTTGACCTCCATTTCAAAACTTTGTTTCAAAGGTTTTTCAATTAATTTAGAATAAGTTTTGTATGTTGAATTTAGGAATAAAATTAGTTTTCTTTGGTCAGGTCTAGTTTCTAAGATATGCTAGATTTATTTTAGAGCGTATATGCCAAAGTTTTGCTATCATCTAACCCTTTATTACTTTGTTTTGTCACATCTAGAGATAAATAACCATACATAGCCTATTTTATTAATCTATTCAGATCTAGATTGAAATGCATCGTACGTGTAAGAATCATTAGATTAGGTTTTGTGTCATCTGTGGACATGTCGCTCTTCCGAGACGTTCAAGCAAAAATTACGGATTTTGTGAAAAAAGTCTATCATGATTACTTTGGAGTGGAGGACCAAGATAAACCATTTGCTCCCCATATTTGCTGTAAAACATGTCTGGAATATTTTAGGGATTGGAGTAATAAGAAAAGGAGAAGTATGCAATTTGGTGTCCCAATAGTGTGAAGGGAAGGCAAAGATCATGTCACCAACTGCTACTTTTTCATGACAAATTACAAAGGCATCAATCTCACAATGTCCCTTCTGCTATAAAACTAGTCCCACATAGCCCTGATCTTTTTGTTCCTGAGCCTGATTTTACTAGGTGTTCTAGCTATGATTCTGAGGCAAGTGTCATTACAGATACAGCTAAGTTTGATGCAGATAAACCAGAAGAGGATCCCCAACTAGTGCAATTTACGCAAGCCGAACTCAACGAACCGCCACAAGACCTGAAACTTTCCAAAGAATCTGGTTAGCTATTGGGTTGACGTCTTCGAGAGAAATGTATGCTGGCACCAAAGAAAACATTCTATTGGTATCGGGACCGAGAGAAAGAATTTAGGATTTTTTTTTACGTTTGATGAAGCCTCTTTACTGGTCTACTCTAACACTATTGCTGACATACTGAACTTAACGGGTGGGGAGTATGATGATATGCAATGGAAACTTTTCATTTACTAATCATACAAAAGTCTCAAGGCCTTTCATCTTAATAACGGTAATTAGTTTTCATGGATCTCTGTTGGACACTCAGCTGCAGTTAAAGAAACCTGTAACAGGATAGAACGCCTGTTGTCTGCTCTCAAATACTAGAGAAACAAATGGCTGATATGTGGCGATTGGACTGATCCTAGGGATTCAAGGCGGATACACAAAGTATCCATGCATTATGTGTTTGTGGGACAGTCGGGCTGACGACCAGCATTATGTCAGACAAGACTGGCCCTCAAGACAAGGTTTAGAACGTTCTGTCCCACCCTCTGTTTGAAACAAGCAAGATATTGCTTCCACTCCTACCCATCAAACTCGGTTTGATGAAGAACTTTGTCAAGGTAATATACAGGGAAGGTAGAGGCTTTTCTTTCCTGCGTAAGAAGTTTCGACGAATCAGCATAGAAAAACCGAAGGCGGGTTTATTTTACTGTCCTCAAATAAGGAAGCTCATCAATGACACCAGTTTTTTATGAAGCACCGAATCCTGCTGAACGACTTGCCTGGTTGTCTCTTAAGTCAGTCATTGCAAACTTCCTCGGCAACCACAAAAGTTCTTAGTATGAGGAAGTGGTTAATGAGTTAATGGAGAATTTCTGCAAAATTTGTGCGCTCATGTCAGTGAAAATGCACTTCCTTCAGTCCCACCTGGACTATTTTCCCGAGAATTATTGATACTTCAGTGAAGAGCAGGGTGAGTACTTTGACCAAGATATCCGTTTTATAGAGGAACGCGACCATGGGCGTTGGGATGTCAAATTTGTGGCTGACTACTGATGGCACTTGAAAAGGGATTTGGTGCCTGCTGGGCACAACCGAAGTTCCTTGAAAAGACCATTTATCCATGACTAGATTTTTTCTATGTAAGTCTTCTGTCTATAAATCAGTTATAAATCTACTATTATGTGTATATTCGCCTACCAATAGATTGAAATATAGGAATTTTTGGCATTTGCTTATATCTCAAAAACTTAATCTGATTATATCAAATGAGCCTGATTTTCCGATTCAGCGCGAAAAATTGGCCTAAAATCAGGTATTATGCGTTAGACCTTGAAAACAGCTCAGACCAATATTATGAGGGATGTCCTTTTATTTACTAAATGCGTCCTCCCTCATTAAAGCTCTCCTTTTACTTGTCTACATAAGTGAGCCCACCCATATGAGGAATGTCATTTCACTTGTCTAAATGAGTCGCCCATTATGAGGAATGTCCTTTGACTTTTTCTAATTGAGCACTCCTTTAGGAAGGATGTCTTTTTGATGTCTAAATGAGCCCTTATTTATAAGGAATATCTATTTTGCTTGTCTAAATAAGCCCTCCTTTAGGAAGGATGTCTTTTTGATGTCTAAATGAGCCCTTATTTATAAGGAATATCTATTTTGCTTGTCTAAATAAGCCCTCCTTTAGGAAGGATGTCTTTTTGATGTCTAAATGAGCCCTTATTTATAAGGAATATCTATTTTGCTTGTCTAAATAAGCCCTCCTTTAGGAAGGATTTCTTTTTGATGTCTAAATGAGCCCTTATTTATAAGGAATATCTATTTTGCTTGTCTAAATAAGCCTTCCTTTAGGAAGGATGTCTTTTTGATGTCTAAATGAGCCCTTATTTATAAGGAATATCTATTTTGCTTGTCTAAGTAAGCCCTCCTTTAGGAAGGATGTCTTTTTGATATCTAAATGAGCCCTTATTTATAAGGAATATCTATTTTGCTTGTCTAAATAAGCCCTCCTTTAGGAAGGATGTCTTTTTGATGTCTAAATGAGCCCTTATTTATAAGGAATATCTATTTTGCTTGTCTAAATAAGCCCTCCTTTAGGAAGGATGTCTTTTTGATGTCTAAATGAGCCCTTATTTATAAGGAATATCTATTTTGCTTGTCTAAATAAGCCCTTCTTTAGGAAGGATGTCTTTTTGATGTCTAAATGAGCCCTTATTTATAAGGAATATCTATTTTGCTTGTCTAAATAAGCCTTCCTTTAGGAAGGATGTCTTTTTGATGTCTAAATGAGCCCTTATTTATAAGGAATATCTATTTTGCTTGTCTAAATAAGCCCTCCTTTAGGAAGGATGTCTTTTTGATATCTAAATGAGCCCTTATTTATAAGCAATATCTATTTTGCTTGTCTAAATAAGCCCTCCTTTAGGAAGGATGTCTTTTTGATATCTAAATGAGCCCTTATTTATAAGCAATATCTATTTTGCTTGTCTAAATAAGCCCTCCTTTAGGAAGGATGTCTTTTTGATGTCTAAATGAGCCCTTATTTATAAGGAATATCTATTTTGCTTGTCTAAATAAGCCCTCCTTTAGGAAGGATGTCTTTTTGATGTCTAAATGAGCCCTTATTTATAAGGAATATCTATTTTGCTTGTCTAAATAAGCCCTCCTTTAGGAAGGATGTCTTTTTGATGTCTAAATGAGCCCTTATTTATAAGGAATATCTATTTTGCTTGTCTAAATAAGCCCTCCTTTAGGAAGGATGTCTTTTTGATGTCTAAATGAGCCCTTATTTATAAGGAATATCTATTTTGCTTGTCTAAATAAGCCTTCCTTTAGGAAGGATGTCTTTTTGATGTCTAAATGAGCCCTTATTTATAAGGAATATCTATTTTGCTTGTCTAAATAAGCCTTCCTTTAGGAAGGATGTCTTTTTGATGTCTAAATGAGCCCTTATTTATAAGGAATATCTATTTTGCTTGTCTAAATAAGCCCTCCTTTAGGAAGGATGTCTTTTTGATGTCTAAATGAGCCCTTATTTATAAGGAATATCTATTTTGCTTGTCTAAATAAGCCCTCCTTTAGGAAGGATGTCTTTTTGATGTCTAAATGAGCCCTTATTTATAAGGAATATCTATTTTGCTTGTCTAAATAAGCCCTCCTTTAGGCAGGATGTCTTTTTGATGTCTAAATGAGCCCTTATTTATAAGGAATATCTATTTTGCTTGTCTAAATAAGCCCTCCTTTAGGAAGGATGTCTTTTTGATGTCTAAATGAGCCCTTATTTATAAGGAATATCTATTTTGCTTGTCTAAATAAGCCTTCCTTTAGGAAGGATGTCTTTTTGATGTCTAAATGAGCCCTTATTTATAAGGAATATCTATTTTGCTTGTCTAAATAAGCCCTCCTTTAGGAAGGATGTCTTTTTGATATCTAAATGAGCCCTTATTTATAAGCAATATCTATTTTGCTTGTCTAAATAAGCCCTCCTTTAGGAAGGATGTCTTTTTGATATCTAAATGAGCCCTTATTTATAAGCAATATCTATTTTGCTTGTCTAAATAAGCCCTCCTTTAGGAAGGATGTCTTTTTGATGTCTAAATGAGCCCTTATTTATAAGGAATATCTATTTTGCTTGTCTAAATAAGCCCTCCTTTAGGAAGGATGTCTTTTTGATGTCTAAATGAGCCCTTATTTATAAGGAATATCTATTTTGCTTGTCTAAATAAGCCCTTCTTTAGGAAGGATGTCTTTTTGATGTCTAAATGAGCCCTTATTTATAAGGAATATCTATTTTGCTTGTCTAAATAAGCCTTCCTTTAGGAAGGATGTCTTTTTGATGTCTAAATGAGCCCTTATTTATAAGGAATATCTATTTTGCTTGTCTAAATAAGCCCTCCTTTAGGAAGGATGTCTTTTTGATATCTAAATGAGCCCTTATTTATAAGCAATATCTATTTTGCTTGTCTAAATAAGCCCTCCTTTAGGAAGGATGTCTTTTTGATATCTAAATGAGCCCTTATTTATAAGCAATATCTATTTTGCTTGTCTAAATAAGCCCTCCTTTAGGAAGGATGTCTTTTTGATGTCTAAATGAGCCCTTATTTATAAGGAATATCTATTTTGCTTGTCTAAATAAGCCCTCCTTTAGGAAGGATGTCTTTTTGATGTCTAAATGAGCCCTTATTTATAAGGAATATCTATTTTGCTTGTCTAAATAAGCCCTCCTTTAGGAAGGATGTCTTTTTGATGTCTAAATGAGCCCTTATTTATAAGGAATATCTATTTTGCTTGTCTAAATAAGCCCTCCTTTAGGAAGGATGTCTTTTTGATGTCTAAATGAGCCCTTATTTATAGGGAATATCTATTTTGCTTGTCTAAATAAGCCTTCCTTTAGGAAGGATGTCTTTTTGATGTCTAAATGAGCCCTTATTTATAAGGAATATCTATTTTGCTTGTCTAAATAAGCCTTCCTTTAGGAAGGATGTCTTTTTGATGTCTAAATGAGCCCTTATTTATAAGGAATATCTATTTTGCTTGTCTAAATAAGCCCTCCTTTAGGAAGGATGTCTTTTTGATGTCTAAATGAGCCCTTATTTATAAGGAATATCTATTTTGCTTGTCTAAATAAGCCCTCCTTTAGGAAGGATGTCTTTTTGATGTCTAAATGAGCCCTTATTTATAAGGAATATCTATTTTGCTTGTCTAAATAAGCCCTCCTTTAGGCAGGATGTCTTTTTGATGTCTAAATGAGCCCTTATTTATAAGGAATATCTATTTTGCTTGTCTAAATAAGCCCTCCTTTAGGAAGGATGTCTTTTTGATGTCTAAATGAGCCCTTATTTATAAGGAATATCTATTTTGCTTGTCTAAATAAGCCCTCCTTTAGGCAGGATGTCTTTTTGATGTCTAAATGAGCCCTTATTTATAAGGAATATCTATTTTGCTTGTCTAAATAAGCCCTCCTTTAGGAAGGATGTCTTTTTGATGTCTAAATGAGCCCTTATTTATAAGGAATATCTATTTTGCTTGTCTAAATAAGCCTTCCTTTAGGAAAGATGTCTTTTTGATGTCTAAATGAGCCCTTATTTATAAGGAATATCTATTTTGCTTGTCTAAATAAGCCCTCCTTTAGGAAGGATGTCTTTTTGATATCTAAATGAGCCCTTATTTATAAGCAATATCTATTTTGCTTGTCTAAATAAGCCTTCCTTTAGGAAGGATGTCTTTTTGATATATAAATGAGCCCTTATTTATAAGCAATATCTATTTTGCTTGTCTAAATAAGCCCTCCTTTAGGAAGGATGTCTTTTTGATATCTAAATGAGCCCTTATTTATAAGCAATATCTATTTTGCTTGTCTAAATAAGCCCTCCTTTAGGAAGGATGTCTTTTTGATGTCTAAATGAGCCCTTATTTATAAGGAATATCTATTTTGCTTGTCTAAATAAGCCCTCCTTTAGGAAGGATGTCTTTTTGATGTCTAAATGAGCCCTTATTTATAAGGAATATCTATTTTGCTTGTCTAAATAAGCCCTCCTTTAGGAAGGATGTCTTTTTGATGTCTAAATGAGCCCTTATTTATAAGGAATATCTATTTTGCTTGTCTAAATAAGCCCTCCTTTAGGAAGGATGTCTTTTTGATGTCTAAATGAGCCCTTATTTATAAGGAATATCTATTTTGCTTGTCTAAATAAGCCTTCCTTTAGGAAGGATGTCTTTTTGATGTCTAAATGAGCCCTTATTTATAAGGAATATCTATTTTGCTTGTCTAAATAAGCCTTCCTTTAGGGAGGATGTCTTTTTGATGTCTAAATGAGCCCTTATTTATAAGGAATATCTATTTTGCTTGTCTAAATAAGCCCTCCTTTAGGAAGGATGTCTTTTTGATGTCTAAATGAGCCCTTATTTATAAGGAATATCTATTTTGCTTGTCTAAATAAGCCCTCCTTTAGGAAGGATGTCTTTTTGATGTCTAAATGAGCCCTTATTTATAAGGAATATCTATTTTGCTTGTCTAAATAAGCCCTCCTTTAGGCAGGATGTCTTTTTGATGTCTAAATGAGCCCTATTTATAAGGAATATCTATTTTGCTTGTCTAAATAAGCCCTCCTTTAGGAAGGATGTCTTTTTGATGTCTAAATGAGCCCTTATTTATAAGGAATATCTATTTTGCTTGTCTAAATAAGCCTTCCTTTAGGAAGGATGTCTTTTTGATGTCTAAATGAGCCCTTATTTATAAGGAATATCTATTTTGCTTGTCTAAATAAGCCCTCCTTTAGGAAGGATGTCTTTTTGATATCTAAATGAGCCCTTATTTATAAGCAATATCTATTTTGCTTGTCTAAATAAGCCCTCCTTTAGGAAGGATGTCTTTTTGATATCTAAATGAGCCCTTATTTATAAGCAATATCTATTTTGCTTGTCTAAATAAGCCCTCCTTTAGGAAGGATGTCTTTTTGATGTCTAAATGAGCCCTTATTTATAAGGAATATCTATTTTGCTTGTCTAAATAAGCCCTCCTTTAGGAAGGATGTCTTTTTGATGTCTAAATGAGCCCTTATTTATAAGGAATATCTATTTTGCTTGTCTAAATAAGCCCTCCTTTATTAAGGATGTCCTTATAGTTGTCTAGATGAGCCCTCTCTTATGAAGGATGTCCTTTTACCTGATTAAATGAGCACTTCTACTAGGGATGTCATTTTATTTGCCTAATTAGGCCTGTCCCTTTCGGCGATGTCCTTTTACTAGTCTAGTTGAGCTCTCCCTTACTAGGAATGTCATTTTTATTGTCTAAATTAGCCATAAATTAAGTGTGATATTTTTCTTATGAGGGCTGTCCTTTTATTGTTTAAATGAGCCCTCCCTTATGAGGGGTTTCCTTTAATTGCTATATATGACCTCACCTAAATGATGGGTATCCATTTATTTGTCTAAATAAGCCCTCCCTTATGAGGAAAGTCCCTATATTTTCTCCAAATAGTATAGGACAGATGTCTTTTTATTTGTGGTAAGAGATGTCCTTTATCTTTTTCAAAGTGTGATTTTCCTTATAAGGATTTTCTTTCATTTCGGTAAGGGAGGGGGTGTCCTTTATTTCTCTAAATTAGGTCTCCTGTGTTTGGCCTTTTTAAGTAACGAAGAAAATTAGTCGGATGGGGTTAGATTATTCGACTCCTGCTTAGTTTGTTAGAAGAGCTGTTTTAACTTGGTTTATTAATTTTCAGTCCTCAGTTTTATAGAAATGGTTTAAATGGTAGTTAACATCGTTTGGAAAAGTGACTCGACCTCAATGGATCTTATGTTAAAAAATAAAATTTATATTTAATATTTTCCAATTTTATTATATATTAATACGAAATATTTGAGTAACCCTTTGTTTTCCTTTCATCGCTGGTAGCGAAGCTCTGCGGGAGATAAGCTTTTCTATCCCTTCCTACTCGTATGATTGGAAGACTGTCTAGCGCCACTTTAGAATCTTGTATCACTTATAGGTAAACAGATGTATAAACGTGTGTAGGTAATCTTAGAGTTAACGTAATCTTTCGGTCGATGAAGGTAATAAGATGGTTGTTCTTCTAATGTAGTGTGTCTGCTGTCACCTTCTAATTCTTGATTCTCAGGCTGACCTTGAGTGGACCCTAGAGCTTTTGCTGCAGTTGTTTTTTTCTCGGGCTGAAATTGAGTGGACCCCATGGCCTTTGAATTAGTTCTTCTTTTTCTCTCGCACTGACCTTGAGTGAATCCTAAGGCCTTTGATGTAGTTCTTCCTTTTCTCAATGACTGACCTTGAGTCGACCCTATGGCCTTTGCTCTAGTTCTTTTTCTCTCGGATTGGCCTTGAGGGAATCAAATGGCCTTTGATCTAGTTCTTGTGTATCAAAGAGTTTATTAGTTTTGATATTAAAAAACAACCATAGAAACTTCATTTTACGGTAACCTCACGACCGCTAATCACTAATTTGCCCAAATTGTTTTTCTTTGGAAAATTGTTTCTCCCAATTGTCATATTTCTCCCTTTTTTCACTATCTTGCTCCCCTTTACAATTTTCTCCTTTGATAAATCCTTTTGTACAATAGACCTTTAATAATAATAATAATAATGATAAAGAATGAATCTCATTTGTCAACCCTCCCTCTCTCCCGTGCTGAGGTAACCAGCCAAGACGTCTCGTGGAATGACTCTCACTATAAAACCTTCCGAATTAATTCTCCCTTTCATTCCTTTTTTCCCTTTCAAACCCCTTCGGCCCCACGCAACCTTGCGTGCGGCCGCACTTTAATCAATGATGCATCTTTACCCCAACCGCAATCTTCACTCCCATCCCCCATACCATATGAACTTCCCCTTTGTAACCTCAGCACTCTAAAGGTCCGGATTTATTTATTAAATACAGTGAAGAAAGTCTAAAGGGGTGTGGGGTGCATGTCCTACAGAGAGGTTGGGAAGTGGGGAGTGTGCGTGTGTGGGGAAGGGAGGCGAGTGGAACTGCGAGAAAGGATACTACAAGTAAACAACAAGGCGTAACACGGTTTTTATTTTATTTTTTGATCTTTTTAATTCTCATTCATACTGCCTCATGTGTATCTCACTGCAGGCTGGAGTTTAGCGTGAGGTTCTATTCCCTGGGCGCTACATCATGGGGTTTCAGCGCTCTTTCAACACTCCTTGGTCCAAATGGGGTAATAAGAGAGACCCCATGTGTTGATCTCACGATAAGAGCGACACTCTTTTAGCTCTTTGACACGTTAGGGCCACGTGTTAACATGGCTACATGGAGTACATAGCGTGCGTGCGGGAACATAATAATTACAATTAAAAGGGATGTTTATGATTGTGAATAACAACCCAATGCAGCGGTTTGATAACATGTGGGAGCGAGGAAATGGGATTGACATACGTACATGTATGTATAATGATGCACACAAGAAGTGAATTGGCCTACAGATGCTTAAATAGAGACAATGAAGCGAAAGGTTTGGCTTTGCTTATTTGAGAGTGCGTAAGATTTTCTAGTCATAGTCACGGCTGTCAAATCAAGAGAATAAAGTGGAAGAATGTAGGAAGAATTTTACTACCTTAAATATCTCTTAACCATTTATTCATCACTCTATCTACTCTTCACACTAAATCTCTCTATTAAGTTCTCCGTCCGTCTCTGCTCTCACTAGATCTTTCCTTCTGCGATAGTTTCACTCTCATACACCTTCCAGCAACACCCCATACTCAACTCCATAAAAATGAGTTAAAGCTCTGATTGCGAAGGATTTTCTACTACCATTTAAAACATTGTGGTGGCAATCTATTACCACTCTAATTCATGATGCGTCCTAGAAAACTAAAATTTCGCACTTGTTTGATTGTAAGACCAATCAAATTTCGCGCTTCGCCCCACCCTTTCTCACAGATACCACTACCTTGCTCTGTTTTGTATTTAATTTTAGTCCCTTCTTCATACACTACCTGTCAGTTTCTTTCAACATTTTCGACTCCTCTTCACTCAGTTACTAATTCCAGGTATTCAGCATAAGGAAACATAGATATAATATGTCACTTTCCATTCCCCGTCAATCTTACACCTCTTTCTTTCCCGTTTGTACTCCGATCATAATTTCATTCCTTAAATTAGTAGACATATATGGCGACATAGTACAACATTGAAGTATCTCTGCTCTTATTTATGTCAGTCTACCTCACACTGGTGACCATTTATCCCCGTGCTCTCTAACATTTACATCTGAAGTAGTAATCATTTGCATGTATGCTTCCTATTTTGTCTCAACTGCATGTTTAACATCGTTATTCCATCGTTTTTTTTCTATTCATTTTCTGGCATACACAATTGGTTAAAATTCCATTAGATCCATCTAAATACAAGGCCCGAAAGGTCTACATACCCTACATACACCTACAATTTCCTTACTTCTCGATTATCTTAAAAGTAGCTTTAAAAGCATTATGGAGGAAAGCATCACGTTAGTTTTTACCTTAGGGTTTTAAGGTGATGATAATAATAATATCTTAGAATCTTTAATTTAGAGTGAGAATTTTCCCTCCCTCAACACTTTGATTGGATAGAATACGTTAAAGCATTTAAATTGTTTACTACTATACAATAATATTGGTTATTAATGTATCTAAAGGAAAAATAAAATATCCGGTGCATAAGTGAAGCAAAATTGTGTTTTTTTAAACAACCCCAAAAGAAACTCCAACTACTAACTAGATCTGTAAATTAATCATTATTTAATATTTTCCATATTAGTTTATTTTTCTCTTAACGAAAATAATATTAAAAAAATCCGAATTTTTTATTTTGTCAAATTCCGTACAATGAATTACTGTGTCTCTTTAGGGAGCAAACATCTGTTTTTGACAGATTGATCAAGGGAGAAAATTGTGAAGCAGAGCAGGATAGTGAAAAAAATAGAGGATTGAGAAAAACAACTTTCCAAATAAAAACAATTTTAGCAAATTTGTGGTTAACGGTTGTCAGGTTACAATACTATTAAATTTATATGGCATTTTTTTTTATTTCCAAACTAAGAAACTCTATGATACCCAGCCTAACATTAGATGAATTTGAAATTAAGTTAGAATAATTTTCAGTAGTCTTAGAGGAAGGGGACAGATTCACCTAGTCACACCCTTCCAAAGAACTTGTTTACCTCTCATAGATGTGGCCCCACCATTTAATAATAATTTAAGAAAAATCATTTCCGTTCTTTGGGAGTTTTCAATCTTGTTGGTTGAGTGATGTTTTAGAGACACAAAGCAAGAAAATATCTTGAGCTATAACATGTCTCTGTTGTTGTTGCTTTTATTTTTTTTAGCTGCGTGGGACCAGTTGAAATGTATGCTTTCTCCGACCTCTTGTATAATTTAGGTAGACAGGTTTTGATCCTACAGCCTGCGATGTAGGCCCCCGGCGGCCTTAACACAATTAAGTGAGACTGTTCTGAGGGACCGAGAGTGGAGGCTGTTAAATGCTGCTGAAATTCTATAGCCTTCCCTTGTCTTAGCAGTTTATGCAACAATTAAGAAATGGAAGTTCTATTGCAACTTAACCTCCATCGGGATGCATCCAATTAAGCTGGTCCTATATCAGGATTGAATACAAGTTGGGTGATTGTGTCATATCCATTTGGGAATGACTCACCACTCTACAACTCTTTTTCTTTTGCACTAAAGGGTGGCTAGATTTAAAAAAAACACAGCCTACTGGGCACCTAAAATGTCCCTAAGTAATTGGAAATCAAAATCCGGCACAAAAAATAAACCACATAAAACTCGACCTTTATACCGTGACTGCCTTCACTTCCATCGATTTCGGCTCAGAATCCAATTTATCAATTCCCCTCATCTACCGTTACATTAACAGATTAAAGGGGTGATGGCCTCTGCTCTGTGCTAGACAGTGAGTGAAGTTGACTCGCATAAAGGCAGTACTTTATCGGCTATGATTTGATTTGCATTAACTACCCTTTAATTGCCTACATCGGGACGGGCAGAGGGAAGTCCCCCAGAGGAAAGTCCGCATTCTTGCAAGAATGCGGACAAGTTTGATCACTCAAAGCAATTACTCTCATAAATCGCTAATGGATATTCGACACTTAAGCTCGTTTTATCTACATGTATTATTCATGCGCTCTATCTCCTGCATTGTAGCCTCGCGTTGCGTGTCTCCGCCTTGAAAACTAATAGGGATATAAAACCCATTTGAATAACTCTAATCTCGACACCTTTTACCTCTTATTTTGTTTGGTTATCACCCTACTCCACCTGTTTCTTCTACTTCTCCCTATACTTCGATTAATACATACGCATATGTACGTAGTTACGAACACATAGAACAACAACACATCGCGTGTGTCAACAAAAGAGACGATGGGGTTGTTTTACGGAGAGGAAGAATTTGGGGTTGAGAATTAGCGCCCTAATCGGTAGCCATAGCAACTTAATCTTAAGGACCTTGACGAAACAGACCAACGAATAAACAGAGAAAATTACATAAAAAAGGCGAAGGCATAAGTTTACATAGAAAATAAATGCTGAGGAAGAATTAGGGGCAGAGATAAGGAGAATCAGGTAGATAAGAAGAGAGGAATCGGCTGATAGATAATTTATTATGTTTTTTAATTTAAATTGTCATAGCAACGGTGTCGTATTAGGCAGTAAGAGTGTAAAGAGAGAAATGTAGAGAAGATGGAAATGTGTGGAAGATAAAAAAAACAGAGATCTTATAGGGGCATTTGGGCGAGAGGACTCCAAACACAGAAGGTGTGGGCACGGGGTAGGCAAACAGGATGCGTAGGGGTAGGGGGACCACACGAGCATACATATTGCATATGAAATACCCCGTGTGGCTAACCCAAGGGATAGATAAGGAGGGATGGGGGTGGGGGGTCTTAGAAAGAAACATGAGGGGGAAGAATGTAGCCTACAGGAGGGAAGAGGGTAAAGTAAACCAGCCCCCATTTCATGCCTGGCCCCGAAAAGGGATGTACAGACAAAAACTGGTCGGCCACACATCCGCGAGGCCAAGGAACGAAAAGGAAGAGTAAGAGAGAGTAACGAAATGATCTAGATAGGAAATAAGATTAAGAAGGAAACCGAGATAAAAGTCACAGAAAAAATAGAAAATAATGCGGCCAGGCAGAGGCCGAAGAGAGAGAGAGAGAGAGAGAGAGAGAGAGAGAGAGAGAGAGAGAGAGAGAACTACAGAAATAGGAACCAGCAAAGACCCTAAGGTCTGCTCAAGGCCAGTTCGCTTAAACATTCTAACGTTAGTGTATCAGGCTCTTTTTTTTGTTATATATATATATATATATATATATATATATATATATATATATATATATATATATATATATATATATATTAACTATTTCAACTCTACGGTACACACTTATCTACATGTGTACCCTTGACATGCAGGTTTAGCTATCCCTCAAATACACAAACATAAAACGCTTTTTCGAACCGGGGGGGGGGTGATAGGACAGTACTCTCTTCTCCCGCAGGCGTCGCCTGCTAGTGGTGAAAATTATATACTTAAAGGACAGACAAAAAAAGAAAAGGGGAATTCACATTGACTCCCTGCATGGAGGTGTCACTGGCATCTTTCTATTCATTCATTTCATTTTAATCCTCAACTCCTTATAATATATGACGTTTTAATCTGTGCTCCTACTACGTTATATTTACGCTATTGAAGTACACGAGAGAGAAATAAAGAGAGAGAGAAAGAGAGAAAGAGAGAGAGAAAGAGAGAGAGAGAGAGAGGGAGAGAGAGAGAGAGAGAGAGAAGAATAATACAAAGCATAAGAAGAAGCGGAACGGGAGGAAGAAAAGAAGGCGAATGAGAATAAAAAGAAGAAGAATAAGAGAAAGAAGAAGAAGAAGAACTACAGAACTACAGAACTACAGAATCTAGGACCAGCAAAGACCCTAAGGTCCGCTCGAGGCTAGTCCGCTACACTAAATCAAAAACTAAGATACACCCTTATCTACGAGTGTATCTCTAACATGCTATTTTTTTTTCTTTTAATACTATCTACTGTACACACTTATCTACATGTGTACATTATCGTGCAATTTTAACTAATCAAACTAGGGGTCGGGGGAGATAGAAAGTTTTCCTTCTCATCTTCCGCAGCCACTCGACTGCTAGTGGTGAAAAGCTAATTTAGGGATAGAGACTACTTATAGGATAGGCGGAAAAGAAATGGGACATCTAAGCTACACATGCAGAGAATCGCCGGCATCATTTTTAGTCATCATAATTTCATATCCTTAAACCTCCGCTCCAAACTCTCTCTCTGCAAGGACGTTTAAATTCACAGTGCTCAACTACGTTATATTTAAACTATTCAAATGCACGTCGAGACGATTTTTGAACATATTAACCGAAGTGCTATCTACTACGTGGGTGGGCAGCCGATTCCAATTTTGAGTAACTTTAAATGTAAAATAGTTTTGGGCTATACTAGTGTTAAAACGCTTGTTCACTAATTTTAACCCGTGCTGACGAGTATTTCCCCTATGATCCAGTTCGAACAGATTGCGAAAGTCCACGTTTGAGAAACCCTTTAGTATTTTAAATACTTCTATTAGCTGGCCACGTAATCTTCTGCTTTCTAGCGATGGCAAATCTAAAGCCCTGAGCCTTTCCTCGTATGATCTATTCCTCAGCTCTGGAATTAATTTCGTAGCCCTACGCTGCAGAAGAAGAAGAAGAAGAAGAAGAAGAAGAATTACTATGCGAAAATTTCTTAATGATGGCTAAAAAATTCCAGAAATCAGAATTGGATGATTTACGGAATTCCCATTCCTTAATTCCAAGAATCCAATCTCGGACATTTTAGTTATATGAAATTTCGACCTTGAAAAATCTCGCTGCTCAAAACCTGAATAAACCTTACAACTCGTAATTTTGGGCTCCACTTTTACGATCACGAGTTTTCTTCTATTTTCCTTTTCAAACAGAATCTTCTTCCATTGCCTTTATTTGTTATTTATTTTCCTTTTATTCTCTATTTTTTTCCGATCTTAAATAAACCAAAATCAAGGATCAATGAGGTTGATAGGGAGTAAATAATGTGTAGTCATCGGATTACGTAGTAGGTAGGCTTCTGGTACCCAAATTGCTCGATTCAATAGGCCCAAAAGGTATCTCCGCAAAGTGGACGCGAATTGGTCTTATTAAATCCAGGCACCCTTTACTAATATATATATATATATATATATATATATATATATATATATAATGTAAAGATTCAATATTGTATGAATAATATTATTGGATTTGTAAATGTACCTCTTTCATTCACATCCAAGAAGAAACAAAGGAAAATGGTTGAACACCTACTTTGATAAAACTCCCCAAGTTGTGTCTTTAGATAGAATTATCAAAGACGGATCTTTAATGAGGAGCCCGGGTAAACACAGCTGTTGACTGTAAGATCTGTTGCATTGACAATCGTATCAAATTACACATATAAGAGTTTAACCGTGTAAATGTACACACCGTGTACAAGCTTCCTAGCTCCGCCTAGGGGGTGGAGAAATGCGACCAAACGGAGGTAGGTCATCCCACGGTCATTTCCAGGCCACGTCCCCTGCATTAGAAGGGCATATATAAATAAGAAAAGGGAGAGAGTAAGCGAAATTCAGATTTCATTCATTGATTAAGACCTTCAATCGTAACGAATTCACTTGCGTTCACGCTCCCGCATTTAATCCACTAAGTCTTGTCTCGCCCCTAACTCGTACTTGCGTTGATAATGTATATAGTACTAGTCTCCCGCCTAGTACGCTCCGTGTCGTGCCGCTTGCACCGTAATATTTCGTTATTATAATAAAGTGTTTATTATCCTATGTCCATTTTTCGCCTAAAACCTTCGGTAAGCCTAGTTAAGTAGAAGACCACCTTAAAATTGTTTATTTTTGGAGTCAGATAAATAATTCGCAGTGACGCCACCCTTCACATATAAACTGGAAGTCTTCGCGCCCTTGTAAGGTGGGGGTTACAGAAACCTCTTTCATTCAGATCCAATTGATTCAGCGTCATCCGGAGCTACATAACTGGTAACCTTGTCGTCTACAATACCACTTACCTAGCACCCAATCAATGGCAAGTCCTCAAATGCTCTAAATTACGTCACCAGCATATTTGCGTCTCGCGGCTTTTATGTATTTAATAATTTTTTGCAATGGTAAATTAATCAACTGCGGAAAATGCCCTTTTAAATTGCTTGTCTCATTATTACACAAGAATGCGTCAATTATCTGCCAAGAATTTCTTTACTTAATTCCTACCTATATTGTTTTTCTCTGCTGATTTAGAATGTATAGTCCGTTTTACTCCATCATATCAGCTTATCCAGCTATATTCTCATAGGTAAATTCTTTCATTACAAATATATGGCCTTCTTAAATGTTATCAGGATATTTTTAGCCTGTTTGATTAGTTTTATAATATATTTTTTTACTTCTCAGGCATATAGATAGATTGTTTGATAACACTACAACAAATTTTAGTGTCAAGAAAAAAAACACAGATCTATTGTTAATTTTATTATGAAGTTGAGTTTTGCTGAATTTGAATTTGATAACAAAAAATTCCCATCCCGTAATATTTTCTTGTAAATTCGTGATCCAATAATTATGCAATTAATACCGATTTCCACGCTACTATAAATGTATTTCGCTCGCAAAGTCAGATTAAATGTGTCCATTGTAATTAATTGATGAATATATAATAAATTAGCATGTTTGTTAGCATTATATAATATATTAACCTACATTTTAGTATTTACTTCTTCGTTTGTAAGACGTCTCAGGTGTGTCACGCTTCACGTTCCAGAAAGGTCAGCCTAGCATAGCAGGACTCCATTTTCCCTTATACCTCTTTTCCATTGACGCTATATTTTGATGAAACCTCTGTCCATGTTCATCACTCCCAACTCCTACATTCTCTGAGAAGAAGTAAAGATGAGAATGAAGAAAGTGTAACTTCAGTAACATATTGCATCCGAGATCTTGTAGCACTTGATTAGGCTCTCCACTATACGCTCTCTCTGGGCCCCTTGGTGCTTTCCCAGAAGTTCTTTGCATACACCCTTGAATGCATGCCAGGTCTATAGCTCAGTTTCATTCATTGCTGCCTAGAAGTCCTCATCAGCCATAAGTTGACGAATCAGAAGGCATATGAATATGCCTTCTTTAACCTCAGCATCACTTATTTTAGGGAATATCACTTTCAGGTACTGGAAACATGGCTTGTTATGTTGTAGTTCTTTGTTAAATTCCTTCATTAGGCCTAGTTTTATATTCAGTGGTGGCAAAAGTATCTTCTTCTACTTTACTAGTGGTTCATGAATTAGATTATGGTATCCAGGCGCCATAGTTTCCCGAGGTGACCATTCTGAGCCTACATAATGTTCTGATCTGGCACTTCTGTTCGACTTGCAAAGAAAGCACATAAACTTGGTGTATCCAGTTTGTAGCCCAGCCTTTGTCCTGGTCACCCACTTCCCCTGTAAAGTAGAGTTCATAAAGTTTCTTCACATGTTTAGTCAACTGTCTCTTGTATTGTCTTAATGTAACTGATCTACATATATAACAGAAACTCTCTGGGGAATTTTTGCACTCTCTAGTTATTTTAGCTCTGTCTCCTGCAAAGAAAAAACACTGTAGTATGTTAAAAATAATATAACTAGTAACAACAACAAATATTAAATAAAAAATAAAAATAGGAAGCATTTATAGTAAGTTACAAAATTAGCAAGCGTTACATAAGAAATACCACAGATTTGGACTCGTATAATAAATGAATATTAAGTATACTTTCATAAATTTCATAGGTTAGGTTGACAAATACCCTAGAAATACCCCTTTAAAATTATATAAAAATCCGTTTATAACTTTTAGAGTTGTCAGTTTCGGTCTATTCCTGTTTGCATTCAATCCCTACGGAACCATCAGTGGATTTAACTTAAGTAAGGTGGTAATTTATGAGAAACTGGAGAGTCGCAGAAAGAGACGAATATTATATTCATGATTCACACAAAAAATACCCCTAGGAAAGTTTATTCTCATTTGCGTTTAATTCTTATTGTACAGTAATGAATAGTTCGTGGAAAAATGATCCAAGTCGGTTTCTTTATATATGTGCGACGATTACCATGCCATATAAACAGTCTCAAATTATAAAATTTGTCAAGATGTATAAATCATAATTTGGAATTTTTAAAATTTCCAAGATTTAAAGAGAAGGAACATATTCCTATTTCTGCATGGTTCGAGAAGGAAGGCTGTATGTAGTCTGAAAGATATGAAATATGTCCCTAGAGTCTGCATTTTGTCTCTTTTGCATTCATATTGTTCTCGAAGGGAAAAATGAATGACAAATAAGGAAAATATTCGGACTACATCGACTTATTTTTTTCCGTCTGAGTGCTTCTGTCATTTCATATGCAAGTTTTCTTTCTATTTTCAGAAAATAAGAAGAAAGCTCACTGCTGTAAAGCTTGGCATTCCTTCTGCGATGAGACCGCATCCCATGATCCTGGAATTATAATACCTACCCGGTACAAATCTTGTAGTTTGATAATTCTAATAATGAATCCTTGA
Organism: Ceratothoa steindachneri; assembly: GCA_963969495.1. Lineage (NCBI taxonomy): Eukaryota > Metazoa > Arthropoda > Malacostraca > Isopoda > Cymothoidae > Ceratothoa > Ceratothoa steindachneri. The sequence continues at coordinate 87,212,097 of OZ018334.1, read as the reverse complement.
CCAATGCCAATGACCGGTTCCAGTTGCATAGGCCTCTAAACATCGCTTCAAATGAAATGAGACTTCCCAACCAGGTCAAACTTAAGGATCTTACCAAGGATTTAGTACTCTTTAAATTAGGTCCTGAGATCTAAGCTCACGACTTAGAGAGGATAACTTGCTGGCTCATGGAATCACATTGCCTGGTATAGGAACCGAGAGAATGAATTCGGCAAGTTTATTGCAGTGTTCGGAAATACCCCTTCCTTAGTGAATGCTGCAATGGTGAGGGGCTAATCTAATCATTGGGATTGCAATATAACGCATCGAAATCTAGCTTATTTATAGACACGTCAAGACGAAGTTTAAAAGCCGTACTTTTTGCATTGGGAATAAAGTTACATCCCTCACCGTAGCACATTTTGTACAAGTTATTGAGGCTACGATGACATGAAAAGTTTACTGAATGCTCTCGTATGAATATCATAACTAAACTACTTTATTATTATTATTTTATAGTACATAATAACTATTGCTAATGGCTGTTCTTCTAAAAGTTATTTCCCAACGCATAAGAACTCTTAATTTCACCACAGGCGTGAAACATTCAAATGAATAGATTGTTTAATCTAATAGAAAAAAAAAATTCATTATTTTTTTAACATGTGGCGATTGTATTGGGAATGCAATACGAAATAGCCATGCATCGTCTGCAAATGAGATAGCCGATCAGATGTGAAGCACTACTACGCATGGAGTGAATGGCTATCCAGAGATAATTTTGAATCTAGGCATCATAATATGTTTCAGTGCGCCTTGTACCACCAACAGAGATTTTGCTCTCATTGCTTCATATTAAGCTGGCTTGATACATTTCTTTTTTCAAACTAATGCATCAGGGTGGGGGGTATGCATTGCCATATCTCAAGAGTTAAATTGCTTAATATATGTATATGATGCAAACTAAATGTTGTATTTAATATGATCCTGAAATTCAAACTTTGATGAAGACTATTTAGTTCGAAAACGCAATGACTCCAACTGAGACGAATACCTGGCAGGTATTTAAATCAGTTGTGGGTGATTTTCTTGGCAACTGTAAAAGTCGAATCCGTTTTTAGAGAAGTTAATGGAAACTTTCAATGTTCATGGGTCGCGCACGTCCATAAAAATGGACTTTTTGTGGTCCCACTTGGAGTATTTTCCTAAATTTTGCGGGATTATAGTAAATGATTTTACCAAGATATGTATCAAAATACTGGAAAAAAGGGACCAGGAAAACTGAGATAGCAATACACTAGCGCGCTATCGCTGGTGTTTGAAGCAAGACGTGCCAAGAGTAGAACAGAAACGGGAAGTCAAAAATCTGTATTCCTTTGTCAACATAATTTCTTTCATATTTATTGTAGAGATAAAATGATTTGGTAACATTTTTATCATTTTTAACGTGTTCTCATAATATTACTCGTATTTAAAGTGTTTAAGCTCTAACAACAAAAGCAATTTCGGGCTAAAATTTGAATTATAAAAAATGGCCAATACAGCAAACCCTTGACTTGAGTGAGGACAACCAATGTCATTTGTGAATTCAACAAGGTCCAACTATATAATATAGGTCGGAAAACTCGTTGCAGCAGAGGGAAAAATTCCATATGCATACTAATGTTTATTAGGCCATCTGAAACTTTTGCGTCGCTTTGGAAAAGCAAAACTATATATTTTTTGAACTCAATTTAATAAATTTTATGTAGTAGTTAGCCTTTTTCTAAATTCATTTACAATTCTATCACTACACTAACTCTATAATTTAAGAAGGGGATCTTTTTGAGTATTTGAATAATAATTTCATCTTAGTTTGGTTATGACTTATGTTTTTTTTATCAAAGTTCAGAAATAAATATAAGGATCGAAATTGTGTGAATTTTTTAAAACCTAAAGATTTATAATTGGTGAAGTTTAGAAAATGTATTTTTATATATCTTCTTTAACTCTATATTTTAGCAACGTGATATTTTGAAAGGGGGGAAATTTAGTTTAGAGTTCCTTACTATAAATGGTGAAGTTCAGAAAATTTCTAAAAATTTAATCATGGCTGCTCTTTTTTATATTTTAATCTAAGTAGCGAAGCGCAAGCGAGTCGCGAAGCCATTGCTTAGTTTATTTTAAAAGATACGTAACAAAATTGTTTGACAAAATAAGAATTGATGTGAAAAAAACATTGAGTTAACAACACACCTCTCCCAAAGGAGGACTAGACTACTAGGGCTACGCTCTTAACTAAGACTAGGTTAACCGAGCTACGTTCTTTAACTAAGGCTAGTTTAGAGAAGCTATGTTCTTAACTAGGACTAGGCTAGCCGCGCTATACTCTTAACAAGGACTATGATAGCAGAGCTACGCTGTTAACTAAGACTAGCTTAGCCGAACTACGCTGTTAACTAGGACTAGCTTAGCCTAACTACGCTCTTACCTAGTACAAGTGTTACCGAGCAACGCTCTTCACTAAGTTTAGGCTAACCGAGCTATGCTCTTAACTAGGACTCGGAAAGCCGAGCTACGCTTGTAACAAGGATTCTGGAAGCGAGCTACGCTGTCAACTAGGACTAGCTTAGCCGAGCAACGATCTTGAGTAGGTTTGGACTTGCTCTTAACTAGGACTAAGGTAGCTGAGTACGCACATGCGAGGACTAGGTTATCCTAAATCCGTAAATAAACAAGCCAATTTTGTCAAGAACCTGTTCAAACAAATTTGCGAGAGTCGCAGTTCTCGCTAGCCTCGCGGATGCGGTGTTGGTATTATAGCGTCTAGGTGTCGGGTTCAATCCCACGCGAGGGCGTGGACAAACCAGAGCGCATGTAGAGGCCTGGACAGCGAATGGTAGCGGCGCTGTGCCTACACAGGTCATTGCACACACATAGCCAATTGCATCACCACTGTATTTCTACTCACGTCTTCACAGCGGAATATACACACTCTTTTCCTATGTTCCAAGGGATGATGGGTAGTTTATGCAGATACCCTTACAGCAGAACGGTTCCTACCCGATCGTTGGGTGGTGTCAACTACTTCCCGATACCTCCCGCCCCTAAAGAGGATCAGCTCCTGGCCACCTTCGGCTTCCTAGCGATTGTCATACTGATCTTTATTTTGATTTCATTATACGGTCGAGGTGATCTCGTCTTCATAAAGAGGACTCTCGTGGACGAGCGAAAGGCGGGTGGTGTAACATAGTGTGACTAATGTGACTAGTACCAGTACCTAGTGCATATAGTGACTATTTTGCTTAATGCATACTCTGTCTGGTTCCTAGTATACCTAATCATAATGTGACTAGTGTACGTAATGTCTAGCGCGGCTAACTCATAGTGTGCCTAGTGATTAGTGGCTAATGTGCCTAGTACGTAGTGTGTTAATTCCCAGTAGCTACTGACTGGTGTACCTGGTGTCTAATGCCTTGTGTGTCTATTGATTATATATAAATATCGCGGTCAAACAGCTGTATTTTTCTTCCTGAGGTCAAGACAATCATGAGTAAGATATGCCATTGAGAGGAAAATAGGACAAATTACATATTATCAAATTGAACATTTTAATGTTAATAGATCATTTGCAGATTTTTAATTAGTATTATTTCATTTTTGTAAACCGAATTATATAAAGAAAATCATATAATAATAAATTAGGGCAAGTTTAAAAGACATATATAAGGTATTTATAAAAATCAGAATGAAAGGAAATTAGATGAGACCAAGGAACCCTTCTCCTGAGTCCTTTGCTTAACCTAAGGTCTATTGATAGCCTTTTGCGCAGAGATTGGATTCACCCAGAGCGATTTGTTCTATAGCTTGGCCTCCAAAGACATTTTTATTTTTATTTTTTTGGTTATAAATGGCTTTTTAGTGTTATTCCTAACGACAGAGAATTTTCTGAGACCCTTAGCCCTTGTTTTTCTCAATACGGACAGAGGCACTCCGCTTAAAATGGCTTTGCTCCTGGTATGAGGTTTTATAGCCCCTTCTTCTTTGTTGTGAAAAAGATATCTAGGGGTAAGAGGTCGGAATTCTGGTTGAACCATTTTCTTTCTAGGTTGAAAGCTATTCTCTACATTTTGGAGGGGGTGGGGGTGAAGGGGGAAGGGGGGGGAGAATTTGCGGAAAAGATTTTCCTTTACCTAATTCCTTCACAATATAAATCTTCTCCTAATGAGAAAGTTTCTTTTACTGGCCAATTTATCAGAAAGTGCTTCTTGTAGAAGATGTCTGGACGATCACTGAAATTGAATTTCGAAAAATCAACTACAAGCTATATAAAACTTGAGATAAAATGTGTTTTTTTTTACTAAATCCTGTTTATTACATTAGTAAATGTACGTGAAATAAAAAAACTTCATATAGGCTGGCAAATTATAAGACTTAATTTTGTTGTATAATCACTAGACGCAATTTAATAGTACTGGTAGAGATAGCTTAACTAGGCGAGCTCGTCTTCATTTGTAGCATGACTATCCATGTAAGTGCATGTAACAACTCAAGTGCTGTAAGGTGATAGATAAAGATAGGATTATTAATGTGTTGGATAGGAGTAAGTGACTGTGTATCTATACATATAAAAATATGTATGTTTATTCTTAGGCATATAATGAGAGTATATGGAACATATATTCAATGTATACTTTAGTATAGGGTAGTGTAATTAATACGCCCTCTAAACTGTGCATATGCAAATACATTTAACGGGAGGCAGAGCAATAATCGAGTGTATGGGTAGGTTTCTGGTTGTGAGATTGTGTAAATATCTGAGACGTTTGGGAAAAGTGAGATTTATAGGTGTTATTCCTTCGTTGTAGTGAAATATAATTGTAAATAAGCGAAATATAGATGAGTGATGGAAATATTTAAGTATAACCCGCATATTTACTTTAGACCGACAAATAATTTTGCCATTAGTTTGTCTATTATAAGTCGATAAGTTGGAGAAGCTCATTACCAATATAAATTAGAAAACAATCAGAGAGCCTCAATCCCCGAACAACTCCATTGTCATTAAAACTTCTCCGCAATGGCGAAATGAATCCGGATTTCGACTCCGCATCAGCGATTGGCCAAATTGAGTAACACCATATGATTCCTTCACCCGGTCAACCTCCTTGTCGCATAAGGACATCTTTCCTTCTCCAGTAAGTGAATAATAATAAAACAAGGTCTGCTGACCAAAAAGTCGTGTACTCTCACTTATTCTGATTTATTACCTTACGATAATTTAAAGACAAACTTTAGGAGGACCCTGAAAGTTATATCATTAGAAAGAAAATGTAAAACAACATAAGGGTTTCAAATTTCGTTAGAATCGGCCAAATAGTTATGATGTTATTTCCAAATCAAAATAATTTATGGGATAGGCGTGGGAAGACCATGTAAATTATACCGATCGAAAGAGAATCTAAAACAACATAAGCATTTCGAATTTGGTTAAAATCGGCTGATTCGTTACAATATTATTACAAAAACAATTAAATAGCAAAACGGGAACCGATCGACCGACCGACCGACCGAACGACCGACATAATGAGATTTAGAGTCGCCCGCGACTAGACTCGCACAGATAAAACTTTTTACCTTGAAAGGATGAAATTTTTTTTTCTCGTGTAATGGAATTAAAAACAGATTTCAAGCTCGAGTGGAATCACCACGGCGAAAACGACTATTTGTGCTATGCACTCTGTTCTAATAAAAAAAAGGGTCTTGGTGAGCCATGGCCTGTGTATATATATATATATATATATATATATATATATATATATATATATATATATATATATATATATATATATATTACATCAAAGGAACCAACCTAATTCCTTCCCTTCCTATGTGACGCGGAGGGGGGCGTGTCTTTCATCATAGGGGCGAGGGTTACATACTTGCAATGACGTCACAACAGGGGTGGTGGGGATTTATTCCAGAATTTGTGACCCATTAGTACTATACACGCAAATATTTTTCGTGCCCCGTGCAACATTGAGCTTCTCTCAGGGTGGGTGGAGGGTAACTTGTCTCTTTCGTATCCTCTGCATTGTTTCCCCGATTAATGCATACTGTATAGAGTAATTGTTACAATTATCTTGTTGCAATGCTACGATGTGAATGGTAGTGGCGTTGATGGCGTGGTGTGATAGAGACGATTTCATGAGGTTGAATTTGATTTAATGTGACCTCTACAACCCTGTAGAAGCGCTTGATCGCCCATCTAATGGGTAGAGACATCAAAACCACATTCAAATGCAGAGCACGAATTTAGCATTAAACACCTCTATCCTCCTACACATTAGTGACCATCGAGGCGTTAAAATGGCTGAAGCCGTGATCATCTGACAGAATAAACCTACAATCAATGTGAAATTCCAACAGAGACTACCTTAACAGACGCTCGATGTATGACACGAGTTTCCTCTCGCCTTGCCTCATTTACCAGACGGTCACATTAGTTGCTACTTTAGCAACGTAGCATTGCATATAAAATCTCTTCTTCTTTTTTCTTACTGTGTGCAATATTTAAAGTTCCGTTCTAACACTACTACACATGTAGTATTTTCTATTCAGCGATTAGTCATTTGTTTGTATTTATATTCAGCCCTTAAACCTAAATATATACATATATAGAACATTATTTTGAAAACCTCATCGAGAAGGCGTCATTCTGACTCACTATTCTCACATCCTCTCCAAAAATTTACCGCTCAGGTAAAGAAGGTAATTTTGGCAAGCGTCTCGAAATCCGCTTCTAGAAAAAAGAAATATATGCATCCACTAGATTGATTGAAGATTCCTCCTATTTTCAGTGGAAGCGGTAGCTACACTAAAGGGAAAACTAGCTATATATTTTTCACCCACGTTCCTACTATTCTTTCACACACTAGAGCAAGATAACTTGACAACCACGCCGCTCAGAACTACTCTAAAGTAAGGTGTAGATGACTAAATTGATCGAATGAAATCAGCTCTCATTGAGGCAGTAAACAAAAGTATATTGTGGAAGAGAACCGCAGACTGCCACATCAAAGATGGACAGAGGAGATGAAAGAGAAAGAAATGGTGCATGCTATTAAAAAAAACAAGGAATAATATGGGAAAGCCTTATCCGAGAGATTTCCATGAAAAGAAAAACAAAAGATAAGTTGAGTATAATAAATATAATTAAAGGAAGACATCCGAGAAGCAAAATAACCCTCCAAAATTAACAAGGAAAAAAGGAAAGATGACAAAACCATCGAGTAAAAATTCCGACTCCACTCTGTGTCCGTGTTTTCAACAAAATCAGAAGAAAATGCAGACTATAATCCAGTAATAGAAGAGGTAATTCACTAAAATTTCCGCAACAACTAAGAATAAATCTCCGCACACCTGTCAAGGCCCAGTGGCCACAACTACCAACGAAGAAATGTAGAACACTATACATTCATTCAAGGAGAAATTACCAGGCTCCTGAGGAAGTAAGGATGCGTACTTACCAAGAAACCGGACATCATCATTGAATCGATTAAAAACATATTTAATGAATGCTTCAACTTCGGATGATTCCCAGACGACTTCGGACTAGCCCAAATTATCTTCATTCCAAAACGAAGCAAACCACCGGATCTGCTCGCCAGTAACTACAGATGTATATCACTTCTAAACTTCATTTGAAAGAGTTTGAGAAAATCCTTAAAAAAATTCTTAGAAAATAGATCACCAAAAACAATCTCTATAAAGGAAACCAATTCAAATTTCATCACAGACATATAAGATTGGCAGGCTAAATAAGAGAAAAATAAATCGATTTTGTCCCCAGATAGGTAGAAAAAGCCTTTGAAAAAGTTTGTGTCAGAGATAAGCAAAAAAAGATCTTGAGCCCGAGATAAACAATAATCTGGACAAAATTCTTTTCCACTATCTGACATATGGAAGCGCATTAATTTTAGTCATTTAATACTAAGGATCCAAGTTTAAATCGGAAGTTGGCCTCCCGTAGGGTGAGCTTTCTCAGCCTCACGCTGTATTCGATTTATCCAGCGGACAAACCAATTCGTATAATGCCAAAATGCGTCAACATCCAGCTCAGATACGGACAGTAACTATAAAGAATAAAATCATTAACTAATTCTAGAGGGACTAAAAAATAAGACCAAAGAGGAGAAAATTCACCGTAGTTCTTATTTCGAGACAAAAGGTGCCAGATATCGAAGTAGAAGGATAGGTCTACCGATATCATACAGAAGGCAAAGTCCTAAGGCTACTAAAGTTAAAGATAACCTCAAAAGGCTACATAAGACACGTAACCGAATGGATATATAGAGCATCCTATATGCTACGACGTCCATATTTAATAACAGGTTTAAATATCAGGACCAAAACATATATATATATATATATATATATATATATATATATATATATATATATATATATATATATATATCTAGCTCAAGGGAAGAGAGGTGCTCATCTAACCTCCAATACAATAAACACCCTATCAAAGGGGATCTCCAGAGAGTCTATAACAAAGCTCTTTATCTAATTACCAACATCAGAAAAAAAACGAGAGAATGACTCAGAAAGTCCTACATAGAGAGGGAAGATTGAACCGGTCAACATCATCATTAAATACTGAGCGGAAAAAAATCCGGACAGAAATAAATAACCTTCCTCCCACCTTTGCCAAAAACAGATGCACCTCTTCTTTCAACTCCAGATTTCTTCGCAGAAGAATTCAATTGGGAAAAGTGGAAACACCATTATACACATTGTGAAGAATGAAATTAAATCAAGAAAATAGCCAGCTCCTAAAGAGCTCAACCATACGTGATACACCCTAAGTAAACAGAACAAAAAAAATCACTTTGGAAGACTGCCAAAATAAGGCACCCCAAAAGTGACTAACTAAAAATGACTCACAAAGTGACTAACATCCTAAAAGTGATTACAATATAAGCGAAAACAGTGAATTACAATAAATCAAGTGGAATGAAGCATTGCTTAACTTTGCTTCACTTTAGTGATTTAAAACAAAAGTACTTAACTATAGTGAATTGAGACAAACGTGCTTAGCTATAGTTAACTGAATAAATAACGTGCTTAACTGAAATTAACTGAATAGGGCTCAAGTAGAAGGCTTAAAAACCTTAAATACATACAGACAACTGAGTAGTCACAAAACTATACATACACATAACGGCATTAATGCTACAAAAAAATAAACGGATAAAGAGATTAGTCAGTTGACCCCAAAACTTGATCGAAGTTGCAATTACATACCAGTAGAACAATAAGTAAAGAATGGAATGGCAAAAGAGTAAAACAGCTAATGGCTTGGATTCCATATTAATCAATAGGTCCAAACAAAATGGACCTATTCCATTCTTTCATTCTATCCCTAGGGAAAAGAAGTGGGTAATCTAAGATCAACCTATTTTCTCTTACTATATTTTCCTTTTTACCCTGTGTCATCTACTTCGTCTCCTATCCTCCCTCATTGTCCCCGCCGTCCCGAATCTCTCTAACTACCCAACGTGATGGGACCTAATAGAGGAGGGAGGCGGGGGACCGGAATAGGTCCTTATGGGACTTGAGGGGGGAACGACAGCTGATTCACCTATATCTTTCAAACCACAACTGATCATTTCCCGAAGATAACATACCAAGGTCGAAAGACGCTACATGTTAAGCTAACCAATGTTGCTTGTCGTGTCGAATTTAATAAAGCATGCAATGAATTCACCCTGACATCTTACCTAATATTATATATATACATATATATATATATATATATATATATATATATATATATATATATATATATATATATATATATACAGGATGTTCGGGCTACAAAGCGGGGCCAGCAGAAAAGAACACAGCAGGCGTTCTGACAGCGTCCATACACCGGAATTCATCCAACAACTGCAAGACAAGTTGATGGAAGAGCTGAGAAAGGTAATCCAGGCTTAGGCGACAATGAGTGGTATCGGACTCACCACCATGAAGCTGGCGCCTGCTGAGGTCCTTCGCTATCACTCGTACCAGAGTCTCAAAGGACAAATTCAGACACCCAAAGCCAACGAAAATCAATTGACGAAAGTAAGGAAGCTCCTGAATAGCTTGAAGCCTCCTGTTGAACGAGAATGATCTGTTTTTTTCAGATGAAAAGAACCTCTGCCAGAACCAATTTTACTACAGAGAGAACAACATTGGCCTAAATATAATCCATGCAACGTTCCACGTATCATGAAGACCAATTTACTACAAAATGTGATGGTCTGTGGGGTGTCTTCAGTGAGGCTGTGGACATGCCGTCCTTCAGATTTGAGCAGGAATTTATGCTTAATTCAGAAAGCTAGGTGGAGCTGCTGGAGATTGTGGTCAAAGCTTGGATTGAAAGTGTTGCTGTTGAAAAACCATCCCTCATAAAAGAGTTATAAATGTTTGTCAGAGAACTTCTACAACTTTCCAAAACTTCATATTTCGGCCTCCTAAATCCCTCGATTCTAATCCCATGGGGCGCGATTAAGAAAAGAAACAAAATCTATTCCATCCGCTTTAGCAACAAGTGGGTGGTAGGCCTTTCATATGCAACAATACTGCACATCATATCTGAAGAATTTCGTACTTTCCTGTCGCAAACTACCATAAGTTGATTTGTGGCTGTATCTCCCCCACACTTTCCCTATCTCATTCATCATCCCTTTCTTTACAGATATCTTTTCACCAACCTTTTGGCAGAGAAGACTGACTTGACTAACTTTTATTAGTTTTAAGTAACTAAAACAAGGAAGAATTTCTCTAGATTTATCTATTGCATTTAATTATTCTCCAAAAAATATTTTCAGCTTCGATGAATGATCTGGGTAAGTCATGTCTGGTCTAGAGATTTGAGTGACTTTCATTCGATTAAAATAAGACATTTTTTTCTGTTCTTAACTGATATTTGTGTCTGCGTTTTTTTAATAAAATTGTTTCGAAAACTTCGTATAATTTTGTAAAAGATTTTCTTGCGTGATCCCTACTACATAATGATTAGGTATGTTTCATTCTGTAGTGCCAAACAAATGATCTTGATTAAAAACAAAATAAGGCAATTAATTTTGGTAGCTTTCTATTTCTCTTGTTTATTATTTTGTTTCTGGCGATTAGCGAATTTTATTTACTGCAAACTTGAGTATTGGGTTAGCTTAACTAAATATAATTCATATCTAATCACATTTATTTACTTTCTATTATATATTTTTATTGTTAGAATAAAACGGCCAAGTATTATGCATCAAACAGTGCAATAACAACATTTGGGATCAAATATTCTTTTCATTCGTCTACTGGTATCAGATTCATTGGTTATAAACTCCAATAAATATTATGATAATATATCGATTTTTTCGTATGTAATCTTCAAATGTGATAATAATATAGATAGAGATATATGGCGAAAGGCCAAATGAGGGGGTGATGGAAGTATAACTATGAAATGTTGTTGCTACAGGAAAAGGGAGTCCTCAATGAATGAAATCAAGCATGGCTTGGAGTTGCCACCAACCACGCTTTAGCATTGAGGGTATCTAATAGCCAAATACAAACTCTTGTATCCTTCACAACGAAAACATGAAAGTATAGATTAGCCATGTTTTTAAGTGACATTAAAGATGCTGCGATAACTTTTCAAGGGGGCAACTATGTCGTGACAACAATCTTTCTAAGGTGGTAACTAACATATATTCTAGTGACGCCTGGCATGGCCTCCCATAAACTATAGAACTTAGGGTAGCAGAACGTGTACTATAACGATCGGGGTAACTTCCTCATGCAAAATGTTGGAAGAAAAAAAAATTATCCGTAAAATTTTAACTGTAGGCCAAGACAAATTCAGATTTAGTGACCTTTAGTTGAAGAAAGATCAATTGCATTGATTTCCAACCTGCGGCAAGATTGAAGTATGGGGGATTAAATGTATAATGGAATAATAGATCTAAGAGTGAAGGAATGATACTATTATTGGAGCGCGAATATAGCTATCACTTTTGTCCTAAGGCCAAGTAGAATGCCCAGGTATTCTACTTGATTTCATGTTAGGTTAGTTAAGTGTTACTAACTAACCTTTTCCATCGGAAACCAGCCTCCAACTGCCCAAGATAATCAAATTAAGCTAAAGATTGAGTGGCAGTCGCAGACGAGCAATAAGGAACAAAGGGATCATCTTGATTTAGTGAGGGGAGTTGGAGTCCCACGGTAACACTGTCTTTTGTCACCACAAAGGAACAGGGAAGACCATGAGCTCGAGAAAAGCGCCGGTTCTACTTCAGGAGAGTGAGGTAAAAGAAACCACTTTGAAAGAGTAAGGTTTTGTAGGTGCGAGGATAGGATGGAAGAAGAGACATTGCTGTAATTGTTGTGTCTATGATTACTTATGTAGATGAAGCTAGATAGTGAAAAAAACAACAGGAGATTGGAAATATTAGTAACACGGACTTATACTTCAAACTTGAGATCACTAAAGGAGTAGGAGTAGTAGCTTTATTTATGGATTATTGATACACACTAGAACAAGTCACATATATACGAGTATAACAGCAAAAAGAAAAGAAATCCTTCTCTTATCTTGATAAACACAGGAACGAATCAGCATCACGAAAATAACGGATAAAGGGAAGAGAAATTCAATACTTAAAATTTAAAATAACAACGAATTGAGATCACATGAAGAACGGAAAAGAAATTCTGCACTTAAATTCGATAATCTCGACAGCGATTAACTATTCCCAGAACAAATGAAAATGAGAAAAAGATTAACGTAATCCTGATACATCCTAAATGCATTACTAACTCGTAACAAAAAAAACCTTTCTCAAATCAAAGTCCGTAGAACATGGAAAATAATTAGATAAATTCTTCATTTAATCTTTACCTCTGTAACTAATCAATTTCCTTGGAATATGGCAAAAAAGAGGAGTCCTATAAATAAACCTTAGGAAACTGTAACCAATTATCTTCACCAGAAAAACGGCAAATGATAGAAGAATTTTTTATTTAAGCTATATGCTTCATAGAATAGTTCTGGCCTAGTCGAAATATCGAGATAGATATTAGGAATAAGAAAAGGCGTGTAGGTAGTAAACAGTAAATGTCACGCTAAAAGGCCTGGTTAGGAAAGGAAAACTCCAATGAATTCTTAGCGCAAGAGCGTAAGAGCTAATTTGGCATTTTGATGGCTCGTTTAAGGACGGTGGACGCCTGAGTAAGGACTTGGGCACTGTAATTGCCAACTTCTCAAACAACACAAAGTCGGGGGCATGTGTTGATCACTCGCCTGCACTGAAGAGGGGATTTTTCGACATATGACAGATGTTTTCAAGCTTTAAAAAATGTAATGCAAATCGATTAGGGAAAATCCAGGTTGGACGACTCTTTCAAGGACACGGTCTAGAGGTGATGGACTATGATAAAGACCTAGGACTGCTGAGTAGTGGAGATTAAAGGTTCTCTTAACAGTCCGTTGAGGACGAAAATAAAGTTCAACCAGTGTTAGGTTACATAAAGTGTGTCATTTTAGCTTTCAAAACGAAGACATTGTGCTGAGCATATACAACTTGTTGGTGCGACCACACTTGGAATAGATCATTGAGGTTTGATCGTGCAGCTTTCCAAAAGACATCGAAGCCTGTGTGGTAGAATAGGCTCTCAATGATATACCATATTTAACTATTCGTTGAGGGAATTATTCTAATATTTCGAGTGCGTGGTAATCTGATTGACCGAGGTTAGTCCAAAAGGGGGAGGGGTCTGGAAAGGCTTATTTATCTTCAATATGCTTAAGAAGTGGAACAGAGCGCAAGGATAAATAATATGGCTACCATTCATAAAATAGAGTTTTATTAATTAAACTATCAACAACACACAAAAAAAATGTTTACATAAACGGAGAATGAAAAGGGTCGTGGTAATATCTGACTAATCCGAGGATTAAGATTTGGAGAGATTTAAAAAGGTGAACAAATAAAAATTAAAGGGGGGAATGGTTCGCTAAACCATTTAAAGCACAGGGTTGCGTTGACAAAAGGTTAAATGATTAAAGGTAATGCTCAGCTTACGTAATTACAAAGTTGTTGCGCAGAGGAAGACAATGCGAAGGAATCACCTTTCCACTGGCGAGTTCCAGCAAAAGGGTTCTTCGGGGGGTTGTCCTTAGCGAAGGGGAAGGACTGTCTTCGAAGAGTGATAGCGAAGTGGGGCTCGAAAGTACAAGTGATCTTTGTGACAGCAAATCGGAGATGTTCTAGATGAACAATGGAGGTTATTGTTGAAACCAAGCATTCTCTTGAAGAATGTTAAAAAGGGGGGGAATTAAATTATCCGGACGTGATGTCTTGGGAACGAGAACCGTTTCTTGACGAACGGGCTTAAAGAACAATGGCTGTTCTAACGTTGTTCTCTTTCTGAACAACAGGGGAAGGGGGGGTGAGAACCGTTTCTTGTCAAACGGGCCCAAAGAACAATGGCTGTTCTAACTTTATTCTCTTTCTGAACAACAGGGGAGCCTTGTTGACTTGGCGTCTCGAAGGGCACGAACCTTGGCACTCAAGGGATATTGTCCTCTTCTGGACAATAAGGGATTTCTCGGCAGAGTTCCTAGGTGCACAAGGGAGACCGGATCGGCTTGATGCCTCGCGAAGATAATCTGGATCTGCTTTAATTGGCAAAAGTTATGGTATAAATAGCCGGAGCCATCTCCATGGCGTAGGGGATAATTGAGTGAGGAACTTCGGGGGAATGTCCCGCTGGTGCGTGAGAACATATCTTATCTGCCCATAAGCCTAATTTAACCTGACGAGATCGACGTATGGAGGCGAATCGGGGGAAGTGAACCTCCTGGATTAAACATTGGCTATGATGGGAGATAACGCGCTTCTGCTTCCTCTCGCAGGCAGGATGCACGTGGCTAAGCATAGTTAAAATGTGATAGAGGCTGAATTAAAGTGGCCTTAGACCGTTCTATCACAGGCTGGAACTTGTAAAAAACATGACCAAAAGGTCAGTCAACTGATAGAGAGAGTTTAAAATCCTCCAAGGATTCAAGACTATTGATCTCAAGACGTTGTTTAGCATTAGCCAGAATAAAACCTGAATCACCAATTGCAAGCTTTAACTTCCGTGGTTCAGGACTACCTTGGATGGCAAATAGTTCACATATAGAACAAGTTATCTACAGAGGTAATTAATAGTTTGTGTTATTAGTTCGAAGAAATAATTGAATGGCTGGTTTTCATTGGCAATAAATAGTATATAGATATGATATTACTATTTTTACCCAAAGTTTTGCTTTGTCAAAATTCTTGGTGATACTCCTTGCTGTCCTCAGCACATTCATGTAACTTCTCATCTTTTTCCTACTAATAAGTGAGCGGTGGGTATGGAGATGGGGGTGGGAGAGCCTTCAACTCATCTATTATTGAATATTAAGCTCTATGTTATTACTTTCCCTGTATAACAAGTCCTCTATATGGCTGGCAATAGATTTTTAAGTACTCCAATCCCTTGAGTCTCTGGCATGTAAATAAAATCTCCAGTCAAAAGTAATTATTTTTTACAACAGCATGTCTCATGGTTGGTAATTTCCTTACAACCCAAGGCCATTATGAGGTATTTTATCCATTTACATTATAACAATAACCATACAAAGGGTCCGTATATGAAATTTATTAGGCAATCCGACATGTTTCTTGCATAAAGTCAAAAGCTTACTCCCATACAAGAATACAGAGAGAAGTGGCTATAAATTGCAGCCTTTGTTTTCATTTTCAGCTTGTAATTAATTAAGACTCGTCCTCTTAGCTGCGCTAAAACAGACTGTGACTTATTATTTGTGCTCTGTATCTTGTCGTCAAGTCAGCCAAAAAAGGATTACTTGTGTACATGAGTTGGGAGACAACTTTCAGTTTATGGTAGGGGGGGTGACCCCGTATCCTGCCCGACAGTTGGTCAGGGACCCTTACACCAATTCCAGGCCCCATCCCAGCTCCCCGGACCATCGCAAGAGCAGACCCGCCACCTCCTGGGGTCCCTCCCAGAGATCCACCGGGCCCAGGTTTTTTGTGTATCTGTCGGCAGTTGAAGAGATGTGTGGTGTCGTGTATCTGTGTTAAGTATTTGGGGCAGTTTGGTGCATGTATGACGTTAGGAGTGGTGATTTGCTTGTTCGTATATGTGCTAGTGTTCTTGTGATCTACTTTGTGAGTGTTTGTTCTGAGTTGTGTATGGTTGGAGGTGGTGCACTTAATATTTTGTTGTTGGTTCTGTTTGTCAAGTATTGTTGTATGATCTGAGAGTGGGTTGTTTTCATGTTTTGCTTGATTGTGTCTTCTGTTGTTGTGTTAGGTTCTGTGTCTAAGTTGGTGGTGTAGTTGTTGTTGTTGTTGTTATCGAAAATAGTCTCTTTTCTGTGTCGGTGATTGGAAGGTTGTCGAGTGATGTTGTGGATGGGATGATTGGATGTTGTGTTTTCTGCCGAGTTTTGATGCATGTAGTTTTAGGTGATTTTTTATTGGTACGATGTTCGTCTCGTCGTGTAGGTGTTGGGTGTTTGTGTCAAGAGTGCATCCTGTGGCAGTGCGGAGGGATGTGTTTTGTATTGTTTTTAGATTTTGGGGGTTGGTTTCTGAGATGATTGGGACCAGAATGTGTTGGCGTATTCTAGTGCTAGTCTTGCAATTGTCTTGTATGTGTTAGTTAGCGTTTCCTTGGTTTTCCTCCAGTGTGTAGTTGTGAGTACTTTGATGACTTTAAGTGTTTTCGTGGCCTTGAATATTGTGTTTTGTGTGTTTTGAGTATGCGAGTTTGGGGTTAAAAGTGAAGCTAAGGAAGAGAGTCGTCATTGTTTGGGTGGCGTTTAGCTTTAGTGAGTTTTCTATTGTCCCTGTATGTATTTTGTTGAGGTAAGGTTGCATCGCTTGTGCAGCGGCTTCTGGTTTGTTGTGTGATGAAAGTATTGTGGTGTCATCTGCGTAGGTGACAATTTTTACTGTTTGTGGGGGAGTTGGTATATCTGAGGTGTAGATGTTGAAAAGTTTTGGGGAAAGTACTCCTCCTAGGGAAAACTCCGGATTTTGTGTATCTGTGTTTTGTATTTGGGTGTATTGGAGTCGTCCATTGATGTAGTTTGCTATGTGCCTGATGAGAGTGGTTGGTATGGTGAGTTTGTGGATCTTGTTTATTAGTTTGTGTAGCTCTACTGTGTCGAATGCTTTGGACATGTAAAGGGCGACTGCTATGGTTCTATGTGGTTGAATTGTCTTACTGAATCCATTTGTATTTATGCTCTTTATTGTGTGTAATGCTGTGGTGGTTGAGTGCATGGGTTTGAATCCATGTTGGTGTGGTGTGTTTGGAATGTTGGGTGAGATGTAG
Organism: Ceratothoa steindachneri; assembly: GCA_963969495.1. Lineage (NCBI taxonomy): Eukaryota > Metazoa > Arthropoda > Malacostraca > Isopoda > Cymothoidae > Ceratothoa > Ceratothoa steindachneri. The sequence continues at coordinate 87,194,691 of OZ018334.1, read as the reverse complement.
GGTACGATAATTTTTCTAGTGTATTGGCTATGGCAGAAAACAGCGCTATTGGTCTGTAGGAGTGTCCTTTGTCTATATCTTTGTTTAGGTTGGGTTTGGGGATTATGTTTGCTACTTTCCATTGTTTAGGTATGCTGTTTGTGTTTATAGCAAGGTTGTAAGTGTGCGGGAGGGGGTTTATGGCGTTTTGACCTAGATGTTTGATTTAATGTCTTCAGGGCCGATGGAGTTGTTGTCTCTTGCTTGTTTCATAGCTCCGATGGTATGTTATGTGGGTGGTTGTGAATTGTGGTTTGGGGATTTTTTTGTAAGTCTATCTATTTTCCCGTTTTCATTTTTCATTTGGTGTATGGTTGTGTTTGTGAATTGTTTGTTGAAGTTTTCTGCTTTTTGTGTGAGTGGGCTGGCTTCCTTGTTTCCGAAGGTGATGGTGTTGTTTTGTGGCTGTGTTGGTTTTTGTTTGTGAGGTCAGCAATGTTTTTTTCATAATTCATGTTTGTGTTCTTGTATGATGCGATCTATTTGTTTGTTTTGTTCTATAATGTTGGGCTCTGATAGTTTTATTTTCTAGTGTTGTTCCGTTGTTCTATGAGGTTGCTGGTTGGTTCAGGAAGTAGTTTTTGTGTGTTGTGTATTTTCCTACGTATGATGTTGTGTCTATCTGCTTGTAATATAGTGTTAGTTAGTATTTTGTTTGCCGCATGTGCATCTTTGGGGAGTTGGATGTTGGAGAGTACTTGTTCAATTTATTTTGTGTATTCTTTCCAGTTTGCCTTGTAATAATTTGTGTATGTTTTGAGTTTTTTTTATAGCCTGAAGTTTGTTTTTGTGTTTAATGTGATTAAAATGAGGAGATGGTCAGAGGAGAGAGCGTGTGTCGTGTTCCAAGGGAGATGTCTGGCGAAGTAGGTTTTTGGTTGATGTGTGTGGGTATGCTGGTTGGTGTATCTGTGTTTAAGTTTATGTGATTTGAGTTTTGGATGATGTCGGCGATGAGTTCTCCTCTGTGGTCTTCTGTGGGTGAGTTCCAAAGTTCTGAGTGTGCGTTGATGTCTCCTGTGATTATAAAGTTCGTGAGTGTGGTTGCGTGGACGGGGGAAGTTTGTTATGCCTGCATCTTCATTTGGGTGGTTGGGGTTCGTGGTGTCTCTGGGTGGGATGTAGAGGTTTGTGAGGTGTAAGTGCTTAGTTTTGCTTAGATGAATTTTGGTGATTTGTGCTTCAGTCTTTTGTGTGTTTATTTTGTTTGGGAGGGGGTCTGTGTATAAGTAATGAGGCCTCCTCCCTCTTTGTGTTTTCTGTCGGTTCTGATTCATGTGTACTTTGTGATTTGAGAGGTTTTCTGTTTTCCAGGAGTTTGGTTTCTTGGATGGTGATTATGTTTATTTCATGTTTTTTTTATGAGGTGCTCGAGTTCTGTCGCTTTCTTGTTCAGTCTATTTATGTTTCTTTGTATTATTTTTAGATGCTTGTTGTGTGTTTCGTTTTTTTTTATTGTCTAGGGGTTTGGGATGTTTGTGGAAGTGTGGGTTGTGAGTTTGTTGGTTGTGGTTGGGTGGGTGTTTATGGGTGTGGTGCTTAGTGTTTTGGGCACATCCAATGTTTTGTGTTTTGTTTGGCTTTAGTATTTGTGCATTTAAGATGTATCCAGGGGGGTGCGGTGTTGTTGCACATAATAATATGTTTATTGCATAGTGTACATGTCCATGTTGTGGGGCCCGGGTTAGCTTCCACGTCCCCCTGAGGAGGAGCAGAGACGCTGCCCACGTGACCAGGTCCACGGGCCAGAGCACCGCAAAAGGTAATATTGTCCCCCCTTACGTGGCGCAGGGGAGTCTTGGTTGATTTGACCCTCGGCTTCTGTTTCCGTCTCTGCTTCGGTGTTCCCGCCTTCGACCTCCGCTTCGGCGTCGGCTGCAGTCCGACGTCGTGCCCGCCAACAATCTTCGGACAACTTTAAGTATATTTACACCCGCATCACTTTCGAGCAAATCTTTTAATTACATTTCATTGATGCATATTGTTTGTTTTATCACAGTCTGTCACAAGATCAAACCGATGGTAGACTATGTGCATCATCCTAAGCGCTCGCTCAAATGATTACTGGTCATGAGCGACTACCGTGAAACCATGAGTATGGTAGGAGGGAAGAAGAAACACCAATCGGTTGAGGTCCTTTTATTGTTCATGTTTCGCACGCAAGAAATGAGACGCAACAAGGGCTTATACGCCTTCATGCTTAACCCAAGTTTGGAGTTGTGTCCCACAAGAGGGCATAAAAATCCTCTCCGCATATCATTTCCTCTGAGCTAAACTTGAACAATAAATGGACCACACCCGATTGGTGTTTTATCTTCCTCCATACTATAATTGGCCTCTGAGGATACCTAGCTAAAATCATCAGTATACTGAATCTCCAGCACTGGTCAACCCGTGTTCTAGCCCTGGCCCGCCGGCGTCAGAGGTTGAAAACACGCTAACAAGTCTTATATGTGATCTCTACTCCATCTTGGTCGTTCGTAAGTCCACCTTAGAACTTCATAACTGCAGATAAGAAAAGATTAAAGATAATCAAGGCTTGGAAATACTTCTGTTACCTCTCAACATTAACGGCAACCTGCTTTGCTAGCGCCAAAAAACAAGATATATATATATATATATATGTAACCATTGCTTCATGGAAGGTCCTCATTAATATCCATAGAATGTCAATATTAACAAAGGTAGACACCACCAATCTGCAATCGCAAACTTTTTGTTTACCTTTTGGTACCATGCGTTAGTTTCGTTTTAATAATTATGTCATTAGAGACATTTGAGCATTTTAACGGGTTTATCATAATTTCTTTAGTTCACTGGGTTAAATAATTGAGGTAAAATTTTATTACTAGCTTACTTCTATTTATATATATATATATATTAATATAAGATGCGTAAATAAAAGGTTTTAAAGCAGTGAATAGAAAAATATCCTAAATTTAGAAAAGTGATTAAAATCCTCAAATGATATTCAGGATTATGGAATGTAAACAAGAGATTTGCAATTGCGGATTTGCAGTGCCCACCTCTCCCTATTAACTTATCAAATAGCCTGGAGAGATCGATAAAGGCAAAACAGAGATTCGGATATTGTTTCCGACACTACTTCCGCATCAACCATGGTTCTCTCGTTGGTAAAAGGTCATTTCACCTAAGGACTGATCTAGTCTAAACAACAAAATTCTTGCCAGTACCTCTACAGCCAATAACAAGCAGCGATATCTTATGACTGTTTCTATACATAAATATTAGTTTGACATCTTTCTACTCTTTGGTCACATCTTCCAACTTCCAGATGAGAATTATTATGTTCAATAATTAGCTGTTTTAAAATTCTTCCTTAGCATTTATATATTTGTGTAGAAATTCCATTAGAACTTGTGATTTTTTCACAGTTTGAAAGGTGGCTATACTGTTCTATCAATCTATCACTGTATCTTGAAAAAAGGCAAATGATAAGGTAATTTTTATTACTCTTTATCATACACCCATCTATAAAGAATGTCACAAAAGAAAAAAGATGATGGAGATATATCTAGATTTAATCATTATCCCAACAACTATGGTAAATTTAGGGCTAGAATAAAGAATAATTGGAGAGGGATTATGAAAGTACCACAATTGGTATCAGTTCTAGATGATGTCGTTATTTATGAGTTTTAATTGTATCTATTTTTCATTTTCAGCGAAGATTAAAAGTGGCAACGTCTTACTTCCAAACATCGTATCCTAGATAAAGACAGCATGAAGAAACGGCGTCCTTTTACTGTTCAGGGAAGAAGGAAAAGGAAGGGATAATTACAAGCACTATTGTATTCAAACGAAGTCACAATTAGGTGTAATGTGAGGAAAGGTGCATCAGAAACGAGTTAGCTGAATTAAATTGCTAAAATCTGGCGCTTAAATAGCATATCGACGATGCTGTCGAAATTCTGAAATTTGTATTCCAGAAATGGCATTTGAGATTCCATGTAAATTGTGTTTTAATTGGAATTTTAAAGCTTTTAATGGTAATAATTGTTACTTTATAGCTGTAACGTGACGATTTTAGCTGCAAACCGGGGTTCTTAGATGAAACGATTAAGGAAGATAAATTAAAACAAATCTCAGCTCATGAATGTCGAAAAGATAAAATGTGAGATGCAAATACTAATTCTAGTTTGAGCTAAAGCATCTGGCCCTCACTACTTCTAGTTTTACTCTATACTAACCGTATGTTACTATGAACTCTAGTTAACTACAAATGGTGTTACATTCCATAATATCACTTTAAGGTTGAATTCTTAATACAAGACAGCAGCAAGGATAGATCTGGTATCATATGAAATGAAGGTGTTTTTCATTTGAATAAAAAAAAAGATATTTGACATTTGTTTGCCCTAAGATTCTACTTAGTGAGACCGAATCCATTTCATTCATCTGTTAAAATCACAATAACAGTTGGTTAAAAGTTTCCCGCATGTAGACTCTTCAAAATTTGTTTATTTAAAGAAATAAGAAAGATATTTGCATTATATAAGTGTAAAGTACTTATACATGTAAAACCCCCCATAAAAAATATCATGTGACCATAAATCAAAAAGTTGACCTGATTTAATAAAATAAGGTGATTTTTGGATTTATACTACGTCAAAATCGTCATAAATGAGCTTAAAAAAATTAGACAATAAAGTTGGTGTTGATGACTTGTCAAAAATTAGGTATGAGAATAGTTTTGGGTGTTAAATCATATTATCTGCTTTTGTTAATTTTCTATGGTTTTAGGACAAATTTGCTTTGTCACATTTTTAAGCTTTTTTTTTTCAATTTCTTGACCACGTGACGACTTCGAACGATATGTGGGGGTAAATTATTCCATATCCGATAAATTATGTACGAGAAGAGGTAATGCCCTATCGCAGATCTTTCGTTAATAAGCTTGAAACCGTTATTTACTAGTGGTTATTTGGTTATCTCAGACATATAGCAACTCATAACTTATATTAGTCAAATTATATAGAATTGTTAAGACTTCGATGAGTTGACCGCAAAATGACGGTTTTTTAGTGAAAGGAAATTAATATATGGTGCAGTTAGCGGCCACTGGCAACCTCATTCTGGCGACACCTGGCAATCACACGCCATCGGTTGTCTAGTAATTTCGCAACTATGGGAGAGGCATTATTACTTGTTCTCTGCCATACTTTGTTTCACTACTAGTGCCTTCCTTCACATCGACCTACAAGAAAGCTCTCCATCCACGTGAGATGCAAGGCCCCTCACTTGATTCAACCAAGAAGAATTGCAACCTAACCTTGTTAATAAATACAAATTGTGTGCCTGTTTACTTACCCACCCGCGCCAGGTATCTCAGCCTCAGTTCATAGGATTTATTTCTAGGTTAAGCGATTAAGTTCGTTGCTCAAGTGGAACGCGTTCGAAGGTTAAGATGTCTTTTTGCAGATGAGTAGACCCCATTTAATTACAGCTGTCCTTATACCATGCCTTTTTAACTTTATCCCTAGTCTTTTATATGGATCACGAACAAATGCCTTCTGAGAATCAATATAGAGTATATCAACGGTATTATGCTGGTCATTGGTTGATATACTTTCGTTAATATATTTTAACAAGTTATTTAAATACGAGCGCTTGTGCCTTAAATCATAATAATGTTAATTAGAAGTCACATTTGCCTCTTTAAACTCACTTGGAAGAATAACCTCTTTAATTGGTTTGTTAACAACGATATAAACAGCTTTAGTTACTTCGAATCATATTTCTTTAAGATAAGTTAGATATACTGTGTCGTAGAATTGCTCATAGTCTGGTACAATAATTATTCTAGTCCTTGATCTGGACACACCGCTTTTGTTTAAGTCGATGGTATTGAGACCCTATGACTCAATCTACGATCATTATATATATATATATATATATATATATATATATATATATATATATATATATATATATAGGCTATAAGTCCTACTGAACGTACGAAGGCTGGTTAGAGGCGGGTTGTGCCACGTCCAGGATTCTCACTATAAAAGCCCCACTTGTTACTGGGGGAAGGTTTGTGATTGTTAAATTCTAAGAGTGCATAATACAGGTTGAATAAATTAGCCGAAGGAAATCTTAATTAAAGTCTTGCCAAGGGTACGTCAAAAAGGGGGAGCCACCAAATAAACACACAAACAAAAATAAACTTTACTTTACACCAGAATAATAATTAGTAACAATAGTTAAACGGGCATTTAGGTAAATAAGGATTAAATATTAAACACGGATTAGTCCGGGTTGACAGCAATTATGAATAATAATATCAGGGAATGACTCACTTGAATCTCTTTAAAAAAGGAGGGGAGGATAATACTGACGTTAAGCGTCTAGATTTATAATGACTCAATGGCAGTATCAATCACTGTTAATTAAATAGATAATTTAAGAATAAAGGGGCACTGGGCTTACAGATTACCATTAATTGTGATGGATTGAAGAAACGACTACTCAGGTCCAGACGAGGTGGTTCAGGTGGCTTTAATTCGAGTTCTCGGGGAGAGAGGGGATAAGACGACGGGTTTGGGGCTGCTGACTGCGGTTCCGGTTAGTTCACTCCTAACTGGATGTGACCCTAACAAATAGTTACTTCTAGTAACTATTTGGATGTTCCTTTTTCTTTCTCAAGTTACGTTGAGCAACAGAGCGTATTCTTCTAGTCACAGACTCTGTGGGGCGGGATTTACCTCAGGAACACTTTGAGACAACGACCAAGTTAACTCAGCGGTTCGTTGACAGTCGATAAGTTACGGCAACGACTCTCGTTTAACGTGAGGGTTACGCGAGTAGGTTTCGAACACTTCTCCAGAGAGATAAACGGCGTTGCCATATATACCACGGACTGTGTGAAATCGAGAGAGAGATTCCATATACGGCAATTCGCTTATCGCAGCGCCTTCTGGACAATCCCCTTGGTATCATAAAGAAGGCAAATAGAATTTAGGCTTCTCTGTGAGATAGGCCTTCTTTCGTCAGACTTCCTGTCGCCTGTTGGGGAAGTTTGGCACGGATAACGACTTAGGTCAAGGGAAAGGCGGAGGAGGGCGGTAGAATGTCGGGGGAGGGTGGGGGAGAGAGAGGAGATGAAGGTCAACTCAAACGACAAATTTCTTTCGTTCCCACGATTGTCTGGCGCGCATGCGAGTATGTACGTTCCATACCCTCACATACTGTATCTAGAGTCGGTGTTTTGGATATTTTATTTTTGTAAAGAATTATTTTGTTTTGCGTTATATTTTTATTCGAAAGAGTAATATAATCGTAAATATTAATTGCTTCGGTGATTGCAATTAAATTTATGGTTTCTTCTACGGTAAAGAGTTTTGCAAAGTTCTCATTTAATGCCTTCATTACATGTTTCGGGTCGTCCCTTAGAGTATCAGTCTAATCCTATAGAGTGTCCGAGCCAGCCATGCTTATTTTTCAGATCATCACTCTATCTGTAAAATCCCATAGGTTCGCACATCGATTCCATTATATCGTTCCTCTTGGCACTCTTTAGATTATAAACAAAAATTGACCACGACAAAATTCCTGAGGAGTATAAAAATGGAAATTATATAAATTCTGGATTTCGCCAGTATTACGAGTACTAGCTTTTAAAACTTTATAGCTATTGTTAGGTCCATCTATTCATTCTTTAAGCTGAATATTTATTCAAGGTGATGTTGTTAATTTAGTATAAACTCAATGTCTATAATAGACATTTCATTATTTATAGTGAAAAATGCTTGAAATTCATTTCGTGTGCTTCACAAGCGTTCAGAATTTTATCCCAATTTACATGCTTTAGGTTGTAGTGGAACAAATGTGAGTGTGAGTGTGAACGGCCATTCTCCCACCCCTTTTCCAATACCCTCTCCCTCTCTCTGTAAGAATGTGTGTATGAATGGATTTTTTTTTATTTTTCATATATAATATATTAGGGATTTCATGTTTGTCTAAAATGTTTTCTTTTCTCTCCTTCAACTATTTACAATTTGATATTGTTTTTTCGAAAGACCAGTTTCGTAAATTATAGATAAATATTACGTTTCTTTTGTTAAGAGTGACTGGCATTGTAGGATTTTGGATAGCACAAATTGAAGTTATTGTACGTCCCATTTGATAGAAGGAGAGCTTCTAGAGTCCTCGGCATTGGGCCAACTCGAGTGGCAGCTGGGGTACCATGTGAGGCCTTTTCCATTTCTTTGTTCATTTATTGGTTGTTGTAGTCGCAAATACTTTTTGTTGTTTGATTTATTGATTTTTTTCGAATTGGTAATTGTTTTTGAATAGGATAAAATATAATAGTGTAATTGAGTGTTTATATATATATATATATATATATATATATATATATATATATATATATATATATATATATATTGATTGATTGATAGTATTCATAAGATAGGATTATTTATATATCTATACTTGAGATCTCAAATTAATTACCCCCCGATTTTTGTAAATATTATTATAATTTGTTTTTGTGAATACAGGACTGTATATACAATCCGTTTATTTTCTCCCTCACTTTCTCACGTCCGAATTAGTGTAGGAAGCGAGTTGGATCGATTGAGGATAGAGGATAGGTTTTTAGCCCACTACAGGGTGATTAAAATAAAGCTAAATTGCAAGTTTTAAATTCTGGCATTAACTTAGAACTTTCATGACTTATGTTATTTATATTTATATCTCACAAATTATCAAATGATCTCTATTTTCAATGATTCGTCAGCATGTAGAATTTTTTATAACATTTTCATTCCTGGTCAAAATCAAATCCAAAATCCTGTTATTCGTACGTGGGTTCCTCAGGTCTTTGAAGAAGGATTTAATCTTTTATAAAATTTATAAGATGATATGTTTCATTGTTTGCCATTTGGTTAGCAAAATATACGAGGGGCGGTCAATAAATTTTGCGAATCGGTAGGTCAAAACAGAGGAAGGGGGATGGCTGTCTGTGGAAGTGTTAGGACAAGTTATGACAATTCAAGACCTGCAGCCGCACGCTCCTCTCTCGTTTATTTAAAAAGCAGTAGCTGATCGCTGATCGTCAGTCACAAATTTTTTACCAATGGAGAAGGTTGAGCACCGCACAGTGATCAAACTTTTGACCAAGAAAGGCGAGGATGCAAAAGAGACCATGAAAGCATGGTTGCAGTATACACCGACACCGCCCCTTCCTATGCAACCATTGCTCGCTAGAATAGGGAGTTCCGCCATGGTCGTGAGTCCCATGAAGATGACCCACGTCCAGGACGCCCGTCAGACGTGACCAATGAGGACAATGTAGCCCGTGTGGAGAGGATGATCCTCCAAAATCGACGGGTGAAGGTCGAAGAAATCGAGCGAGAACTTGGAATATCACATGGAAGTGTTATCAACTTCATCCACGACAATTTGGCCATCGCCAAGGTCTCTGCCCGTTGGGCCCCTCGAAAACTCACGAAACTTCACACCCCATGATCTACCTTAATATCGTCAAAGTTCGGAGGAGCTGATGTTCTTGTACAACCAAGACCCGGCGGGATTCGAATCACGCATAGTGACAGGTGATAGAACGTGGGTCCATCACTTGGATCTCGAGACCAAGCTCGAAAGCATGGCCTGGAAGCACAGGGGCTCTCTGACCACCATCAAGTTCCGGACCCAACCCTCAGCCGGGAAGATCATGGCCAACATCTTCTGGGATTCTGAGAGAGTGTTGATGGTGGACAATGCACCTCGTGGAAAGACCATTACAGTCCAATATTACGCCGAGGAACTAGCTGGGTTGAAGAAGTGCATCGTCAGAAGCCGCGCGGCAAGTTGACACGCGGTGTCGTGCTCCTCCACTACAATGCATCTGTCCACAAGGCCAGAGTTGCACAGGCTGCCCTGCGCGAGTGCAGATTCGAGTAGCTCAACCATCCTCCTTACAGTCCAGATCTGGCCCTTAGCGACTACCTTTTATTCCGCCAGCTCTGGATTGAACAGAAGTCAGGAGATTTCTTGTTGTAGGGAATTCAAATCTTCAGGGACAAGTCGCGCAAGTGCATTGAAGTTGAGGGTAGTTATATTAAAAAATAATAAAACACTTTTCCTCATATCTCGTTTCCTTATATCCGAATTCCAAAACTTATTGAACGCCCTTCGTACGTTCAGGAAATTAAATTTGCCAAATAGCACTGTTTAAAAAAAACGTTGATAGTACGTGAAAAATAATATACTAAATTTTTTTTCCATTTTCTTGTGGCCTATCATCTAAAAAATCTGCACCTATAACTTTATTTATATCTTTACTTACCAAGCCTGATTGTTATTATAGATATAATGAAATTTCCCAACCGTTGCTTCAATTTGATTTTAATGTAATAGTTTGTAGCCTAATAATATGAACACTCCGATAGCAGTAATATCGAAGTCTTCCGTCGTAACTAAAGCTTTCAATTCCCCCAACATATTTTTTCAAACTACGCGTGTTTATATAGAAGCTTGACAACGTGGAGGTTCGGTTTATGGATAAGTGGGGTGCCATGAGAAACTGCTTATGCCTCCCCAAACTTTGCTTTAAAAAAATGAGGCACTATTCGAGAGTTTACCAAACTCGCGCCTCCTATCGTGTTTAATGGAAGTCGATCTGTTCTAATCAAGACGCGCCGCTAAGAATTGTAACCCAAGAAGTTTACAAATTTAAGCTCTTCATCCTCACAAACACATAAATGAAGGTATCATGTGTAGTATGAAAATTATCACGCAAATGCGCTCTCTCTCAGCCTCAAATCCTAAAAGAGGATCTGTGGATATATATATATATATATATATATATATACGTTTATATATTAGGTTAAGAATAAGTTCTTGCGATTTTATCAAATTTATTCATTACCATTAACAGTTTTAGAAAAACCTTCATTTTTAATTGATAACAATATGCAATTAACTCAATAATGTATTCTCTGTTGTTATTTAAGACTTCTTCCCAACGTTCAACTAGTTTTTCGATGCCTCTGAAATAATAATATCTGGACTTTGGCTTGAAGAATTCGTCTAACCAGGTTCTTAATTCCCCATCAGTATTGAACGAAAGGCTGCGCAAATTGTTGAAGAGCGATCGGAACAGATGGAAATCCGATGGAGCCAAGTCTGGCGAATATGGAAGATGCAGCAGGTTTTTCCAATTAAGCGTTTAGATGGCGTCTTTTGTCATATTGGCAAATGTGAGGACGAGCATTGGTGTGTTGTAGAAGGACTCTATAACGTCGATGAGGTCGCTTTTCACGAATAGCTTCGGAGAGTCGATACATTTGTTGAACGAAGGGTTCTGCATTGACAATCTCGTTGTTCGCAAGGAGCTCATAAATAATGATGCCTTCGCAATCCCCTCACACACACAGCATCGTCTTTCGTGGATGAAGCCTTTGCTTTAATCACGGAAGTGTTTTTTGGGGGGCGCTAAGCCATTGTTTTCGATGGTTCATGTTCACATAAACACACCACATTTCGTCGCCAGTGATGATGCGGTGAAGCAATCTGTCCTTATATCCACGAGTAGCCTTGTGACGAGCAAGCAAACCTGCGGCAATCGTAGTGTGTTGAAGTTTGTTGCTTTCGCTCAAAGCATGCGGAACCCATGCACCGAGTTTTTGAACTTTCCCCATCGAATGAAGGTGATTCACTACAGTTTTCTGGTCACACGCCAATTGTACAGCCAATTCTCTAGTCGAATGACGAGGATTTTCAAAAAGAAGGTCGTTCAATCAATCTTTATCCAACTTAATGGGGCGACCAGAATGTTCTTCGTCATTAAGATTGAAATGACCGTTTTTAAAACGTGAAAACCACCATTGAGCTGTCCTTTCTGATAAAGCATTTTCTCCGTACACAGCACAAATATTGCGATGAGCTTTGGCTGCGCTTACATTGTTCCCGTCTCGATTAAAAATGAATAACAACAAGTGTTGAAAATGCGCCTTTCTTTCAACTTGACATTCCATTTTCAGGGTACAGAACAAAAATTAAATTAACACAACTTTTAAATACACCGCAATGACTTATTACTCAACTTCAAGACGTAGCCTAAGCAAAAGCCTAATAGTCTACACTGTTAAGAGACGTTGCCTAACATTTGCAAATTTTGCACTCATTATTTATTATTGTTTCTTAATATGTGCACAAATCACGTGAACAAAATTTAGATCAACACAACATTAAAAAAAAACGCAAAAACATATTTCTCAACCTAATATATACATTCCAGTGTAAGAATCCAGAGGAAAAGAAAATGACAGTATTCATTATCTTTATTTTCGCTGACTACATTTCGAGCAAAGCCATTCTCATCGACTGACCTAATTCGGTTTGTATGCAAATCGATTAACAATGAGATTGATTAAAACGGGTAGGAACAATTATATATATACAAGGCAATGGTTTCGCCACTCTCCCTAACGGGGGAGCTTGCGCTTCGCTACTCAGATTAAAATTTAAAATCTAAAAAACCAGGCATGGTTAAATTTTTATAAATTTTCTGAAATTATCCAATTATAATAATTTTAAAAAGGAACCTTAAACTAAATTTCCCCCCTTTCAAAATATCAGGTTGCTAAAATATAGACTAATTGTTTGGGTTTTGAAATATTATTCACAAAATTTCGATACTTATATTTATTTCCAAACTTCACCATTTTTTCTTTTGATATTATAAAAGAATTACTAGAAATAACTTTGATAAAAAACATGTCATAACCAAACTAAGATGAAATTATTATTTAAATGCTCAAAAAATCACCCTTCTTAAATTATAGGGTTATTGATGATATATATATATATATATATATATATATATATATATATATATATATATATATATATATATATATATATATAATCCCAAAATGTACAGTAGCGTACGTGTAACTATAGGGATAAAACCACAGTTTGAGCAAGAAAACGACCTCTTTTGCACATACATAATCGCATGCGAAATCATTCTACCATGCCACCTATACTCTGCCATGTATACCGGTGTACGTTCTTTTTCATAGACATGTGTTTGTAAAGCCAGGCTATCTCCATTTTAGTGTCTGTTGCTATACCGTATACAGCTTAATGTATAAGAGTGTGCGTTTTCTTAACGCTCACACCATGCTGTATCAAATAACAATATCCTCTTAATCACATATCTTGATCAATCGATCCACGTCAACGATTGCTGCCTTTACCCGTGGAACTTACAAACGAGCAAATCTCCATCAGTTCATCTATGTCTTATTTTTCCTTCGCTCCCCTTTACTCCTTCCCCCCACTGTTGACACTCTCTGACCATTACTTTGCACTAAATTTCCTTATGCTTTTAGGCGGGATTAAATTTCATAAGGATATTCAACTTTCAACATACTGTTTCTCATCCATAGTTGCTTTCATTAAATCTATATTCAGTTTTCCATGTTGTATATTTCACATGAAATGTCATCATTTACATTATGAGGGAAAATACTCAAAGGATGATTATAATGCAATTGTATTTTGAGGGTAGGGGAAGTACGATTTAAACTTGGTGCATACTGCTGTGCAAGCTCCTGATAACACCAACTAAGTATTTGTGAGTACCATCACTACAATGAAAAATGCTCAGAGTAGTGTAATAGCTTTCGGGTGTGGGAACATTGTCACAAATTGGATCCTGGAAGGTGGTACAACCATTTTCATAATGATAACAAATTCTCGGTTGTAGAAGTTAATAATTCACAAAGAACAGTTTGGGCATTTGATAAGGATTTTTCAAGGCAACACTTAAGGTAAAACATTGGAAAGGTGGAGTTTCACGACTGGAATGAAACTCAGAAATTGCGATGTCTTGAAGTCTGTTCATAAGATAGATTTGAGGCAGAAGAGGAATTCATTTAGGAAGAGAATTGTGACCTGTAATGAAAAATGGATCCTAGACGATAACAGAAAAAAGGCTGATTAATTGCTAAATAATAGGAAAAACTAAGTCATTTAGGAATGGCATTTTAGGTACCTTCAAACGCTTGAAAGAATAGTGAAAAAAACCTCCAGTTTTCACTTTTGGAACCAGGGAAGCAATGAGTTCACTCGAATTGTTGACAGATTGCTAAAATACATTTAATATTGGTCATCAAAGAGCTTCTATTGCTCAATAGATATACAACAATACAGTTTCATGACAATACCTAGACCAACACCTCTCAGATGGCTATGTCTATGATTATAGAATTGTTATATGAAGTTATGCAGCGTCCTAATAATTTAGCTTCCAATGGCTTTTCTGATTGAAATCTATTAAAGTCCTTTGAACTCCATATTATCAATAATAGGTTCATTAATAGGTACGACATAATTCAGGCTTTTACTGAATTTGTTATCAATAATTATTGGTCTATAGATATTATTTTCATAGAAATTAGATATTGATCCATATGAACCATATTTTGTCAAATTTTTCTTTTTTAATTTAGCTTCCAATGGTTTTTCTGATGGCAATCCATTCAAGTCTTTTGAACTCCCTATTATTAATCGAAGGGTCATTAATAGATAATACATAATTCATGCTTTTACTGAATTTATAATCAATATAATTGACCTATATATATTATTATCATAGAAATTGGATATTAATCCAAATGTACCATATTTTGTCCAAATATTTATTTTTTTCATTTTATGACATTTTCAAGTCAATATTCAATGACATTTTCATATTTTTGCGTATCTTACTGACGGCTAATGTGATTTTCCTTTGTTCATATTCAATGTTGTGTTAAATTGATTTATTCTGTATTTTGTCTCCCATTTATTTGGTGAAAGAGATGAGTTGATTATTTCATACACATATATGTATGCAGCAAACGTGCAGGGAGAAAAACTGCGAGCCTCGGACATGTAATTTCCTAATGACAACACCAGAGCCACATTTACATGTTTCTGTATTGAAAAATATGAATCTCCAAATCATGCGAAAAAAACTTGTCCCAATATTTACATGCAGAACAGATTAAATTGGGTCCTTATTTTTTAATAGGGAAGGCTCACAGTTTGGGAATTATTTTTAAGGTTATACACGATAAATTGTAGATGAGAATAGGTGCAGTTATCACCTAAATACGAGGAGCGGTCAATAAGTTTTGCAATTCGATTATAAGGAAACGAGATATGAGAAAAAGTGTTTTATTATTTTTCAATATAACCACCCTCGACTCCAATGCACTTGCGCCACTTGTCCCTGAGGCTTCGAATTCCCGACAACCAGAAATCTCCGGACTGCTGTTCAATCCACTCCTGGACGGTGAGCTGGACATCTTCATCGTCCCCAAACCGGCGTCCACGCAGTGCAGCCTTGAGCTAGCGGAATAAAAAGTAGTCGCTAGGGGCCAGATCTGGACTGCAGGGGGGATGGTTGACCTCCTCGAATCTGCACTCGCTCAGGGCAGCTTGTGCAACTCTGGCCTTGTGGACTTTGACGAGTTGAAATCGATCATGGGGCGTGAGATTTCTAGGGACCCAAGGGGCAGAGACCTTGGTCATGGCCTAATTGTCGTGGATGATGTTGATAACACTTCCAAGTTCTCGCTCGATTTCATCGACCTTCACCCGTCTATTTTCGAGGATCATCCTCTTCACACGAGCCACATATCCTCGTTGGTCACGTCTGACGGGCGTCCTGGACGGGGGTCATCTTTAAGGGACCTACAACCATGGCGAACTCCCTATTCCAGCGAGCAATGGTTGCATAGGAAGGGGCGGTATCGGTGTACACTGCAACCATGCGTCCATAGATCTCTTTTGCATTCTTGCCTTCCTTGGTCAAAAATTTGATCACTGCTCGGTGCTCAACCTTCTCCATTGTTGAAAAATTTGTGACTGACGATCTGCGATCAGCCACTGCTTCTTAAATCGACGAGGCAGGAGCGTGCGGCTGCAGGCCCTGACTTGTCATAACTTGTCCTAACACCCCCACAAACAGCCATCCCCTTCCTCTGTTCTTCCCTACCGATTCGCAAAACTTATTGACCTCCCCTCGTTTAATTTATTTTCTTTAGCTTGAAACAAGGAGAAAACCTTATAAAAACACAAATTTCTCTCCTTGCTAACGTGTAAGGAGAGTAACAATATTTCTGGCATCTCTTTTATAAAAAAAGAGCTAATTTTCCCCTCACGAACAATTATAAGAGACTTTTATTTTCCAAATTTGAATGGTAACCTTATCGATTAATTTTAAAATATTTTAAAGGCTGTAAAATATCTGAACAAATTCCCAGAGTACTCGACAAAGTCCTTTGAACCAAATTTTTCCAACACACATAATAGCAGCAAACAAGAAGAATTTAGACACCACATCTACCTTAGAAAACAATAGTAAAAATGTAAATAAAACCACTGTGGAGAAGCGTTAACCTTTCGGATGGGCAATCTAAGGGCAGCTCTTACGTCAAAGATCTAATCTTAAAAGATATCCTTAATGAACTTAAATTTACGCCCCCTGATTAGGAACTCCAATTGGATCTCTGTAAACTATATATATATATATATATATATATATATATATATATATATATATATATATATATATATATATATATATATTGTACGCTTGGTGTGACGGCATGTATTATTAGCGTTCGACTGAGGCTGGCATGACAAACTCCATGCCGAAACTGGTCTCGGGATAATAAATAGTACGCTCCTCCACAGCGGTCTTATTTACATATTTGGAATCTGTCATTGGATTTAACAATTGTTCTAATAGTAAAAAGAAGACAATTTTTCGTCCCGTTTCAATCATCTTGAGATCGAGACTTCCAAATCTATTGATAATTTTTATGGTTTCAATCGAATTGTAGCCTCATTCCCATTTCCGAAAATGGCCAATCCAGGTGGTTTAAATCTCATAACTCGAGACGCTTTGGTACCAAAGAGGGACCTCTCATAAGTATGATACCATTTTGTTATGGATAATACAATTGGGCCTAAATTTTGAAACTCCACTTTACTTGATTTCAGTGCAAAGGGTCGATTCAATGTTGACCTGAGGTCATAGGAAGGAAGGCCGTTTTTCCTCCTCAAGCTCGTCTTCAATCGCTGAAATGGTTCTGTTTATGCAAAAATAAACAAAGCAGAAACTGACGAAGGCATCTACATAATATTTGTTTTTTTATTTAAGGATACTGGCGGTCACTACTAGTGGCATAAACGCTGAAATTGTAAGCGTGAGGTTGTTAGAAGTGAAAATATGTGGAATGTGTAGATAGAACCGTTCAAACGCATTCATTTCTCGTTCTTACTTCATGTTGTCCTTGAATCAATAATCTCATTTCTACTCGAAAGTTTTTAAAAGTTCTTCATTAAGTAGTGAAGTTAGTTGAAGTGAAATATTATGTAAGGTGCTTATCCCAGGTTAACTACCTAAGACTTTTATAACAAGGATGGGGGGGTACCTCCCTTTAACCTGCATCTTTGGAAGTTGTTAAAAAGAATGAAGTTTAAAAACCCTTTTTGGTCACGTACTGGTGGGAAGAAGTGATTTCGAGTACACCTTGAAAGCTGATTGCAAATACAAGAGTGCTTCGAACCCACAATAGTTTTAACGAACTAATTTTTTTATAGAATAATTACGAATATGATTGAAAACAGGACTCCAAAATTTCTCAAAACAGTATTTTTCCAAAATTTTGGAAAACTCCTTTTTCAAAGTTTATGAAAAACATTTTTCCAACACTTAGGAAATGTAATTTCGAATTTCTAAATCGATTTGATTACACATAAAGGTGAAAAAGATACAAAAAGTATAATAAACTCCAAAACTTACAAAAAGAACACTAATAACGAGAAAGAAATAAGAAAGAGAATAAAATTATGAATACAAACATGCAAAGAGAGCACCCAAAAATGTTAACTATTCAAGAAAAATACTTTTTACACATAAAAAACAAAAAAACGTAAGGAACATACTTGTTGCTCTTTCTCCCCACCAAAATCAACAACAGCTACCAAAATATATAACCGAGAACAATAATAATAATAACATTTTATGTCGCTCTTGCGCCTGTGAATCGACTAAGGAGGAGCTAGAGAGAATAGGGTGAGCCTTCAAGGGGCAATTGAAGGCACCAAGGGAGGGGCATGAGCGTATTGTAGGAGGCAGTAAAATACAGATGACTACAAAATGCACCTCTACTGGCAGAAATACATCATTAGCAAGCTGGATCGATTGAAAAGATGAAAGATACAAGTGAAATTAGTTGAAGAAAGTTCTTCAGACCCTGTGAAGAAAAACAATATGGACAATAGTGTCAAATGTCGCAGAGAGTTCTAGAGGTACCTGAAGGGAAGGTTGACCAGCGTCGGCCGCACAAGCAAGGCAGTAAATTACATATATGAGAGCTGATTCATTGCAGCGTTTAAGGGGGACAGCCGATCTCGAATGTCTTTAGAGACGAGGAGGCAGTTGAGAGATTGGGCGTTAGTTTACGGCATCATTGAGTTCAGGTTTGGTTTATTTAGGATAGGGTGAACAACAGCGAGTTTCATGTCCACTTGGGAGTGAGGTATTGAAAATACTAGTGAGATAAGGGAGAATAAATAAGGGAGGAGCTAGGGTAAAGACATGAAGGATAAGAGAAATCGAGAGGAACAAAAGGTCTTTTTCATTAAGAGAGTAAGAGAGTGGAGGAGGGCAATTTCTCAGGGGATACTAGAGCAAGAGAAGGAAGTTGAGGTGGGGGAGGAAAAAGAGAGTTGCCTGATGGCGCTGAATAGAAGCAGAGTGTAGGCCAGAGAGGGCTAGTCCATATCCGTTCTGGCATACGGTCTGCTTGAACTCCTCGCCGTCATGCAACTCCCTTCTTTTTTCCCCCATCCAGAGATGCAGGACCAAAATTCAATGAGATAGGCAGGGAGAAGGGACTGGGATTTCAGAAGAGCAGAGAGATTTGCAAGTAGCTTGAATAATGGTGTGGCTTGATTTTGTTTTTTGCAATGATACGGCAGATATAAGCCTCGGAGGCAGAAATAAGGTGGGCAGTGTATGAGGGAGTAGCAAAGGAGTAAGGCCACGGAGACGGATGTCTCTGCACTGCGAGCAAGCTACTTCGAATGAGTCAAATTAAGAACCAAAACAAACAATCGTTCGAGGGAAAATAACGAAAGAATAACATCGTAAATCTCAAAGTACCTGGAAATTCATCAAGGACGAGAGAAACAATATTAAAACGCCTGCAGACAACATAAGAGAAAGAAACAAAGACTATCGCGTAACGACTGAACAAAGACCGCCCCATGGTACCTTAAGGAAAGGAAAACTGGTAACACAACTAGGAAAAACGCTAAGGAAATTAATTACGTTCACCATTAAAGCTTAAAAAAAGAAAATGAGAGATATAAAAACAGACAATAAGGCTTGACGACACAGATTCAAATCTAACTCCTTTATTTGTTTTTGATATAACGGTTAAAGTAGTTTGCCCTATTTTTCTCCGTTTCTATATCTCCCATTTTCTTACTTAAGCTTTAATGGTGCACTTAATTAAATTCCTTAGCTGTTTATTCGGGTTGTGTTAACAGTTTTCATTTCGTTGGGCCTTTAAATACATCTAATATATATCATGGTGGAATGTGATTTTCGATTAATATATATATATATATATATATATATATATATATATATATATATATATATATATATATATATATATATATTAATCGAAAATCACATGACACGTGATATATAATAGATGTATTTTAAAGCCCCAAAGAAAAGAAAACTGGTAACACAACCCGGAAAAACGCTAAATAAATTATTATTTGGGGAAATCAAGTTATATTCATTACTTCTGGGTCAAGGACCCCATTTACGCAAATTTGCCTATCTATCACCCCCATTAATGATAGCGAGTGGGATGGGGGAGGTACGCAAATGCCTCGACACGCGATGGATATATAATAGAAGAATTGACGAGTCTGAGTTCGAGGAAAAATGAATTCAGACGAATAATCTGGGTCAAAGAAGAGGATAAGAACTGAATAGGGTAAGATAGAGAAGAGCAGCAATGAATTATTCGTTGTTTGCCGTAGAGGAAAGAAGTGAATATATGTGCACAGAACATGTGTTTGTGTGTTGAGTACGAACGTGATCAAGTGTGTGGGTGTGTCGATGTTCATTTTTTTTTTTTACTGAACTGTCTACGTGGTTTGTATGTTAGTCGTTTGAGCGTATATGACTGGTAGGCGTGAATGTATTTTCTGTGTGGTGATAGAATAGAAATTGAAGAAGCGTCGTGAAGCAGTACAAATATAAACACAGATTTATTCACTGTACACGACAGAAGGGTGTACGCGTGTGTGTTTTGGGGTACTAGAGAGCTGTGACCTTTTACAGACATGTATGAATGTGGTGGATGTAATCGAGTCTGAGTGTATATGACTCGTGAGCATGTATGTGTTATTGTTATTATATTTGTGTATATATGCGTGGGCGCATGTAATGGCATCTATGGATGTCCAGCTCTTGTATGTATTGAGTGAGGAAAAAAATTTGTGTGAACAAAGAGGACAATCGCGCCTCGAAGAGAAATAGAGCGGTATAGTTAGCTGAGGTGCAAGTATATGGACACCACATAGCGCTGAGGGGGTCTAAAGAGGAGACTACCTGGAGCGCAGGGAAATGGGATGGTGGGCAACCCTTCAGAACTTGCTCAGGGTTGGGGCGATGGGAGGGGCATGCAATTCCATTTCTTAGATATGGGCAGGGGCAGTGTGCACAAGTGTGCACGTTAAGGTGCGCATGTACTACAAATTACAGACTAGAACAGACATGTCTAATATTTATGTGTGCTGATTTGAGGCCTGAAGTGTGCGTGAGGTTTGGAATATATGTACATTTATGGTAACCTATGCAGCGTACGTGTATGTGTATTTGTATAGATTTACTACGCATTCTGACTGCTCTTCTGTGTGTATGTTGACCTGTGTAAATGGGGTGGCTGAAATTTATTATGTGCATTTAATTTATTAATTTTTGTCCACGTGTAAGTTGTAATTGGTGTACATAAAATTGATTATCTGCTCACTTGTTTCTAGGGTAAAATTTTCTCAGCATCGCTGTTTGCATTTTTTAACGCACATGCATGTATGGTGCGATGGGATGAGTTGCATGTGTATACTTAATTTTATCTATACATGTGTGCCAGACCACTAAGCGGTGCGCATTTGCTTCAAATTGTGTACGTTTTATGTGTAGCTCAGTACGATAGACGTGTGCGTACTGGCACACTTACATGGCTAGGAGGTATGTGTAAAATCTCATATGTGCTTTTAAGTGCATCCATATATGTGTGCCAGTCACATGCGAAAGTCTGCTTAGCTGTGTTTATTTGTGTCAACCTATGTCAGGTTTTTATGTGTCGCTGTCCATGATGTCTATGTACTTGACACCTTTGGGTTGTGTGTCTGGAGCGCGGTGTGTATCTTTAAGCGTACCTATGTGTATGTAGGCATGTATGACAATGGAACTGGCTGCGTGCAATGGTACGACTGTAAGT
Organism: Ceratothoa steindachneri; assembly: GCA_963969495.1. Taxonomy (NCBI): domain Eukaryota; kingdom Metazoa; phylum Arthropoda; class Malacostraca; order Isopoda; family Cymothoidae; genus Ceratothoa; species Ceratothoa steindachneri. The sequence continues at coordinate 87,173,089 of OZ018334.1, read as the reverse complement.
ACGTTTTTATTTGAGCTTTGCGTACGTGTGTACATTTAGTCATAAGGAAAAGATGTGTAACCTATACACGTCGCACCAATGACCTTCAGAGGTCATACCAAAAACAGACCAGTTGTCATGGTAACTGGCATAATAATCAATACCTTTCGTTTTGCGACAAACAAACCGCCATTACTAAACTCTGGATCATTTCTTTATGTTTTAGCTTTGCCCACCGAAGCTGAAGTTATTTAACTAAATGTTTCCAAGAAAGTAGAAAATCCTGAAGATGTACAAATATTCCAAGACTTTTCCTCTAATACACACGCTTATTTTGTGTATATTGATCGCATAGTTGTTGTATATTTCATAAAAGTGAAATCTATGTAGAGTTGGTAATAAACTAACTCCATTTGAGGCATTATAATGTGTGTGTTTGGGGGTAATAGGGCGCTGTGACCTTTTACAGACATGTATAAATAACACATACCATTTATGTGTTATTGTAATTGTATGTGTGTATATATGTGGTAGCCCATTGGAGACCGACAGTTCAAAATGGGATCTAAAAAGGAATATGTACAGGACAGCTTGTGGCAGACGCCGTGGAGGCGAATTACCACAGGAGTGTAGCTTAACTTTCGTGAATTGTATTTACTCTCGGCTCGGACGTCACTCGCTTATATGTATTTTGTATTGTCAGTTAATATAGATTGCAGCCGCATTTAGATATCTAATTACAATCTAATTATATGGGATAGGGGATTGGAAGTTCTATATATCGGTCATATCACCTTCCTTTTGGATTATATTTAAATTGTATGGCATTTGAACGATTTTATGGGATTAAGAACTAAGTGTCTAATTTGAGATTCATTGGATATTTTAAACAAGGGATCATAGACAGACATGTCAACCCTCCCCCCTCAAATTTAGTGTAGTAGCCCTTGGTTCTGTCCGCACGTTAAACTGTACATTGCCACTGTAAGAGGCATGATAGGGTGCGACTAGTTGTAAAGTCGTACCAAAACAATATTTGCCTCACTCTTTTGTGGTTCCTTGGTTCCTGTTATGTGCCATCGTCATTTCATCTCCATCACAATGGACAGTCGGCATTGGCCATTGTGATCTCAGAAGAGATCGTAGATTTCATTCTCGGAAATATTTCTGTATAGGAGTTACCTGGTGTCGTTGTATAGGAGTTCGTTTCGACATTCCTTTTTTTATTATCTGGTTCTGCTAACAGGAGGGTAGCATTGGCAATCTTAGACCCGGAAGGGGACCTAATCAGACCTGATTTTTAATCTAATAGTCTTGTATTAAGCCAATACTTCATTCCTTAAAAGTCCCTAAATGGCTGCCATCATTGGGTAGGAAGGGAGGGGTAGTAACCACTTAAAACTAGTTGCCCTTACCATTAATGGCATTGAGAAAGCCAACCTAGCGGCATACAACAACATATGACAGATATTTCTGGCTCTCATAAGGTGGTCATTTTTGTTTGGTGGTAATGTTACCAATGCTGGAAAGTAGACTATAAAGAGCTTTCCTATCACACAACTGTTTGCTCACCACTACCAGAAGTACAGAAAAACGTGAAACTAATAGTCTTGTAGTAATCATACAAGCAAGAGATTTTTTCGATCCAGTTAATCATATGTAATACAAATAATCATAATTCCAGTGCCATGGCAACCTTCTCAAACACATTCGTGTTCATTTGCCCTTTTAACCTCTTATTTTATGTAGGAAATAAAATCATTAATTTTGCATGTAAAAACAGGATTTATTAAGTAATTATTCTATAATTATGATTTAATTACATCGTAATTACACTTCTATAAACCCTTTCTCTTACTTTGCCTTTGAACGAAACTATATAGATAGAACAAAGTAACGAATGATTGAGGCATAGACCTTTGATGATGAAATAGGAAATGAATAAAAATACAAAAATAGAAATGGATTAATAAAGTAATAAAAAGAACGTTATTCCTCTCCAAGAATTACCAAGCTAAAATTGAGTGGTCTAGAATTACTCTTAATATTTTATCCAGTGTTGTTTTGTTAATAAGCCACTGAAAAAATACGCGGTGTAAACTTCGTATACTTTCATAACTCTACCAAAGTATGTATATTTTGCCATGGATACTCTAAAGTTGCTTATGTATGTACATAGCACCCTATAGACAACTACAGGGTGGTCCGAAAGGAAGTTTTTCCGATCCCTGTAAATATTGTTTGAATTTTCTATTTCAGATGTGTTTGATATTATTATATTGTTCTAATTACTTTTCGGCGGGGGGTGACAAGACTTTCGGAGCACCCTGTACACTATAGGTATTAGCATGGGATTGCATTGCTCATACTAAAGTATTATAAGGTAAGCCACCAGAAAAAAACCCAGTCGCTTGGCATGTTTAAAATAGGTTAAACTACAGAGACCTGTAGTTAGCATAGAACGAGGAATGTGTGACGAGATTCTTAGATTACACAAAAGTGGTACAGTGCAATACTTGTCTCGTGTGATGTGTGTTAAATAGGCACAATGCAGATGTTACCCTATTGGCAAAAGAAAGTGATTGCATTCTGGACGCCAAAGGCAATATTGTCAAGGATGTAGCGGAATTTGCTGGTGTATCTACAGGGGGTGTCATACGGATCTACCTGTAAAGACAAAAATCCGTGTCTACAGGAAGTTACTCCCCCAAATTGTGGCGAAAAGATGATACTGACGGACCGAAACTGGCGGAGTATTTCCGGCTTGTGGTTAAAAATCACTTCGCTTCAAAGCAGGAATTGCTGCAAACGTCAATGCCAATTCTTCGGCATCCATTACTGAACAAAACACTCCGCAGAGAACTGTATAGTATGAACATATGGTGTAGAGTGACACATAGTCGGCTTTTGGGTACTTCTGCAAACTAAGTTACCTTCTTACAATGGGCGAGAAGACACAGACAGTGGACCCTGGAGGACTAAAACGCGTCATCTGGTCAGACAAGTCGCGTTTGTGCCTTTATGTAAATGATGCTTAGCGTCGTGTTCATTAAAGACCTCATGAAGCCTTCAAGGAAGACAACATTAGGGTGCTGTTCAATCTGTAGGAGGCTATGTGATGGACTGGAGTTGTTTTAATTATGTGAAAATGGGTACTTTGGATAGTCGTTTGTCCTTCTTCATAACGCGGAACATAACATTCTAATCCGTCTTGCACGATAACAACTCCCGCGTTCACCGGACCAGGACTCTTTTACCCACTGGAATGTTTAAAATTTAGAAATAATCACACATCTGGATTGGCCCGCAAATCACCGTATCTCAACCCCATAGGAAATCTATGGGACAACCTCGAACAACTTGTCGAACGTCAAGCACGGCATCCACGCAATCTGGCCGAATTGCACAATTCTTCGATGCAAGAGTGGCTGAACATTAGTGTCTCCTACATCCATAAACTTATCCAGTTCAGACCATGTCGAATCGTAGCGGTTATCCGGGCTCGTGGAGGGAGGTATTAGGGAGGGTCCCATCCCAGGTGACTTATTATAATTCTTCCGCGGATCCTTTTATTTAATACCAAAAATACAATGGGATAGCAATTGGCAGTAATGTGAGAATCGACGTTAAACATCGTGCTGTATTTAGGAAAGATGGATTCTATAAGGTCGTGTTACACCAAGTGGTCCTTGTCGGATACGTTTCTCGAGCACCCCGCCTGGGGGGGAGGCAGGGTTAATTAATGCACCTGCTTCAATTGAATGCTGCAGGAACGGCTTCCGGCCCTACTGCTGGCAGGAGAAGCTCCATATATATATATATATATATATATATATATATATATATATATATATATATATATATATATATATATATATATATATGTATATATATATATATATATATATATATATATATATATATATATATATATATATATATATATATATATATATATGATAAACTCACAATGTAGTGCGTGACTCGAGAAATAAATGGAAAAAATCCCACAGGAAAATGAAAGGCAGATTCCAAGTACTTTCGAACTTGTTCAGTTCATTATCAAGAAAAAAACGTACTTCGAATCCGCCTTTCATTTTCCAGTAGGATTATATATATATATATATATATATATATATATATATATATATATATGAAATTCCCCCTAGGAAATTGCTATCCTAGGAAGATACTAGGTTTGATAGGGTAACGCTTTGGGGGAAATTGAGTGAGTCTCTGTGCCTGGTAACTTAACGATATAGCATCTGGCGGGCAATCAGCAGAGCCGGGTTGGAGTCCCGGCCAGGAAGTTCAAACAATTTTCCCCTGGCGATATTTCTGTCTCCTCAGTATGATTGCCTTAATTGTGCCGCCATCCCCTGACTTTGATCCTTGGGTTCTTCTAAAGTAGCTTTCTCTTGCCTTTGAAAAAACTCCTGTTTCTTGTCTCGTTACTCATTTACGTCAAATTTCTCTATCTCTTGTAGTGTATATATTCCAATATCTCTCTCTCTATCTCTCTCTTTCTATCTCTCTCTCTCTACCACTTTCTTAACAGATCTCTCATAAACTTTATGTGCGATGCGTCCTCGTTGGTATTGCTTTTAAATTCGAGGACAAGGTGTGTATATTTCTCATATTTTCACCCCCCCCTCAACTTGACCAATATCGTAAGTATTAAAAAAAAAAGTCTTTTTAAATGAATAAAACAAAATTAATGACTGTTATTTTTAGTTTGTAAAGGGCGTTACTATGAATAAACTTGCCTTTGTTTTAACAATGATTTTCTTTTTTCCTCTTCTGTTTCGCTTTTTTTCATTTCAATCTATTTACTTCTTTGTTTCTTTCTCGCATTTATTACTTTCTTTAGGAACTGAATATGAAGAATTTCAAGTCTTTTCACTCTGTCTTGTTTTAGTAGTCGTGTTTCGCCAACCTGCCTTTATCTAGGAGGATTCCCGACTGGATAATGAAATATACATAAAGGTCAGTATGACAATCGCTAGTAAGCCTGAGGGCATCAGGAGTTGGTTATCATTGAACAAGAAGTGCCAGAAATTATCCAGTTTTGACACCAAACGAAGTTCAGGTGGAATTTTCGTCGCCCCGGGGCAGAGGGACCTGTTCCTCCTCAGAGGTATGTTGATATAGATACCGATCGGCAGAATTCCTTGGAAAAGAGAATGTGTGTGTGTGTGTGTGTTTGTTGTGCGGCGAAGATGGGAGAGGAACGAAAACAGTGTTACAATTGGCTATGTGGTGATGAGAAGTGCAAGATCTACCCACCCGAATACAGGGGTGAGCACGGCGCGTCCACTAATTGGTGACCAGATTCCAAGAATCCCACACAGAATTTCACCAAATTAGATTGGCAAAATAGGAAAAATAACCCATTTTAATGAAAGTTGCCAACCAAAATTATTCATAGGATATAATTTTCCCATTAATATTGTTAATTAATGTGGTTTAAATTATGTTACAGCTTCGATGTCAAATGAGTAGTTTTTGTGACCTATTTACAGTGTGGTGGGTAATTTGTATTCTAATTTGAATATTAAAGAAAATAAACAAAGTTAATTTTTGCATATATAGTTACCAATGCTACCTGTTAAAAGGATTTGCAGGATTCTATTATTTACTTTATTCAATGAAATCGTGGTCCTTGTCAACTATGGCCTCCAAGCGGCGTTGGAACGTGCTGTAGGCCTTCGCAACGGTCCTTTGTTTAACTGGGTGAGAACTGTAGTGAGCCTGGCCCTAAGCTCCTCCTTGGAGGTGCACTAGAACTTGTTGATCTCTCTCACTCTCTCTCTCTCTCTCTCTCTCTCTCTCTCTTTCTCTGAGAAATTTGGAGGACAGATGTTCTGAGTCATTCGTTCAGATAAATTGTCTGACACTGGGTCTTCCTGATTGTGTGCCATGGTACAGAGTCCTGCTTCCATGTATACAGCCTTCCTACGACCTTCCCTAGGATCCAAAACTGCACCAACCCCCTAGGTAATTGATGTAGCCCTCTTCTGATATAAACAGGAGCATAATGTGACTCTCGCTACTGACCACCCCAAACACCTCGGTGTGGAACAAGAACTTAGTTTTCATCACACATTTGAAGGACACAACAAGCCAGCGGTTGTTTTGCGAGTTCATCACCTGGTTGCTCCTGGCAGAAATTCTTGTCGTTTAAGAAGAACCAAAGCATTCCAGGCTTGAGAAAATGCTTCATTTTTAACAAGATTCGCATCACAGCCTTTCCACTTGGCCTTCAACTTCTGCGCAGATGCTGGTCAGATCTCATCATGTATCAGTAGTAGCGGATGTTCTTATGCACGAACTGCCTGATGAGAGACATGAATACTCCACTGTCCCTAGCAATGAACATTATTTTCTTGCTAGGATCGTTTTCAATAATGGACTGGATCTTAACGATAAACTAGAGGGTTTTTTTCGCATTAGAATGATTAGAGTAATGTTTACACGTCGCCCAAACCCTCGCAATCACAGCTTAACTCAAGCAAGCCTCCCAGTCATCCGTACCGTCAACAAATTGGCACAAATCATTCTGAGATCTTCGCATTGGAGCTCCGGACATTAATCCCAGCTGCCTTTTCCAAATTTTGGCAGGATTGAATTCAGCTATGATAGAGAGAAGAGAGAACCGATGCCAGCCTAAACGTATGTGCGGAATACAGAGTTGCCAAAGGCGACAAATTACTCGCCGTACCCCATTAACATGTGTGCTACGCAACATGGAGGACCCAGTCGTGGCTGTCAAACAATTTATTGGATCACATCACTTCGAACATCTGGCTTTCTAACTCTCCAGAGTGTAACTCCCTGGATTATTATGTGTATTGCGTGGTTTACTGAGGCACCGCCAAGTCCCTGTGCACCATAAAGAGGTGCTTATATCCAGGATCACCAGAAATTTTACCCATTTAAACAATGGGGACCATCAAAAAGGCCCGCAACACGTTGCGACGGCGCTTGGAGGTGCTGGTTAAGGCCGACGGCGAATTCTTTGAAAGAAATGAATAATATAATTCCCCAAATCTTTAAAATGTAATTTTGGTAAATATAAATGAACTATTGGTTCTATTTTTCTTTTATATTGATGTTAGGTGACAATTTTCAACCGAATCCTGTATAATATTATCATCATTTAAGGCAGTTGCCTCTCACTGCTGAGAGAGATACTTTTTTCACCTTTCTGAATTTTTGACGGCCTATCATCTTAAAATCTTGCTCCATGGCCTCGCCCGGCTCCATTTCAGCTCTATTATCGCTTCCACTATTTAAGAACAAGAAGTAGCAGCGACAGGTCTGCGGGGAGTGAGCGAGGACTACAGGGCTTTGCCATTTCTCATCCTGACTTTATAGACCCTTTTCACAGCTAAATGAAAATGAGTAGACCCCGTAGCATCAGACCATGTATATATATATATATATATCCATGTAAGAAAAATGAAGAGAAGTTTGATTGTAGATGAGCGCACGAGGCTAAAAACGGGACTTTTAAAGGCAAGGCAAAGGACGTTGGAAGAACTGCAAAGACAGTAAAGCAAAGGGAAATCGCAATAAAGGCAAGAGCTATACTCAAGACAAGAGGAGGATTAACGCTCTTGTAAGTAGCTTCGAGATTAGAGAGATGCTGAGATTGAACTAATTAACGGTTTGAATAGGTTTTAAATGCTTTGCCTGGTAGCTCAGTGGTAGAGCATCCGATCGGCAATTGGCGAAACCTTGTGATTCTCGGCCAAACTATTTAAATTGCTTTATAGCATTAATCTGTCTGCTCAGTATTGATTGCCTTAATTAACCTAACCATTGCTCTCTCTGATCTTGGTGATGTTCATTGTTCCTTTCCATTTCCTGTAAAACTTTGTTTGTTGTCTCATGCGCTCATTCACGTCTAAATTCCTCTTCCTTTGTACGTATATATTTATACATATATGCATTTATACCGTGTGTCCAAAAAGTCATGATCGAATTTTAAATAGCTATATTATTGCAAACAAACAGGATTATAATGAAATTACACCAAATTTAAGCACAAATCTCACAATTGTATATTTTAGTTAGTAAAGACTAAGTTCATCTGGTTGAGCTCACATGACGAGTAGCCCAGAAAGATGACGACTGTACACAGGAAAATACAATTCCTTTTACGGTTTGAAAAATTTGAATCAGTGACTATTCTGTGACGTCAATACGGTACTCTGTTTAACGAAGAGCCACCACGCAAAGAAAACCCTTCGCCGTTGGGATAAACAATTGAAAGAAACGGTAAGCCTACTGGAGAATTTTCCTTCCAGTAGACCAGTTAATGACGATTCGATCGAAGCCATCGGACAAGTATTCTTCGTAGTCTCAATTAACCGGTGCGCAGTACTGATCCACAACTAGGACTGGCCAAAACAACAGATCATACGGCATTAAAAAATAATCTGTGTTTTAAAGCTTATACACAGAATGACCCGCAAAAACGGGCTCCAACATTAAATAGGCTTCATTTTTTTTTTAAATTTGACAAACAATTAAGAAATGAAGCCTATGGAAAGATGTGCCCCTTCTGTGGGGGCTCACCCTGTATACCTCAGGTGTTACATTCACTGTACCCAGATGATTATCGAATAACACGAATTTGCTGCCTATTATATTCATGAGATGATGAAAGTTTCTTAGGTCGATTCGCGTTCAGTGATGAGTCTATTTTTCCTGTTTCGCGGAATGGACATCAAAACAATGTAATGGTATGAGCTAGCGAATGTCCACATGGAGAACATGAGTGTGATAGCTCGAAAATTAAGGCGTGGTGTGCTCTAGCAGGAGTGAATGGCCCATTTTTCTTCATGGAACTTACTTTGACGTCACACAACTATACCCCAGTTTGGAAGATTTTGCTGTATCTCAATTTATTGACACTAAAGTCATCTTACACACGGTGGTGTCTTTCGCACTTTGCCAAAATTTTCGAGATTACCTTAAATAAAGTTATCATACTCGTATATATAGATAAGAAGAGGAGGATGGAAACCATGTGCTCCACGTTCCTTCGCCTTTTATGTATGGGTTTGCGTGAGGAAAAGCGAGTACAATGTACTCATTAAGGATATTCATCACCTCCAAGAGTGACTCACGGAAGTGACCCGCATATATATATTGGAGGTAGTTACTTCTGGCTAAAGATGATTTAATTTTAAGAATGAATCCAAGGACCGAAAAGAAAGTAGTTTCCATTAAACTGATTCTTCAATGACAACGTTTCAGGCTCTAAACCTATTTTCAGGTCTAACAAAGAGAAATGAAGAAATATTTGTAAATTCCAACATATTAATTATTGGTAAAAGATCCAAATCAGAGAGACAAAAGATCATTTAAATGGGGAAGACTAAGGAGAGAAAGGGACGGAGCGAGTAGCTTACCGGGTTGAGCCGTGAGGAAAACTGAACTGAATAAGTTAAGGAAGGGGGCACAGGAAGTAAGCGCGGTGGATGGGGGAGTGGTTAAACTAGGAGGAGGGGAACCGCCCTTGTGTCGTTATTAAGGGAAGGTTTTAATATTTTAATATACATAGACTCTAAGATAAGAAGGGGGATGTATATATTAGATTACCAAAGAAAATTTAAAATACAAATAATCATTATCACTAACTCTATCATTTAAGAAGGGGATTTTTTTGAGTATTTGGATAATAATTTCATCTTAGTTTGGTTATGACTTATGTTTTTTTTTATCAAAGTTATTTATAATATTTTTTTATAATATCAAAAAACAAAATGGTGAAGTTCAGAAATAAATATAAGTATCGAATTTTTCTGAATTTTGGGGAAACTAAAAGAATTACAAATGGTGAAGTTCAGAGAATTTCTTAAAATTTTGGCTTGGAAATTATTAAAGCCAATTTAGATGGAGAAAAAAAATAATCATTATAGGCCATAGGACACAGGCCGAAAGTCTGCCAGCGAAGTGCAAGCTCCTTCTGTAAGGAGGGGTGGCGAAGCTGTTCCTCTTTTTTATATTAATAATTTGTCTTCAATTCTATTTGACCACCTGGTCTAAAGAGTCGTCTCAATTTAACTGCCCTTTCCAATCAGAGGCTCACAGAATGTACTTAGGAGCCAAGGTGAGAAAATTAGGGCGACTTCAGGTGGAAGAATGAATGCCCTGATTAGAGAAAAAATTAAGTCTCTTTTGCTTTATATATGTAAATATTAACTCCTTTGTAATATTCACCCCTGTTCTTACTTATTGGCACTAGTACTAGTAGTAGTAGTAGTAAGTAGTGGTTCGTTAACCTGCATTTATCCAGGCGGATCCCGACCGGATAATGAAATAGACATAAAGTTCAGTATGACAATCACTGGTGAGCCCGGGGGCACCAGAGGCGGGTCCTCTTCTGGGAAGAGGTCCTAGGAAGTATTATGTTTTGGGGCACCAAACGGCGTTCAGGGGGAACCTTCGTCGCCCCTGGGTAGAGGGACCTGCTCCGTGTCAAATGTATGTGGATATAGATAGATACCCATTGGCAAGATTCCTTGAAACAGAGAGAGTGTGTGTGTGTGTGTGTTCTGGCGTAAAGGCGGGAGAGGAAACCAAGCAGTTTTGTAATTTGCTCTGTGTGTGATGAGAAGTGCAAGATCTCCCCACCCGAATACATGGCTGAGCACCGTGCGACTACCAAATGATAGCCAGATCTCTCCGTGCGCTGAGATTTGTGTCCGCTCTTGCCGGGACGAACCCGGTACCGGGGCGTTGGGAGACCAACGCAAGAGCTCTACTTATCGTCAGTATAAACATACTCTTGCAATCGTGAGTGAAACACTCGTGTGTGTAAACGCTTAACGGGAAAATGTGTGCACGAATATAAACATATGAAAATAAAATCTGTTAACCTTTCAAAGAAATTTTATAAGAGAATTTGCATAGCCCATAAAACGACGAAATATTTCACTTATTTTAAATTATTTTCATATCTTCGAAAGAAAATGTAATTTGAATGCGAAAATTAGATTTTCACTTTGAAATTTGCAAGGGGCTTGTGACCCTAGCTTTTGCAACGAGCTTGCTCAACCTCTTATAAAAAGGTTTAATTATATTTCAATATTTCGAGATTTCCACACCCCTGAGATTCGAGGGGTAATGCTTCATAAAACACGTTGGAGACAAGTCCTAAAATGGGATTGAGTATAAAAGGGATGAGGGAATTGTGTAATCCACCGAGAATATCTTGACTCAAGGAAGGAAGAAGGACCAAAATTAGAAGATTTCTTGCGCTTAAAAATAGTAGGCGAAAACCAACGAGGTCATATTAATCAGAAGGGATTTAGGAGGTTTTAATTTAATGAAAATAAAAAAATGGAAGAGGGGGGATAATATGTTAAAAAAAAACCCTATTCTGATGAGTCCAAATAAGAGACTAATTGGAACACCCTGTGATGTCTACACAACTCTTCCCTGCGAGGCAGAATCCAAACATATGAACAGCAGAAGGAAAACCAAACCTTTGTACCTTTAAACGAGGGTGGTGTTCAGGAGGTGGGAGATGGGGGGGAGCCACGGGGTCTTAGAGATTCCTCATGACGGGTTCAGGCAGTGTCATGATGCCTTAGATGTACGTGGTTTCCATGGGGGCGGCTTTCCCCCTCCTTGAGGCACCTTTACCCCAAGGAAGGAGGTTATTGGAACCTGGATCTAACAGTGTCTAGTAGCATCCTGGACTATCAAGGGCAGAGGTGCTCAAAGAGCACCTGTTTACTAATTAAGAATACTCTTTACAGAAGACGTGGGTTTTGAAGTTTCTAATTATTGGTTCTAGATGAATTACAATATTCGAGTTTAAGGTGTGGAATTTTCTGAGTTTAGGTTCTAGAGGAAGTCCGACATGAGAGTTGAAGGTGTGAAATTGTCTGAGTATAGGTTCTAGAGGAATTACAATATGCGAGACTAGGTGTGGAAGTGTCTAAGTATAGGTTCGAGAAGAATTACAATATGCGAGTTGAAGGTGTGGAAGTTTCTAAGTATATCTTCTAGTGGATTTAGAACATGCGAGTTGAAGTTGTGAAAGTCGTATATGTATAGGTGTATATGAATGACAATATAGGAGTTGAGGGTATAGAAGTTTCTAAGTATCGGTTCTAGAGGAATAACAATATGCCAGTTTAATGTGTGAAAGTGTCTAAGTATAGGTTCTAGGGCAATTACAATATGCGAGTTGTAGGTGTGAAATTTTCTAAGTATAGGCTCTAGAATAATTATCAAGTTCGAGTTAAAGGTATGGAAGTGTGTAAGGTTGGTTCTAGAGAAAATACAATATGAGAGTTAAAGGTATGGAAGTGTCTAAGTATAGGTTCTAGATTAATTATAATATCCGAGGTGAAGGTTCAGAAGTGTATAAGTATAGGTTCTAGAAGAATTATAATAGTCTTGTTAAAGGTGTGGAAGTGCCTATGTATAGGTTCTATACAAATTACAATATTCTAGTTTAACGTGTGGAAGTGTCTAAGTATAGGTTCTAGAGGAATTATAAAATGTAAGTTGAAGGTGTGGAAGTGTCTAAGTATAGGTTCTAGATTGATTACAATATGAGAGTTAAAGGTGTGGAAGTGTCTAAGTATAGGTTCCAGAGGAATCACAGTATGAGATTTGAAGGTGTGGAAGTGTCTAAGTAAAGGTTCTAAAGGAATTACAATATGCTAGTATAATATGTTGAAGTAGTAAGAATAGGTTCTAGAATAATAAAATTTGCGAGTTAAAGGTGTGGAAGTTTGTAAGTATATGTTCTAGTGGATTTAGAACTGGCGAGTTGAAGTTTTGAAAGGGGTCTATGTATAGGTGTATATGAATGACAATATAGGAGTTAAGGGTATGGAAGTTTCTAAGTATAGGTTCTAGAATAATTTGAAAGTGCAAGTTAAAGGCGTGGAAGTGTGTAAGATTAGGTCCTAGAGGAATAACAATATGCCAGTTGAATGTGTGGAAGTGTCTAAGTATAGGTTCTAGATGAATTACAATATGCGAGTCGAAGGTGTCGAAATTTCTAATTATCTGCTCTAGAAGAATTACAATATACGAGTTAAAGGTGTGGACGTATCTAAATATAGGTTCTACAGGAATTAAAATATGCAAGATGAAGCTGTGTAATTGTTTAACTATACGACTAGAGGAAATATAAAATGCCAGGGGAAGGTGTGGAATTGTCTAAGTCTATGTTCTATAGTAATTACAATATGTGAGTTGAAGGTGTGCAAGTGTCTAACTATAGGTTCTAGAGGAAATACAATATGCCAGTTGTAGTTGTGGACGTGTTTAAGTATAGGTTCTAGAGGAATTACAATATGCCGGTTGAAGCTGTGGAAGTGTCTAAGTATAGGTTTTAGAGGCATTACAATATACGAGTTGAAGGTTTAGAAATGTCAAAGTATATGTTCTAGAGAAAATACAATATGCTAATTGATGGTTTGGTAGTATCTAAGTATAGGCTATAGAGGAATTACAATATGCGAGTTGAAGGTGTGATAGTGTCTAAGTATAGGTTCTTGAAGAATTATAATATACGAGTTGAATGTGTGAAAGTATCTAACTATAGGTTATATAATAAATATAATGTGCGAGTTAAAGGTGTGGAATTGTCTAAGTATAGGTTTATAGGAATAAAAATATGTTAGTTTAATGTGTTGAAGTTCGTAAGTATAGGTTCTAGAACAATTACAATATGCAAGTTAATGATGCGAAAGTCTCTAAATATAGGTTCTAGAGTAATTACAATATGCGAGTTAAAGGTGTGGACGTTTCTACTATAAGTTCTTGAGGAATTACAATATGCGAATTGAATTTGTGGATGTGTCTAAGTATAGGTTGTAGAGGAATTAAAATATGCGAGTTGAAGGTGTGATAGTGTCTAAGTATAGGTTCTTGAAGAATTATAATATACGAGTTGAATGTGTGAAAATATCTAACTATAGGTTATATAATAAATATAATGTGCGAGTTAAAGGTGTGGAATTGTCTAAGTATAGGTTTATAGGAATAAAAATATGTTAGTTTAATGTGTTGAAGTTCGTAAGTATAGGTTCTAGAACAATTACAATATGCAAGTTAATGATGCGAAAGTCTCTAAATATAGGTTCTAGAGTAATTACAATATGCGAGTTAAAGGTGTGGACGTTTCTACTATAGGTTCTTGAGGAATTACAATATGCGAATTGAATTTGTGGATATGTCTAAGTATAGGTTGTAGAGGAATTAAAATATGCGAGTTTTAGGTGTGGAAGTCTCTAATTCTTGGTTCCTGAACAATTACAATATTTGAATTAAAGGTGTGGAAGTTTCTAAGAATAGGTTCTTGAGGAAATACAATATGTGCGTTGAAGGTGTGCAGGTGTCAACGTATAGTTTCTAGAGGAATTACAATATCAGAGTTGAAGGTGTGGAAGTGTCTAAGTAAAGGTTCTAGAGGAATTACAATATGCGAGTTGAAGGTAAGGAAATGTCGAAGTATAGGTTCTAAAGTAATTACAATGTGAGTTAAAGGTGTGGAAGTGACTAATTATAGGTTCTAGAACAATTACAAGTTTGTAGGTATAGGTTCTAGAACAATTACAATATGCGAGTTAATGATGTGGAAGTCTCTAAATATAGGTTATAAAGTAATTACAATATGCGAGTTAAAGGTGTGGACGTTTCTACTATAGGTTCTTGAGGAATTACAATATGCGAATTGAATTTGTGGATGTGTCTAAGTATAGGTTGTAGAGGAATTAAAATATGCGAGTTTAAGGTGTGGAAGTCTCTAATTCTTGGTTCCTGAACAATTACAATATTTGAATTAAAGGTGTGGAAGTTTCTAAGAATAGGTTCTTGAGGAAATACAATATGTGCGTTGAAGGTGTGGAGGTGTCAACGTATAGTTTCTAGAGGAATTACGATATGAGAGTTGAAGGTGTGGAAGTGTCTAAGTATAGGTTCTAGAGGAATTACAATATGCGAGTTGAAGGTTAGGAAATGTCAAATTATAGGTTCTAGAGTAATTACAATGTGAGTTAAAGGTGTGGAAGTGACTAATTATAGGTTCTAGACGAATCACAATAGTCGAGTTTAAGGTGTAGAAGTGTCTCTGTATAGGTTTTAGAGGAATTACAATATGCGATTGTAGGTGTGGAAATGTCTAAGTATAGGTTCTAAAATAATTACAATATTCGACTTAAAGGTATGGAAGTGTGTAAGTGTAGGTTCTAGAGGAAATACAGTATGAGAATTGAAGGTATGGAAGTGTCTAAGTATAGCTTCTCAAAGAATTATAATATTCTAGTTAAAGGTGTAGAACTGTCTAAGTATAGGTTCTTAACGAATTACAATATTCGTCTTTAACTTCTGGAAGTGTCTAAGTATAAGTTCTAGAGGAATTATAATATGTGAGTTGAAGGTGTGGAAGTGTCTAATTATAGGTTCTAGAAGAATTACAATATGCGAGTTTAATGTGTGTGTGAGGGTATGGAACGTACATATTCGCATGCCGCCAGACAATCGTGGGAAGGATAGAAATTTGTCGTTTGAGTTAACCTTCGTCTCCTCTCTCTGCCCCCACCCTCCCCCGACATTTTGCCGCCCTCCTCCGCCTTCCCCTTGACCTAAGTCATTATCCTTGCCAAACTTACCAAAAAGGCAACTGGAAGTCTGACGAAAGAAGGCCTATCTCACAGAGAAGCCTAAATTCTATTTGCCTTCTTTATGATACCATGGTGGGTGTCCAGAAGGCACTGCGATAAGCGAATTGTCGTAAATGGAATCTCTTTCTCGATTTCACACAGTTCGCGGTATAAATGACAACGTTGTCCATCCCTCGGCAGAAGTGTTCGAAACCTACTCGCGTAACCCTCACGTTGAACGAGAGTCGTTGCGGCAATGTATTGACTGCTAACGCGCCGCTGAGTTAATTTTGTCGCTGTCTTAAAGGGTTCCTGAGGCAAATCCCGCCCCGCAGAGTCTGTGACTAGAAGAATACGCTCTGTTGATCAACGTAACTTGAAAAAGAAAAAGGAACATCCAAATAGTTACTGGAAGTTGCTATTTGTTAGTGTCACATCCAGTTAGGAGTGAACTAACCGGAACTGCAGTCAGCAGCCCCAAACCCGTCGTCTTATCCCCTCTCTCCCCGAGAACTCGTGTTAACGCCACCCGAACCACCCCGTCTGGACCGGAGTAGTCGCTCTCCAATCCATCGCAATTAATGGTAATCTGTAAACCCAGTGTCCCTCTATTCTTAAATTACCTATTTAATTAACAGTGATTGATACTGCCATTGAGTCATTATAAATCTGGACGCATAACATCAGTGTTATCCTCCTCTCCTTTTTTAAAGAGATTTAAGTGAGTCATTCGCTGATATTATTATTTATAATTGCTGATAACCCGGACTAATCCGTGTTTAATATTTAATCCTTATTTACCTGAATGCTCGTTTAACTATTGCTACTAATTATTATTTGGGTGTAAAGTAAAGTTTATTTTTGTACGTGTGTTTATTTGTGGCTCCTCCTTTTTGACGTACCCTTGCAAGACTTTAATTAAGAATCCCTTTGGATAATTTATTCAACCTGTATTTTGCACTCTTAGAATTTAACAATCACAAACCTCCCCCAGTAACAAGTGGGACTTTTATAGCGAAATCCTGCCTGCGGCACAACTCGCCTCTAACCGGCTTTCACATGTTCAGTAGGAATTAAAGCCTATATATATATATATTTATATATAATGATCGTAGATTGAGCCATAGGGTCTCAATACCATCGACTTAAACAAAATTAGTGTGTCTAGATTAAGGACTAGAATAATTAGTGGACCAGACTATGAGCAATTCTACGACAGTGTGGAAGTGTTAAGAATAGGTTCTAGAAGAATTACAATATGCGAGTTAATGGTGTGAAAGTTTCTAATTTTTGGTTCTAGATGAATTACAATATTCGAGTTTAATGTATGCAAGTTTCTAAAAATAAGTTCTAGAGGAATTCCAACATAAGAGTTGAAGGTGTGGGAGTGTCTGAGTATAGGTTCTAGAGTAATTACAATATGCGGATTGAAGGTGTGGAAGTGTCTAAGTATAGGTTATAAAGGAATTACAATATGCGAGTTAAAGTTTGGAAATGTTTAATTATTGGTTCAAGAGGAATTACCATATGCCAGTTGAAGGTGTGGAAGTTTCTAAGTATAGGTTCTAGAATGAGTACTAAGGTTTACAACATGCAAAGCTTAGTTTGCTACCTCGAGACTATTGCGGTCCAATGAATGCGGATATGGCTAAGATTCCAGAAGAAACGGGGAGAAGTCTTTCTGATATTAGCGAAATGAGCTTTCAGAGGTAGTTGAATATTGTAACAGCCCCTAATATTTTTAGCGGGGTTGGTAGAGGGAATCTTATAGCCATCGTGCAGGCCAGATTACCACTTAAGACAAATAAGCTATGGCCTAGGGCCTAGCACATTTGGGGGCACCGCGCTTCAATGGAAATACTTGTTATTATGATTATTATTGTTTGCCAAAATTAAATCCAGAAAAGCTTAATATGTTTAGGTCAAGTGATAACTGCGATCAAGGTTAATGATATGAATATATATATAATATCAGTAGTTTAAGAAATTCTCAGCTTCTGTACTTTCTTGAGTAAGGAAGGGGGCAATTTTTTTAACAACGACCCCTTTTGGTAAGAGTGGCCATCAGCATCGCTTCAATTTAGTCTTTGTTTTTCAGACTTTTGTCCGAGAGCAAATCAGTAATAATGTCGTGTGTGGATACAATATTTCTAATAGTCTCAACAAAAGAGGCCGTGCCTGAACAGAGGAAAACTTGAATTTCATCCGCATATAAATGAGGAGATAGAAAGAGGCGAAGAATAATGAAGAATACAGACATAAAAAAGGAACGGACTAAGGACCGATACTCGCTGAACACCAAAACATACTTCCATCAGCCAAGATATGTAGATTAGGGTCAATGCGAGCAAAATGAGTCGCGATAATCGATACGAGCAAAAATAATCAGGGGTAGTTCCAGAAACAGCAAGAAATTCGCGAATACGAAGAATAAGAACAGTGTGCTCGACAATATTAAACGTTGAGGAGAGATTAAGAATTACTAGAATGAAAATCGGGTCAGCATCAGCCGCTTGACGAAAGTGGCGAGTTACATTTTAGAGAACTGATACAGTTCTGTAATTACCCTTGAGGACAGGCATGAAGATCTCATCAATGTTGAAGAAGGATGTGTGCGTAAGAACCAGGTTTGACATCAGTCCTCAAAGGATTTTAGAAAGGTCGTTTGGGTCAAGGCAGGGTTTCTTTAGCAGGGTTTCTTTAGAGGGTATTACCACATGCCATGAAAGGGAGGCTTTAAAGATACCTTGGTTTGGGTGGGACAGGAAAGAATTAATGATAGATACTTGGTGGAATGAGTCGAGAGTAGAATAGGAAATAAGGAGAGGGGTTGCTTGCTCATGATAGACCAGGGCGAGAAAGAGAGGAGTTAGGGTAGAGCGGTAGCGGTTTAGACTATCTGGTGACTTTCAGGAGCAAATATTAGAGAAAATAGAATATGAACAATCAAGTTAAACAAGAACGTAAAAACTTGCCCAGTCTGATGGAAAGATTAGATTCCTAGGCCTTAAAGGGGGTAATAAACGTGTAGGTATGCATATTAAACAGTGAGTGGGGATTGTTTTCGTTATGAGAGCGGATATTGCGGATGTGGGCATCACGACTAGATTAATAAATGTCGCTGTACGAGTAAATAGCAAATGTAAAGGTGAGGGAGGCAATAACAGTCTCGGTGCCACGAGCACTCGCTGTCCTAGACGTCCTCCACATGCTCGTCTGTGCTTCTTAGCTCTCCGAATAGTATTGGTGATCCATGGAGCACCAGATCGCAGAAAGAAGATTCATGGGGCACCAGATCGCATAGAGGAGATTCGTGGTGCACCAGATCGCATAGGGGAGATTCATACGGTATCGCGACGTCGAGAACAGATAAATGGATATCACATCGCCTAGATGAGTTCATTGGAGCGACACATTGCCTAGTCAACATCCATAAGGCAGCGCATTGCCTAGAAGAGATCAATGAGGCATCACCTCACCTAGAGGAGGTCAATGGGGCAGCGCATTACCTAGAAGAGATTAATGGGGTGCCGCATTGCCTCGAGGAAAGGAAAAGAATGTTCGCATGGACAGTAAGAAAAGAGAAGAGGAACCGGAAAAGAGGGCGAAGGGATTTAATTAAGATGATTGACAGGACAGTTGGAATCCAATAGAAGAAGATCAGATACGAGGTTCTTTCTTCCTGTTGATGATGGAAATTCAACGAGGCTCTGAGGGTGCAACAGGAGGTAAAGGAAAACTGGATGCAACGAGATGAGAGAAATAAAAGTGGATAAGGAAATAGTAAGAATTCGCCGCCTAAAGGTTCGTTAAGTTTGCTACTATTGGTGGGGAAGAAAGGGGAAACAAGATCAAACAAATCCTTCTGTATTTAGGTAGGGAAGAGATACGCTGTGGAAGGATGGGGAAATGAAGTACGGATATGACAAGTATTCGAAGATAGGTGGGAGGATGTTAATGGATGTTATTGTTAGCAATTTTAAGCATTGTTTGTGTAGAAATGATAAAAGAGGCTTCGTTTGGAAATTCACTCATCTCTGAGGGGCGACCAGAGGGTCGGTAAATAAAAGTAATTTGAGACAAGGAAGGCTTCAAGCAAAATAGATGTAGGCATCGCCAACATAAAGGTTTTAAAGAGATTGGTAAGTTTGTTCTATTAAGAGATGTGGAAATGTGTGGGGGCACATACTGCGAGTAAATGAAAGAGAAGACTACTTGGACACTCTGGAACAGTAATACACGCAACTCTACATAACTTAGATGGTTCTATATGATAAAGTTAATGACGGGGGACATTCTGTGACAAGATCCTTTGTAAAGATGAAAAAATTGAGGTGAGAGAAAGGTTATAATTTGATGCTAGAAATCAAAATAGTGCATCAGTTTTAGAAGATTTCGTTTAAAGATGTAAAAAAGGTTAAAATTTATTTCAAGTAGACAGGCTAGAAAACAAATTGTCAGACTAATAATTCGTCACGTGAATATGTGCCTGATGGAAGGGGGCAAGGGGCCAGGGGTAGAGGGGGCAGGAAGTCAATTTACTGCATTTTTTTTTGTTTACATTTTTATTTTGGCATTACCCTTTATATTATATGGGCCTCAAAACCTATAAAAATTAATGAAGAAATATTCCTTGAAAATGGTTTATGGGTACTTACCAGATGTCAAGTTGGAGTTGGGCGATGGAGTAGTTGATGTTGTGGTCGATATATCATGGTGGTAATTCGGTGGTGGTGGAGGAACACTATCACAACATTCTCTGCCCGGGAACTCACTACTTTCCACCCCTACTCCCTCTAGGAGTAGGAAGACGAGTAGTAAAATTTTATAATGGAAGAGATAGCGAAATATTTCAGTTCTTTTTGCATTGGATTTTCCTGGCAGTGCCTTTGGAAAATCCACCATATTGCTACCCTGCTGCTTCTGACGGGTCATAGGCTGATTGCCACCCTGCTGCTTCCGACGGGACATAGGTTGATTGCCAACTGTGCAAAAAGCTCCACAAGAAAGGACACGATAGTCAACAAATCCGCACATACACCCTGAACCAATGTTCTCACTTAATTTACTCTGGACACAGGGAACTCGACAGGTCAAGTAGTCAATCTCAACCTTACAGAGTAGAGATTGAACTGAATCATTTAAGGGGTCTTCGGCGACCATTAAGACAGTTTGAGCGAAGTTTATATTGCCTCAGTTAAAGTCTTACTAGACAAATGTGTTTCGTTATTTACGGGTATTAAAACCCATTAAATCCCTACAACAACTGAACCCAGTTTGAGGTTAGTAGTCGACTGTTATGATTCAGAAAAGATTCAAAGTTGTCAATCTCGGATCCACACCCGAGTGATTACGGATCCTCGACCATTAGAGGGAATCAATGCCTTTGAGATGGGACTCTACCTGAGATTCCTGGTTTATTGAATAAAGATAATGGATTGATAGCAAAAGGAGCATCTTTGTAGCCACTTTTGACATAGATTCCAATAGAATCGTGAGCTAATCCAATTCCAGAAAAAAGGAAAAGACTAGAAATTCAGAAAGACTTTAGATAGGCAAAGAAATGAGACGCTAGATGAAGTTAAGATAAACAATTCTAAGTGGAGTAAAAAGTTTCAAAAAGGAATGAAGATGAACAACGAAGGTATTTTGTAAGGAAGAACAAATTAGAAGAGAGAACGAAAGAGAAGAGTGAAAACGGATTATTTGTTGTTTGTTACATAAAAATTAAACCAGAAAACCAATTTGGGGATCGTCGGCAGAAAGTTTTGTAACAGATATGGGAAGAGAATGGGGGTGGAACTTAGATAGTGACGAAGGTAAAGAGGAGACTACTTGTGTCACTAATCATTTGCACCAAAAGCTTCTACACTCGAGTGGTTGCATCCTGATGGAATAAAAACACACTTTCACACGTTGAGTGAAGTTAAGCGACACTGGACGTGGTTAGTCACCGGATAGAGCTTGAGAATGATCTTTGTAGCACCCTTTGTGTAAGATTCCACATTATACATAACTTTCACGAAATCAAAAACAAAAATATTACTCATAAGTAAGCGTAATCTAAATAAACGCTTTAGGGAGGGTAGCACCTCTTCTTACTGTCTAATGCTTTATTTTTGTGGGGCCCACAGTTACACGTGGGGTGTGAAGCATGGGTCTATATAAACGCAGGCGCCAAAGCCAAATAGACCCGAATCGTTACCTCATCCAGTTACTAACCACACACGGTGTGGTTTAGTTTTTCTCGATTTGCTAATGGGTTTGTTTTCCGTTCTGGTTGAAAAAAAGAGATTAGAGAAGGGATGAACAAGGTGTCAAAGATATAAGTTCAGAGAGAAAGTTTCGGGAAACTGAACCGGTGAGGATTTTTACTTCACGAATTGGTAAGTAGTTAATATTTTATTATTTAATAAAAAAAAAGATAAATCGAAACCAACGAAGGAAACTCCACGGGAAATGTTATGACTAAGTCATATCTATGCAAAGCTCATTACTTGGCCCATTGGGTGTGGTGGGATGAGCGTTGTTCTGAAATACACCCCCACCCCACCCCTTTGCACCTCTTTCTACAGCTAAGTGGAGGTTGATTGTTAAAAAAGAGAATGATTAAAAAAGAGAGATTTATTCAAGGTTTGAATTTGGAGGATTCGTATGATAAAACAGCAAGTTGGGAAATGCTCATTTACACTCAAACATAAATCACTACATCCAACCGCACCGAATCAAAACAAAGCGCCTCTTACCTAACATTATCCACACCTACCAAAACAACCCTAGATCGCCTGTAATTAGGATACAACCCCACCCCAAATGGATACAAGAAGAAAATATTAAACCCTGACCCCTCTGCCCCTTGGTGCAGCCACCAGCAACCTACTCCCCCTCTTCATCCTATCCTATCCCGACTCTTGACTATCTCAGAACCTCTCTCACTATAACCTCTTTGTGAGACCTCTGGTAAAGACCACGGGTTTGATTGAAGAGACCACCTGAAGGGGGGTGACAAATTAATTAAATCCTCATCATTGTATATAAGAAGAACGCCTTTAAGAATGCCCCCTCCCCCTCAATTTAATGCTAGTTAAAAGGCAAACCAGAGTTATGTCAAAAACTTCCTTGCTAAAATAATTGACAAGTCCAGCATTCAAAATAATAACTTATTAATCCATGAAAATTCGGCCCCCAATTAAATTTTTCAAATTTCTCATCCCAAAATAGATTTGGAATAAATAATACCTACTACAACGCCAACTAAGAAAGGAAGAAAAAAATATATGTAAAATAACCTTAAAAAATTACATTGGAAAACGTTTAGAGTAAATTCTCAAAATGGTTCCCCCCCCCCAAAAAAAAAAAAAATGGAAATCCTGAAACAAAGAAGTTTACAATATTTTTAGCAAAGTCGTCGACGAAAAATTCGGAACCCCCAACATTTTTAAAATGGCTAAGAAAATTCATTAGGAGCCCAACAAGAAGCCTAACATACATATTTTCAGTGAGAGAGAGAGATGGCGGGGGGAGAGAGAGATATATATCCATGCGGAAAAAGAAGCCTAAGGGGGTATCTCACGGACGAACGGATTTTCAACCGGCGTCTTCCGGGGCGATAACGAAGCGAGACGAGTCAAACTGGGCAAACAAATTCGCTTCCGGCGATGCCATATATATTTCCCAGCACGGAAACGAGCGAGTTAGTATTCAAACAGGAGGCAGACACAGTTCATGCAGTATTCAAGTAGTAATCACGAGGATTCATAAGCGACTTTCTGTTACCCTAAGGACTTGCAAGAAACCAGTTGTTCAGAACTACCGCAGTCAAGGACGTAAGGACGCATTCAGGAATAGGTGCTTCGCTCCATGCCTTGCAAGGATACTGCCTGGAACAACCACTCGAGGCCCTTCCCCTACTTGGAAAATCGTTTCTCTGTTTAAATCCCAGAATCACATAAGGTCAGTGAAATCTAGCTGACCTACGAGAAATATTATTGGATAATGTTAAGCAATTCTCAAAAAAAAAACTACTTGAAAATACAAAAATATAATATTAATTTTAATAAAGAGCTGCATTGACACACTTTGGAGATGGGGTTCCAAAGCAATCTCTCGCTGGATTGATTCCGCATCAGGCACGCCAGGGAAAGGTTCTCCTCCACACCAATAAGGCACTGTATCCAATAAACCAATCAATTTACCCACCAAAGACCTTTAATTAATTTATTTTATACATCGGTGGCACCGGATGGTTTCGACCCATCCCTGGAGGGAGTCCAATGCATAGTTTTTAAATAAGCTGCAATGGCGAAGGGGCAGAGGAAAACAATCCCGCGCGACGGAGGGATGAAAACGCTTTCGTGTCTGTGAAGACAAAAGTAAAAGTTAAAATAGGCCAATTGAAAGTCTTTTGGTGGCTAATAAATTGGTCTAGGGGATAAAAACATCTAGTTGTTGTAGATGAAGTGCGTCTCCCATTGTGCCCGATGCAAAATAGGGAAAAAGTTTCTATAGATATATAGGTTATTTCATGTTTTACTCAAAACCCAAAAATATTTCTCCAAATAAATAATTTACAAATGACCGACGATGAAATAAAAATCATCCGAAGGAGAAAAGTTTGAAGTTTTATATCAGAATCTAACAACGCTTATCTAGGCTAGGTTCAAATTTAAATTAGGTTTAGCCTATGACCTCTTTGAAATTTAAATTATTTCATAGTGAGGTGCCAGCTTCCCAACCAATAAATTTAAATAACTATTAACTAACGAACACTTATCATCGAATATAAGAATAATTATCGATCAGTTACCAGGTCCATTCGGTTTTTTTCTATGCTAAAATTGAAAAAATTGAGGGGTTAAGAACACAAATAAAAACAATTCTGGGACTAAGAGAATCAAAACAATTGAGTCAATCATGGAATAAGTGAGGTCACTGATCACTTCCCATAAGACGAAATCCGCGATAAAAGTAGTTTCTGAGACAGATTTAGGGATAGGGAAACTTCTAAATTTGAACTCACGCTGAAGAGCTACAAACGGCTAATATTCAGAAAAAATGCCATTACAAACTTACGCTTCGGATCAATCAGTGTGGAAGAGTAGAAAGATCTTTATAAAATGTAATTTAGTTAAACACAACTTTAGAATTTATCTTTTAAATGATTTTCATTTTATCCTTCGAGATTTAGGGACTAATTGGTTTTATAAACCAGACACATTTCCACGGGTACCCTTTGGTTTAATGATTTACGAAATTCTTTATGGTTCATTCCAAATTATTAAAATAACTAAGAACTTTTCTCCAAATAAAAAATTAAATAACTTTTTTAGAAATACGAGTAACTAAATTACGACCAAAACATTTCTAGTAACATGAATACAATATTTATCTTTTAATAAAATTTATTAAAAGAATTTATCAAGAGAAATTCTTTTAATAAAATTTATTGAAAGAATTTATTAAGAGAAATTTTCGTACATAGCAGCAAAAGGAGTTCTCATCACAGAAGTAAGCCCCCCGCGTGACGTCAAATAGAAATGTTAAGTTGGGGCGAAGATGATTACAACAAAACAACGGTTGATATATTAGTCCAAGAATAATGAAAAGGGATTATTAGAGGTCGATTTTATTTTTAAATGAGAGTGAAATAAATAATTATAAAAAAGAGGAGTTATCTGTCGTAAACTAAATTAAATATTAAAAATGAAAAAAAAACGACAAACCCAGTAATGGAGGGGATCTGCGATACTAATCAGGTGGATATCAGAATTCTATTTGTGGGGTTATCCGCAGAAGAAAGAGGTTTTGAAGGAAGGAACTAGGGCGGAAATTTCCCTCACACTGGTTAAAATTAGGGATTTCTCGTATGAGTTATGCTTCGGTTATTTTGATTTTGATTGTTGAAACAAATTAAGATACGTTTTGATCTATTGAGGTCGATGGGATGGTTTAAATTATCGAGTGGTTAGCAACACTCGCAAGTTAATTTTTCCGTAGAACGTCACCGCGGTGTTCGGACATGTGTCAAGATAGTGAGAAACCCGTTTCGACGAAATAAAAATCTGGGAAGCAACCACTTACGATACTACATACTCCTGTCTCAGTGACCTAAATAACGCGATGGTTATGACGAAGAGATAGTTTAGAGATAAAAAGGGAAGAAAATGTGATCTTAGCGGGCTTTAAAAATCATTTTATACGTTTTTAATGTTGAAAAAGAAGGTAGTGAAATTTATCGCTAAGTCGATGATTCGGGGTCCTTAAGCTCTAGTTGAAGCTTAGTTCTCTATCCAGGTTCATTCAATTAGGTCTATTTAGATGATCTCTAGTATTTATAATTTCTTGAAGCCTCTTATTGGCTAGGCCATATTTAGTTGATCATTTTGGAAGAAAAGTAACATGCAGCCGCCAGATATAATAGACTCGTTATTAATTAAGCTCTCTAAAACCTTCTTCTACCCAAGACCAATTTATATTCCTCTGTATTTACCACAGAATCCCCTCCCAGTAATTAAGTAGGACCTAGAAGTTAAGGCGGGATTCGAACTACCGGTCGTGCTAGAACATTCCAGATATTTCAAAGTTGAACTGAGTCTTTACTTTACCGACAATTTACCATGCCCAATTTAGCTTAACTGCCCTAAAAAAGAGAAATGACACTTTCCTTTCCTATTATTACTATTAATACTTACTCATAATAATATTCAAGCCTGGCGATTTTGGGAAGTGATTCTTAATTAAATACTTAAAATATTGTTTATTACTATTCCTGAATATAACATCCCCTAAACTTGATAATATTGAATGATTTTTACACCTCCACAAATAGTGAAGCAATATGAAACAGGAAAATAATTAATATCTTAATCTCTCAAACAATATTAGATGTTTGATCATCTTTCATACTGAAAACGTTCGATCTTCAAATTATCTTCACCCAGATGAACAACGATTTCCCATTATTTAGACAATGAAATGAGATCTATGCAATAACGTGATGCCTTTTCCAGACGATGACCTCATTCTACATCAGATTTGATTTAGAGAAAACAAAGAAAATTTATATTTTTTGACGTAAAAGGATACTTTGTTTTGAGCCGACTGATGAGAAATTCAACCCTACCTCGGAGTTGTCTAGTCGAGACGTGAGCGAAATCAATTTCTTCGCACAATTACTCCATTAATCGGGACAATCATTCTATTAAGTGATGGAAACATGCGAGAAATTGCTCTCTAATGCCTCAGCCAAATTGCTCATCAAGACTTTAGCATAAATTTAGAACTGGTGTGAAGAATTGCTCTTTTCGATGAGTTTATCGTAAGAAATGGCGATAAATAGAGTTAATATAGGATTTTAATAATTTTCTGAGACAAGAGTGAGGCAAAACATATATTTAATGTTATTGATAATTTATAGCATACAAAAATGGTCGAAGCTATTAGCTTTACCGTATTTATGGGCGATCCTATAGCCAAGAAGTCTTTCTTTTCTCTGTTTTTTACATATCAAAAGAATAGAACTCGCTTAAAATTTGCATAAAATATTTAGGTATTTTTTTTCTATATTAAAACAAATAACTAAGATATATTTTCAGATATTCTGAAGAATAATAAGGATGATTTGTTAAACAAGATGCTAAATTAACTAGAAAACATTAGACATAACTCCGCTAATGTCAGAAAATACCCCCTCTTATAGAAATAAATTTAATTCAGAATCCAGATCTGAATTATGCCTTCACCCCCAAATTTAAACTTCTTTGGTTCACGGCAAACTCAACTAAAAAAATTGACCGAAATACATCGATAAGATTTTTGAGATATTTTAATACACAAACAAAGACAATCACAGAAGCTAAGTCTAAAAATTTTGGTGGAGGTGAAAATGATTTGACATTACTAAACAGAAATAGAGAACCGAACGAATATTTAAAGAGAAGTTAAGATTCTTTCCGTGATGTTTAAAGCTGTTAAATGCCTTAGGCCAGACAATCTTCCGTGATCCTTCACTGTGCTAACCCAAACTCAATGTGGCAAAGCTTTCTTTAGATCCCATGTAATAAAATTAAAATTCTAATTAAGATTGACATCAGTGTGCGAATTGACGCTAAAATTGCAGGAAAACAATTTAATTTAACTTAGTGCCAACAATTATTTTACTTAGACTTTTTAAGAAAAATAATTCGGTTTTGAAGAATAAAATCATTTAAAAAGTTTGCTAAGATATTATTTAATTTCTTAGTTTATTTGACGAACCAAAGCTACTAAACATCATACGATGGTCATTCATTATTTGGTGCTAAGCGCTACTATAATTTTCCTGAGGTAATTAAGAGGTCACATTTGCGAAGAAAATTATAAATTGACGTTGTATTAAATAGAAGTTTAAAATATCTAATTTATCATTGTTGGGGATCATAAATAAGGGTTTCTAATATCTAATTTAGCATTGATGTGGATGCAAAATTAGGGTCCGTATTCCGTAATGTCCACGTTAGCATTGATTAGAATCCTACAGAAGGGTTTGTAATATTTAATTTCTTATTGGCGTAAATCCTAAATAAATGTTCGTTATATCGATTTAGCATCGATGCGGATCCAAAATAAGGGTCTGTAATCCCTAATTTAGCATTGATGGTATCTAAAATAAGAGTCTGTAATCCTTAATTTAGCATTGATGGGAATCCAAAATAAAGGTCCTTATTATCTGATTTATTATTGATGGGGCTTGTCAGGAGCTCTCCTCTGCACCCTTGATAAGGCTGGGGAGTTCCCCGTTTACGGACCGGGGTTGAATCCTAGCGTCATCGGACTCCCAAAATTGCATCACTTTTAGAGAGCTGCCGCTAATGGGGTCAAGCAACGTGTATACGCGGAGATAACTCGGCTACTTACGTTACAACGTAAACAACACCTCGTAACATCGTTCTTTTCCAAGCCCATTTTGATCGGACAAATGACATCATTTTTCGCCGTAAGCTGATGAAGGAGTTACATTCTCAGTCTCGAGTCAATTCAAAGGGGAGCTCTTCCATGGGCTTCGAAAGTTGGGACTCGAAGAAAACAGCATTTCGCTCCGGCCGTCTGCTAACACAGAATACTCACACATACACTTTCTCTCTCTCTCTCTCTTATACTCTCCCACTTACACACACACTCTCTCTCTCTCTTTCTTACACTCCCCCACTTACACACACTCTCTCTCTCTCTCTCTTAATCTTACACTCACACACACACTCTCTCGTAATCTTGAACTTTTCATTTCTTTCATACTCTCTCTCTAACTCTTTATCTAACACTCTTATTCGCTTTCTCTTTCCTATAATCTTACTATTAATTATTCGCTCTCTCATCCTCCTATACTCTTACGATTAATCTCTTTCAATCTCTTTATTACTCTTATTCTCTCTCTTTCACTCTCTCTTACTTACTCGGCTTCAAAAATTGGGTCTTTTCTCTTTGGAGACCCGCCGATTACGAGGCCAGCTAATAGAGACCTTCAAGAATTTAAGGGGTGTCGAAAACGTGGACTACAGAGGGATGGAAGTTCAGGTTGAGCGTAAATCCGAAGCGTAACTATGGTTACAAGCTGGATTTTCCCCCATTTTAGACTAGTATTTGCGGGAACTACTTCTCGTATAACATCCAGTCGGGGTAGTGAATAGTTCCTCTGTAGAATAGTTCAAATCTAAACTGAATGATGTAATCCATAAGTATGTAGAGAAAGTAAGGTGAAGTAGATTACAAAAGTAAGTAAAATAGGTTTCAGCTATTCTATTACACTTTCCTGATTGTCCTTTTTCACATCACAATCAGGTACCTTTTCCCCTCTCTGTACTAGCAAAAGCTGGTGGGAGATGTGGGAGGGGAGAGTCTTCACCTATACTATGCTTTTTCTCTTGCTACAGGTTAGGACTCTCCCAAAATAGTACCTCCTTGGTATGGTCAGCAATGTCATTTGAGGTACTACTATATATTCCTTGTGACTCCTTGTGAATCTTAGTGTCTTATTCTTACTCTATTTAACTCTTTCACCTACTCTCACTATCATTTTTCATGTCTTTTTCTCTCTTAGTCTCATTCTTACTCTATTTAACTCTTTTACCTACGGAAAAGTAGCCGGCTGGATCGAGAACTGGGTAAGTGGCAGACGGCAACGGGTGGTGGTGAATGGACAGGTTTCTGAGTGGGTGCCCGTTACTAGCCGGGTGCCTCAAGGTTCTGTCCTGGGACAACTACTATTCATCATCTACGTCAATGACATGGACGGTAAAATGGTTGCCAAGATTTCCAAATTTGCCGACGATACCAAGCTTGGTATGAACGTTGCAAAGGATGGAAATACTGCCCGCCTGCAGGAAGATCTTAGGAAGATTGGGGAGTGGTCGGACACGTGGCAAATGCCTTTTAACGTGAGCAAATGCAAAGTGATGCATATCGGCCACAGAAATCCCAAATCTCATTATATCCTTAAGGGCACTGCTCTTGAATCGAGTGACACTGAGAAGGACTTGGGTGTAACAATTACTAGTGACCTCAAGTTCTCGAAACAGTGCATTAAGGCGGAGAAAAAGGCCCAAAGAATGCTAGGTTATATAAAGCGCCAGTTTAAATATCGAAACAAGGAGATTGTACTGTGTTTGTACAACTTACTTGTACGACCACACCTGGAGTATGCCGTACAATTTTGGAGTACTTCATTTCGTAAGGACATCGCGAGATTGGAACGCGTACAAGCCAGAGCAACCAAGCTGATTCCCTCTATCTGACATAAAAGTTATGAGGATAGACTAAGGAAATTAGATCTGTTCTTGCTGGAAACCCGTAGACTGCGTGGTCAGCTCATCAAAGTCTTCAAAATCCTTTGAGGGTTCGACAATGTTGACTACCGGGATATTTTCACACTGAGTGAGAACAGAACGCGCAATCACGGCTTCAAACTTGAACTGAAGCGTTACAACCGCAATTTGTGTGGAAATATTTTCACCTACAGTATCTGCGGTAAGTGGAACACACTTCCAGTGGAAGTTGTCAACAGTGAATCTGTTGACCAGTTCAAGTCAAGACTAGACAAAAGTCTTGAAAAGCGGCCGTTTAGGGACGCAAAACAATTGAGCAGTCATGTGCCCGCTCGATTGCTAGTCCAAAGGTACCCTCTTTGAATGGACAGTAAGGTCTCCTAGGGTACTTCCTTTCCTTGTTACTCTCTTACATTCTTTTATTACCATCTCTATTTCCCTGATTCTTTTACTCACTCTCTCACGTATTTCTCTTTCATAGTTTTCACTCTTACTTTCCACCTAACTCTCTTACTCTGTATCCCTCTATTTCTCTCTCTCTCTTCATTTCACCCTTACTCACTCTAAAATACTCTCTCTTACTCTTTATCTTTCTCTTTGTTACACACACACTCTCTGCTCTTTACCCTTGCTGTCTCTTCCTTTTTACTCCCTCTATCTTACTCTATTACTCGGTCAATTTCTTTCCTAATCTATTTTTTTCTTTCTCTTTTCTTCTTTTCACTTTCTGTATTAATCTATCACTTGTTATCTTTCTCATACTGACTTTCTTACACTCTTACTTTCTTCCTTACTCTCTCTGTCTCTCTCTCACTCTTTTTCTTTTTGTTTCTATACCTGCGTCATGTGTCTCCATCTCCTTCTGAACCTCGCGTCACATCTTCCTACCTTTGACTGCAAGCGCCCCTTTAATTCTATTATCTATTAGGGTTTGACAACGTAATAACGTTCTCTCTTTACATCTTACTATTCCATCTAAACCTTAGCATTTTCCCCCCATTTCCTATCTACATTGTTGTATCTTCCTTCCTTCAGGAACTTTAGTTGTTTGGATTCGGATGGGGTCCCTTTGAGGGGTCCTCCAAATAATTGTTTTATCGAGCAAATATTTTTATTTTTCTCGACTCGACCAATTAGCTTTAAGATGTGTGTTTGTGAGTGTTGGTTTATTTGTGTCAACAGTTTTATGATGTGAGGCCTAGTCTATGTGTGAGAACATGTATCATGTTCTGATGTTTGTCTATTTGTGTGAAACGTTTTATGTTGTGAGGCCTGGTCTATGTTTGAGAACATGTATTATGTTGTGAGCGGCGGTCTATGGGTGTAAACATGTTTTATGTCGTGAGTGTTGGTCCATGTGTGTCAACATGTTTATGTTGTGATGTTTGTCTATTTGTGTAAACTAGTGTGTCCAAAAATATGTTCACACAAAAAGGTATAGCCATTTTCAAGAGAACGGGAGATAAATCTTCTAAGGGAAGGTCAGCGAAGACCAAGAAGAAGAGAAAACGCCACAAGGACATCATTTAAACGCATCTAAAGGGAATATATTATAACACCTGGGAAGATCTGGCAGACGAACGCAATCAGTGGACAACAGCGGTCGGCTATGGAAGGGGGGGGGGGGGGGAGTGGAAACCTTTAAAGGAAATCGCTATCGTCAACAAAATCTTCAACCGGGCGCTTTACCTTGTTCAAACTGTCCCAGGATCTTCCCCTCGAGAATCGGACTATTTGGCCATTCTAGGACACACCGGAACTGACAAACTCACCCATGGATCTGGAACGCGGCAGTCATACTCATGTGTCGAGACACTCCAACGACCATGACGAGTTAGTATTAGAATATAGACCTTATTGAGTGTGGTCCAAGGTATGGTAGAAGACATACCTAACTATACAGAGGTGTAGTTAAAAATGGTGCGAAACCATGCTGCAGTTGACATCTAAAAATTTGCCTCCACAGCAGGCCACAACATCAGCGGGTGAATCGGTTGCTCTATGTCTTCCTCACATCTTTACTTCTTCTAACGTCAGCACTTTCTAAGTGATACTCTCGTTTGTTTTTACTTTAAACTTTGAGTAAAATAGAGCACATGGTTAGAAATGGTGATTTACATATATATAATATATTTATATGTATATAAATAATATATATATATATATATATATATATATATATATATATATATATATATATATATATATATATGCGTTTTCATCTTTATCCTCATTTTCTAGATAACACCAAGACAAGTCTTTGTAGTTATTTCAATTTAAATAAGTATATATTTATTAATTTAATAAGTAATATAATTTCCATCTTCCTACCACTAGTTTCCATCGTTCTACTAAGATTTTAATACAATTTTAATATTGTTTTACTTTGAGTTAAAAATATATTTAAGGTTGTTTAGATATCTTCTGTTGTTACCATCTTCATTCTCCTCAGGTGATTCGCTAAACTCCTAAAATATAGTAATTTGATGCAGCTAAATCGAGGCAGCGTGGAGGATGACTCATTTGTTCTCAATCAAAATTGTTAAGTTTTTTGTATGGTATCTGTTGCGATATGAGGTTGACTTAAGGAAGGATTACTCTTCATCAATTAATTAATGAGAGACCTTTATCTTTTAAGTGCTGAATGGAAACGGACCACATGATAGGACATACAGGTGCTTACGTTTTAGTTTAGTATATTAGTTTAGTATAAAAACAAACGAGCTTTCGATTTATTCTAAGGATAAAATAATGATAAACACGAGAAAAATGCTGAATTACTTGTGGGAGGAGCTAATACGTTTACTTGTAAATTTACAGAACGAAATAGATTATTAATACTTCCTGAACATCCTTTTCACGAATTTAGTGAGATGTCAGCTTTTTAATACCTCTAACCTTGTTTGACATATGACATTTAGTAATTCCTACTATGTTCCTTCTTTTCCTTTCTTTACTTTTCTGTTAAACATTTGTTTAGTATCCAACAGACAGATATTCTAACTGCGTCCATACCAGGGTGCTGACTCAGCCAAAGATGCCGTTTGATGCCTTTGCTCTTACCGTTCTTTTGTGCTCTTTTTTTTCTATAAGACAGGGAGCTCCATCTTCCCTTTAAAAACACTGGTAGGAGAATTCCCTCTTTAAGAATGGAAATGTATTTATCCAAGTTAAACATTGCAAACACAATCCACCAACTCTGATCTTCTAGCATTCCAAATTGATCCACACTCCAAAAGAGAAAAGCCACCATCATTTACCGATCGCTTTAACCATTTCATGTCAAAATTCTGAGGCCGTGATTTCCAAATCTATCCTCATTTAGTATAGGAAAATTGAACAAACTTTGATTCGTCAGAAAAAATTTATGCTGCGCCCAAAATTTCAAAGGTTTGTTGTTCATTTCTTCAGCCCTCTCATTCCTTTTCTTAATATTGGTCATACCTAACAGAGGCTTCTTGCAGGCTGTAACTCCATAAGAGATTGCCGGTAATTTGTTTGTGTTTTCGAGTTGATTCGGAATCTTTCAGCGACATCAGAAGATTTTAACCGAAATTGTTATCAATGGATCTTTGAACAACATTCAGACATAATTTAGAAGGCACAGAAGAACCAGGTCTTGACTCTAGTAATGTTTTATCACCCACTATATCCAAGCTATGGCTACGTCATGTTCACACCACATAATCCACGTTCTCAAATCAGATCAAATCAGTATGGGTCAACAAAGACAGAGTACTGCCAAAAAGTAGAGATTTGCTGCTAATCGCTTAAGTCTACTATTTTTTTCTATATTATAGTCGTAGTTAAATATCCCTTTCTTCTTACTGCGGTTCAGCAATTCTGAAATTTTAAATTACCCCATTTTCAGAGGATTTCTAGGGGTAGTAATTTAGGTTCTATTTTCCGTCTTTCTTAAATTGGACTATTATTCTTTGGACAATAGAAAGACGCGTTTCAAGACTTCCAGCTAATTTATGCGACGAAGTTCTTTCTTCTGAATGCTCAATACTCCATCGTCTCTAAAATCATATATTTATTTGCAAATTTTTAGTTTGATCCATTTTCATGGAAAACAATATCGCAACATAAATCCGGGTAAATAATTATCCCCCCAAAAAATCGACTCAAAGCTAACTGATCTTTACGCATCGCTTTTCGTACCCATCGAACCAGTCACGGTATATGAGATACAATTTTTAAGAAATATCACATGAATACCAAGGTCTTCTTCCTTCACTCTCCTGATGTCATCCAGACTTTATTTAATTGTCGATGTTGAGAGTTACCTTTATTTTTTGCAACGTTGGAGAGGCCTTAGAACATACGAACCTAAGAAAATAATGAATCTTAAAAGGCTGATCAATAGCCTATACGAGGCAACCGCTGTTTCCATCCCCAAGTTCAGTTAAACCCTAGAATCCTCATGCATAAATCTATCCAGTCTATTTATAAAATTCCGCCGAGAGGACTCTTCTATCACGACTAGTGAGCTTATTCCATTCATCTACCACTTGATTTGTGAACCAATTTATACCAAAAATTCCTTAAATCCGTTGATCCGATTACTATCTTCCCTTCTATGTGAAGCAATCACAAACCTGTTGCTACCATTTAATGATTTGTGAAGCTTCTCACTCGAAGTTTGGTTAAAAATGGGGAGTCGTTCCTGACTCCTTATTTGATCTAGTCCTTGGCACAAATGGAGCCCATTCAAAGACACTTCTACGAAAGAGGGGAATTTGATTGAGGTCTTCAAGTGGGTATAAGGTTATAATAGGAAAGAGTTAGGTAAGGTTCTTATTTTTCATTAAACAGGAAAGGAAAAGTAGCAAAGGCGATTTAAGCACGACAAGATTTACTTTGGGAAAGATATTGATATAAATTGGTTTACAAATCGAGTGAAAGATGAATGGAATAAGCTCAGTAGTTAGGTAATAGAAGTGCGTCCTCCCTGCGGAGTTTTAAGAATGGATTGGATAGATTTATGGATGAGGATGGTAGGCGGAGCTGAACTGGGTGAGGGAAACAGGAGCTGCTTCGTATAGGATATTGATTAGACTTGTGAGGGTTCCTTTTTTATGTTCTTTGTATTGATGAGGAGACTCATTTTGTAGCTATGAGGCTTGGATAAATAAAATAGACGGAAGGAATATAATCCCAGGATTTGATTGAAAATATGGAAGTGGCTGGCAAATCCTACACTTACATTCTACCATGAAGTTAAGTCATTTTGGATGTAAGAATAGGAAGAAAACTAGTGTTGTTCACCAAGAAGCTTTTAGAAGATGAGGAAGGGAAAGTCTGATGAAGAAAAGGTTAAATAAACAACAGAAAATAATATAATAAATACTAAAGAATGCAATATAATAAATCATCATACCAAAGTTGGGAGAAGGGCTTTTCGTGCCTAATTAAAAGGATAGGATTACAACTATCCAGATTTTAAACCCTTTTGGGGCATTCAACGACGACAATATAGAATTTCAGACTCAAATATGTTTTCTGGAAAGTCAAAACCACATAACATAAATTTAAGCCATATATCATTGATAAGATATGTTGCCAAAATTATTAATGACATTTCAAAACAGACAACATAGCTGAGATAGCTTTTGTTGACAGACTTGCAAATCACGTATTTAAATTAGATATGCTGCCAAATTTCTATATTTAATTTCATATTATAGTAGAATATCCCATAGCATAGTAGAAGTATTGAACCAAAATTTTAATCACATACTGAAGACATATACTCAAAACTATAATTAAAGTATGCTGACAAAGTGTAATTACATAGTAATGTTGTATACCTCATAACAGTGTTGCGGAATGTGTTCAAACTTTTAATTGCATATATTTTAATATATTCCATAGAAAATAGGGGTATTTTGTCAAACATTTAAAGAAATATTAAGTCCCTATAACCCTAGCATATTTAAAGGTGGTTACCAAACTTGCAATCGCATATTATTATGTAATATGCACATATATGTGTGAATCTCTCTCTCTACAAAAAACAAAGATTTTTCTTTCTAGAATTTAACGGTGTGTTTTTTCCTCACTTAAATTCCACTCTAATTTCACAGTAAGATTTCATTCCAATTCCCCACTTATATTTCATTCCAATTCCACACTTAGATTCCATTCCATTCCTACCCTTTCATTTCACTCCAATTCTACACTTTCATTACATTCCAATTCCACTCTTACTTTACAATCCAATTCTACACTTACATTATATTCCAATTCCAAACTTACATTTCATTTACATTCCAGACTTACATTCCATTCCAGTTCCACATTTACAGTCCTTTCCAATTTCATGGCAGCAGTTGAAAATCATTGATTAACCAAAAACGCATAAAATCAATACTTCTGGACTCATTGAATTCATGCATTTTCGATTTATATTCATTGATTTTTAAGTGAATGCATAATACATCTTCCTTGTTTTTCTATGAACTAACAATGTTTACATTTTTAAGGGTCTCTGCGAGTCTATATTAACGTATATGACTGTTGTGTATACATGTAATTTGAAAGTAGATTAGAAGTGCTGAGCTGAAGTGTGTATGAGAGAAACAAAGAAGTAGAGAAGTTGAGATAGTGTAAAATAAGTATGTTTGGCTTTATTAAAATGTGTGTATGTATATAAAAATACTTGCATTCTTTATTTTCTTACAAGCGTGTTTTCAAATCTAGTAAATAAACGTGTGTATATTTTGTAAGCTACGCAGACTTCGGTAAAATAAAAACAACAACAAGAGAGATCTACAACTCGCTTATAAGATCAAAGCTACACTACATCAGATGATTCAGATGACCCCAATTAACTTGGAGCTGCAAGGAAGAGCCCGAAAAATCTGGGAGAAAGTCCCACCACACATGACGGACGAAATCAGACAAAGACACATTGACAACCCGTCAGAGGACCTACACAGAAGAACGCTAGACTTCATCAGTGTTTTCATTTTGTTTCATGTAGATTATGATAGTTTCTTTTAGCGTTCAAGCCTTTGTAGGTGTTTTCAGTATCTTTTGTATTTCACTTGTTGTTCGTTTTTTGTATTTTTAGTGTTCCTCTTATTGTATATTCTTTGTGTAGTTTATTGTTTGTCGTTGTTTTATATGCGTAGTCTTATGTGTGGAAACACATAAGACTACGCATATAAAACCTAATCTACATGAAACAAAATGAAAACACACGAACAAACATACAATACCATCACAAACCAAGAACAACACAAATAAACATGCAATACCATCACGAACTAAGAACAACACAAACAAACATGCAATACCATCACAAACCAAGAACAATCCAAACAAAAAACAGAAAGAGAATATATGACCCAAAACAATGAGAAGAACATCAATCTCAGACCTACGATTCCCTATCACCAGGAATTTTCTAACCTTCTATCTCCCGTTCATAAGGGAAATCTATCCCTATTTATCCATCTTCTACTATTATATATATATATATATATATATATATATATATATATATATAATAATATATATATATATATATATATATATATATATATATATATATATATATATATATATATATATATATATATATATATATGCATATATAAGTGCAATTGTAATCTTATATATCTGTATATATTTTCCTTTCACAACTTATTATATTCAATGTAAAAATCTCCAATGAACTCCTCTGTTGGTTTTTGTTTATAAATCCCTCTGAATTGATACTTCGTTAAAAGTAATCCAAGGACAAATCAATTTTACTGAACCCTATTATTCTTGGTATCCACAATCTCATCTTTCCTTTTCCTCTAGGAGAGAGAAGTGGCAATATGAGTTATACAACAAAAGGAAAATTTAGTTTGTTTTCTTTTTCTAATTCAATTTTAGTTATATAACAATTTCTGTCTTTTTGGGGTCATTTAATGAGCTTTGCAGGCGAAAGAAATGTAAGCCAAGGACAGCAATATTTGTGGCCGTCTTACAGTTGTAGCGTGACGCAAATAGAATAATTCGAGTCGTAAACGCCAGAGGGGGAATAAAATCTCATGAAAACAATTCACTGAAAGCCACGTCTCTTTACGAATTTCAAAAACTAAAATTAATTCCTGAGATGATAATGCGAAGTAATGCACTGATAAGAGATTCAGTATCTTTGCATATATAGGGCGTAAAATAATAAAGCTCCCCTAACACCCATATAAGAAATAAACTGAAAGGAATAAAAGAAAATCGAAAAATATGCGAAATGGCATTTAATTTTGAATGAACTCTAACATGTGTTTAATTTTGGGTCTTGACCCCTTTTACTACTCTGTAATTGGCCGGGCAGGATGAAAGACATCGATATCAGGATTTATTTCCGGGGGAGGGGGAGGGGGAGGGGGAGGGGGCAGTAATTTAAATCAAATGAATTGTATATCGTGGGGATTTTTTATTGCGAATTTTAACCCTATTTGAAGTTTTGTCTGATTCTATTGCTGATTCAGCCGATGAACCCAATTCATTCAATTAAAATTTCTGTCAATTTCAGCGCATTCATTTATGATGAGCAGTTCCCTCAATTGGTTCGGATATTTAATTTCTATTGAGTACAACTTCTCGTTCAGCATACCCCAGGAAAGAAGTGAACGGGAGTAAGATCTGGTAAACGAGGAGAACATTAAGTACACTTCCTTTAAGATACCCCGGAAAGGAAGTGAACGAGACTAAGAGCTGATAAACGAGGAGAACATTAAGTAGACTTCCTTTAAGATATCCCTGAAAAGAAGTCAACGAAAGTAAGATCTGGAAAACGAGGAGAACATTAAGTACACGTCCTTTAAGATACCCCAGAAAATAAGTCAACGAGAGCAAGATCTGATAAACAAGGAGAACATTAAGGACACTTCCTTTAAGATAACCCTGAAAATAAGTGAACGGGAGTAAGATCTGGTAAACGAAGAGAACAATAAGAACGCTTCCTTTAAGATACCTAGAAAAAATAAGTCACAGCAGTAAGATTGGTAAACGAAGAAAGCATTAAGTACACTTCCTTCAAGATACTCCCCAAAAAGAAGTAAACGGGAGTAAGTTCTGGTTACCGTGGAGACCATTAGGTACACTTCATTCAGGATACCCCAGAAAAAGAAGTCAACGGGGATCAGATCTGGTAAACGAAGAGACCATTAGGTATACTTCCTTGAAGATACCCCAAAAAAGAAGTCAACAAGAGTAAGATCTGGGAAACAAGGAGACCATGAAGGACACTTCCTTCAAGGTACCCCGGAAAAAGAAGTAAACGGGGATAAGATCTGGTAAACGAGGAGAAAATTAAGTAGACTTCCTTTAAGATATCTCAGAAAAGCAGTCAACGCGAGTAAGATCTGGTAAACGAGGAGACCATTAGGTACACTTTCTTCAAGATACCCCGGAAAAGAAGTTAACCAGAATAATATCTGGTAAACGAGGAGAACATTAAGTC
The DNA here is from genome assembly GCA_963969495.1 of Ceratothoa steindachneri. Taxonomy (NCBI): domain Eukaryota; kingdom Metazoa; phylum Arthropoda; class Malacostraca; order Isopoda; family Cymothoidae; genus Ceratothoa; species Ceratothoa steindachneri. The sequence continues at coordinate 87,133,205 of OZ018334.1, read as the reverse complement.
TTAATACTTTAAGATACCCCGGAAAAGAAGTGAACGGGGGTAAGATTTAGGAAACGAAGAAACCATTAAGTACACTTCCTTTAAGTTCCCCTGGAAAAAGATTCAACGAGAGAAAGACCTGATAAACGAGGAGAACAGTAAGTACACCACATTTAAGATACCCGGAAAAGAAGTGAACGAGAGTAAGCTTTGGTAAACGAGGAGAACATTAAGTACACGTCCTTTAAGATACCCCGGAAAAGAAGTCAACGGGAGGAAGATCTTGTAAACAAGGAGAAAAATAAGCACACTTCCTTTAGATACCCTGGAAAAAGAAGGTAACAGGAGTAAGATCTGGAAAACAAGGAGAACATTAAGGACACTTCCTTTAAGATAACCCGGAAAATAAGTAAACGGGAGTAAGGTTCTGTTTAATGAGGAGACCATTAAGTACACTTCCTTTAAGATACCTCGGAAAAGAAGTCGACGAGTGTACGCTCTATTTTATTAGGAGAACATTAAGTACACTTCCTTTAAGATACTTGGAAAAAGAAGTCAACGAGAGTAAGATATTTTAAACGAGGAGACCATTAAGTACACTTGCATTAGGATACCCCAGAAAAGAAGTCACCAGGAGTAAGATCTTGTATACAAGGAGACCATTAAGTAGACTTCATTTGAGATATCCCGGGAAAGAAGTCAACGAGAGTAAGATCTGGAAAACGCGGAGAATTCTTAGAACACTTCCGTTAAGAGACCCCGGAAAAAGAAGTGAACATGAGTAAGATCTGGTTAACGAGGAGATCATTATGTACCCTTCATTTAAAATACCCCGGGAAAAGAAGTAAAGGGTGTAAGATCTGTTAAACGATTGAGAACATTAAGTACACTTCATTTAAGATACCCCCCAAAAAGAAGTCAACGGGGGTAAGATCTGCTAAACGAAGAAACCATTAGGTACACTTCCTTTAAGATACTCCGGCAAAGAAGTCAACGAGAGTAAGATCTGTTAAACGATGAGAACATTAAGTACACTTCCTTTAAGACACTCTGGAAAAGAAGTGTACCCGGAGTAAGGTCTGGTTAATGGTGAGACCATTAAGTACACTTCCTTTAAGATAACCCGGAAAAAAGTCAACTGGAGTATGATCTGGTACACGAGGAGACCTTTAAGTAGACTTCCTTTAAGATATCTCCGAAAAGAAGTCAACGAACGTAAGATCTGGTAAACTAAGAGACCATTAAGTACACTTCCTTTAAGATACCACCAAAAATGAAGTGAACTGGAGTAGGTTCTAGTCCCTGAGAAGACCATTATGTAAACCTCCTTCAAAATACCCCAGAAAAAGAAGTCAATGGGGGTCAGATCTGGTAAACGAGGAGACCATTAAGTACACTTCCTTTAAGATACCACCAAAAAAGAAGTAAACTGGAGTAGGTTCTGGTCCCTGAGGAGACCATTAAGTACACTTCCTTTAAGATAACCGGGGAAAAAATTAACTGGAGTATGATATGGTACACGAGGATACCAGTAAGTAGACTTCTTTTAAGATACCCCGGAAAAGAAGTGAACGGGAGTAAGATCTGATAAACGAGGAGCCCATTAAGTACACTTCCTTTAAGATACCCCAGGAAAGAAGTCAACGAGATTAAGATATTGTAAACGAGGAGAACATTAAGTACACTTCCTTAGAGGTACCCCGGAAAAAGAAGTCAACGGGAGTAAGATCTGTTAAACGATGAGACCATTAAGTACACTTCCTTTAGGATACCCCAGGAAAGAAGTAAACGAAAGTACGATCTGGTAAACGAGGAGAACATTAAGTACACTTCTCTCAAGTTATCCCGAAAAAGAAGTGAACGGGAGAAAGGTCTGCTTAATGAGGAGACCATTAAGTATACTCCCTTTAAGATAACATGGAAAAAGAAGTGAACGGGAGTAAGGTCTGGTTAACGAGGAGAACATTAATTACACTTCCTTAAAGATACCCTGAAAAAGAAGTCAACGAGAGTAAGATCTTTTAAACGAGGAGATCATTAAGTACACTTCCTTTAAGATAGCCCATAAAAAGAAGTCATTGGGGATAAAGTCTTTTGAAAGAGATAATTATGATATTTACTATATATCCAGACTTACGGGGAAACCATTTAATATAAAATTGTAGCAAGTGGAATTAAACAAACAAATCTAAGCAAAATTTACTTTATGACAACCGAAGATATTTTTTAAATACTACCAATAGTATTTTACTACACATAGCGTGAGGGTGTAGTCGACGAATGCTAAAAGGAATAGTGACATATTGCACTAAAAGTACTACATACAAAACGAACGATTGGGAGAAGAAAATGGTTCCAAGTGTTCCAATATGGCAGGATGGTGCAATGAGGCCAATTATAGCGGCACTAATGCACGAAACCGCCAAATTGTATGCCTCGATTATGCGCTAGCGTGTATGAAACATTTTGGGGACCCTAAAACATCAATACCTTTGGCCAATTTTGTAACTCAGTATTTATTGGTAGAAGTCTGGAGCAAATTCCTTGCTTTCATGGTACTTTGGAAGAGGGGTCCGGGATTTATAAATATTGGATTTTCTTCAGAGGCGATCACATTTTGAGGTTAATTTCATTACTCTTAACCAATGAGACAATGCTCATACAACTATATTTTTGCTCTACGTAATTAAGTATAAAGTGGAGCAAAAAAGTACGATTGTGAACTGTACTTTAAAAAGACTTGGTTCCCAAGGGTGACCTGTAAATTTCCTTTCGTTCAAGGAGTCAAGTCCGAAAAGACATAAAAAAGTCTCCGTGAATAAAAAGTGATAAAATTAAGAATTAGAATGAATTTAACGTAAGATTTCATGCAACATAGTACTCGTAGTAATGGTTCGTAAACCTGCCTTTATCGAGGAGGATCTCGACCAGATAATTAACTAGACATAAAGGTCAGTATGATAATTGTTGGTCGGCCCGAGGGCACCAGGAGCCGGCAATTAACCAGTTTTGACACCAAACAGTGTTCAGGTTGATTTTCATCGTCCCGGGACAGAGGAACTTGTTCCGCCCCAGAGGTATGTGGATATAGATACCAAGCGTCAGGATTCCTTGGAAAAGAGAATGTGTGTGTGTGTGTTTTGCTGCGAAGATAGGAGAGGAACGAAATTAGTGTTATAATTGGCTGTATGTGTGTGATGAGAAGTGTAAGATCTACCTACTCACATACAGGGGTGAGCACGGTGCGTCCACCAATTGGTGGCCAAATCTCTCCGTGCGCTGACCCTTGCGTCCGCTCTCGCCGGGATCGAACCCGGTACCGCGACACTAGGAGACAAACGCCGTATCCACACGGCTAGAAAGAGCTTCATGCAACGTAAAGTGTTGTAATAAACTATTGATTTTAAAACTAATGAATCTTATACCGATGGGAAGTGCATGGAATTATCCTTAAAGGTAAACAGATCCTGACTTGGGAACTTTTGTTTTTGATACTTTGCGATCGATATACAGGAGGTGGTCAAGATAAGTGAAACACCAGCTGTTTCTCTTGTCATAATTCTTATCAGCCATTATCTCGGGATAAAACCTTGAATTTTTAAAAAAGATTTTCCAATGCATTGTAGATACATATAAACCTATGTTGTTAAATACATGTTATGCTCCTTTTTGGAACTATGTATTAATTCACGGCAAATTAAGAGACCTTTTTAGATATTAAAAGAGGGTAAACTGTTGGAGAGCCGATGGAGGAAGCCTCGTTTACAAAAGGTGATGAGTTGTGTGAAGATTTGAAATGAACTGTGTCCAAATTAATATTGGCACACTTCTGGACGGAAAGCAAACTATAGTGGATCGCAGAGCAAATAAAGCATTGGTATCGATAAAGCAGAAAATCACAGCTGCAAGAGAAATGGCAGGACTAAAACGACATATTGTCAACTCAGTTTTGACCAAAACATTTCAGTGAGAGATTAATGCAGTTTTATACTAACGCTTGGATGAAAGGCAGAACCTCTTATTCTTGAATTCAATATTAAATGATGTATTGATAATTTCAGAACTGGAGAATGGAACAATGAAAAAATGTCTTTTAGTCTGACAAATCATTCTTCACATCCTCGGGACGCGAATTCGTCTGGAAGTAGATCAAAGAAGCTTTTAATTCCGACTACAGAAACACCAAAACTACAAAACAAGGAAGAAATGGAAACAAAGGAAGATTGGGAATATAAGGCAGCTAAGTAAAACAAGTAATATGGAGAAAACACGGAAATTAACAAAAATAAGGAAGATAAGGAAATGGCCAAAGAACTGCGGCCATTCATTTGTAATTTGTTGCCAATTCTCTGCCTCTAAATCTTTCACGCATTTTTCACCCCTCTCAACTTCACAGGATATCTCACGCCGCAAGAAAGTGATCGGTGTAGACTGTTATACCTAACAGCTCAAGGGGCAGGACGCTCTTTCTTTGTAGGCATCTCCACTTTTACACCACCTTCTTTACGGCATCTTTCTCACCTCTTTCGTGGCAGCAAACAACAGCGAGCATTGCAATTCCGACCTTTAAATTTCCTCTCGCCTTTTCGCTGCTTCCGACCCGAACGCTCCATTCTGATACGATTCTCGTACTACCACCCTGCCCTGGCAATCTACATTCCGCCACCACATTTTTGTATAGTGCATGCACTACAATCATCCTTTTAGGGAGATCTTTTTTAAGTTAGCCCACCCTTTCCTCGTCATCGAGGCACCAAGTAGTCTCTCCTCTGGTTATTACAAAACTCTTTTTAAAACCTTGCCAGCGTAAATCATTTCATTTGTTTTCGGTCGGTAACAAATAACTTACCACCATAACAATTATTCAATACTATCCCTCTTACTTTATTCTTCACCTCTCCGTTATTCATTTACACGATTGATGCGATTAGTATAAAGCAAAAATTGACCATCGGCACTGCTTTAAGTGCCCTGAGGGCCGGCATCGTGCCTCACCAGGGAAGGCGAATTCAAAGAATCTTTCTAACAATCCACTCCAAAGGAGTGTATCTATTGAATGTAATATAGTCTACCTCAAGCTTTCAAAGGTGTGTCAATTTTTGCTTTACACTAACCGCACCACTTGTCTTGAGTTTCTCATACCCACCCACGCCCATCACATCCCCTGCTAAGGATTTTGGCTATCTACTACTCTCTCATGACACTTATACCCACACACGGACACTCCAACCACTGCTTCACCATCTTCAACAGATAATACACTTACGCATCGTTCCACCACTCCCTACATCCTCTCTCCAACAGAATACACTTCCTAGCACTCCCCTCCATCTCATCTACATACAAATTATCAAAGCATCTAATTTTATCGCGTTAAAACGTGAGGACGAGGGATGTAGCGAAATATTGCAAAGTGCGTGGCAGTTTTCGGAAATTAAAGTCGTATGAAGTTGGAGTTGTGGAGAAGGACGACGAGAGATGGTAGAAGCTTCTGAGGCACGGAGCGACGTCTCGATCGGGAAAGAAGGAAGGAAAAATGACGGAGGGAGAGAGGGAGGGAGGGAGAAAGGACGGAGGGAGAAGGGGAGGGAAGGAGAAAGGACGGAGGGAAAGAGGGAGGAAGGGATAAAGGACTGAGTGAGAGATGGTTGGATGGAGAGAGGGAGGTAGGGAGAAAGGACGGAGGGAAAGAGGGAGGGAAGGAGAAAGGGCGGAGGGAAAGAGGGAGAGAGATAGAAAGGACGGAGGGAAAAAGGGAGAAAGGGATAAAGGACTGAGTGAGAGATGGATGGATGGAGAGAGGGAGGTAGGGAGAAAGGACGGAGGGCAAGAAGCAGGGATGGAGAAAGGACGGAGGGAAAGAGGAAGAGAGGGAGAAAGGACGGAGGGAAAGAGGGAGAGAGATAGAAAGGACGGAGGGAAAGAGGGAGGAAGGGATAAAGGATTGAGTGAGAGATGGATGGATGGAGAGAGGGAGGTAGGGAGGAAGGACGGAGGGAAAGAGGAAGGGAGGGAGAACGGAGGGTGAAAAAGAGGGAAGGAGGGAGAAAGGACAGAAGGAAAGAGGGAGGAAGGGAGAACGGAGGGTGGGAAAGAGGGAGTGAGGGAGAACGGGCGATGGGAGAGGGGGGGAGAGGATGAAAGGACAGAGAGAAAGAGGGAGGAAGTGAGAAATGACGAAGGGACATAGGGAAGTAGGGAGGAATGACGGAGAGAGAAAGGGGAAGAGGGAGATAGGGAAGTAGGGAGGAAGGAGGGAGGAAGGTAGGATGAAAAACTCCACGATCATCGGAGAAAGAGAAAGAATACTTTGGCAAGTTTAAAAGCAGTTCTTCTCCTTTGCATTATTCCTTAGTTTTTTATTATTCTTCTTTTCATTTTTCCTCTTCTTTTCACTTGCCTTTTATTATTAATTCTTCTTATATTTTACTCTCTTTTTTATCCTTTCCTTTTCTCTTCTCTTTTCCTTTGTTTTTCTGTTCATTTTGATTTTAATTTTATTTTGTTTACATTTTTTCTCTTTACTTTCCTTTAAAAATTATTTTTCGTTTATTTTCCCTTTTCCTTTTGATTTTCCTTTTCAATTTTCTATCCTTTCTTTTTGTTTTAATGTTCTTTTTTCTTTATTTTTCCGTTAGCTTCTCCATTTCCTTTTTTTTAAATTTTCCCATTTCTATTCCCTTTCACTTACAATTTTCCTTTTTTCTTTCCCCTTTCATTCTTCTTATTTTTATTTTTTTTCTTTATTTTTTATTTGGATTTAATTTCATTTTCCTTTACATTTTCTCTTCCTTTCCTTTTTCTTCTCCTTTTCCTTTTCTTTTCACTATACCTTTCTTTTTCTTTTCATTATTTTTTCCTTTTCCTTTTCATTTTCATTTTTTTATATTTCCTTTTCCCCTTCCCCTTTTACCTTCTCCGTTTCCATTTTCTCTTTCTTTTTCGCTTTATTTTTATTTTACTCTTTCTTTTTCGCTTTATTTGTATTTCACTTTTTCTTTTTCTTTTCTTGTTCCTTATTCTTTTCTTCGTAAAACCACTGTGTACGATTTTTAGCCGCTCTATTAGGGAAAGGGTAATGCAAAAGAGGTAATATCTTTCAAAAAACGAGACAAATCCGATCCGGGTAACTTCTATTCGTTTAACGTTGGTAATTGGTAAGCTCTTGGACGCAGATCGGTACTTCGTTCCTCAAGAGGAGCGTTTCTTATGAAAGTAATGTCGATGTTGTTTATCGAAAAAGATGAAGCAAGTTCTACTAAACAACCTGTTCTTGAAGCAGTTTAATGCCTGCCATAAAACAATATAATTTAACGGAAGACAAAAGCCTCAATGGCTACCAGGTACTATCACATTCAATCAGTCCGCCGCTGTAGCCAGTAGCGAACTCCGTCTCAAAATAGCGCTTCAAAGTCATCGTCGATAAAGGTTTGCTAAAATCTTCTAGGAAATTCGTAAAACTATTTATCGTCACTGGTGCGAGTGAAAAAAGAATGGAAAAAGAATGGAAAAGAATGGAAAAAGAATGGAAAAGAATGGAAAAAGAATGGAAAGATTCCAGTGATTTGGTAAATGGAACCCGGATGAACAGTTCACAGCAAATCTGCAACAGTGTTTTGCTTGCGATGCGACATTCGCTTTCACAACAACTTCAGGGATCATTTTTGTGCAGGTTTGTTACTAATGATGGGAATTGGATCCTTTATCGTAACGTTAGACGACGCCATTCGTGGATCAGTAGGGAAAGAAGAATTTCTCAAAAACCGAGAGGAGGACTTCATTTAAAAAAATTTCATGGTTACCGTATGGTAGGATATTGAAGGAATTGCCTATTGCGAACTTATAAACAACAATCAAACAATTAATGTTATACTCTACTGCAATCAACTCAGTCCTTTGAAAGCCGCTTTGGCCTAAAGGCGGCCTTCCTTAGTCAACAGAAGAAATGTCATCCTGAATCACGATAATGCGCGTCTTCACACAGCTCCAATGTCCAAAGATCGAGAGATCTTGTTTCATCCTCTATATTAACATAACCTTTCTCTTTCTGATTATTACTTGTTTAGCAGACTAAAGAACCATTTGGATGGTCTTAGGTTGCCATTAACTAAAGAGGTCGAAAACGAGTTGGATTCATATTTTGCATACAAATCTAAAGCATTTTACAAGCCTGGAAATTATAAGCTTATTAACAGATGGAATGAAGCACTGGAAAGCAATGGAGGTTATGTTGATGATTAATTATTTCGATAGACAAACGTTTTTTATTTTTAATAATGTTCCTCAAAATCAGACATTCCTCTCGTTCCAACCTGATATTTAAAGGTAATGGTGGGGAGCGTGACGATATCGTGAAGTAATGGAAAGTTCCAGAAATGCATTACTTGCAATCTGGAATCTCGTGGCGCTGTGTAAACACCAGCTAGGCTGCTTATGGCAAGGCGAACTGAATTATCAAAGATTGAACGGGTCATGATTGTGGCTCTTGGCTGGCAGATGGTTCAGACATTTCATTTCTTAAATTGTACCAACATTTAACATCAATCGATCTACGGTGTCGCATCTGGACCGAAAATACATCATTGGAAACATGGTCACACACCGTGGATAGCGAGGTAGCCGCCGATGTGTGCTGAATGTATGTGAACATCAGCATTCAGTACAGGATCTAAAAGACGCATATACATCAGCTGAATGCATTGTTATTTGCCTATAAGGGATATATGAGCGGACAACCCGCGGTCTTCTAGAGTGCCATGACACCGGACAGAGCACCGCATCTTGGATCATGACCTCGCTAATTGGAGCCTGGAGACTGGCAATTTTTGACGATATCTGATGTGTGACAGTTATAGTTGTTTTGGGCTGATGATACGGTTTGGGTGTGTCAGGAATGCACCTTTTTACTGATAATGGTTCTTTAATGGTGTAAGGGGTGTTCACTGAACATAGATATGGTCCGTTGGATCGCTTAAACACCTAATTTAAGGGTGACCACAAGGTTGCATTCCTTGGTAATCATTTGCAACTATCCATGGTAACTCCAACAGTATAATGTACCATGTCATTGGGCCCAAGTTGTCCAGAATTGGTTCGAAGAGAATTCTGGGCACTTGTCACGAGTGGTTTGGCTACCATATTCACCCTATATGAAACCAATCAAGAATTTAAGGGATGTAGAGGACAGGCTATTAACCTTTTGCTATAAATATCAGGGAACTTCGGATTGCTATTGAGACACAACATGGCAAAATCTCTCCTGGAGTCTTTCGTAAAATTGCGGAGTCGATGCCATGTCAGATCGCTGTAAATTGTTGGCTAAAAGAGACGCTACAAAATATTAATCTCCCCAATATATAATAATACGATACATAATAAATAATAATGATATTGAAATTTGTACTATTGATACCAAAAAAACAAAACTTAACTCCCCAAAAAACTTCCATTTCTATTTACACGGCTAACCTGCCTTTTTAAACAAATGATAAGGCCTAACTCTACCTCATGCAGTAACTAATCCTAGAAAGTGGATTGCAAATCAACAAGACCTTCGAAGGATGCGAATAGACACAAACAATTCTACACTTAAATGAAAAATTCCGAGATATTCAGCAAAAAGTATTTGAGTAAATCAAAATAGTTTTACAAACGAGAAAATCTATCTTTATTTTATATTACTCACAACTGCAAACAAACCTTCAGATAAAATCTTTAAAAAAAGTAGTAAAAACATCATGTTTTAACTTTTTGACCTGTTGAATAATAATAAAATTCCGTTTCCTGAGTCGAAATTCAATTTTCACTCGAAAGCTGCATTTTTATTATTCTCATAAATTGGATGCAGAACCAAAGATTTAGGCACATTATTCTTATATTATGACTTCTGGGATTTTGAGACCAACGTCATTTAGTAATAATAATAATAATAATTTACTTATAATGCGCTCTTCAAGGCCAGAAGCCTTCACAGAGCGCACGTTTGGCTGTGGGCTAAGATCAGGTGGGTGAGTAGGCAATCCTGAACAGAGCGTTTTCTGGAGTCGCTTGAAAGTGGTAAGTGAGGCAGCTGATCTAATTTCGGCTGGAAGAGCATCCCAAAGCTTGGGGGCACAGACTGATAAGAAGCGGTCGCCCATTGAGCAGAGGGACGAGCGAGGAGTATTCAGGAGAGGAGCGTGAGATGACTGAAGGGCCCGAGGGGCGAGACGTTGGGAAAGGGCAGAGGCAAAGGAAGGTTGGGGCCTTTTGGTGAAGAGAAGAGAAGAATCTTGATATGAGAACGATCTCTCACAGGTAATCAGTGCAGTTCCTGAAGCAGGGGCTTAGAATTTAGTAATTCTTTTTCATGGGTTTGATGCATCGAATCACTGCTCTTCGTTTCTCATTTTATATCTTTTGAGTTTGTCCATTTTTTTCTATTTAGTAAGTCAAAATTTTACAACATTTCCAACCTTAATTTTGACCTACTTTAAATCAAGACCCTAAAAATTGCAGATAGGGACTTCATCAATCTATTTCTGTTTCTGTTTTCCAGACCCCCCTCCCCCCGAGTCTTTGTATTCCTTATCTTTTCTCTTTTTATCTTGTATTTGCTTCCTCCTGTGCTTCTCCTTTTGTGAATTTCTTATTTACTTCAAATAAAAGTACGAAATAATTGATAAGGATGCGATGAATATAGAAGAGAAACACATTGGTTTTAAAATGGCAAATAACGTGTTAAAAATATATTATTTTCTCTGTTAATTTTAACGTCTCAAAAAAAAACAAGCAAAAGTTTGATTGATATTCTTAAGCTATAGATTATTGGACTACAACATTTCTATCTTCTAGAGCATCTGCAGGACAACCAAATTATGTCTGATAACATTCATAGGTTTTATGATGCCTGACCAAAAGGATAGAACTGAACTATTGTGGGATTCGCTCAAGCTCGATATCAACTTTAGGAGCGGATTCTGATCGACAGGTCTTCAGCTTTTGCCTAATAACCGATGGGAGCTGCCTTAATGTGGTGTTTTCCGCTTTTCACTTATTTCTTTATTATTATTATTAACTTCAAGTCATTGATCAGTTTAAGATTTACGAAGTTTTCAGGCCTTAGACCCATACATATGGTAATAGCATTGTAGTCACACCGTTACCTATATGTAATCGACAGAGGGCGTTGGAGGGTTATTGTAGAGGAATTATAACCTATTTGCAGCCAGAGGGCCAAGTGTATATATGCTTTAAAGTCCCTATTCGGAGACAGCGAGAGTAACTTACCGAAAGAGGAGGAGCGTGAAAACGTTAGTTGTCGGACTAACAGCCAAACTGACAAAGCTTTGATCTCACCGCCACATATGTAGTCTGGGGCGAGCTGCTGTGCCGAGGTAACCACTAAAGGCCATACTGCAGCTCTCAAAACATCCGATTACCAACAAGATCCGGAGGCCCACGGTTAAAGCGCCACAAAAAGCGGTGCCAGTTCAAAAAATGACACCTAGGAGAAATATTGAGAAGGTCGTCGGTGCCTCTGAAAAAGACGCCGACCTGGGCTCCGCGGTGCCACCCTGCCCTCAAAGCTCGCACTAACCTCAGCGGCCTCGCTCCGTTTCCCCTAGGGTAGGACGGTCGCCGGCCTATAAATAAGCCCGTAAGGAAAGAAAAAGGATTATTCGGTAAGAGACGATGGAGGACCAGATCGAGAAGATCGGTCCTTGACCCAGTTTCGAAATCATTCTTCTACAACTTAAAAAACGTAACGTTTTCGTATCGGTGCCATCCTGAAGTATCCTTCACAGGCTTAGTAAGAAGCCTGGCTGGATCACCATTCTCAGTGCCAAACAGAAATTTTGCAAGTAAAGGAAAAGAAGACCCGGTCACCCTCGAGTCACTCTCAAATTGCGCTCTCAATAACTGAGAGAGAAGAAGAATCAATACCCGAGAAAGTTCCATTTTTCAAGTACTTTCAAAATCACCTCGTATACCCAAAAATCCAGTTGGGCAACGCTTCGAAGAAGCCTACGATACAAAAAGGCTTCAAGAACTATCCAGAAGAGTACTCCTTGAGCCAAAGAGTACAACTCCTCTCTCCGCTTTTTAACGTAGAACCGAAGAATTTTGACATCGTGGAAAAACTAAAATCGGCCTCTGCAACTCAATGAAGCATGAAAAAGCCAATATAGCGACATCCGTCAATCCCTGATTATTTCAAGCTCATGTAAGTCAGAATAACTAGTTAAATTCGTTTTGATTAAATAGGATTTTTAATACTGTACCCACGCTAACTAAAGGAGAAATAATATTTAGTAACTCCTGTCATATTGCTAGTTAAGAATAGTGAAACGTATATTGTGGATAAATGCTGTACAAAAAGGTCTACCTAAATTAACTAACTGGCAATTGGTTTATTTACGGGGAGCCTACCTTCTTTGTGTTGAGAAGGAATCACATAAGAAATAGGCCTTAGTTCAAAGCTAGACAACTATATTAACCCTTTAGAATCTAGTGTAAATATTTTGTGAGTTTATTGGTAAATTTAAAATATATATTTATTTTTGGATAATTCTTGGTGTTTCACTGGATCCTTTACGCGTAGAATGGCTATTTCCTTAAACAGATTAAACGCTGTGTCACTCTCAACAATACGGTAATTAAAAAGTCCACTCAGCTAGCCTAGTTATTGTTCCCCTCCCTATTATTAGTGCCAGACGGGCGTGCTCAAGTCATTGAATATATGGCTCTCTGACAAAATAAGAGGGACCTCAACAACCACAATACCACGACAGTTATATTTAATAGAGAGAGGTGTTGAAGGGCTGTAATTAATAGGAGACTAGGGCGAAGGGTTGGAATTAATAGACAGAAGGGCTGAAAAGTTGTAAATAATAGACAAAAGGGCTGTAGAGTTGAAGCTAATAGAGAGAGGGCACTACAAGTTTGGAATTAATAGACATAGAACGCTGCAAGCCTATAATTAATAGATAGAAGGTTGCATCGTTGTAATTGATAGACAGAGAGAGCTACAGTGTTATACTTAATATAGAGAAGAGGTATACTAGGTTGTAATTAATAAAAATAGGGTACTGCAGGATTGGAATTAATAGACAGATTGCGCCGAAGGGTTGGAATTAATAGACATATAGGAGACTGCATGGCTGTAATTAATAGAAAGAGGGTGCTAGAATGTTAGAATTAATCAACAAAATGATCCACAAGACTGTACTTAATAGACAGGGATTGCAAAGTTGTAATTAATAGCCTGAAAGTGAAGCAAGTCTATAATAAATAGACAGATGGGATTACAGGGTTATAATTAATAGAAATAGGGCGATGCAGGATATAATAAATAGACAGATGAGGTTGCAGGATTATACTTAATAGACAGATTAGGTTAGATGGTTGGAATAAATAGATGGAGTGCGCTCTAGAGTTAAACCTACGTATCAAATGGTCTCTGTCTGTAGTGCTGTAATTAATAGACAGAGGGCGCTGTAGCAATAAAATTAATAGAAAGTTGATTTCAGGGTTCTGCTTATTAGATAGAGGGAGCTGCAGGGTTATAATTAATATGCTGATGACGGTTGCATGGTTGTAATTAATAAACAGAGGACACTGCAGATTTATACCTAATCAAAAGATTGGGGCTGCAGAGTTGTAAATACACTGAAGAGTACTGCAGATTTGGAAATATTAGACGAACGGTGCTGAGGGGCTTCATTAATAAACAGATGTGGCTGCATGGTTTAATTAATAGACAGACGGTGCAGCAGAGCTGTAACTAATAGACATATGCTGGCTGCAAGGTTGTAATTAATAGACAATAGGCAATGAATGTTTCCAATTAATACACAAAGGATGCTACAGGACTAAAATTAATAGACAAAAGAATCTGCAGCGTGTAATGAATAGACGGATGGAGCTGCAGAGCTATAATTAATAGAGAGATGGGGCTGTATGGTTCTAAATAATAGACAGTTGGTGGAGCAGGGTTGTAACTAATAGACAGTTGGGAGCTCTGGGGTTGTAATTAATAGACATCGGGCTCGGCAAGATTAGCATTAATTAGCAGAGGGCGCGGCCGAGTTATATTTAATAGACGGATAAGGGGGGCTCGGCTTTAATTAATAGACAGAGGGCGCTGTAGGGATACATTTAATAAATAGATGGTGCCTTAGGGCTGTAATTTATAGATAGATGGTGTTTCAGGTTTATTATTAATAGACAGATTGAGGCTTCATGCTCGTAATTAATAGACAAAGTGAGTTGCAATGTGACAACTCAATAGACAAATGGGGACCAAAGATTTGTAATTAATAGATAGAAGGCACTGATGGGTTATAATTAATAGGCAGATGGTCGCGACAGGGTTGTAATTAATAGACATATTTTTTTAAATTTCATTAGACAGAGGGAGATGCAGATTTCTAGCATACTATACATAATAGAGAGAGAGAGAGAGAGAAATGTAGGGGTGTAATTAGTAACAAGGAGTAACAAGGAAAGGAAGTACCCAAGGAGACCTTACGGTCCATTCAAAGAGGGTACTTTTGGACTAGCAATCGAGCAGGCACATGGCTGCTCAAATGTTTGGCGTCCCTAAACGGCCACTTTTCAAGACCTTGTCTAGTCTTGCCTTAAACTGGTCAACAGGTTCACTGTTGACAACTTCCACTGGAAGTGCGTTCCACTTACCGCAGATACTGTAGGTTGAAAAATTTCCACCTATATCGCGGTTGTAACGCTTCAGTTCAAGTTTGAAGCCGTGATTGCGCGTTCTGTTCTCACTCAGTGTAAAAATATCCCGGTAGTCAACAGGGTTTCAATTTATAGACAGATAAGTGCTTCAGCGATGTGATTAATGGATACAGGTTGTTGTAAGGTTATAATTAATAGACAGATTTCGTTGCAGAGTTAAAAGTAATATACAAAGTGCCATGCAAAGATGTAATTGAAAGACAGATTGGGTTTTCAGAGTTGAATTTCATAGACGTTATTTTCGCTTCGTTTCTTCACTACCTTATGAATAGATCTCTCCATAATAACCCCTCGCATGACACGGCTTCGTTGCTATTGCACTTCAAAATTTGAAAGCCAAAAAATAGCAACCTACTCCTTTCTCTCGTTCTTTCAAGTCTCTCTTTCTCTCTCTCTCTCTCTCTTGCGATAGGTGTCGATGATGCAGTGACCAACAATAGCTTAATTTAGCTCTTTGCATTTAATCAAATTCTCTATGATTTTGAATTCCCATTCTCAAAGGTTATTGAAATATAATTGGTGTATTTTATAAAGATTTAAAACTTCCAAATAATGAGGGGAATACAGCTGAATAATACGCATCAATCTAGCTGATTATTCCTTGTTGGGTCGTGCATACGTTCGTTATTACCTCTCGCAACCCTTGGAGCTCTTTTCCATTTAGTCTATGGAGTAAAGCATTTTCCTCTCTAGCGGATGAGTATGTCATCAGAATTCGCTCTCTGGGAGCTCATATTTGAAAATTACTTTAATATTTAATTCTCGCAGCCACTTAGGTGAGCAAATCAAGGGAAACATAACTTATCAAGGTTAATACCACCAAACTCCTTATTTTAATGCTATTTATTCCTCAAAATGGCCTGATAGTGTAAAAGATTACAAATTTCGGGCGAATAAAGCAACAACCGTTGTGACTTCCACTCTAGGTCCATTCGGTGACTAATCCTAACCTTATGTAGCTTAACTTTGCTTTAATTGGAAGGAGAGTTTCCATTTGGTTTCGGTTTTAGTCCTCGTTAAAGGTCAAAATTCAAGTGAATTTTGTTTGGTTTATCATAAGATCCATTTACTATGATATTTCAATCATCCAAACACTTCAACGGCTGCCACAAGTGTGCACCTATGTTGAAAGTGTTATCTGTGTCCTTAATTATCCATCTTAGATTACTACAAGGTTATTATTAATCTTTTTGTCTCTTTCTTTAGTGTTATTCATCTTTTATATCTTCCGATCCCTCACGTCATTATTTCGGATCAAAATCCAGTTTATATCAATTTCCCCGGCTTCCAATCAATTTACATACATGCATACGGGAAAGAGGTCAGGTTGAGTAGGTTGAATACATGAATATATATCATTGAAATGGACAAATGGCAGCAAAGGCCATAAATTGATTTCTTTGGCTACAAAAAATGCCTTCATCTAAAAGACGTCGGACTCATTTAAATATTGGTCTTAACTTCCTTATCAACGGAACCTACGCACAAAATCTGCTTAGGTACGCACACAATAATCGCGATTGTCAGGATATGGACGTATGTATACCTAAACAAGCAGAAGCCTTGACATACATCAGGACACGTTTGCAACAAACATATAAAGAGATTCCAAGAAAAAACAGTTGTAATTACGAATAATATTGAGTGTAACACCAAAGAAATAGGACATTCACATATACCAAATATTCTAGTATATAAATAATAGAAACCTGTTATTGATTGGTTAGAGTTTTACTATTCAACGCCCCCCGCCCCCACCCAAATTTGTCAGAATCTGGAATCCTATCCGCTGACTAGAGAAACTTAGTATGGTTTAACTAAATTCAACTAGAGTACCATTAATTCTACTAAACTCAGTAGCCAGCCATATTAAAAACGCAGCCAAAATTAGCACCAGACGCAGAACTACACATTTAAAAGTATATAAAAGAAGACGCAAACTACGGGAATGTGTTCACGACACGGCAATATCGTCGTACGCATCATTAAACAGCGTTAATTATTTACAATAATTGATTCTGAGGCTGGTTGCATGCTTCGAGCCTATTGAAGTGACGTCAGGGAAATGAGACTAGTCCATTACTTGGTCGAATAAATTCGTAAGAAATGATTACAAAATTACTCATAAATTTACAAAATATAAATTATTTTGAGAATTAAGTTGTTAAGATTTTAAGATATGTCGTTCATACTTATCTAAGTTACTTAAGATTTGATCTAAAAAGAAAATACTCAATAAAATCTATAGTAATTCTCCTGTCTACTATAAATTTTTAGAAGTTTTATAAATATATAAATATATATATATATATATACAAAGAAAGCAACTACAGGATCTGCGGGTGATTATACAACCACCACAGGGCTATGCCATTTTTATTTTCTGTCTTTCAAGTAAAATTTGAAGACAGAAAGAAAGATGCATAAACCTGGTGTAGCTGACTATAGATAAATATATTACAAGAGGAATAAGAATTGGATGTGAATGAGCAAATGAGACAAGAAACTGGAGGGGGTTTTTTGAAGGCAAGAGAGAGGGACATTAGAAGAATCCAGAATCAAAGGGAGCAGAGGGCGTCACAGTGAAGGCGATCCTTTGCCGAGAAGACAGAAATAACGACAGAGGAAAAAAGTTTTGAATTCCTGGCCGGAACTCGAACCCGGGTCTGCTGATTGTGGGTCAGACAGAAAATAAAAATGGCATAGCCCTGTGGTGGTTGTATAATCACCCGCAGATCCTGTAGTTGCTTTCTTTGTATGTGGCATGGAGAGTGAGCCTTTAAATTGTGAGCGGGTAAGAGGATGTGGTATAAAAATTCCTTGGAGGTTCCTATCTGAGGGAGATACTGGGTTTTATGGGGTAACGCTTTGGGCCAAATATAGTTACTGTGCCTGGTAGCTTAGCGGTAAAGCATCTAACCAGAAATCAGCCGACCCGGGTTCGAGTCCAGGTCAGGAATTCAAAACTTTTTCCCCTGGCGTTATTTGTCTTCTCGGCAAAGGATCGCCTTCACTGTGACGCCCTCTGCTCCCTTTGTTTGATTCTGGATTCTTCTAATGTCCCTCTCTCTTGCCTTTAAAAAAAACCTCCGGTTTCTTGTCTCATTTGCTCATTCGCGTCCAATTCTTATTCCTCTTGTACTATATATATATATATATATATATATATATATATATATATATATATATGGATAAAACCACAGTAATAAGACTAGTTTTATATGCGAAACCAGGTTTTGACGGAGACATCCGTCATTGTCAATCACTAATGAACAAGTGAGATACAGAAGTTGCTTAACGTACAAACACACAAATCAGTGGCGCTAAGGTGGAAGATGCGAGAATGTGTCGGCATTTTGGAGAAACAGAAGTAGGAATTTCTTGCTTATTAAGGTAAAATTATTCAATACTAATACCTTAATAAGCAAGAAATTACAAACTTAATGCGGGAGAGGCCCTCGTTGGTTGTGGCTTTAAAATTAATTGAAAACCTCATCATTTTCCTCTATGAATTTACTCTGCCAAATAGAAACAGGAAGATGGACGAGAATGGAACAAATGGAACAAAGAATACAATACAAACAAACCACTTAATCGAAAACAAATGGTCTAACCAATTGAAAATAAATGGAAAGACGTCGCTAATTCGAATAGAGCAAACGATCAATTCCAAATGGAAGAAACAATCAAATCCGAATGGAAGAAACAATCGAATCAAAATGAAACAAAAATCAATTCAAAATGCAACGATCAATCGAATGCAAATGAACCTACCATTCGATTACAAATTGAACAAATATTCGAATACAAAATGGAATAACCAATTGAATATATATTAAATTAGCAATCGAATAGAAATGGAACATCAGTGCTATAAAAATGACAAAAAACAACAATAGAATGAAAATGAAACAAACCATAAAATATGTGTGGTTCAACTAATCAAATACAAACGTAATAACTACTCTAATAAATGGAACAACCCGTTGAATACAAATCGAACAATCAATCTAATACGTTTAAATGGTTTTTGTTATTTGCTTGTAGCGAGATCAGTTATTTGAGCATCGATCTCGTCAAGGTTTATAAAATAATAGATGTTTACTCGTCATGATCTTTTGTGTTGCGTGCAGCCGTCCGATGTGAAGGTGTATCCTAAGATTTTTCCTTCCGTGTGTATCTCTAGACTCTCCCTCAACCTCTACAACTGCTAATTTCTTTCGGAAAACTGTATATCTTTAAATTTGTTTAGATTTTCCGCTTTTTTTCTATCCGTAGTCATTAATTAATCTAATTTCAGCTCCCGATGGCGCTTGAATTCAGATGTTTTGATAAGGGGGTATAATGATCTAAGTAATGGTGAATCACTACTCCACTTAGAGCTGTTGGTAAAATAGCAAGAGCCAATTTAGCGGTAGGAGAGAAGTAAATGCTGGAGTTGCTAAAGTAGTTCTCAAGAGTCAGATTATTGGTTAATTTCTTAAGTTTCGAAGAATACTTCCCTCTCTCTCTCTTTTGTGTCTCGAAGACACAAAAGAGGAGACTACAAACTGTGCATAATACATGCGTGTACCTAATTACAGGGTCACTTAGGCTGGAAAAAAGAAGACAAGAAGAGCTGCACAGGGAAGCGAGAATAACTCCCATTAACCAAGTTATAGAAGAACGGACACGGAATGATTAACCAGAAAAGAAGAGGTGTATGTCGAGCCAGCTTTCCAAGCTTCGCCAACTTAATGGCTGGTGGAGCCGCAGTGACGTTCTATGCATGAAGGAAGCGTAATTTTAACACCGGATGGGACAAAACCAATCAAGACTCAATATAGCTCCGAATTACGAACACTCACTGAACTTTGACCAACTACAATAGATCAAGACTCATCAACAAAATGAGACAAGAAGAGAGAAGAAAAGAAGAAACAAATGACACTAATTCTACAGACAAAAAAACAACAACAAAAACTAGGCAAAAAAATTTAAATATTTTTTTACATAAACAACAGCAATGCACATTACAGACCAAAGAACATTAAAATTCTAAAGAAAAATGGCTTCAACGCCATGAAAAACTGTAAACTATAACCAATAACAACAAAAACTACATAACAGGAAAATAATGAAAGCGATACGCCTGACCACCAGGCGCCTAGCATACCTTTGCACCCTTCCACACTTTCTCTTTTCACCACTTGTTTTTTTTCAGCTACCAATTCACACACCTTTTTTTGTCCCTTACACACAACTACTCACCTACATCAATTTGAATTCGAAGTGCGTAACTGCGTGTGTTTGTGGCAGCACCACCGCACTGCCTACTCTGCTATCTCCCCCATTCTCAAAGACGTTCCTCCTGTAACGCTTAGTTGGGCACGGGAAGTCTTTGCGATTGTTTCTATGTCTGTTAAGGAAGGAATCTCCTCATATTTGAAGATGGTTTAAAATCACGTTCTTGGGAAAGAATTGAGCTGAAGAAAGCATCAGATAAAGAAACACCTTTCAGTGACATTTGCACGAATGTCTGCTTTCAACTTGAAGGAATTTGGAGATTAACGTCAATTCAAACTGTGTCAAATAGAGGCATCAAAGACATGGTAAACAAGTTTAATAATGACTTTAGAAACTTCAACAAGTCTTATCACGGCAGGAAAGTTAATCCCAGTTACAGAATAAAACTTGAAAACTTTAAGACTATTTGTAAATAACTATTCGAAATTTTAGCCTGTAAATACAGAGAAAATATTTGCATATGTCCAAAACAACACAAGGTGACTACAAAAGAGAAATAATTTTTTAATGATCAGAGAAGTGCAAGAAAAATAGTAATTGCAGTATTCGATGCCCCTACAACGTCAAATAATATCAAATACAATACTGGGAAAAGTAATAAGATCTAGTAAGAGTAAAATTCCATCAAGAAGTGATAATGCTGAACACTATGAACAGCAACCGTCTTGTAGTTACGAGCCACCTGATTTAAGTTCAGCTTCTTCAACAGAATGCTCTGAGTATGAAACTAAATTAAGTACCATAAAAAGAAAAGCACAACAGCAAACTACTCCTCTTCCATCAGTAGCTGAATTATGCGACAGAACTAACATTTCCGATTGAAGAGCAGCAAGTATTACTAGTGCAACTTTGAAAGATTTTGGAATAATATAATAAGTGAAGGTGAGTCAAGTCGATACGGAGCGAGCGAAGAAAAATCAAAAAGAAAATTAAGAGTAAAACTGAAACGAGGAAAAATTCAATCATTCGTATCTTCTTTGACGGAAGGAAGAATAAAACTTTGTCGCAGTCATCAAAAGGAAGCAAATATTAGAGGGCAGTAACGACTGAAGCTGCAGAAAGGTTGATAAAGCTAGTGACCGAAGCATAAGGGAAAGTATGTGACCGGGCTAAAAGGGATCAATATATTAATCTTCCTCTAGAATAACGGGGAAAGATGCTTCGTTATGACACCAAAGAGGAGTTGAGTTAAATTAAATCTATTTGTAGGTTGGGCTAGAATAGGGTGGAACTCAACATACAGCAACCTCTGCGTGGTAAGTTCTAGATTATTTTTCTAGTTTTTAGTTCAAAAATGAAAGAAGAGTCCTATATATTTGAACTTTTTGCCAGGCCTATCATGCATTTTAATACAATTTAACGAGTATGATCAAATTTTCGCGTTACTGAAGGAACTTAATAATTTATCTCTATTTCAATCAAATTACGTAAGCTGAAAAAATACTTTTATTAATACGAATTTTTTATTAATGTGTTCTTGACATTATAACCATTGTTTGTAAACTACAAACAAACTTTACAATTAAAATTTGATTTTTAGGCCATTTTTGCAGTTTCAGTTGAAAATGTATCATATTTTAATTTTTTGCTCTTTTTTGTGCCGTGAAGATAGAGTTATTCAATTCAAGGCTTTTAAATACATAAAATATAAACATAAATCATTATTATGAATACTACCCGCAAGTAATTCTATCCCATAGAGTAAATATGTGGGGTATTATTACCTATACTTTTCTATTTTCAAGCTCGATGCGTAGGCTAAAAGTAGGAGGGGCGGTCAATAAGTTTTGCAATTCAGAAATAAGGAAACGAGATATGAGGAAAAGTGTTTTATTATTCTTCAATATAACTACCCTCGACTTCAATGCACTTGCGCCACTTGTCCCAGAGGCTTCGAATTCCCGACAACCAGAAATCTCCCGACTGCTGTTCAATCCACTCCTGGACGGCGAGCTGGAGATCTTCATCGTCCCCAAACCGGCGTCCACGCAGTGCAGCCTTGAGTTGGCGGAATAAAAAGTAGTCGCTAGGGGCCAGATCTAGACTGGAGGGGGGATGGTTGAGCTTCTCGAATCCGCACTTGCGCAGGGCAGCTTGTGCAACTTTGGCCTTGTGGACTTTAACGACGTTGAAGTCGATCATGGGACGTGAGGTTTCTAGGGACTTTCACCCGTCGATTTTCGAGGATCATCCTCTCCACACGGGCCACATTGTCCTCGTTGGTCACGTATGACGGCCGTCCTGGACGGGGGTCATCTTCAAAGGACTCAAGACTATGGTGGAACTCCCTATTCCAGCGAGCAATGGTTGCATAGGAAGGGGCGGTGTCGGTGTACACTGCAACCATGCTTTCATGGATTTCTTTTGCATTCTTGCCTCCCTTGGTCAAATATTTGATCACTATGCGGTGCTCAACCTTCTCCATTGTTGAAAGATTTGTGACTAACGATCTGCGATCAGCTACTGCTTCTTAAATTGACGAGGCAGTAGCGTAAGGCTGCAGGTCCTGACTTGTCACAACCTGTCCTAACACCCTCACAAACAGCCACCCCCCTTCCTCTGTTTTTCCCTACCGATTCCCTAAACTTATTGACCGCCCCTCGTATGGTCGTACAGAAAAACGGGTTTTAACACAATTTTTCTCTCACCAATTGGCACCTTTTCAGCACTACCCTTCAAAGAAATTAAATAAAAGTTGAAAATCGCACTATATATATATATATATATATATATATATATATATATATATATATATATATATATATATAAGTCGCTTTTCCTCCTACTCTTCGATATTTTAAGTTTAGCCTTTTAATCTCTATTGGTTAAAATGTCACATGGAAGTCTTTTATTGATGTTTGTTTCGATAGTAATTACACGACAGTATTGCGCCATCTTATTCCAATCTCAATGTGGATTCACACTTTAAGGTTAGATTTGAGGCTCAAGTCAAATGAGACTTCAGCCTGAAAATAACCCTACCACGTTATGGCTTCGGTTCACTCCATGTAGGAATGAGGTTTCCAGTCGAATGGACTTTAGGCCATAGGTGTTAAGCCCAAGCATCTTTCTCCCTACAAAACCCGAATTAATCGTTTTAGTTCATTTCTTTACGTAGTTTTTATTTCGCTCGGGAGACGTTAATAAACGTCTTTATTTATTATCCTCAATTTCAGTTTCGCTAATCCGATTGTTTTCTTATATGTGTTGCCATTTTCTTTCTATATTACGAATATACAGGAACTGCTCTCTAAGATATCCATTTCCTCTGATTGTAGTTTAAAAATTACTTTCATTCTATTTCTTGCCTCGGTAGCAGCCTTCAATAAGATTTCCCTGGGTGCGGCTTATGATAATTATGATTATAAGAATTAAGGTACAGTTGCTATATTGGTCTCTTTCCGATTACAGAACTACAGTTTGAACTTAAGGACACCGCTAGCCAAGGTTTGTAAAGCAATAGAGACGCTATTCTTACAATGCTCTTTGTTATGTGTGGAGCGTTTATGGTCTAACCACATTTTCTTCGCTGTGATCCCAGAGTGACTATTTATTCCCAGTGCATAGTAACTTTAGGGACACCCTGTAAACTAATTATTCTTTTTACAGTCGCTCTCGTGTTGCATCTCTTGGCTTAGCCTCAAGGCTCACCCTTAAACTTTTACCGTTTGATTATATGTAGTGCAGAAGCTCGTCCATACACGGTTCATCTCTGGGCAGAAAGCTTTGGCTCGCCACTACACAAAGCCCTTCCATGCACAACTCTCACACACAGAATTATACACTCCCTCAAACATCCTTCAAATAACTAACCCCCGTTTTTATATGCTCTCCCACACCCTTCTCAAGCCTGACAGTCACTCTCGTATATTTTTCTCTCAATTCTTTTTCATTATTCTTCATCAACACACTTTCACATTCAACCACCTCAGCACACTTTCACTAATAACCTAACCTATGGCATAGACATCTATTACCAAGTGGTTCCACACTCCATCCACCTTTCACATTCGAAGCATCCCTTTCACGTTTTCCATATACACTCCTTAACTCGAGATTTTTCCTTCTCCTTCTATACCTTAGACTCACTTCTATAAACTTCTACAACATCACTCTACCTTTATCACACCATGCAGCCCGCCCCCTTCTCAGATTATCCATTTGCACTGCTCTCACTTGAGATCTTTCCTTTCTCCTTCCATACCATAGTCTCTCTCACATACAGTAATTTTACAAGCAGCATACTTTCATGCAGCCTTTGCTTCATTCATCCATTCACCAACGCTCTAATCGTCCTGATGACTGTTCTACCTTTAAAAACCATAACAATTAATCCTAGGTACTTAAATTTTCGCACTTGTCCAAGGGTGACACGACCAACTCGGATATCTCACCCTTCCATTCTCATCTCCACATGCACCTTATTGTTTCAGGTATTCATTTTTAACCCTTTCTTCTCACTCACTCTTTCCAAAGCTTTGAACATCATCTTCAAATTCCTCTCAGTACTCTACCCTTAAGGATATTAAACAACGATAACAAAATCACACTACCAATATACGTCTAACACTTATTCACCTTAACTCATACCTTACGACAATCGGAAATACTTACTACACCATCGAATAGTTTGCCACTCACTTCATACATACTCAGCAACTACAATCATCTCTCTCTCTCTGTCTTTTCTGTCAGACAGATTTTAAGAAGGCCACAAGACGATGATAAGATTTAGTGGGGCCATATACTCCATTAATAGGGCCATATACTCAATTTATGGGACAACATACTCCAGTAATAGGGCATATACTCTTGTAATGAGGCCAGATACTCCATGAATGGGACCAGAGACTCCATCAATGGGTCTATAGCCTCCACAGATAGGGCATAGACTCCATGAATGGGGCCATAGGCTCCCTTAATGGGTCCATAGACTGAATAAATGGGGCATAAACTACAAGAATGGGGCATAGACTCCATGAATGGAACTATAGACTCCATTAAAGGGTCCATATACTCCATGAATGGGGCATCGACTCCGGGAATGGGGCCATAGACTCCATGAATGGCTCCATAGACTGAATAAATGGGGCATAAAGTAGAAGAATGGCGTATAGACTACATGAATGGAACCATATACTCCATGAATGGGTCCATAGACTCCATCAATGGGGCCATAGACTCCATTAATGGGGGATCGACTCCATGAATGGGGCTATAGAATCCATCAATGGGACATATGCTCCATGAATGGAGCCATAGACTCTATGAATGGGGCCATAGAATCTATGAATGGGTCTATAGACTCCATAAATAAGGCATATACTCTATGAATGGGGCATAAACTCCATGAATGGGGCTATAGACTCAATAAATGGTTCCATAGAATCCATGTATGGGGCTATAGACTTCATGAATAGGGACATAGATTCAATGAATGGGCTCATAGACTCCATAAATGGGGCCATAAAATCCATTAATGGGAACATAGACTCTATGAATAAGGCCATAGCCAACATGAATGGGGCACAAACTCCTTGAATGGGACCATAGACTCCATGAATGGCTCCATAGACTCAATGAATGGGACCATAGACTATATGAATGGGGCCATATACTACATGAATAGCACCATAGATTTAATGAATGATGGCATGGACTCCATGAATGAGGCCATAGATTCCATAAATGGGTGCATGCATAGACTCCATGAATGGAAACATTGGCTCAATGAATGAGCCCATATAATGCATGAATGGGGCATCGACTCCGTGAATGGGGCCATAGACTCCATGAATGGCTCCATAGACTCCATTAATGGGGGATCGACTCCATGAATGGGGCATCGACACCATTAATGGGGCTATATAATCCATGAATGGGGCATATGCTCTATGAATGGGGCCATATAGTCCATTAATGAGGCTATAGACTTCATGAATGGGTCCATACACTCCATGAATCGGGCCATAGACTCCATGAATGGGTGCATAGATTCCCTGAATAGGGCATAGATTCTATGAATAGGGCCATAGACTCCATGAATGTAACCATATACTCTATAAATGGGTCCATAGACTCCATAAATAGAGCCATAGACTCCATGAATGGAACCATATACTCCATGAATGGGTCCATAGGCTCCATAAATGGGGCCATAGACTCTATGAATGGAACCATATACTCCATGAATGGGTCCATAGACTCCATAAATGGGGCCTTAGACTCCACGAATGGGGCCATAGACTCCATGAATATGTCCCTCAACCTTTTCTCGCCAACCGCCCACAATTCCTGTTTTTATGCCAATGAAATTAGTCAACCGCCCACAAAATTAACAATCCTACAGACCCCCAAAATATATGTATGTTGCCACATCTATATTATAATTAGAGGCATCATAAAATAGTATATAGGAATTTACCTTATAAAATTATAAATGTGTTTAAGTTTAATTAATTTCCTAAATTTGCTTACCGCCCACCTAGAAGCTTAAAACGCCCAGTAGTGGGCGGTATCGCCCAGGTTGAAGGGTACAAGTCTAGATCGATGAATCCAGAAAAAATCTAAGACGAGACAGAGTAGGGTCACGGAGCATCATTGGTCCTGTTTATGAGTAATGAATGAAACCTTGAGTTTACATTTGTACACCCAAACTTCTCAACACCACTTTCATATACAGAAATAAACCGGTATAAGAAATTTACGTAGTCATCTTTTATGTTTACTAACATTTTTTTTTAAGGTTCTTGTTGAGAGAGATAAAAAAAAACACGGAAGACCCTAATGTACCCTTTTGGGGACATTTCATTTGATCTAAGATTTCTATACTGAGTTGATAGATTTATGTAACATGTAATGACGAAATACTTCATTAACTATTTCTTTACAGCAGCGACCTATAAAAAAAATATAGTTGTTTGCATTTTCTATAACTGCTGCTTGTGCATATTTGAATACATAGCAAAAAAGTATTGCGAAGAAAGATATTTGACATTTTAATTAGCCACAAAGATGCCAGTGTGGCTAATAAGGACCTATATAAATATTGCTTCTACATAAAGGGGTTAGACAAAATAAGGGAAACAATTAAATTAATGAGTTTGAGTCCCCTCTTCCTTAGCAGTATAAATAGATTCAATACGCCGACCAATCGATTCATACAGTTTTGTGCTGTATCTATACGAATTTAACTGTTTTCGAGTGAAACCTGCTCTAGCTCATTCGTAGACGCTTTTTAGAGGGAATTCACCCCCTAGTTTTTGCTCCAATTTACACCCCAAAAAAATTAATTATGGCAAGATCTGTGAATTTTGGAAACTAATATGTGTTCAACGTCATTTTCAGGCATTTTAAAATCTTTTTTGATGTAAATGGGTGCATTAGTTAATGTTTCCATTATTTTGTCCCCTCCCCCCCTGTATTTTTAATCTATGAGTTAGAAGTTGGCGATCTATAAATATTATAGAACGTCCTACATTATTTAGGATCATGTATTCTCAAATGCGAATCTTACTCAACCTAACGTTTCTTTTGATGATCCTCGAGAAAATGATACTCGTTTGTTTTAGAAGAGGATCACACTTAAAGCTCAAGGACCACGTCTGAGTGGAATATCCTTGAGAACATAGTATTTATGATTTGGGAGTTAGAACTCGAGAACTACGTCTTCCTAGGTGCTCCTTGAGGAATTAGCATCCGTGTGATTTGATACTCGGCTTATTTGCTCCTAAGACTCGAGCCTCCTTCTGCAATTTCCTCTTCTTTTTTTACTCTTTTTCTTTATTATTTTTTATTCATTTTTCTTTATATTTCTGTTGTTGATTCCCTTTTACTTACGTTTTTGTTACAGTTGTTCCTCTTCTTCTTTTCTTCTTCTTTCTTCTTTTTAATCTTCTTTCGTCCCCATTTTCTTCTTTATTTGATTTTTTATTCCTAGTATTTCTCTTTATTCTCCTTTTTCTTTGTTTATTTTCTTCATGTTTTCTTCTTCTTCCTTTTTTCTTTACTTCGTCTTATGATGCTTTGCTTCTTTTTTCTTTTTCTAATTTTCTCTTCTTTTAATACTTAGGCTTATTTTTCTTATATTTTATTTTCTTTTTATTCTATGCTTCATGTTTTATTATTCTCTATTCCTTGTTTTCTCCTCTTTCTTTTCTTCTCCTCCTCAGTAATAAAACCCGGTTGGAGCTCTTTGGTATGACGTCATTGTTGTTTCCAAAGAGACTGGTGAAGTTAGGGAATGTGAAAATATCGGTGAGAACCAAAGTCCGACTAACTAATCTAAATAGGAGATCGAACTCAAAAGCAAGCGGTCACGCAACTCTCCCATACATTCCCGAGACTTTCCCTCTCTAAATCCTTCTTCCCTTCTCTCTCTACCTGCCTTCCCCTTCTTTATCAGCTCCCAACCCTTTCCCACTCTTTCTAACTGCCTGCCCTCCATCACCGACACCCCCCATCTCTCTTTACGTGACTTCCCTCTTTATATCACCCCTCCCTCTCTTTTTTCTCTCTCTCCACTTGCCCCCCCTCACTCTCTCTACCTGCTTTCTCCCTCAATATCACCCCTCCCTCTCTGTCTCCACCTGCCTTCCTCACCCCATCTCTCTCTACCTGCCTTCCCCCTCTCTCTCCACATGCCTTCCTCCTCCCTCACTCTCTCCACCTGCCTTCTTTTGCCCCCCCCCCTCTCTCTCTAGCTACTCACCTTCTATATTACCCTCTCCCCCTCTCTCTCTACCTGCCTTCCCCCTCTGTCCCCCCTGCCCTCTCTCTAACTGCCTTCCCCTCCTTCATCCCCATCCCTCCCCTCTTTCTACCCCCTCTTATCTCTCTCTAACTGCCTTCCCTCTCTTTATAATCTCTTAAACTGCCTTCCCCTCCCTCATCCCCATCGCTTTCCTCTCTTTCTCTCTCTCTCTCTCTCTCTACCTGCCTCCCCCTCTCTCTTTCTCTCTCTGAATGAAAAACGCCCTATTTAACCATGCTGAAGCTGACATCTGGAAGATTACGTGCCCTCAGTTCTTTAATGCCCGCAGCTGATCTGCAGTTATATAACTTTCGCACATTCACACAACCCCACTTCCTCACTTTTTGACGAATTATTTCTCCCAAGATATAGTGGCAATTATGCCCTCGTTAGTCTACGCTTCTTGTTCTTGGTAATTAAGAGGTGGAGGTAAAAAAGTTGTATGAATATTAACATTTCGTGTTCACCTAGACTTCCACTCCTTCTCACTACTCTCCTTTCTTTTCCACTCGTTTCTTCTCCATTCTCTTTCTTCTCCTTCTCTTCCACTGTTTATTCTTTTTCTCTTTCGTCCTTTCCAATCTTCGCTTCTTTACTTTTTAAATTTTCCTGTCTGCTTTTTGACGCTTTCTTTCCCGGTCCAGGTCTTTCCTCTCACTCCTCTTTCCTTTCATTCGTTTGGTTTCTTTTCAACCTCTTAACTCTTATCTCATTTACACTTCTTCCAGATATTCTCATTTTTTACATTGCTCGGATATTTCTCCTCCACATACTTTTTCTCTTCTCTCCTTTTCACTCTTTATCTCTCTTCTGCTTTTAATTCCATTCATCTCCTCTCAACTTCTTCCCTCTCTTTTCAACTCCTTTCCTTTTTTTTGGCTTTTCATCTGCCCTATCCTCTACTTCACTCCCAATCTAATCACTCTTCCCTTTTCTCTCGCTCTCTTTCATCTATCGATTCC
The DNA here is from genome assembly GCA_963969495.1 of Ceratothoa steindachneri. Classification (NCBI taxonomy): domain Eukaryota; kingdom Metazoa; phylum Arthropoda; class Malacostraca; order Isopoda; family Cymothoidae; genus Ceratothoa; species Ceratothoa steindachneri. The sequence continues at coordinate 87,103,484 of OZ018334.1, read as the reverse complement.
TCTTTCAGATCTTTCGCTTTCACTCATCATACTCGTCTTACTCGTTAGCATCATGTTTACCTTCTTCTACCACTCTGCACTCATATGTCAATAGCCAAGGGTAGGTAGACCGGTACTAAATCACATCCTTTACACATCCTTTACACATCCTTTACACGCCACCCGCAGCTTTCCAATATGACTCGCTCAGTTGTACCTAAATCGCATACTCGAGCGACGTGCGAGACCTAGGTCGTAGCTACCTACCATCAATGCTCTGAGAGGTTTGAGGATGGATTCAAATCAAAGGTGATGAGGTCCTACTAGGATACAATTTAGTACCAGCAATTGCCAGTGTCGACTAAAAAAAATGGTATCAAGAAATTGTACAAAATTATTAATAGATTGTTTCATCTAATAAAATTACACCGTATTTTATTCTTCTTTGTCTATCGTTATCTTGTCACATCACAACATCAGATCCGGTCTTATCTCTAGTCTCTCGCTTCCTCGTATTATAACATCGCATTTGGTCTCTAGTCTCAAGATCTTATCTAAGATTAAGACGTGACGTTTGGTAAAGATGAAAACCGGCGAGGTAAATAGTATTCTTGGCCACTGCTATTTTGCCATTTTGGACGGTCATTGGAGACTCAAATTTTCGACAAACAATTTGTGGTTTAACTGATGAGGCAACGGCGCTAATTTTGTATACTTCTCACCGCGAAAAAATTAAAATCGTTGAACGTAAACAAGCAAGAAGGAAAAGATAAATAGGGGATTTTCGAAATTAATCAATTGGCATCTTTTTAATTTCATCCAAAATTGAAGATTTATTGGTTATTAAATAATACAAAAATAGATTATTTTTGTCACCTATGAACCAAACTGTGTGTGAGCGGGTTGTGGTATAACCGATAGCGACACTAAGCATCTCATTCACCCTTCAATCTCCCCTCGGGACGTAACTAGGACCTTTATTCGTCTCTTTAGAACCTCTTTACGAACCTAAAGACAAGAATATCCAAACTTGAAACCCATCCCACGACAAGGCCAGAAATAGCCCTCGGAAGTGATTGGACTGAACCTAGATAAAAGAAGATGGGTGCTAAAGCTATAGACGAAGGAAAATAACATAAAAGGTTGAATTGAAGCGATTAATTTTCAGAGTTTGTGAACAAGTTTCTATTTAGCAAATTGAATTTCGTTGAATTGTAGCTGAAGTGATTAGGATAACAGGGTCGGATGCGCGCGACCCTGAGTAAGAGAGCGTGGTATTGTGTCTATAGTGTGCGGGGTTGGGCACGTAGAGGGAGGGTCATGTGTACACACGTATTAGCTGAAGAATTCTGCTAAATATATATTTAACCACTTTCATACAAAGTGTGGTAGGCACACATCAATGCTAGTGTAAAAACTACCAAGCCACTTCCAAGCATTTATACACTATCAAGCACAAAGCCAAGATCGTTTGGTTGTAGTACTATGTTGTGTATGTTGTGTATTTATCTCACCCAATAATGGTTCATCTCTTGGCAGAAGGTCCAAATCATACGCCCCTCACAACCTGCTTGAGGTATACATACCTACATATACACTTTCCCTTTAACCAGCCTTTCTGTTTCATACACTCATTCAGGAAATATTTCCCCCTTTTAGCGCTCTTCTAATCCTAGGTAACATATATTGACACTTTACACGGTTTATTCTCTTCACCAGTCTCTTTCCTTCATTATTCTTCCATGCACATACCACAATCTACAGTACGATCGAAAAAACTATAGAACGACTGTATTTATATCACAATATTTTTCGAAACCTTTTTTTTCAAAATTAATGTGGTAACTTACAGGTATAAACTGAGTATAAGCAAAGGTTGGGGAAATTTGGATGAAGAAAGCGAAAGTTTTCAGCAATTTAATAGAAAAATGAAATAACAAAAATGATCAGAACATTTATGTTTCTTTGGGGGAGAACCGATATTAATTGCATAGCAACTAACTCTAGTTCAATATCGTGTACCTTAGATCATTTATTCTCTTGCCAGCTTTTGTCCAGGTAACATAAATAAGACATCAGTCACGCCTCTATACGCCATCTGAGCTTAAAACTGTGGCATCGAGATGGTCTTACATTTCATGGAGCCATTGCAGAGACTGTCAAGCGTTTCAAATTCATGTCTATAATATTCTCTCAACCTATGAAAATGAAGTATATGTAAGGCTGGTAAATCAACCGATAGACCAAGGAAGACATTTAAGAAATGGAAGATTTAGCCATTACTCGAATTATGAAGGACCGTTTCAAGTTTCCTGCATCAGTTTCTTGAGAGATTTCGATTCAATCCAGTTCGGGGAAAACAACCCTCACTCTCACACTCCACGGTCAAGCCAGTTTTCAGTACAAAGAACAAGAACGCTCGTTTTGCATTCACCAGTGATCACGTTGCATTGACGAGTGGCCAATGGAGCTAAGTCTACTTCAGTGAGAGACCTAATTTCAATTTCTTCAAATCCGATGGCATGAAATTTATCAGAGGCAAAGCAGGCGAAAAATTGTCTGTTAATTGCACCTATAGAATTAAGTTTGGCGGGTGAAGTGTCATGGTTTGTGACTTGAAATCTGTAAAAGGCCCTGACCACTTTGTGCACTTACAGAAGAACGTTAAGGTAAAAGTAATTGCTGAAACAACATCCCTGTTCTCTTTTGCGATCTTCCAAAGCAAAACCTGCAATTTTAATGCAGGAAAACTCTCCCTGCCACAAGGCCAAGTCAGTCATGACCTTCGAGGAGGACCAGTACATCACTGTTATGAACTTATCTACACAAAGTCTTGACCTGAATTCAATAGAAAAATGTTTGGAAGATACTCGAAGAGAGGTCTGAAGCGGAGAATTCAAAAAGAACTCAAGAAATCTGCGAAATTCTTCAAGATGAATAGAGCAAATTAATGGGTTGAGGAATATGTTCTTGCGGTTTTATCAAATTTATTCATTACCATTAACAATTTTAGAAAAACTTGATTTTTAATTGATAACAATATGCAATTTAATCAATAATGTATTCTCCGTTGCTATTTACGACTTCTTCCCAACGTTAAACTAGTTTTTCGATGCCTCTGCAATATAAATCTCTGGATTTTGACTCGAAGAATTCGTCTAACCAGGTTCTTAATTCCACATCAGTATTAAACGAAATAACACGCAAATTGTTGGAGGGCGATCGGAACAGATGAAATCCGATAGAGCCAAGTCTGGCGAATATGGAGGATGCGGCAGGATTTCCCAAGTAAGCGTTTGGATGGTGTCTTTTGTCATATTGGCAATGCTCAGACGAGCATTGTCGTGTTGCAGAAGGACTCCATAACGTCGATAAGGTCGCTTTTCACGAATAGCTTCGGCGAGTCGATACATTTGTTGAACGTAGTAGAGTTCTGCATTGACAATCTCGTTGTTCGCAAGTAGTTCATAAAGAATGATGCCTTCACAATCCCACCACACACAAAGCATCGTCTTTCGTGGATGAAGTCCTTGTTTTAATTGCGGAAGTGTTTTTTTTATTGGGGCTAAGCCATTGTTTTCGATAGTTCATGTTGACATAAACACACCACTTTTTGTCGCCAGTGATGATGCGGAGAAGAAATCTGTCCTTATATTCACGAGTAGCCTTGTGACGAGCAAGCAAACCTGCGGCAATCGTGGAGCGTTGAAGTTTGTTGCTTTCGCTCAAAGCGTGCGGAACCCATGCACCGCGTTTTTTTAACTTTCCCCATCGAATGAAGATGATTCACTACAGTTTTCTGATCGCATGCCAATTGTACCTCCAATTCTCTAGTCGATTGACGAGGATTTTCATGAAGAAGGTCGTTCAATTGATCTTCATCCAACTTAATGGGGCGACCAGAACGTCTTCGTCATTCGGATTGAAATGACCGTTTTTGAAACGTGAAACCCACCATTGAGCTGCACTTTCTGATAAAGCATTTTCTCCGTACACAGCACAAATATCACGACAAGCTTTGGCTGCGTTTGCATTGTTCTCGTCTCGATTGAAAATGAATAACAACAAGTGTTGAAAATGCGCCTTTCTTTCAACTTGACATTCCATTTTGAGGGTACAGAACCAAAATTAAATTAACACAACATTTAAATAAACCGCAATGACTTATTACTCAACTTCAAGACGTAGCCTAAGCAAAAGCCTAATAGTCTACACTGTTAAGAGACGTAGTCTAACCTTTACAAATTTTGCTCTCATTATTTATTATTGTTTCTTAATATGTGCACAAATCACGTCATAAAACTTAAATCAACACAACATTAAAAAAAACCCGCAAGAACTTATTCCTCAACCTAATACTACACAAGTGCGTCTTAAGTTGGTTCGTTCTTATATAAAGGAAGGAATACAAAGAAAAAACATGCAACAACAGACAATTTGATCCTTACTGAGTTGCATGTAGACACAATCTAAGCTTAATTTATCAAACTTCAGCGCCTTGATCATTGATGTTCGCTTAACTAGTGGAGGGTGAAAACAGAAAATATTATTATTCCCTTATAAACGTATTGAGGGTGAGGCAAAGTTTTTGTTTAATCTATGTTTAAACGAATCAACTGTAGCGCCATCAATGGCGATAAGGGAAGACACCTCCATGAGTTGACAATTAGGTTGAAGAAATATTTTCTAGACTCGTGCGAGTTAAACGCTTTACCTATAATTTTACATCCGTTTCCCTTTGAGTAATTAAGTATGTTTTTGATGATTTTAAATAATTTAATTAGGTCACCTCTTACTTTACGCTGAGTTAATGGGAAGAGACTTGATTACTTAAGACTTTCCTCGTATGGCCTATCTTTTAGACTTAGGCATTATTTTGCTAATTCTACGTTAAATCTGTTCTCGTTTGTTTATATCTTTTGGTAGTAAGGTCACGAGGCTTAAAATCAATGTTCCAGAAGAGGCCGGACTAAAGATTTGTAGAGAAAGTCTTACTTTTTTCGATTTGTACTCAAATGACCTTCCAATCATTTATTTTGTTCTCTTTCTTGGTAACTTCTGTGCATTGTTGACTTTAGGTTACTCGATATTGTTACTCATCCATCTGTTTATATGGCTATGCTTTTCACTTGTGTTCCATTCATTGAATAAGATGCTTTTTCATTCTGGTTTCCTATGAGACATTTACAATTTACCGCGTTGAAGCACATTTTCCAAGTTCTCGCCTAACGCAATAACTTTTCTTCTTATTTCTTATGCGAGTTGACAGCATTGGCAAATTTTGTATCATTCGCGTACCTTGAAATTGGGCATGTCAGACCTTCATCAATGTTCTTAATCTATATTAGAAAGACGACAGGCACTAAAGCTAAGCCCTGAGGAACTCCACTATTTGCATTGAGCTTTTTAGACGCCATGCGGCTTATTACTACTTTGTGTTCTTTTCTGAACCATTTCGCAATCCATCTCGATATGACGCCCTGTATTCCGTCTGATCGCAATTTTATCATTACCCGTTTGTGAAGAACTTTTTGAAAGGCCTTCTGTAAATCAAGATATATGATAACAACGGCTTTATTTTCATCATATAGATTAAGAATACGGGTATCGTGGAAGAAGTTTAAGAGGTTTAAGAAGCAAGAATTTTCCTTATGGAATTGTTTGAGGAAAAGCTTTCCCAAAATATTCGGCACATCGTTTTCATCACCGGTCCTATGTTGTGGAGTTCCTGAATGATCTCTTTGGCTTGGAAAAGGGAGAATACTTAAATATTCTACAATGAAAACGGATGTGAAGAATATATTAAGGATGTTTATTCCTTATCTTTTATTCATCGTTTATGAAATCCTTGTTTTCATCCACTAATGGTCAAATAGTTGATGTTTCTACCCTTTTCTTTCTGATAGAGCTAGATAATTATTTTGGATTTGTTTTACTTTCATTCTCTATGTGTACCTTCATGGCCTTTGTACTTTCCTTGATTATTTTGGTGGTTTTGCGCGGAAGGGTTATGAAATTCTTTCGATCATCATAATTATTCGTGTTTAAATTTATCGCGAGCTTTTTCCTCACCAAATCAACAGTCGGCAATATCAGTGGTCCACCAATTGTGTTTATCATTATGTAGTAAACGTCTAATTCTCAATGGTATACACGCTTGCACCAAATTGAGGCCAATATTGGTGAATAATGATGTAGTAGGAGATGTTAAAATTACCATTGAGAATAAATGCATCCACACTAAATACTAATTACTTATAACTTGTACAAACAATTACTCATGATAATTTAATCGAGACATTCCAATGGAAATTTGTTTCTGGTGTCTTTCTGATCATTTCACACATTTGTATTTTCGTATTAAATTGTTTATCTGCCGATAACTTTGGTTCTTTCAATCAATCTTTCATAACATTTACCCTTACCGACAGAGGTAACAACATTAAAACTACCTGTATGTTTTCCTCTACTTATGTCGGAAACCTTGGATTGTCTCTGACAAACGTTATCGAAGAGCTTGTGTTAGAAATACAGGAGTACTGAACCTTTTGCAGGATACTGTAGTTATATATTTCCTCACTCAATACATACTCCTTTTCCTTCCTTCCTGACTCTCCCTACTCCTTATATAGCAAGCAACCATTTCACATTGTGCGTTTGCACTGCCATCACTCGCGGTATTTACTTCTCCCGTCACAACCATGATCTTACACTCATATTTTTTCTTTTATATGTCCATATTTGAGCGAGTGTGGGTGTTTGCATGTATATCTGCACACATACATGACTATCCGTATATTTAGATATCAATATGTACTAGTCTATATTATACTCATTAGGTTGTTATATATTAAATATACTTCCTGTATGAGGATGAAGTAAATGAAGATTAGTTTTGTTCTCAATACTGACGATGTCCTCTCTCCCTCTCTCACACACATACACGCTGATCGAGCCCCCAAATTCATTTTTTTATTTCAGTGTAAAAAATGTAGTGAATTGTGAAGCTGGGCAGCGAGGGTGCAAAAAAACATTCGAGGACTTAAAACCTGTATCAAATGCTTGAGTAAATAGTAAGAGGAAAACGTGGATGCTATGTAATGTTTGAGCGAAAAGTAAAGTTAAAATACAGACAACTTGTCTTAGTGGAGATGAACGCTTTAATATGAAATCCGAACGGCGATGAGGTAGTGCAGAAAATCAGACAATGACGATATGAGAAACCAAAGAAAAGAATGAAAGAAAAAGAATGGTAAACAAATCGGAAAGAAATAATTGGAAGGTGAGGTAAAATAACAAGTGGGATTAGGGTAAGTATCTTACACAAAATGTGCGAGTGAATTACATTAAACGCAGACAGATTGAAACGCACTCGAAAGACTTAACACTAGGAATCATTTGTATTAAACCTATGATTTAGGCAATAAAACTTACTATAATATGTATTAACAGTGGGTAATTTATGAAATGATATGGTGATGATCCTAGAGTTTATAGACAGGAAAGAAAATGCTTTCAATACTGCATTTCTACCAAGTTTTGATGTTTAACTAATTTTTCCGGTTGCAAAAATTACAGAGTTTGGTGCACAAGTAACGTCACGACTAGATATGTCATGAATCATTCTAAGTCGAGATTAGAAAAGAAAAATTACTTTAATTTCAATGTTAATTTCATAAATGAAATTTGACACCGTCGGAATTAATACAAGATTGTTTTTGTCAGGTGGCAATTAATGTGAATCGCTTTTTAATTTACATCTTAAAGAAATGCCATATATTTATAACTGTTTTGGCGTAGCATTTGTGAAAAGTTCATAACAAAACCGACAGAGGTAACAACATTAAAACTACAGTAGTTATTCTGTAGGACCCTAAGGCCTTTGTGTATATTATAAAAATTCGATTATAAAGTAAAGAAATTATTTTGTATTTACAACTTGTAAAAACATATGGTTTAATTTTATTAAAGCATAAAAGGCTTATTTTGCTATCTACAACTTTTAAGAATATATGCAAAGGAAGACGCAGTTGACCTATTTTTTTGGCAGAAAAATATAGAATTTTATAATTTTTTATTTAAGAAACAGATTTCGAAAGGTACTCTCTTTCGGCATGAGGCCAAAAATAATGACAAACAGGGGTAATTGGGTTCAACCTATATATCAAGCAATTATTTTTGAAATAAGTATGTAGCAGAGGGGAACCAAACTTTGAGGATTCTTTAGATGGAGTCGCTCCCCTTCCAATGTGAGAGAAGGATCAAGACGACATATGGATAGCGGTTAACAGCCTTCATTTGTATAAACGGCAAAATCAATTTGTATCTCACAATGCAAGAAACGTAAGATTGTAAAACCTAGACCCAGACACTAAAGATTAGGAGCCCTGGAATCAGATTATAAGGATCAACAGCTTGAGAATCAAAAAGTAATGATGAGCAACCGCCAACTCAGTATATAAAGATGAACACCCTAATCATTTTCAGATTGGAAAGCTCAGAAGCCCAGAAATAGGCTTGTAAAGATCAGTAGCTCCTAATTGAGAATGTAAAGATCAGCTCCCCAGGCTCATATAGCACAGATCAACACCCACGGACAGGGATTGTAGAGAGAAGTAGTCCCTAAAATAGATTAGTAAATATAATTATCTTCAGAGAAGTCTATTTGTAGGAGATAAATAAAATTTAATTAGTGAATGTCTCTTAAAGTTGATTTTGAGCTACAACTGTCTCACAGAAAGCATGAAAAGTGTCTGGTTTATTTTTTTCACCTTTGACCTAAACTAATCTCATTCATTCTGTAACGAGAATCAACTCTAAAAATAAACGAGTAATGAAATGCTGCCTTGTGGTATCCTACGACTGTTGATCTATACAATGTCCGAAAAGTAAATCGCAGAAGGAGAAGAACTATCGGATAAAAAAAGAACGTGGTTGGCATTGGCTTTCAGCTGATATGCTTTGGGGGCACGACAAAGAGATGTAGCTACATGCAAGATTTAAAGAAGGGATAAAAAGGCAGGACTGGTACAACATAGTAGTATATCACATAAAACCTCGATGATTAAACTCATTCCATCGACACTCCAAGGAAGCAGAGAGCGTAAAAGCTATGATTCATGAGCTTTCATCAATGTGAAAGTGTAATCCCTGTAAATGTCCATTGATTTTTCAATTTAGGCACTTTGGGAATTACGAAAATACCTTTAAGATTGCTTATGGGTTTAATAGCTCTTTAAACCCTCTTTTCTTAAAGGCGAGCGCACCATTCTCATTCGGAAAACACTGCTTTCACACCCAATACATATATTAGGAATTCCATACAAATTTGGAACCATCAGCTTAATATTAAATAATTTGTTACTATTATTATAGGTATATTATATTGTCAAACAGTTCAATACTGTTTTAATTTAATTAATAAAAAGCTAAAGTTCAAATGGAGAAGTTTTCCCCTTTTTCCTCATATCTTCTCTGGAACAGATTTCGAAATTACAAAAAAGCCCCCCTTCCACGACGTCCCATCCTCGTGTTTATAAATAAAACAGCCACAAAATACTATTTAATTATTTTTTTAAAGGCTATTATTGGTAAATGTGTGCCTGAGGTGCAAATTCTCTCACTGCTACTTTCAGTAGTACGATTTAACGAGGGGCACCGAATTGACCAACAGGGTGTTTCGTTTAGAAAGGTAAGAAATAATAGAGAATATGTAGACTATAATAATAGTAAGAAGAATTAGTTAATACAATGCAATCATGTTAAGTGGATCAAAATATATGCTGAAATTAATGAGGGGAGGAAAAATAAACGATTCAAAAGCATCGTCGAAAAATCGCTACAATATCGCTAAAATCAAGCTACCCGATAAAAGACTATAGCCATAAATAGCGAGTCAAAAGATGTTATCAAAGTTCGAGTTGATCTCGGGAGATGGCGACCTATCTTCAGAGCGGAGGGGATTTAATTCGATATCTGGTCGAAGACTGGGCATTGGTACGTGTCAGGTTGAAAGCCAATGGGAAGACAAAACATTTCGCATTTAAGTATACCATTCAAAGTCATTTACCTCATTATCCATTGGATTAGTATAGCAATGAGTAGTTTAAAATTTCATGTATCCGCCCATGTTACGCATGAAGCGCGTGTGTTTTTTAGTGGGTTCTAAGACTCACGGGCCTTTAGTGACTTCTAATACGAGCAACTGAACTCATATGTTTGTATTTTTATCTCCCAATCGAAAGGGAAGTGTCGCTAAAACTAATATATTTAGAGCATAGGGACAATGGACAATGAACCTATGTCTCATTTATGATTGCATATTCTGATACAGTCAGAGGAATAAACGGATAAAGCTATCGTATTTTCTTTTATAAAGTTCATCTATTTTACTCTCTTTTCTATCGCTTCTCATATCATTCTCCGCTAATTCCTTTTTGTCTACCTTCTCGTTTTCGTTTCCCCACACTGCTTCTATACTTCTAACAAATTCTCCCATCATCGTGGACAATTCAATTAAAATTGGACTTTAGGTTAGACCTATTTATCCTATGAGTATAAATTTTCATTCAAATGTTAATAAAACTCATTTGAAGACATTTCCATAACTTTAAAAAAACGATCTTCCCAAAATGATCTTAATGAATAAGTCGCGCTGAGTGGAGCGGTTACCTCCATTTGAGGTGGCAATGAACTTCCAAAGCCAAGTGATTATATAGGACAAAAAGGAAGATTATTTTAGTCTTAATACATATATACACACAAATGCATTCTCTATTATAGTCCTATGTAGCGGAAAATGGATAATAGTAGCAAATAATAGAAAGGAAAGAGGTGGGTTCGAAAAAGATGGGAAAGTCATTTAGAACGTAATGAGAACTTTTATTGCAACATAAGCATGATTCATGAACTAAATTTACTACAATTGTGTTATGGTTGATGCACATACAATACATTGTTAACGGAAACACAATATCACTCTACATGAATTTTTACCACTTAGGAGCTCTCATGTGCAACTCAGCTCTCATTTTAAAATACAAATTTATTAAAGAGAATGATAATGCACATAAAATAGCACCGACCATGATTATTTGCCACTCATTTCAAATTTTAGAATGTTGATTTAATACGTGTTTAGGGATATTAAATATTCTTAATATGTGAAATCTCCTTATTTTGATTAATCTCTGTCCTATATTAGTTAGGCACAATAAATCCAAACTATTTATCATCACTTATAATATATATATATATATATATATATATATATATATATATATATATATATATATATATATATATATATATATAGAAATTCACAACTTGCACGTGAGTCAAAATTATGATAAATAACACCCACAAGGAAAATGGAAAAACGATTCCGAGCGCTTTCTTTTAGAATAAAGACGAAAGAGGTCGGAATCGTTTTGCCATTTTCTTGTGGGTGTTATTTATCATATATATATATATATATATATATATATATATATATATATATATATATATATATATATATATATATACATATATATATATATATACTATCCTACACTAACTCTACGTTGAAAGAGCCTCGTATTATAATAGTTGAAAATTTGGTTATTTTATCAATATATGTATCAACCTTATGATATTTGCAGTTGACACTTAGTTTAAATGTATGCAATTTTATTCCACCTATTATTTACATTAAACGTGAAACACCAAAATAATGTTAAAAATCTGCATCCATAAAAGGTGTATAAAGCAATCCCCTAAATTAAGGCGATAAGAACATAACTCAAATGCTGATATAAGTAACTGATCAAAGACACATCAACCTAGAAAGAAAATTCCACTTCCATCTTAATGAAAAACCCAATACAATAAAACCACTTTTTTACTTATCATATAAACGCTACTTCATTACTTATCCGACACTTTAAAAGTTAAGGTGATGATCTTATGTAATTACTTCTCTTTTAACACAATTTTAACCCAGTTTTAACGCTACAATCTTCGCTCTTGCATTAATAAGCGATATGTACACTTTTCAGAAGTCTATTTTTTTTAGGATAATGCGTAAACTTTGACCATAATTTCTCAAAATACCAGCAAATATCTGAGGACTCATAAAACATGATGAGAAATGACCAATTGGACGTTTTAGGACAATAACCTCAAACTTAAATGAGTTAAGGAAAGGTTCAAAGCTTAATAATATAACCGCATGAACTTTAGCTCCATATTTTACTACAGGAGAAAGAAATAGACGTTGTACGAGGTAATTTTGTGTAATTATCAAATCAGAAAAATTATATCCTTTCAGTGAGATGGAGGAAGGGAAGAAAAATTAAAAATAAGACAGGGGAAGATGAAGAAAAGGAATAAGAGGAAAAAGAAGTGTTTTTTTGTACAAATAAAAATGGTTCTTAGGACTACCTTATACTTGCATTTTGCGCAGCTTGCGAAATGAAGTGTATTAAAGAAAATATGGGAAGCTTTTTGGTGAGAGAGAGAAAAAAAAGCAATAGAATAAAAATATAGATGCAAACAAGCAATAAAGTACAAAATAATGAATGTTACTATTATGTTTAGGAGGTCGAATTTGAAGCGCAATACCAACGAGGCCACACTTCGCAGAAAGTTTGTAAGAAGAGATTTGTCAAGAAATTGGCAAAGATAGAGTAGGTTAAAATGTGTGGAAGATATACATACAACGGCAGAGCCTCTGGCAGGTTTTGGGGGCAGGGGAGCAAATTGAAGTTTATGAGGCCTGGAAGGTACGCACACCTCAAAATGTCGCGTATCATCACATTTTAGGTCTTACCTAAAGAACCTCAAATTAATTAACGTGATGTTCGTACAGTGAAACACCTTTGTTCGCATCTCCTAGACTGCTTGTTCGTGCATTTAAGCCGTCATATTTTGACTATATCGAAGCCATTATTAAGAAATAGAGGTGACAATGGATGGATAAAGACGGGACTTTCGCCCCAATCGATGGCTCTTTCTCTCTTTCCAGCTCTTCGCCCGGGGGATTGGGTCGGTGTGTTGTAATTCTTTGTTCCGAATCCGATCTCTATCCTGAAGATTTAATCTTGAAGGGGCTCAAACCTCCCCTCAGCTTCTAGCTCTTAGGATTAACGATGTATTTTCGCAAAGTTAAAGGATCCTGTATTGAATTTTATCCTTTACACCTCATTCGTATTTCTTCTTATATTATAGTGCTTACTTCACGCAATTTTTTCTTAGTCTTCTTTTTCATTTCCCCTTTCTTGTACGTCTCATAGTCTTTCCTCGCATCTACTAATATTGTCTTCCTCCTGTCTTATTTACCTCTTTTCTTAAATTCGGTTGAGTCATGAAGGATTGAGAGAAAAACTGCGAGAAATCCGAATAAAAATGGAAAAACGATGCTAAACAGTATATACCAGAGGCTAAATTTAAGATAAGTATAAAATTTAGTGGGAAAGGAAAATAAAAAAATGTGAAAGTGAAATAAAACTTTAGTGATATAAAGAATAAATAAGAGGGAAGGGAAAAGCAAAAAAAAAGTGTTTGAAAGAGGAGAAAAAAAACAACTGCTTCGGAGGCGCAACAGGAAGCGAGAGATGGCTGAAATATGGATTCTTTCCGCTAAGATGGCGATTGTTTTGGTAAAAGATTTTGATAATTTCTGATCTTTGATTCTTCACATCGTTGCTATTCATCTTATTACGGCTATTAAATTCATAACTTAGCGTCACCTGGTAATAACTACGGGCAGATCATATGTATGAATGTGTGTGCGCGCACGCAGAAGTCCAGTTATAGTCGGCATGAAAAAATTACCTACTCAAAGCTATCAATCAATATCTGTCTCTCTCTCTCTTTTCTCTTTTCCTCCTCAAATATATATATATATCTATATATATATTATATATATATATATATATATATATATATATTCAAACAGGTTGTTTTTCAGGCGATTTTTAGTGAATTTTATCCTATACTCCTTCGACCCCACCAATCACAGGTCACGTACTCTTAATTTTGACCCATAAATATATATATATATGCATATATATGGTTAACTCTTAGTAAACACAGGTAATATTATATTACACTACCAGGCTTTCTGTATCTCTCTTCCCTTTTCTCTTGTGCAGTTTTCTATCGCACGATCAGTATGATTTGCTCTTCGGGGGAAGGTAATGGAAACCGCGGTTATGCTCTGCTTCCCTAAATTATTCGTATGGAAGTCAAAAGAATAACGCTCTTTCCTTCATTGAAAATGAGGACAGAATCTCTAGAAATTAGAGTCAGTGAATGAATGGCAAAGCAATAAAACATCTATTAAGATATATGTTAAATAAACCCCTCTTTTTCTTACACGTTTCGATCTTTTTTTTAAGTTAAACTCCAACACAAAGTCGATATAAATGTTATGACATCACAAATGTGAGGCAAAAATGCGAGAAAGGTGTTAAACGCGGTGATGGGGGCAAGACTGGGCGCGGTGGGTGTGGCTTTATACACTGCTCCGAACGGAGGTTGAGAGAGAACTGTCTTTTGAAAGGCCTCGCGGAATGGTTTGCTTGATACACAGCAGTGATGACGGTGTTAGTTTAGCAATAGGTTTACACCACACCCTCCTCAACTTCTTTCTTCTACACATAGAAAATGCACACACAAACATACCTATGTCCACCTGTCCCAATAAAGCACTGGGTAACGGATCCACAAAGGAAACCATTTCACATTTAAACAATCTTACACCCTTCCGGTGCTACGCAGGGTTACAAAAGAACAACATTTAATCACACGACCATACATAATGTGTGAGAGAATGATATGGATGCGATAGTATCTCATGAGAATGCATCATCCCACATAGGAGAGTAAAGATCCACACATATTTCACTCCAATGTTACTCACACAATTGTGTTGATGTTGATAAACAAAAGAAAAGTTGTTCGAACAACGACAGGTAAAATTAAATCACGTATGACGCATGGAGATGGCCTCTCTGTCACAGATTTCTTTTAAAAAAGGGCTAATGAATAATTTTTGAGTTATTCATTCAATCTATCTATCTATACATTGACTTATCTATCTATCTATCTATCTGACTCGTCCTCTTGCATATATTGCACATACATGATCCTCTTACGTAGGTCTTCTCGCAACGAAACCATATGAGTTTACCATTAGACTATAATAGGTTGTGTATGTCTATGTGAGTGCATGTGATAAGTAATATACACATACTCGCATACGCACATAGGCAGATACAAATAACAATATCACATGGATTTGAAGCTTGAGTTAGGTGGTTACGCCCACCTCATATCGGTGGAATCACAACAGGTTGGTATAAGGTAAGTAGAAAAGGACCAAGAATTATTACTCATATTAAAAGAATGCATAGATATATGAATATGAATACATGAACGTATATATTAAAGACGAAAACACTTGGAATCAATGTTCCCATTGAATGTTGGTCGGAGAGAACAATGAGTTACAACAAAAATCTCTGTAAGTTTTTCCACTGATTTAGGACAATTTTGAGCAGCTGAATCCAAAAATGACATCCGGCTCCTCCGATCAAGTCAGCTTTTCTTGTCTGGTCGATTTAAAAAAAAAATCCAATCTAATAACCAAATCGTTTAAATTTTTGTGACATTTTTGGTTGTCTTTTGTTAATACTTATCCGAAATAGGTTTACTAACACAATTTATTAATTAAATGTTAAAAAAATGATTAGTGTATATTGAATAGTAGACATACATAGAGAAAAATAAGTACATGTTAATTGGAAATTAGGTCATCATTGTTCAGAATTTAGGAAATGAACTTCAGTTCCTTTGAACTACTAGAATGGTTTAGCGGATAGGATGTCTTTCCTCAGAGTCCAACAGTCATCAGCCACTATGTCTGCAAGCCAGCATCATTGATACTCGTTCTCCATCTCTTTCATGTCATCGTGTTGCAAACGAGGTTTCTAAAAGAAGTTAGCATATTTGCGACACGTTCTTTGTAGTTTCCGACCTTCTTGTTGCCAAGGAAGTTCTTCACGAACAGAACAAAAGCCTTTCACGTTTCTAGTTCTACTTTGTTCATTGAGTTTTCAAAGTTTGTATTTCTGATTAGTTGACGGAGTTGAAAACCGTCAAAGAATCCACCTTTCAACTTTTCCATGATGAATCTCAGAAAAGCGTGGCACAAGTAAATGAAGAATAAACCATTCTTGTCCAGAGCTTTAGTTAACTGTTTGAGCAAACCAAGCTTGATGTGCAGGGGTGAGAAGAGTAATCTGTCTCTTAGTGTAACACTGAGATCGGTTTCTGCTATACCGGATAAAAAATGTAGTCGAGTGAGCGAGGGGTATAGAGGCAACTAGTTGTCGTTATGAAGTAGAAGACATTTTAGCGATCGCTTGCTACCCTCACTGATCAGTCTCCAATTTTCTGGTTGGTACTATGGCCCTCCCAGCTTCTGCAGAACCTGCGTAATATCTATACAGTACGTCAAATCCTTCTCTTCAAAGGAAAAACGAAGGTAATCTTGAATTCTGTTTCAAGAAAAGGAACAGACATCTCTTTTTTTTCCCTTGATCCAACGAGGCAGATACTCAGTGCATGGTTTGCATACAGTGCGTGGTGCCTAAGCTTTTTCCTTGTCACCAAGTTTCATACCAAAATGAGCATTGGGGAGCGCGCTTTATAAAACTTGTTACTGGATATTTTATAAACAATGGTGTATTTCGCCGCAGATGTATCAAAATACATCTAGCTCATTTTTTCCCCCCGTCCCCCTCAGATTCATTTCATTCACCGACAAAAGAAAAATACCAGTTAGTCAAATTTGCCGCATGTAAACTCTTCAGAATTCGTTTATTTAATGTAATAGGAAGGATTTTTGCATGATTTAAATAGAAAATACCCGTCCATTTAGAAAAAAAAAACAGTAACAAACATCATGCGGTGATAAATCAAAATTTTGACCTAATTGAGCAAATCCATTGTGGGTTTTGGATTCAGGTCAACAAAATTTCTATAAATCAGCTAAGAAATTTAGTTAATGAAGTTAGTTTCAGCCAATGTATTATACGTTTTGTCAGAAATTCCTGAGTCACTTAAGAAACGGAAAGAAAACAACAAAATTTTGGGGAGCAACACCAACATTAGGTAAGGTTAACCTTACTCATTCGATTACATTAAGTTAGGTTAAACTTACTTATTTGACTACGATTTGTTTCTCCTTCGTAATTTATTTCTCTTTGTGTAAGCTCCAACTGACAGAAATGAGTTTGGATTGAGTTTCAATTCGCTACTGTTACAAGCGAAAACTATCTACAAGATGTGTTGTGAAGGAACTTTGCGATACTGAAGGAGAAGCCACAGTCAGTCTGGCAAAAATATCGGGGTGGTACAGATGTTTTAACCACGGGGATCTTACCATTGACGATCAACCCCGTTCCGGCCGACCATTAACATTTGGCAGCAAGACTTTATTGGCAGTATGGAAAGTTGACCCTTCTGCAAGCAGCCGTGATCTTGCGAAAGTTGTTGGAGCGTCAACCCATTAGACTGTGTGAACCGATTGCATCAAATGGAGTTTTCTCCAAGTAGCTCCGAATGGATCAATATGACCTCAACAATGCATAAGCTGTGGCGGGTAGAGTAGAGATTTGCAACCAACTTCTCAATATACCAGTGGACGACCGATTATGGAGGCGAATGGTCACAGCAGATTAAAATTAGGTGTATTTGCTTAATCACTATCGGGAGAAGAAATGGTTACCGCGAGGTGAACAATCGGCATCCGTCCACAACGGAATCTGTTTGACAAGAAGGTCATGAACCCTGTCTGGTCGACTTTCCAAGTAGTATTACATTTCGAGCTTGTTCTACATGGTTGCGCAATCACCGCTAAACTGTATTGCCAGCAGCTAGACCGGGCATACGACAGGATAAAGGAGTATCCTGCTTTGATCAATCTAGGTCAGGCTTTGTTTCAGCCAAACAATACGAAGCAACACAATGCCACGTTGACTCTGAAGAAGTTCAAACAAATGGACGGTGTTGAGATTCTTCCACATCCACCATTTGATCCCGATGCTGCTCCGAGTGAGTATTGCTTATTTCGGTCAATGTCACACTTCCTCCGCGACCAGCGATTCAACACTTTTGATGGAGTGAAGGAAGCTTGTTTACAGTTTTTTGATTCAAAGCCAATTAAGTGCGATTCGGGACAGATTCATATGCTGGCTGATCGCTGGAAGAATATGGTAGAGAATGATAGACTTTATTCTGAAGAATAAATGTTGGTGTTGCTCCCCCAAATTTGGCTGCGTTCTTTCTGCTTCTTAAGTGAGGCAGGACTTTCTGACCAACCATATATATTTATATATTAAAAGATATTGCATTAACACGATATTTATCCAGGGAAAAAAATAATAATAGAAATGCAAAATTCCCACCATAGAATTGATTTTAACCTGGGAAAAATCATTTAGAAATCAAACAATTATATTTAGAGGATAATTGCAGAATCAATCATCGTTAAGAGAGTCAATTATTTTAATTTATCTGAAAAGGCAATATAAATTTAACAAATATATCTCAAATAATGTTGCCAAACTCATCTATAAACCACCAGAACCAGTCTTTCATGGGGATTAGAACTTTACCCCGGATTAACGCAGATATTTATGTTTTCCAATTTGTTTCCTATGTTTTCATTTTGTTAAGGTCTATTGTTCGCCATAATATACTGGAGTTGCTTGCCTTTCCTTTCATTATGCAGTTGATAGTGACATCATGCCG
The DNA here is from genome assembly GCA_963969495.1 of Ceratothoa steindachneri. Taxonomy (NCBI): domain Eukaryota; kingdom Metazoa; phylum Arthropoda; class Malacostraca; order Isopoda; family Cymothoidae; genus Ceratothoa; species Ceratothoa steindachneri. The sequence continues at coordinate 87,084,704 of OZ018334.1, read as the reverse complement.
AAAGTAGTCCTGTCTTTTTAAATAAATCAGATTCAAATATTGTAGTTTATTATTATTTTTTGCATATATATATATATATATATATATATATATATATATAAATATATTATCATCGAGTCGTATAATAATCAAGAATTGATTCAGAGTTCTTTTCTCTTTAATAAGTCCTTATCAAGGAATTAGAAAATACAAAGAGTGAGGTTCTTAAATATGTACATACATGAACGGCAAAGGTGGTAGGGTGAGGGATTGAGGGATAGTCGAGGAGGGAAAATGGAATCAAATATATGTATAATTAGTTAAAAATAAGTATATTTTTACACTGATTCCTATTAAGCTGGTAGACAAAATCACCCAAGCCAAATAAAGCTCTGCATAAATTGAATTGTCGATGTATTTCATGCACATGTATTTAAAAATGTTTCTTTCAACAACTTTCGTATTTTGAATTAATAGTGTAACACTTTCACTGTCCCTTATATGATTTAGAGTATACACACTATGTATAAAAAGTACACGTCTTTCCATTTCTAGTCTAATATTAACATATTATGTTTAAATCTATAGCTAAGGGCTTGGTCAGATGGTCCAATACAACCTTTGCTACAGAACTTACAATTAATTGAATACACCCTTCGAGTTTTGAAGCTATCACTGTTAATTAATAATTTACATAGAGAACTTTGATATGTAAATGAAATATTGATATTGAATAATTTTGATAATTTACCGGTGAACACCGCAAATTATGGAAGTTTTAGTATCACTTTTTCTCTTTGTTAGTGCTTGTATAGATAAAAGGATGTCTGGCATGAAGTTTAGTCATTTAAAATATGGGTAAACATAATTCAAGACGAATATTAAATACTTTTTAACTTTATCTTCATTGCATTATGGACCGACTACATTAAACACACGAGAGGATGAAGTATTCAGGAACTTGTATCATTTATATAATGATCGGAGAAGTAATGAATAAAAGAATTAACACATGTACATATATGAATCCATTTCTGAAAGGTAGTGTAGCATTTAGTTCTGTTTCAGTGGTGGTTGAACGAAAGAGCTAAATTATTCAGCGGTGTTAAGAAAGTGTCAAGGCTTTAAGTTGCGGTGTTAGAGAGAGAGATCACACCATATCTGTATCTAAACCAAGTAAAGGGGATGAGGAATAGTGGATAAAAGATGAGTTTCAAAGAACTCGATGCAAAAGTTAGCTAAAACTCGAGAGAGAGATAAAGATAGATTCCTATAGCTATACCGAATTCAAGGTGATAATAAAAAAAAATTGCAGTTTTTAATTGATAGTATTATAAGATTAATAATTGTGTTACGGTTAACGGGGGTTGGGGGAAACTATACAAATATGAGTTGTAAGGAAAGTCATTAATTTGTCTACGGGAAGTTTAGTGAAAATGCGACAAAAGAATGGCGAATAAAATCTCCATGATGGCGATTACTATTAAGTTTTTATATTAGATGAAAATTATTAATTATAAGGGGAAACTGACCCGTGAAGCAAACAAAGACGAAGAGCCACTCCCAACAAGTTAATGATAAATGAAAAACATCCCATCGCTACCAAAGAAAGGCCAACAGGTCTACTCGGAACCTCAAACAAACAGGCAAACAGCTACACCAAGTGTGTCAAACGAGCACAGGGATATAATAATTCTTAACAACTAAAACATTACAATGCGCAGATATCCTCCCACACGTCAAACAAAGAAAATCGAAAAGCCATATAACGATTTGAATATACAAACATACCAGGAGATCAGATAAACTAAGGCTAATAGCCAGACCTAGCACCTCGAACAACGAAAGGCTAATAGCCAGACCTATTAGCTAGAACAACGAAAGGCTAATAGCTATACCTAGGACTTCAAACAAAGAAAGGCTAGTACCCAGACCTAGTACGTCGAACAAAGAAAGGTAATACCTAGACCTAGTATCTCTAACAACGAAAAGCTACTAGCCAGACCTAGGACCCGTTACATCGACAATGAAAGGCTAATAGCCAGACCTAGACCTCTAAAAACGAAAGGCTAATAGTGAGACCTAGTACATGGAACAACGAAAAGCTGTTAGCCAGATCTAGTAACTCGAACAACAAAAGGATAATCGCCAGAGCTAGTACCTCGAAAACAAAACGCTAATAGCCAGACCTAGTACCTCGAAAACGAAACGCTAATAGCCAGACCTAGTACCTCGAAAACGAAACGCTAATAGCCAGACCTAGTACCTCGCAAACTAAACGCTAACAGCCAGACCTAGTCCCTGGAAAACGAAACGCTAACAGCCAGACCTAGTCCCTGGAAAACGAAACGCTAACAGCCAGACCTAGTCCCTGGAAAACGAAACGCTAATAGCCAGACCTAGAACAACGAAAGGTGAACAGCCACAATCAGCTCGTCAAACAGAGACAGGCGAAAGTCCAATCCTGCGGTCAAACCAGAAGAAAGATTAGCATAGACCGCATTTGTAAAATACAGCCACAAAATCAAAGCAAACAGTTATAGCAACGCACATCAAATAAACAAAGGGAAACAACCATTTCACTCAGTGAAACCAACAAAGGCGCATCGGCCCATTCAGCATGTTTTACAAACACAGGCGACCAGCTACATCAACACATGCAACAAACAGGCGAACAATTATACTTAGCACGGCAAAAGCGAAAAATTGAACAACAATATCCTGCACGAGAAACCCTAAAAGTGAGATTCCTAAACCTAGCACGTTAAAAAAATGTGAACAGCAATACCCAGCATGCCAAACAACAAGGAGGGGGGGGGGCGACAGCCATACCAAACACGTGCAAATGATTATCAATACATTTAAGGGAATACTTGTAAGGAAGAAAAATGCTCTTAGGTTAAGGATCATCCCCACTATTTTAAGCGGAATTAAATTGATCAATGAAATTATGCTCACATATTCTGTCTAAACAGAGGAACATAACCAATGAAAATTATTTCTTTATTGTAGGGCTAGTTGCAATCTCAAAGATGGACGAGATGGTCCGAAACTAGTCCTGTACTGGTGGTAAAAAGTAAAATGGTCGTTTTAGTAGAAAACATTTTTCATTTGCAATGAGCTATCACAAAATTCACTACGCTAATGCTAAAAACATAGGCAAACATCTACACCAAAAACACAAACAAGCATAAACAGATATACCTCGCACGTTTAGCAATCACAGGCGAACAACTACACCCACTTTATCAAACAAACAGGAAAAGCAATACCCAGTGCGTAAATAAAACATAGGTGGTCAGGGACACACATACGTTACACTAGCGTGAAAGATATGCGAATGGCCACACCCTGCACATCTTGAAGTCAAACAAACAAGGGCAAACATCCAAACCAGCACACCAAACAAACAAAAGCTAGCAGACACACACAGCCCGTCAACGAAACAACGGCAAATAGACACATCCAGCATGTCAACAAAACAAAGGCAAACAGATACACCCAGTCCGTCAATGAAATAAAGGCGAACAGACACACCCAACACCTGAACAAAACAACGGCGAAAAGACAAACCAGGTGTGTCGACGCAAAAAACGAAAATAGACACACCAAGTCTATTAATGAAACAATGGCAAACAGACATACCCAGCAGTTCAACGAAGCAACGACGAAGAGACACAACCAGCATGTTAACAAAACAAAGGCAAACAAACCCAACCAGTCCGTCAATAATACAAAGACAAACGGACTCATTCAACATGGCAACGAAACAAAGGTAAACAGAAACATCCAGTCCTTAATGAAAGAAAGGCAAACAGAAACACTCAGCATTTAAACAGAAAAGAGGCAAACAGAGAACCTAGTCCTCAATGAAAGAATGGCCACCATATATACCCAGCAAGCTAACGAAACAATGGAGAACAAACACACCCTCCACGTCAATAATACAAAGGTAAACACATATATCCGGTCCGGCAATGAAACAAAGTCAAACAGACACCCAGCGCATTAAAGAAACAATGAGAACAAACACACCTATCATGTCAACAAAACAATGCGAAAATACACCACCAGTATGTCAACGAAACAAAGGGGAGCAGACACACCCAGACCGGCAAGGAAACAAAGGCAAATAAAAACCCCAAATACGTCAACAAAGCAATGACGAACACAGATACTCAGAGGTTAAAAAAACAAAAAAAATATTATAAATTTAACCAGGCAATGGCTTCGCCACTCCCGCCTACGGACGGGGGGGGGGGAGCTTGCGCTTCGCTACTAAGATTAAAATTTAAAATCTGGCAAAAAGGAGCCATGGTTCAATTTTTATAAATTTTCTAAACTTCGCCAATTATGATAATTTTAAATAGGAACTCTAAACTAAATTTCCTTCCTCTCAAAATATCACGTTGCTAAAATATAGTTATAGAAGAAATATAAAAATAATTTTTTTGAACTCCACCATTTTTAGTTCTTTGGGTTTTAAAAAACTTACAAAATTTCGATACTTATATTTATTTCGGAACTTCACTATTTTGTTATTTGGTATTATAAAAGAATTATCAGAAATAACTTTGATAAAAAACATAAGTCATAACCAAACTAAGATAAAATTATTATTCAAATACTCAAAAAAATCCCCTTCTTAAATTATAGAGTTAGTGAAGTGATGATGATGATGAGGATTAGTGATGATGATGATCTGAAGTACACAAACAAACTTGCCATAAATATCACAATATAAGATAGATTTATTTACAAACACAGGTATATGGAAGTAATCGAGGCAAACAGACTTATAGATATTTATCAAACTGATAGCTAATTATAAGAATGATTTTTTTTTACACAAGGCTCTATAGGAAGGAAGGGCAGCATAGAATTCCCGTTCTTGAGTCGAAACCTTTCACAAACAAACTAAAGAATACTAGTGGAGTATGTAAGAGTTTTTTCTTGAAATCATTATATTCCTTTCTTTGTTTGCTTGTTAAACATTAATATTTTTGCTCCTTTTTATCAATCCTGTCGTGGTACAACCACTCTCTACCATACACTACTCCTATATTATGTGGGAGGGGTGACTTAATCACATACTGCAACGCGAACTGTTGAAGGACTGTTCGCAGGGATTGACGACCGACAAGGAGGTCAACCTTGAAGCGTTAGGTTTCAACTCCTTAATAATCAGACAGAGTGCATAATTGGTTGGCGAGGTTTACTTGAATAGGACAAGAGTATCGTTCAAGGTTAGTTAAAGATGAAACAACAAAAATATAATTTTATTTACAAAGATTAAAATAAGAATAATAATAGGCAAAGGGGAATTATTTAAATTGAAAGAGTCTCTTGATAATTATTATGAGGAGGGATTCTCAAATGGAATTAACTGATTTATGTAAATAGGCTCAGATCAAAAGGGAGAACTTGACAATACTAATAATGGAGGGGGTTTCAGTCTTACGGATCGATTCGATGACTTAGAGGAAGGTCCTTCTTGCGATGAGGCGAGTTGGGAACGTTCTGATGAGGCAAGTGGGGCAGGGTCTGAATGAAGCAGGTAGGGCACAATTCGAATCAACCTTTCGATGAAGATAGCCAAACTTTAAAGAAGATGTTCGACAGGGAAGGGAATGTGGGAATTCTCGTAATTCCATTGAAAGAGGAATTTTCTTTCTTGAAAGGTAATCGATGGAGATTTTCTTCAGTTTGATTAAACGAAGGGGGACTTTTGCGCAAATTTAAAGGCTTGCCGTTCACAGAAGCTACCAACTGACTTGGGTAGAATCACAGCTGAAGAAGACTTCTGTCTAACGAACGCTCACTGGAAGAGACGATAGGAACGGCCATTAGGTGCGGGCTGGACTCCTCGAACTACAGAATAGCCCGAGTATTTGTATGCCCGATTCTGGAGGGAAAACGGGAGTTTAGAGATAGGAGTCACAAGCTCCAGTCGTCTTAATCTGGAGGCGGAGTAGATTCATCATTTATCAGCAAGAGGGGGGCAGGAGGCTTGGGACGAGTTCGCAGGATTGGAAAATATTTTGCCAACCTGCTCAGGAGTCGAAAATTCGAGAATGTTCGAACAGGAAATGACGTCGTCCATGGCGCGATACCATAGCACGGGGTCTCCGATAAATGTTTTTTTAGGGAAGGAGGGTCAGAGGTTGTTCTTTTACAAATTGTTTCATGTGAATATGCTTAAGCGCTATCACAGCCGCGCATGCATTAACAATATAATTGCCCTTGACAAAGAGGCAGTACTGGAAGCCTCTTATCCATCTGAGCCTCTTAATATAATCCAAACTGTATGTGTCGAAACGAACAAAACCTACCTTCTCCCTTCGCTCCCCAGTTCCCGTGTAAACTCTACTCCGAACTCGATTTAACCCCCAGTTGGAACCCCCTCAGAAGACGCAGTTGGCGTTTTTGTTAACTGAATGCTTCGATGTAATTTGTGAGAAGCCTGGTTGCTCTTTGTATTTTGAGCATGATAAAGCCCTAACCACCCTGGGGCCTATTAGATCCAAGCCCTACCCGGTACAAGTTAACTTGCGCCCTACTTTTAACTTCGAAGTGGAAAACTAGCTAAAGTAAGGAATAATTGAAGCTTCCCGTCGAATTATTGCTGTCCCATTGTCATGGTCGGAAAGTCGTATCAGTCTTTTCGCATGTGCGTAGACTTTAGAAAGCTGAATTCCGTAAGGATTTTCGACGCTGAGCCTATCCCTTTGATAGACCAGAGCCTACATCTATTTGAAGAGGCTACTTTATTTCAGAAATAGACTTGTGTAAGGCCTACTATCAAATCCCCGGAAATACACAGAATTTCCCACAGAAAAAGGCCTTATGCAGTTTAAGCGCCTACCTTTTGGTTTAGTTACTGCCAATAGTAACTATAATCGAATGAGGCGCAGGATATTGGATGGGCTAAAGAACACTTCCTTTTACTTCGATGACGTTTACGTGGCCACCCGTACATGGGACCAGCATCTTACCTCCCTACAATCTCTCCTACATAGGCTTCGTGAAAACGGCCTCACTATAGGCCCTAGCAAGTGCCATTTCGCTTATAGCACTATTAAGTACCTCAGTTTTCACATTGGTGAAAATCAAATTGCCCATCAAAAGAAAAAGGTAAAGGCTATGAAGAAGGCGGCAACAGTTACCCCATTGCGTACGCTAGCCAAAAGCTCTCGTCACGCAAACCGAACTATGCGGTCATAAAACTTGAAGCTCTAGCGATCCCATGGAGTGTACAGAAATTCCAAACAAATTTGTTAGGTAAGGATTCGTGATCGAAACCGATCTTAGCGCATTGGTTTACTTAAAGAATTGTAAAAGCCAGAACAGAAGTCTTATGCTTGGGAGTTTACTTCTAATGGAATTCGAATTCCGAATAAGGTACATTAAAGAGACAGAAAACTGTGTTGCAGACTATCTAAGTAGGAATCCGGTCGATGATCCTCCCCTTGCGAAGTAAAATGTGCATTGTACTCCCGTGCACAGGATCGACTCTGTGTACTCGTTTTTTTTTATAGAAGTAGAACTCCATCTTAACCGTATATGTTTATGTTACTTGGTTCTCATGTAAATTTTGTTTTCCTTTTGTACATATTTGTCCTTTGCGTGTGTTTTTGTTGCATTGTATGTTTTTTATTTTTATTAATATATGTTTTCATTACCCTTTTATGAATTAATCCTTTTGATTTTTTTTGTAACTCGCATTTATTTACTTTGTGTGGTTTATTTTGCCCTGGTTAACGAATATACCCTTGGAACCCCATACCTAGGGATTAAACGGAAGTAATTCATTCATTTTGTGACCGCTGTGTCGACATTAATTTAAAAGTCCACCTTTTTTGGGCGCCTGTAGACTCAGGTCCAAATTTTTCTCATACGCGACTCCTCCCATGTTTGATGATGCCCTTTTCCCTACTATTCAAATCAGGGAAATGCCATCTTCGGAGAGGAATGCGTGTGAGGGAATGCCCTCGAAGGACCACTGTGAGCGGAAGCGCCTTGGAAATATGCCTATATTCTTTCAAGACCACCTGAGCCAGCGTGAGAATTTTAGAAAGTCAAGGAAGAATCAGTCACTCGCCTAATCACCCGTCCCAGCTGTGCTTATTTTCAGACGCCGATCGCCCCTCTCCCTCCCCTGCGATAACGCCGTGCGCGCCATATTAACCCTAACCACATATTACAAGGTGAATTTGATCGTCTGGAACGACGCGCTATCATGAATTGTGTTTGATTAGACTGGCGCCAAGAACCCCTTGGGGACCGCAAGGCCCTGAGCGTCTAGCAGAGCAGCCACCCTGGTATTTAACCTGAAGCTCACCATCTATCGAAGAGATTGAAAGCCCGCCATCTACTCCGTCCCGCCTGCCGTCTGTTTCCTGTGACCGACATGTAACTTGTCGTCGTACGCTGTCGAAGATCTCGTCAGCTGATCTACCTTCGATAAGCTTTAGCCCCTGTTCAGAGTAAAGCTATCGAGTTCTCTTCTTCCCGGAGTGTTATGCGGCCCTCTCATCTTCACCACCCCTTCAAGATTCCTGTCCTTCGAAGCTGAGACCTCCTGCCGATCAGCAGAATCGTCTCGAGTTAAGATTACGTCTCTCTGGAGCAGAGAAAATCTCATTCTACATCACGAATATTTGAACCCCATCTTCGAGTCTCTCCTATTCAGGACTCCTCGAAGTATCTGTTTGAAGACCTGCGACGTTGTCTTCCACCTGCAATCCAATTAGCCCGCATTTGAAGGTAAATCGATCGTATATAATCCTCCCCAGATTACCTCATTAATATTCACTTAATTCATTTAGCCACCATAAGTAATTTGTTCCCCCTTTTGTATACATATATAAATTGTCCCCTTTTTCATATATATTAAAATTATATTTTGGGGTATTATATTTATATATCCTTTGAACTACAACTCGGCAAGCCATTGATCTAAACCCGATCAACCGCACTTCACACTCTATTAATAGCCCAGACATATCTCCAGCAGCCTGTGGTTAGCTGTCTGCCCGTGCTTGTATAAGACTCTGAGCGCCGAGCTAGTCTACAAAGATATACCTCGATAGTACTCGTATTTAAACGTATTTAAAATAACTTGTAAACAGCAGTCTACGCCTCGTGTTCCAGCTTGTACATAAATTACATATAAAACAATATATTAGTATTTCTTACATATCTGATAATTACTTTCATCTGACCAGATAATTATTGACCATTGTTCCTTGTTCCTGTGTCCAATTTAGGTTCTCTTTGGCTCACTGAAGACGTTTTTTTCTGCTGACCTCAGAGATCCATGGTTTCTTTCTCGCATTGCATCTTTAAGTCTCCTTAATATTGTTCCTTCTTTTTAGCTTTAATTTATTCTTTCTCCGCCCTCTCTAAATCTTGCCAGGCGTGCAATCTTTTCCCTAACATTCATATTGTTGTTGTTTGTGTTGATATGTATATTTTTGTTGTTCGAAATTCACACATACCAATTTTCAAGATGCCATTTGTATCATTTTTATTTATTTATTTGTTTTTGTTTTTTAATATTGCTTCATAATTTGTGTAGGGCGTTTCCTATATTTCTTTTTAGTGTATATATTCGCTGCTTTCTGTTATTATTATCTATTCCTTGATAATAAACTTGAAAATATAGTTACAAAGTACTTGGATTCCTCTTTTAATTTTATTGGGAGCGATATTTGCATATATATATATATATATATATATATATATATATATATATATATATATATATATATATATATATATAGCCATGGATAAAACTTTCGAGTGTAATATAAGTTTTTTTTATTCATTTGAAAATTTAGGTGATAAAAATAATAATTCTATTTTTTAAAATCCCGCAGCAATTTATTAAAAAGCCAGGATTTGAAAAATAATAAGAAGAAAATGTATTCCTCCACTGAATCCAAAATTGCGTGCTTGTCTTGTTCCTGTAAGAGCTTAGTTTAAGCTCCTTGAACCTATCTTATTCATCAAAAGGATAAAATGCTGACCAATAAGGGTTAAATGAATGATGTCGTGTCATCATAATTTATTTTGTAATATTTTGGGGAAAAATAAATGTTTGAATCTTTTCCAACTCCATAAATTGTTCTTCCCAAAGAAAAGAGAGTAACTTGATGCCTTGCCTCAAATTAGCCTGAAACAAAGAGAAAATTGCTCGGGGTCTTGCGTAAAGAAGCACCATTTTTATCATCCCTAATTACTTTAAAAGACTGGTTACACTCCCGTGAAGAAGTCTTCTGGGGCGCTCAATAGCTTCAAATGAAGGCCAAAATCGTGTTCGGGTAAGGTTTCAACTCGAAGACCATGTTACCGTCCTCGATTGGAAATAGGCAGGCGTGAAGAATGCTTCAGCGCGCGCAGTGATGTGGAGAATTCTCGAAAAAATCTGAAGTGAGAAGTGCTGCGAAGAAGCTTCATCTCACCTGATGGATAGGCTCCACTTTTGTAGGGAATATAAAAAAAATGACTTTTAAAGCTTAGGGCAAATTGATATTCTATGATGAAGTTCCTACCGCTTTTTGGAGCTTTGGAAGATCCATGTTAGGAGGAAGAAATGAGACCGCTTTCATGAGTCCTATGTTGTTTTTATGGTGAAGCAACCGTACACTCATGTCTTAGGGTGGTTCTCATTTAAGGGAACTTGAGCACTAACAATCTTTTCCAAGAACTCTGCTATGAACTAAAAATGGTACATAAACATGTATTTTGTGCACCGTTTTGCAACACTTCAGGACTAATTTGGGGACAATAAATGAAATTTCAACAAAATGGAACACCTTCTCATAAAAAAACAATAACAAAGCACTTGGCTAAAAATGCCCCTAAATCTTTTGGACCTTACCCTGGGAATTCGCCAGATTTAAAGCCAATAGAGAATTTGTGGGTGATAAGCAAACTAAAGGTTGTAAACAGAAGCCATTCAATTGTGCGCATTGGCGGCTGCTTATTGAAAGAAACTTGAAAAATATCAGACAAGATATGATCACAAATTTGGTCTCCAGCATATTAAAACCAAGTGAAGGAACTCTAATGGGTGAGTGAGCGATTACAGCGATGGGTGAGTAAGCTTTGTTCTGGAAGGTTGTCTTACAGGAAGCTCCTGATTCTCATTGTAAGATTGGGATATAATACTGATTTGGGTGTGTAGTTTTTCTTGTATTTATTTAATACACCAATCACTGTGTAATAAATACATAGTGATTAATACTTTTGGGAAAGATAACTGGCAGCAATCCTGAGCAAGAAATATTTTTGGTGAGTGTTACATTTTTCCTTAGTAAATTTCTGAGAGTATGGCTGTTTGTATAGATGGTGAGAGCATGCCGTTCGAAAGTAGTGTGTATGTGGTGTGTGATGCATGTGGAGTTGAAAGGAGAGTGAATGTAACTGAATGCCGTGTGTGTTTTCTGGAAGGGGAGGTTAGGAGGTTGAGTGGGGAATGTAAGAGGTTGAATGATTTGGTGTTTGAGGTGAAAAGAGATGCAAGTGTGCGATTAAAGGGTGAGATTAGTGCTAAGAGGGTGGAAGATAGGGCTAGGACTGGGAACAGTGTGGAAGTTGTGAGTGATGATGAATGGTGGGTGAAAATGGATAGGATAGATAAGTTAGGACAGGTTGGTGTGTGAATGAGAGGGACATAGAACCAGTTAGGTTGACTAACAGATTTAATGTCATGAGAGAGGAAGAGTGTGAAAGTGATTTGCCTGCTGTGATTGTGGATGAAAGCAGGATGGGTGGTAGTGTGACTGAGAGCAGGAGGGAGGGTAATGTTAGGCCAAGACAGAATAGGAGAATGACTGAGGTGCTAGTGATGGGCGACTCTCATATTAGGTATTTAGATAGGAAGTTGAGTGATAGCAAGTGGAAGGGAATGAGAGCTTGTCTGTGGGGTGCTGGTGTAAGTGATGTTTGTGAGAGGTATGATAGGCTGGTTTCTGGATGTGAAAGGGATGCAGTTGTGATTACGCATGTGGGAGTGAATGATGTAAAGAAGGTGGGTACATGTGAGTTACGCGAGCAATATAAAAGGTTAGTTGAAAGGATGAGTAAAAGCAGGGTAAAAGGTGTTGTTTCTGGTGTGCTTCCGAGATTGGATGTGGGGGTAGAATGGTTGTCGCGTGAATGAATTTGTGAAAAGACTGTGTGAGGAGTTAGGATTGCTGTTTGTAGATGTCTGGGGTGGGTTTTACGGGAATAGGAGGTTGTATGCCATGGATGGGCTCCATCTTAGTCGGGCAGGTGTTGAGGTTCTATGGGGGAAGCTGGATAGTGTGATTAGGTCCTTACGGGTGGGAAACTAGAAACTGTTAGAGGTAAGGGAATAACAGGAATAGAGGGCAGGTGTAGAAAATGGAAGGGATGCAGAGATAGAGGAATAGCTAGGGGAGAGGGGAATAATGAAAAAACCTAAAAATATACTAAACAAATGGTCGGAGTATAAGGAATAAGATAGATCTCTTAAGAGCGTTAGCGAGTGAAGAGAATTTTGATAAAATTGCGATAACAGAGTCATGGCTTGATTTGGCAGGTAATCACTTTAAACCTGAGGTTGAGATTGAGGGCTTTAACATGTTCCATACAGATAGGAATAGGAAGAGAGGAGGAGGGGTTATTATTTATATTAAAGATAATCTCCAATGTTGTGTAAACAGTACAATTAAATTAGATAACACAGAGTCATTATGGCTAAATGTAAAGGAAAGTAAAAACAAGCTTGTCATAGGATTATTATACAGACCACCAAATCTTAGTAAGGAAGCTTCAAATCTTCTGTGGCAGGAGATAGAACGGGCATGTAGAAGTAAGCATGTGTGTATAATGGGCGATTTTAATTACAGAAATATAGACTGGGAAGCTCTTGTGGGTGATCAGGAGGCTGAGGAATTTTTGAATGATGTCCAAGATAATTTTCTGATGCAGATTCTTAACGAACCCACTAGAGGTAATAATATACTGGATTTAGTTCTGACAAATAGGGAAGAAGTTATTAAGGATACTGAGATTGTGGAGGAAATTTGGGTAATAGTGACCATTGTGAATTTAGATTCAAGATGAAATGGAATGGTATTGATAGTAGCATGAACAATGTTAAAATTCCTGACTTTAGAAGAGCAAATTATAATGGGCTAAGGACTTACCTGGAGGCAGTTGTACAGAAACCAGGCAATGAAATTAATTCAGGAATAGATTCAATGATAGTAGTTAGTAGAGGCAATAATCAACAGGAGAAAGAGATTACAATTGAAGAGGAGTATGAAAGAATAATTGAGCAATTAATTACAGGTCAGATGATTAACACTCCATATAAGGAGATTAGGACTAAAAAAAATGACCCAAAATGGATGACAGTATGAAATTAAAGTGGCAAATAGGGCAAAGAAAGATCCTAAAAGTTTTCATCAATTATACAAAACTAAGGTTAGAGATAAAATAGGCCCACTTATAGATTCCAATGGAGAATTAGTGAGTGATAGGGACTCAATGGCTGGAATGCTAAATGACTTTTTTCTCTCAGTATTTACACAGGAGGATACTCTAAATATACCCGAGGTGTCAATGATCTTTCGGGGTAATGATGAAGAGAAATTAAAGGATATCTTGATCACAAAGGAGACAGTGACAAAGGAAATTGATAAAATCAAAAGTAGTAAAGCACCCGGTCCTGATGAGGTCTTTCCTAGAATTTTGAAAGAATGTAAGGATGTGTTAAGTGAGCCCCTAGCATGCATCTTTAGAAAATCATTGGAGAGTGGCATTGTGCCAGTGGCATGGAAGAAAGCCAATGTGATACCTATATTTAAGAAAGGGGATAAAACAAATATGTCTAATTACAGACCAGTAAATTTGACATCAGTGGTAGGGAAAATGATGGAATCTATTATAGCAAGGAATATTAGGGATCACTTGGATAAGCATAAGTTGATAAAAGAATCACAGCATGGCTTTAGTAAGGGTAAATCCTGTCTGACTAATTTGCTGTCTTTTTATAGTAAGGTGTATGAAGCAGCAGATAATGATGAAAACTATGATATTTTATACTTGGACTTTAGTAAGGCTTTTGATCGAGTGCCACACTTACGGCTTCTGAGCAAAGTTAAAGCACATGGGATCGATGGCAGTATATTTAGGTGGATTCAGTCATGGCTTGGTGACAGACAGCAAAGAGTTAGTATAGATGGAGTTAAATCTGAGTGGGGGTGTGTTAGCAGTGGAGTTCCACAAGGATCTGTTTTGGGTCCCTAGCTATTCTTAATTTATATTAATGATCTTGACATAGGTATAAGTAATGACCTGAGTAAATTTGCTGATGATACTAAGCTAGGTAGGGCCATTAGGGCTGATTCTGATGCTGTTTTAATGCAGGAGAAATTGACCATTCTGTCCAATTGGGCCGAGAAATGGCAAATGAAGTTTAACATAGACAAATGTAGTGTACTTAGTATAGGTAGAAATAATCCATTGAATAGTTATAAATTAAATGGAAGAATTTTAGGGAGGACCGATTGTGAAAGGGACTTGGGTATTTTGGTAAGTTCAGACCTTCGTCCTAGAAAGCAATGCCTAAATGCTAAGAATAAAGCTAATAGGATATTGGGATTCATTAGGAGGAGTGTAAGCAATAAGAGTGCTGAAGTCATTCTAAAACTGTATCTGGCGCTAGTTAGGCCTCATCTAGACTATGCAGTACAATTTTGGTCACCATATTATAGGAAGGATATTGATTTGCTTGAGTCTGTGCAGAGAAGGATGACAAAGATGATTGGTGGGCTAAGGAACTTACCTTATGGTGAAAGGCTCAGAAAACTAAATCTACATACATTGGAAAGGAGAAGAGTCAGAGGGGAATTGATTGAAGTCTTCAAATGGGTAAAAGGATATAATAAAGGGGATCTGGGTAAGGTTCTTATACTTAGTGAACATGACAGGACACGTAGCAATGGGTTTAAGCTTGATAAGTATAGGTTTAGGAAGGAGATTGGGAGGAATTGGTTTACAAATCGTGTGGTAGATGAATGGAATAGGCTCACTAGACATGTAATAGAAGCCTCCTCTCTGGGTAGTTTTAAGAATAGATTAGATAAATATATGGATGAAGCTGCTAGATGGGACTGACTTTTTTTATCTACATATGTATATATTTTTCTAAGGAGTGGGGAGATTATATTTTGAGGTTACATGAATGGACATAATCCTCTGGATGCATTTTATGTATATTGTAGATTGGATCTGACGAACTCCTGTAAAGGGTGACAGTGTTGATGACTTTTCTCTGGTAAGAAATCTTTTGTGTGTTGACTGGAACAGGAGCTGCCAAGTGTGGGCCATGAATGGTCTTTTGCAGTCTCCTTCTTTTCTTGTGTTCTTGTGTTCTTGACCAAAATATTTCACAGATGTGAATTTATGATACTAAAGCACCATTCTTCCCATACTCTACAGATAGACGAGTCCAGTTAAGGCATCCACTTACTAGTTAGTGTCTGTGAGTTGGTAATGTATAAATGACGCCATTGATTTGGAATCTTTCACCTACGAGGTGAATATGTCAGCGGTAAAAATGAAAGGCGCTCTAAGTGACACAGAAGCCTCTGTTTAGGATAGTTAAGGATAAACGAATTGCTGAAAAACATCAGAGTAAATTTTCGGAGAGGTTAAATTTAAAAAGCTAAACATATTTATGAACGTAAAACCATAAAAATGCCAGTGATTTTAATTGGATACATGCGTTGGCTCTTACACCCACACGAGCTGTTTGACACACACATAAGACAAAATCTCGAACTTGCAAGTTTTCACAATTAAGGACACCCGGGTCTTAACTATGACTTCATTGTTTTCCTACATAGATAAACACATACATATATATACATACATACATAAATACATGCATACAAACAAACAAACATCGATATATACATACATACAAACAAAAAAATATATATATCCCTTCATACTCACATCCATACACCCACATAAATACATGAGTAGATACATACACTGAGTGTGTTGAAACTATCCCTTATTCCTTTTTTATAATGAAGAAATGAAACCCAATTTGTCTATGGAGAACATAATGGAGAGGAAATCTCGCCAGGAAGTCGATGCGGCGTTGGATTTCTGACATCGAGGCACGAGACCAATTCCAGCAGGCACGGCTACTAGCACTAGCAGTGAGGTCGTGAATTGGTATCCTAGTGAGCGGATTTCCTCCCCCTCCCCTCCTACCATGTAGGTAAGTAGCTACACACGAATCATTATGCATATTAGTAAATCACGACGGAGCTATCATTCCCTTCTCGTATTTACATCATAACATGACCCCCTTTTTAGTTGCGTCGGACCTCTGTTAGTGATTTCTCTGGGGTTCCCTCACATGGAGTCCTTGTGACTCATATCCACATACATTTGACGCACACTGAAAGAGAGATTGTCATTCTGATCTTAATGTCCATTTCACAATCTCGAAGGTGCTTTGAAAATTTGGAAATGGGAAGGATCAAACTTTATTTTTACCTTTAGTGATTCGTGAATAAACTGGACAGGGGTATCGAAGGTGACATGGATAAATGCTCTGCCGCACTAATAACTACTGTAAGGGTATCGAAGGTGACAGGGATAAATGCACAACCGCCCTAATAACTACTGTAGGGTATCATAGGTGAAAAGGATGAATGCCCTACCGCCCTAATAACTACTTTAAGGGTATCGAAGGTGAAATGGATGAATTCCCTACCGCCCTAATAACTACTGTAAGGGTATCATAGGTGAAATGGATGAATGCCCTACCATACTAATAACTACTGTAAGGGTATCGAAGGTGAAATGGATGAATGCCCTACCACACTAATAACTACTGTAAGGGTATCGAAGGTGAAATGGATGAATGCCCTACCGCCCTAATAACTACTGTAAGGGTATCGAAGGTGACAGGGATAAATGCACTACCGCCCTAATAACTACTGTAGGGTATCATAGGTGAAAAGGATGAATGCCCTACCGCCCTAATAACTACTTTAAAGGTATCGAAGGTGAAATGGATGAATGCCCTATCGCCCTAATAACTACTGTAAGGGTATCATAGGTAACCATAGATAAATTTCCTACCACCCTCTTAACTACTCTAAGGGTATCATAGGTAACCATGGATTAATGCCCTACCGCCGTAATAACTACTGTAAGGGTATCGAAGGTGAAATGGATGAATGCCCCACCGTACTAATAACTACTGTAAGGGTATCGAAGATGACATGGATAAATGCTCTACCGCACTAATAACTACTGTAATGGTATCGAAGGTGAAATGGATGAATGCCCTACCGCCCTAATACCTACTGTAAGGGTATCGAAGTTGAAAAGGAGGAATGCCCTACCGCACTAATAAATACTGTAAGGGTATCGAAGGTGAAATGGATAAATGCCTTACTGCACTAATAACTACTGTAAGGGTATCATAGGTGAAATGGATGAATGCCCTACCGCCCTAATAACTACTGTAAGGGTATCGAAGGTGACAGGGATAAATGCACTACCACCCTAATAACTACTGTAAGGGTATCATAGGTGAAATGGATGAATGCCCTACCGCCCTAATAACTACTGTAAGGGTATCGAAGGTGAAATGGATGAATGCCCTACCGCCCTAATAACTACTGTAAGGGTATCATAGGTAACCATGGATAAATGCCCTACCACCCTCTCAACTACTAAAATGGGTTCATAGGTAACCATGCATAAATGCCCTATCACCCTAATAACTTCTGTAAGGGTATCATTGGTGAAATGGATGAGTGCCCCACCGCACTAATAACTACTGTAAGGGTATCATAGGTGAAATGGATGAATGCCCTACCGCCCTAATAACTACTGTAAGGGTATCATAAGTGAAATGGATGAATGCCCTACCGCCCTAATAACTACTGTAAGGGTATCATAGGTAACCATGGATAAATGCCCTACCACCCTCTCAACTACTAAAATGGGTTCATAGGTAACCATGCATAAATGCCCTATCACCCTAATAACTTCTGTAAGGGTATCATTGGTGAAATGGATGAGTGCCCCACCGCACTAATAACTACTGTAAGGGTATCATAGGTGAAATGGATGAATGCCCTACCGCCCTAATAACTACTGTAAGGGTATCATAAGTGAAATGGATGAATGCCCTACCGCCCTAATAACTACTGTAAGGGTATCATAGCTGACTATGAATAAATGACGTACCATCATATTAATAGTTCTCTTCATTTAAAAGAATTACATCAGTTTTTCTTATCTACGAATTTATGACAACAATTCCAATGCAGATGTTTTGCTCTCTTAATTTCCTCGTAACTTTTACTTCCCGGAACTCTTTCCTCCTTTATTTGAATTGGAATTTATTATAAACTTAAAGTCTGGCATAAGTAAATGATGCTTCTGTGTATTAAAGCTGTTTTATGAAATACTAGTTTGAGAGTGCCCTAAAAAATTAACGGACTAATTACTATTATTGTTGACTTGGTAGTACTAAAACGTATATATTGATGAATTTCAGACTTTACATCAATGAAGTAAAATTCACTTTCTCTTTAACATTCAATTAGACCAATTTGACAAAGAAACGACAGATTGGAACTGCTTTCGACTGTATTAGATAAGAATAGGATTTTCGAGAAGTTTCAAGGAGCCATAAAAAGGCAATCTTTTGACACTTAAAACTTTTAATGACTTTTCGGGTTTGTTCATTTAATTGTTTATGATAGGAATATTATTAAAGTAAAAAATATTTAATATCACATCGCTAAGTCATTTAACTATCCTTATTTTAGTTTGATCATAGCGTGTGATGGTGACTCATCATTTAAAACACCTTTTAGGTAGCCATCTTTGAAGGAAATGCCAGGTATTATTGAAAATGATGATAAAATTGATGCAACAGTCATATTTTCTCAGATCCTGTATACAAGAAAAATTACGAGGATTCTGTAGTTGAGGAGGTATATAACTTCGAATAATTACCCAGAAATCATTATTAAATTAAAAAAGAGGATTGAAGGCCTTTCGAATTTTTTAAATTACCTAAACATTGCTAGGTATATCTGGTACTTTCGATTAAAATCGAGAAAACTAGAAATAAATCCATAGCCTCAAAATTATACGCTTGTAATTCCAGTTATATAGAAATTGATGCACGTAATTATAGGAAATTTTACATTCAAGTGCCAAAATTCCTGAGGTAACAGTATATAAAAGCAATGCTGTATCGTGAAATGTAAAATTTCAGACCGATATCAGTTGAGATGTAATATCTTGTGGGTCTGTTTGAACACTGGCAAGGCGAGATCAATTATCGGAATTTGGACGAGACAAGCTAGTGGGTATCAAACGTAGGATCTCTTTCCTTTCTGATACTGTGCAGACATTGAACATTCCTCAATCTATGATGTCACGTATGTATTAAGAATACCTAATGGAAGGCATTACCATCCACCGTGGACGGCTCGGTGGCCAACCACGGGTGGTTAATGGTCATGACCGGCAGCTCAAAACGCATCCAGATCAAACGCAGGAGGTACCAGACGCATATACATTGGGTTAATACAGCTTTCTTTACTTTCTATGAGAGATGAGGGCAGAAGAAACATTAGGGGGCCTCTTATAACACTAAGACACCGCACACTGCAATAAACATGAGTTGTGATGTCTCTAAATGGACCCTGGAGGACTGGCAACATCTGGTATGGTAAGGTGAGTCATAGTTCCAGTTGTTTAGAGCAGATGATAGGGTTGGGTATGGCGCTGAATTCATGATGCCATGGACACAATTCGTCAACAAGCCACCTTGTTGGCTGGTGGTGGTTCTTTACTGTTGTAGTGGGTGTTTATGTCGTTCATGTTGGCTCTAATTGGTCGCCTAGACACGTAATTGACTGATGACCGCTAGGTTACACTGATTGGTAACCATTTGCACCCATCCATGGATTTCATGTACTCCAACAATGATAGGATGTTCCAGCAGGATAATACATCGTTTCGTCAAGCATAAGTCGCCCATTATTAGTTCAAGGAGACCTCAACAGTTCCGAAGAATAGTTGGATTATTATGTTCACTCGCTATGAACCCAATCAAGCATTTATGTGATTTCGTGGATAGTTCCATTAATACCCAAGATCCGGAAGGTACAAATATGAAGAAACACTCGAAATCTATCAAGACGACATATATCAACATCTCTCCGCTGGGAAAATCAATGATGCCACGTAAAGTTGCTGCACTTCGCCGGGCTAAATGGGGTCCTACATGATACTACTTAGGCATCTCTACCAACCCGTCTGGTACTTATGTTTATTGCCATGTTTTTTAATACGTTACTTGTGTCATGACCATTATCGGAAGAGGCGGGCACATGTCTTACGGGTCTTCCAAAGAATCCACCAAGAAATTAGCCACAAAGAATTTTTCCCCAACAGTGAAATTATTATTTTTGCATAGATTTTGTCAAAAGAAAAATTACCACTACAGAGTTTTTTAAAAATAATTCTTTGAATATACTTTAGGAAAATGTTAGGTTGGACCACTGGTTCTCTCTAATAATATTTCAGTCATTAAACATAAAATTCTATATGAAGAGAATTTTTCCTGGGTGAAATCTTCATGTCTATTTCCCTTGGAGATTTCTACAGGGCGGATTTTTTTTTGTGGGGAGGGGATTTTATAAATGTAATTTTTTTTCTAGAATTATTTTCCATGGATGAAATATATTTCTAGAAGAATTTTCATGGTTAGAATTTGCATAGATTTTTATAGGCGAAATTGTCTCTCGGGTATTTTCCCTGGGTGAAATATATGGTAGAAATTTTCATAAGCGACATTTTTTCGTGGGATTTTCCATGGTGGAATTTTAGGAATAAACTTATCGTAGTTGAATTTTTCCCGGGAGATTTTCCATGGGTGGAATTTCGGGGGTAAATTTTCATAGGCGAAATTATGAAATAAATGTTCAGTCTGTAATTATGAGGCAGTGAAACAATTTAAAGCGATATATATTTTTTTATTTACAACAAGATCTGGGCTAAAGGTTTGGTAATTAAGGTTGCTATAATTTTATTAAACCATCTTTGGAGGATTTTGATATACTTTGGGCTGTGTTACTCTAATTCAACCTAAGCTAGGAAAGGAAAGTTATACAAATATAAATAATGTATTATTATTATGTAACTCTTTATATTTTATTCAGCCAGTCTTGACGTGATATACGATAAAATTTCGCCAAATTTTTAACATGCTCACATCTAACAATTTGCGGTTAGATACATGCGAGTGAGCAGTTGATTTGAGAGACAAGTGCTGAATGCAATGAACCTATGCTTCAATCACTTCCATTACTAACAATTAGCACTTGCTGAATCTACCATCTTAATTTGGCCTGAGCTACTCACCTAACATACACGAAATTGCAAAACTTGCAATGTTTAATATATGAACATTTAAAACTAAATGAAGAGCTGTGTGGGGAAAGTAAAAATAATCCAGTAAAATGATCCAAGATACATATACATTTTAAATCCTTACCAGGTATCTTTCATAAAGGCTGTCGATTCCTAATTCTTTCTCATCTCTACCCAACTGCTCTCTTACAATTAACCTGTTCGGTATATCATGTGTCCTACGAGGACGCAGATGAATTGTAAATTAGTAGCAAATATTGTATTCCAGGAAATCTCTGTCTCACTTTGATCTTTTGTATCTCTGTATCTCTCTTTAAATATACAGATACCAGGCAATTGCTTAGCCACTCCCCCCTACAGGGAAAGCTTGCGCTTCGCTACTAAGATTAAAATTTAAAATCTAAAAAAAAGAGGCCAATGCTAAAAATTTATCAATATTCTGAACTTCGACAATTATAATAATTTTACAAAGAAACTCTAAACTGAGTTTTCTCCCCTTCAAAATATCACGTTGCTAAAATATCGTTATAGAAGAAGATTGTACAAAAATATTATCTCAACTTCACCATTAGTAATTCTTTCGGTTTTAAAATTTCACAAAATTTCGATACCTATATTTATTTCTGAACTTCACCAATTTGTTTTTTGATATTAAAAAAGAATAAATAGAAATAATTTTGAAAAAAAACATAAGTCATAAGCAAACTAAGATGAAATTATTATTCAAATACTCAAAAAAATCCCCTTCTTAAATTATAGAGTTAGTCATGGTGATGATGATATATTTAAGAAAAATGTATATTTATGTAGATATTCATAATTATGTACTTTTAAAGTCTATAATCCTTTTTACCTGTAGCGAGAAAATATAAATTAATTGACCTCCAGAATAAAGAGCATGATTTTTCACAGATGGATGTCATTTAAACGCCGTAAACACAATTTATGCACATTTGTACAATAAAAATACATATGGGTATGTACAATTGTACTATAAAATACATATGAAAATGTACATTTGTACTATAAAAATACATAGGGGTATGTACAATTGTACTATAAAAATACATATAAGTATGTACATTTGTACTATAAAAATACACTGGGGTTTGTAATATTATACTATAAAAATACATATGGGTATGCACAATTGTAATAGAAAAATACATATTGTATGTACAATTGTACTATAAAAATACATATGGGTATGTACATTTGTATTATAAAAATACATATGGGCATGTACAATTGAACTATAAAAATATATATGATTATGTACAATTGTACTATAAAAATAAATATAAGTATGTACATTTGTACTTTAAAAATCAATATGGGTATGTATAATTGTACTATAAAAATACATATGGTTATGTACATTTGTACTATAAAAATATATATGGGTATGTACATTTTTACTATAAGAATGCATATGGTAATTACAATTGTACTATAAAATACATATAGTAATTACAGTTGTAATATAAAATAAATATAGTAGGTACAATTGTACTATAAATATACATATGTGTATGTAAAATTGTACTATAAAAAGAAATATTGGTATGTAAAATTGTACTATAAAAATACATATGGTTATGTACATTTGTACTATAAAATACATTAGGGGAGGTACAATTGTCTATAAAAATACATATGAGTATGTACATTTGTAATATAAAATACATATGTGAATGTACAATTTTACTATAAAAATACATATGGGTATGTATATTTGTACTATAAAAATACATATGCTATGTACAATTGTACTATAAAAATTTAAGTACTATGTATAATTGTAATATAAAAATACATATGGTATGTACAATTATACTATAAAAATACATATGGTATGTACAATTGTACTATATAAATACATATGGGGATGTACAATTGTACTATAATAAAAAGACATATTAGTATGTACATTTGTACTATAAAAAGATCTATGAGTATGTACATCTGTACTATAAAATACATATCGGGTATGTACAATTTTACCTAAAAAAATGCATATAGGTATGTACATTTGTACTATAGAATAGATATGGTATGTACAATTGTAATATAAAAATACATATGGTATGTACAATTGTACTATAATAATACATATAGGGAATGGAAATTGTAATATGAAAATGCATATAGGTATGTACAATTGTGGTATATAAATGAATATGGGTATTTACATTTCTACTATAAAAATACATATGGGTATTTATAATTCTACTCTAAATATACAAATGAGTATGTACAATTGTAATATAAAAATACATATGGTATGTACAATTGTACTATAATAATACATATAGAGAATGAAAATTGTAATATGAAAATGCATATGGGTATGTACAATTGTAGTATAAAAATGAATATGGGTATGTACATTTGTACTATAAATTATATATGGGTATGTACAATTGTACTTTGAAAAAACATATGGTATGTACAATTGTACTATAAAAATACATTTTCTATTTGAAAAAGTACTGAAAAATAAAGATGGTATGTACAATTGTACTATAAAAATACATATTGTATGTACAATTGGATTATCAAACAAAGATGGGTATGTACACTTTTACTATAAAAATTAATATGGGTATGTACATTTGTAATATAAAATTAAGAAGCTATGTACAATTGTACTATAAAAATAAATATGGTATGTACAATTGTACTATAAAAATGCATAAGGTATGTACAATTGTACTATAAAATTATATGTGGGTATGAACAATTGTACCTTCAAAATAAATATGGGTATGTACATTTTTACTATGAAAAAACATTCGGTATGAACAATTGTACTATAAAACTACATATGGTATGTACATTTATACAATAAAAATACATATGAGTATGTATACTTGTACTATAAAATACATATGGTATGTACAATTGGAGTATAAAAATAAATATGAGTTTGTACATTTGTACTATAAAAGTACATATGCTATGTACAATTGTAGTATAAAAATACATGTAGTATATACAATTTTTTCTATAAAAATACATATAGGTATGTAGATTTGTACAATATAATACTTATAAGTAAGTACAATTTTACTATAGGAATACATATGGGTATGTAGATTTGTACTTTAAAATACATATGCTATGTACAATTGTACTATAACAATACCTATGGGTGTGTACATTTGTGCTATAAAATACATATGCTATGTACAATTGTACTATAAATTTACATATGGTATATACAATTTTTTTAAAAATAATACATATGGGTATGTACAAGTGTACTATAAAAAAAATACATATGCTATGTACCATTGTACTAAAAACTACATATGGTATTTACAATTGTTCCATAAAAATACATATAGTATGTACAATTGTAATATAAAAAAACATATGGGTATGTACAATTGTACTATAAAAATGCATATGGTATGCACAATTGTACGATAAAAATACACATGGTATGTACAAATGTACTTTGGAAATACATTTGGTATGTGTTATTGTACTATAAAAATACATATGGCTATAAACAATTGTAATATAAAAATAAAATTAGGTATTTACACTTGTACTATAAAAATACATATGGGTATGTACAATTGTACTACAAAAATATATATGGGTATGTAAAATTATACCTCAAAAATTTATAAGGGTAAGTACATTTGTACTATAAAAATAAATATGGGTATGTATAATTGTACTATAAAAATAGCCATATGGGTATGTACATTTGTACTTGATAAATACATATAGGTATGTACATTTGTACTATAAGAATACATATGGTTATTACAATTGTACTATAAAATACATATGGTAATTAGAATTGTACTATAAAATAGATAGGGTACGTACAATTTTACTATAAAAATACATATGGCTATGTATAATTGGACTATAAAAAGACATATTGGTTCGAACAATTTTACTATATAATTAGATATGAGTATGTATATTTGTAGTATAAAATACATATAGGGATGTACAATTGTACTATAAAAATACATATGGCCATGTACATTTGTACTATAAAATACATATGGGTATGTACAATTATACTATAAAAATACATATGGGTATGTACATTTGTACTATAATACATATGATATGTACAATTGTACTATAAAATACATTTGTTATGTACAAATGTACTGTAAAATACATGTAACTATGTACAATTGTACTATAAAAATACATAGGGAATGTACAATTGTACTATAAAAATACATATAGTATGTACAATTGTACTATGAAAATATATATGGTATGCACAATTATACCATCAAAATACATATGGTATGTACATTTGTAATAAAAATACATATGGCTATGTATAATTATACTATAAAAATACATATAGGTATGTACATTTGTACTATATAAATATATATGGGTATGTTCATTTGCACTATGAAAATACATATGGTAATTATAATTGTACTGTGAAATACATATGGTATGTACAATTGTACTATAAAAATACATATGAGTATGTACAATTGTACTAGAAAAATAAATTTAGTTATGTAAAATCGTACTATACTAATACATATGTGTATTTACATTTGTACTATAAAAATACATCCTGGGTATGTACAATTGTAATATAAATATACATATAATTATGTAAATTTGTGCTATGAAAATACATATGGGTTTTTACAAATGTAATATAAAAATACATATGGTAATTACAATTTTACTATGAATATACATTGTGTTATTACAATTGTACTATAAGATACATATGGTATGTCGAATTGTACTATAAAACAATAGTGGTATGTACAAGTGTACTCTAAAAATACATATGGCTATGTAAAATTGTTCTATAAAAATAAATATGGGTATGTACATTTGTACTATAAAAATACATATGGGTATGTACATTTGTAATTTAAAATTCAGAGGCTATGTACAATTGTACTATAAAAATACATATGATTTGTACAATTTTACTATAAAAATGCATAAGGTATACACAATTGTACTATAAAAATATATATGGGTATGTACAATTGTACCGTAAACATAAATATGGGTATGTACATTTGTACTATAAAAATACATAGGGGTATTTATAATTGTACAATAAAAATACATATGGGTATGTACATTTGTACTATATAAATACATATAGGTATGTACATTTGTACTATATAAATACATATGGGTATGTACATTTTTACTATAAAAATACATATTGTAATTACAATTGTACTATAAAAATACATATGGTAATTACAATTGTAATATAAAATACATATGGTATGTACAATTGTACTATAAAATACATATAGGTATGTACAATTGTACTATAAAATATATTTTTTTTTTAATTGTAGTAAAAAAATACATATGGGTATGTACTTTTGTACTATAAAATATATATATATTTTTTAATGGTACTATAAAAATACATATGGGTATGTACTTCTGTACTATATAATACACCTGGGCATGTACATTTGTACTATAAAAATCAATATGGCTATGTTCAATTGTAATATAAAAATACATGTGGCTCTGTACAATTTACTATAAAAGTAAATATGGGTATGTACATTTTTACTATAAAAAATACATATTGGTATTTATATATTCTAATATAAAAATACAAATGGATATGTTTCATTTGTACTATATAAATACATATGGGTATGTATATTTCTACTATAAAAATACATATTGTAATTACAATTGTACTATAAAAATACATATGGTAA
Organism: Ceratothoa steindachneri; assembly: GCA_963969495.1. Classification (NCBI taxonomy): domain Eukaryota; kingdom Metazoa; phylum Arthropoda; class Malacostraca; order Isopoda; family Cymothoidae; genus Ceratothoa; species Ceratothoa steindachneri. The sequence goes on along the minus strand of OZ018334.1, from coordinate 87,057,537 downwards.
TTACAATTGTAATATAAAATACCTATGGTATGTACAATTGTACTAGAAAAATACATATGGGTATTTACAATTGTACTATAAAAAATATATGTGGGTATGTACAATTGTACCTTAAAAAATAAATATGGGTATGTACATTTTTACTCTAAAAATACATTCGGTATGAACAATTGTACTATAAAACTACATATGGTATGTACATTTGTTCCCTTAAAATACATATGAGTATGTATACTTTTACTATAAAATACATATGGCATGTACAATTGGAGTATAAAAATAAATATGAGTATGTACATTTCTACTATAAAATTACATATGCTATGTACAATTGTAGTATACAAATACATATAGTGTATACAATTTTTTCTATAAAAATACATATAGGTATGTACAATTGTACAATATAATACATATGAATAAGTACAATTAAACACAGAAATACATATGGGTATGTATATTTGTACTTTAAAATACATATGCTATGTATAATTGTACTATAACAATACATATGGGTATGTACATTTGTGCTATAAAAATACATATGCTATGTACAATTGTACTATAAATTTACATATGGTATATACAATTTTTTTATAATAATACATATGGGTATGTACAAGTGTACTATAAAAATACATATGCTATGTACAATTGTACTAAAAACAACATATGGTATGTACAATTGTTCCATAAAATTACATATGGTATGTACAATTGTAATATAAAAATACATATAGGTTTGTATAATTGTACTATAAAAATGCATATGGTATGTACAATTGTACGATAAAAATACACATGGTATGTACAATTGTACTTTAAAAAAAACATTTGGTATGTGTTATTGTATGTACTATACAAATACATATGGCTATATACAATTGTAATATAAAAATAAAATTAGGTATTTACACTTGTACTATAAAAATATATATGGGTATGTACAATTGTACTACAAAAATATATATAGGTATGTACAATTGTACCTCACAAAAATAATAAGGATAAGTACATTTGTACTATAAAAATAAATATGGGTATGTATAATTGTACTATAAAAATAGCCATATGGGTATGTACATTTGTACTTGATAAATACATATAGGTATGTACATTTCTACTATAAAAATACATATGGTTATTACAATTGTACTATGAAAATACATATGGTAATTAGAATTGTACTATAAAATAGATATGGTATGTACAATTTTACTATACAAATACATATGGCTATGTATAATTAGACTATAAGCAGACATATTGGTTCGAACAATTTCACTATATAATTACATATGGGTATGTATATTTGTACTATAAAATACATATGGGGATGTACAATTATACTATGAAAATACATATGGGTATGTACATTTGTACTATAATAATACATAGGTTATGTACAATTGTACTATAAAAATACATTTGTTATGTACGATTGTACTGTAAAATACATATGGCTATGTAAGGTTGTACTATAAAAATACATAGGGAATGTACAATTGTACTATAAAATTACATATAGTATGTACAATTGTACTATAAAAATATATATGGTATGCACAATTGTACCATCAAAATACATATGCTATGTACAATTTTAATAAAAATACATTTGGCTATGTATAATTATACTATAAAAATACATATAGGTATGTACATTTGTACTATATAAATATATTAGGTACGTTCATTTGCAATATTAAAATACATATGGTACTTACAATTGTACTGTGAAATACATATGGTTTGTACAATTGTACTATAAAAATACATATGGGTATGTACAATTGTACTTTAAAAAATATATGTGGGTATGTACAATTGTACCTTAAAAAAATAAATATGGGTATGTACATTTTTACTATAAAATTACATTCGTTATGAACAATTGTACTATAAAACTACATATGGTATGTACATTTGTACTATATAAATACATATGAGTATGTATACTTTTACTATAAAATACATATGGTATGTACAATTGGAGTATAAAAATAAATATCAGTATATACATTTGTACTATAAAAGTACATATGAAATGTACAATTGTAGGATACAAATACATATAGTGTATACAATTTTTCTATAAAAATACATATAGGTATGTACATTTGTACAATATAATACATATGAGTAAGTACAATTTTACTATAAAAATACATATGGGTATGTATATTTGTACTTTAAAATACATATGCTATGTATAATTGTACTATAACAATACATATGGGTATGTACATTTGTGCTATAAAAATACATATGCTATGTACAATTGTACTATAAATTTACATATGGTATATACAATTTTTTTTTGATAATACATATAGGTATGTACAAGTGTACTATAAAAATACATATGCTATGTACAATTGTACTAAAAACTACATATGGTATGTACAATTGTTCCATAAAAATACATATGGTATGTACAATTGTAATATAAAAATACATATGGGTATGTACAATTGTACTATAAAAATGCATATGGCATGTACAATTGTACGATAAAAATAGACATGGTATGTACAATTGTACTTTAAAAATACATTTGGTATGTGTTATTGTACTATAAAAATACATATGGCTATATACAATTGTAATATAAAAATAAAATTAGGTATTTACACTTGTACTATAAAAATACATATGGGTATGTACAATTGTACTACAAAAATATATATGGGTATGTACAATTGTACCTCAAAAATTTATAAAGGTAAGTACATTTGTACTATAAAAATAAATATGGGTATGTATAATTGTACTATAAAAATAGCCATATGGGTGTGTACATTTGTACTTGATGAATACATATAGTTATGTACATTTGTACTATAAAAATACATATGGTTATTACAAATGTACTATGAAAATACATATAGTAATAAAAATTGTACTATAAAATAGATATGGTATGTACAATTTTCCTATAAAAATACATATGGCTATGTATTTTTGGACTATAAAAAGACATATTGGTTCGAACAATTTTACAATATAATTACATATGGTTATGTATATTTGTACTATAAAATACATATGATGATGTACAATTGTACTATAAAAATACATACGGCCATGTACATTTGTACTATAAAATACATATAGGTATGTACAATTATACTATAAAAATACATATGGGTATGTACATTTGTACTATAATAATACATATGGTATGTACAATTGTACTATAAAAATACATTTGCTATGTACAATTGTACTGTAAAATACATATGGCTATGTACAATTGTACTATAAAAATACATAGGGAATGTAGAATTGTACTATAAAAATACATATAGTATGTACAATTGTACTATAAAAATATATATGATATGCACAATTGTACCATCAAAATACATATGGTATGTATATTTTTGATAAAAATACATTTAGGCTATGTATAATTATGCTATAAAAATACATATACGTATTTACATTTGTACTATATAAATATATATGGGTATGTTCATTTGCACTATGAAAATACATATGGAAATTACAATTGTACTGTGAAATACATATGGTATGTACAATTGTACTATAAAAATACATATGGGTATGTACAATTGTACTATAAAAATACACTTAGTTATGTAAAATTGTACTCTAATAATACATATGTGTATGTACATTTGTACTATAAAAATATATCTTGGTATGTACAATTTTAATATAAAAATACATATGGGTATGTACATTTGTGCTATGAGAATACATATGGGTTTTTACAATTGTAATATAAAAATACATATGGTAATTACAATTTTACTATAAATATACATTTGGTTATTACAATTGTACTATAAAATACATATGGTATGTTGAATTGTACTATAAAACCATAGTGGTCTGTACAAGTGTACTATAAAATCACATATGGGTATGTAAAATTGTACTATAAAAATAAATATGGGTATGTACATTAGTACTATAAAAATACATATTTGTATGTATAATTCTACTATAAAAATACATATGGGTATATACAATTGTACTATTAAAATACATATAAGTATGTAGATTCGTACTATAAAATACATATGGGTATGTACAATTGTATTTCAAAAATACATATGGTATTTACAATTGTACTATAAAAATACATATGCTATATACAATAGTTTCAAAAAAATACATATATTATGTACGATTGTACTATAAAAATACATATGGTATGTACAATTGTACTATAAATTTCATATGGGTATATACAATTGTACTATAAAATACATATGGGTATGTACAATTTTACCGTAAAAATAAATATAGGTATGTACATTTGTACTATTAAAATACATATGGGTATTTATAATTGTACTATAAAAATACTTATGGGTATGTACATTTGTACTATATAAATACATATAGGTATGTACATTTGTACTATATAAATACATATGGGTATGCACATTTTTAATATAAAAATACATATTGTAATTACAATTGTACTATAAAAATACATATGGTAAGTACAATTGTAATATAAAATACATATGGTATGTACAATTGTACTATAAAAATACATATGGGTAGGTACAATTGTACTATAAAATATATATTGGTATTTAAAATTGTACTATAAAAATACATATGGGTATGTACTCTTGTACTATATAATACACCTGGGCATGTACATTTGTACTATAAAAATACATATGGCTATGTACAATTGTAATATAAAAATACATGTGGCTCTGTACAATTGTACTATAAAAGTAAATATGGGTATGTACATTTTTACTATAAAAAATACATATTGGTATTTATAATTTTACTATAGAAATACATATGGATATGTTTCATTTGTACTATATAAATACATATGGTTATGTATATTTCTACTATAAAAATACATATTGTAATTACAATTGTACTATAAAAATACATATGGTATGTACAATTGTAATATAAAATACATATGGTATGTACAATTGTACTATAAAAATACATATGGGTATGTACAATTGTACTATAAAATATTTATTGGTATTCTAAATTGTACTATAAAAATACATATGGGTATGTACTCTTGTACTATATAATACACCTGGCATGTACATTTGTACTATAAAAATACATATGGCTATGTACAATTGTAATATAAAAATAGATGTGGCTCTGTACAATTGTACTATAAAAGTAAATATGAGTATGTACATTTTTACTATAAAAAATACATATTGGTATTTATAATTCTACTATAAAAATACATATGGATATGTTTCATTTGTACTATATAAATACATATGGGTATGTATATTTCTACTATAAAAATACATAAGGTACTTACAATTGTACTATAAAAATACATATGGTAATCACAATTTTACAATAAAATACATATGGTATGTACAATTTTATAATAAAAATACATATGGGTAGGTACAATTGTACTATAAAAAGACACATTGTTATGTAAGATTTGACTATAAAAATACATATGGGTATGTAAATTTCTACTATAAAATACATATGGTATGTACGATTTTACTATAAAAATAAATATGGGTATGTAGAATTGTACTATAAAAGACATATTGGTATGTACAATTTTACTATAAAAATACATATAAGTATGTACATTTGTACTATAAAATACATATAGGTATGTACAATTGTACTATAAAAATACATATGGGTATGTACATTTGTACTATAAAATAAATATGGGTATGTACAATTTCACTATAAAAATACAAATGGGTCTGTACAATTGTACTTTAAATATACATATCGGTATGTACAATTGTACTTTAAATATACATATCGGTATGTACAATTGTACTATAAAAAGACATATTCGTAGGTACAATTTTACTATAAATTACATATAGGTATGTACAATTGTACTATTAAAATAAATATTGGTATGTACATTTGTCGTATTAAACCAAATATTGGTATATACATTTGTACTATAAAAATACATATAAGAATTACAATTTTACTATTAAAATACAAATGGTAATTACAATTGTACTATTAAATACATATGGTATTTACAATTGTACTATAAAGATTCATATGGGTTTGTACAATTGTACTATAAACAGACATATTGGTATGTTCAATTTTACTTTAAAATACATATGGGTATATATATACATTTGTACTATAAAATGCATATGGTATGTACGATTGTACTATAAAAAGACATTGGTATGTACAATTTTACTATAAAAATACATATGGGTATGTACATTTGTACTATAAAATACATATGGGTATTTACACTTGTACTAGAAAAATACATATGAGTATGTACATTTTTACTATAAAATACTTATGGGTATGTACAATTTTACTATTAAAATACATATGGTATGTACAATTGTACTATAAAAATACATATGGTATGCACCTTATATTTAGTATTTTGTTAAGTATATTTTATTCCTCCGCACAATTTATTGCAGAAGAGAAAGATGAAGTGAGACGCTTCGCAGAACATTGTGCTGAAAGATGAATATTTATTTTACTTTTCTCACATCTCTTTTATTGAAAAATTTAATCAACATGTATATTACCCAGAGCCCTCTCACACTCAGCTACGCACCAGGTCATCAACATATACTATTATATATAGAATCCTTCCTTTGCCATTCTTCCACATTTACTCACTCTTTCCCGCATTATCGTACGTACTTCTCCCATTGCTCCATTTCTCAATATATTAAACAGTCTTGGTGACATCACAGTGAATTTTTCAGCTATTTTTCCCACTATCCAGTGTTTTTTCGCTGATTCCATACATCCTTAGCTTTTGCCAAATTGCTTCCTTTCTCTATACGATCATGAACTCTCTCTAGATCCATCTTCTCTAGATTCATTTCCTCATCATGCACTTTACTGATCTAGGATAATTTGTCTAAAATAATTCGTCTAAAATACAATTAATCTAAAACAAATTGTCTCTAATTAATTTGTCTAAAATAAATTGGTCTAATAACTATTTGTCTAAAATAAAATATGTCCTGAATTATTTTGGTCTAAAGTACAATTTATCAAAACAATTTGTCTAAAATAGTTTGTCTAAAATTAATTTGTCTAATAAGAATTTGTCTAAAATATATCGGTTTAATAACTTTATTTCAAACAATTTGTCTAAAATCGTTTGTTCAAAATAAATTTGTCTAATAAAATTGTCTAAAATAAATTGGTCTAATAACTATTTGTCTAAAATAGAATTTGCTTAAAATTATTTCAGTATAAATTGCAATTTTACTAATAACGTTAATTGTACAAATAGGCTACTTTGTTTTGGGATAGTTAATTAGTTAGTTTATTAGTCAATGCTAATCCTTCCATGATACTTGGAGGATCCTCAACCGGATAATGAAATCTACATTAAGGTCAGTATGACAATCGCTGGTCGGTGCGAGGGCCTCAGGAGCTGGTCCTCCTTTGGGGAGAGGTTCCAGGAAGTATTATGTTTTGACAACAAACAGCGTTCAGGTGGAAGCCTTTGTCATTTCGGGGGAGAGGGATCTGTTCAGCGTCAGAAGTACGTAGATATAGATACCCATCAGCAAGATTCCTTGAAACAGTGTGTGTATGTGCGTGTTGTGTTGCGAAGGTAGGAGAGGAAAGAAAGCAGTGTTGTGATTGGCTATGTGTGAGGTGAAAGGTGTAAGATCTACCCACCCGAATACAGGACTCGAGCACGACGCGTCCCCCAGTCGGTAGCCAGATCTCTCCGTGCGCTGACGTTTGTGTTCGCTCATGCCGGGATTTGGGATCGAACCCGGTACCACGACGTTGGGGGACCAACGCCGTATCTACTCGGCTAGAATGAGCTCTTGTTTGAGGAGATTTGTCGCATTTCCGACAAAGTGTCGCCATTTTCAAAATTCTTAAAAAGAAACACATTTGACCATTGTTTTACGGCCATTTTCTGATTGAGTAAATTGATTTTAGACAAATTGTTATTAGAAATTGACTTGAGACAAACTATTTAGACAGATTGTTTTAGACCACCTCACCGGATACCACACTTCACACTTATCCCATTTTGTTCAATTACTCGTCTCACTGCAAATAGTCGACCTACCCCCGACCCCTATTGGCTTCACTCCCTTAGGTATCCTTTAAATACACCCAATCATTCCCTTTCCATCACATTCAACACTAAAGTAATTTATCTCCCTGTAGATATTCTATTTACCCTTTTACCACATCCCCTTAAACAACATTAGTATTAATAAGCCCTACCACACCGTAGGTACTCTCCTACATTAAAATTCCGTTCAACACAACCACAAGATTCGTTTGAAAATACAATCGTTAACACTCTTTCACATCTCAGAGACTACAACATCTTCCCTAACTCCCTTCCTAATTTTAAAGACAACATCATGCATGCTTATCTCTTCCATAACCCGATACAGTATCCGATGTTTATCCAAGAATCGAATCATAGTTACACATCGATCATATCCCATACGCTTATTATAAGACTTACCATCACTATCTATTATACTTTTGCTCACAAGTAGCTCGCCATTCTCTTCCTTACTATTCAAACAGCTATTGTTCTGCGAGTTCTTCACTCTTCTTACTTTCTCCCAGATTTGCTCCCTCTTTTCAATGGGATCTCCTTTTTGCTTTTGTCCATCAATTATTTCACTTTCTTTTTCATCTCGCTGTTTGCATTCAGCTGCAACTCTCTGACATCTGCATATTTAAGCATTTGCAAATACAGGAACGATTCGCTTTTCACCATTAAACATTTTGCCTTGCATTTCCAGTCTTGATATACACCCACACAGTTTTTCATTTCATAGTTCCACTTTTTAAAAATTTTGTCTTTATTTTCTCGATCCTTCACACTTATTTCCTCTTTTCTACTTACAATCATTGTCACATAATGTGTTCTTTCTTTCTGATTCAATACTCATTCATTTCCGATTCTCATCAATTTTCCACTCTTCCTACGTCTTCTCATCCATGCACAAGCCAATTTAAACTTCACACAGAATAGTCATAAGATTAGATAGCCCTATCCACATACTTATTATACCTTTCACAGCAAATACGTCCTGAAGCATATTCTTTCTTACTAGGCCCAGATCATTCTCTTAATTTTTCCTCCTCTACTTTACCTAACCCATGTGTATTAATGCACATCTCTGTACTGATAGAATTTATTTGCTAGACAAATTTCTTTCGGCACAGTACTCTAACAGCTTCTATTTTCATTCTCACCGAGGGTATCAAAATCTCTAGTTATCTCCTCTCTCCTTTTATTAATTATCTATTCATCCATTCCTGTCTCCTACAACCATCACCCAACCCTGATTTCTAATTACAGCCACACTCTTTGAAATTCATTCGAGATTGCCTCTTTCTCAGCTTCACTTCTATCCTTACAGGGCTCATACACTACAACCACGGACAGATTCACCCTTGCAAATCCCATTTTTTGAGCACACATACATTGCACCATAACTATTCTCACTTTTCAAGAATTAACAGACCCATTTTACTTCTACGACCCTTGTTGCACAAAGTCATTCCCTTTCATTTTTGTCACACATAGAGCAAGCATCTGCAGTCTCCCTATTATAAACACAGTGATTACCACTCCCCTCTTTTGTATAATCACAGACTCCCATCCATCACATTTTACACGTCCAATCAGTTCACATTTTAACGCGGATTAGCCAGCCTGATTGGACAAAGCTCGCAACAGCCTGGCCTATTATCGTAATTACCTGTGGCATTCTGTGGGTAGCTACTTCGGGGGCGTGGGTTCCCACGCCAGCTTCCCTTAATCAGTATCAAGTTTTAAAATAGATTATTTCGGCTCAAAATTTCAATGTCTTAAATACTTGTTATTTGTTCTATCACAATCATATTATGCAGTTTCAGGGCTGAATATTTATTAGAATTTTTTCAAAGCCATGTCAGATATTGTGTAATTTAAAAATAAAGACCGTTTAACTTGTTTTATTTTGTTACCAGTTTCAATGATTACCTTTTTCCAAGGTGGTTTAATTAAAACCTATATCTACTTAGGTCATTGCCCCCATGCAAGGGAAATCTCCAAAGTGATGAAAGGGGAGGAACCTTTCAGTAAATATATTAGGAAAAAAGTTGACGAATTGCTCTCTAACACAATACCAATGAATATATATATATATATATATATATATATATATATATATAACCTCATTTTGCCGTCGTGCATTTATGTATAAACTACTGCATGGATACAGGATTTGTGTGTTCTTCCATACATAAGGAAGCAATGCTGCCTCAATATTTACAAGTGTCTACTTTTGGATGCATAGGTTTATATATGGATTAGAGCTGTGATATATATATATATATATATATATATATATATATATATATATATATATATATATATATATATTAGATTAAAATATATCACATTAGCGTGATATATGACAGTAAGAAGATAATAGTAAACCACAGTATTTGAAACAATATTTATTTATAACCACAGAACCAGTTTCGGCAAAGTTATAATTGCCATTTTCAACTGTGATGAAAAAAGCTGGGCAAGGAGCTCAAAATATATATATATATATATATATATATATATATATATATATATATATATATATATATAAATAACTGAAATCACATGACACGTGATATAATAGATGCATTTATAGTCCCAAAACGAAATGAAAATTGGCATCATGACACTAAGGAAGGTGACCATTGAAAGATTAAGAAAGAAAATGTGAGAAATAGAGACGGAGGAAATCGTTAAAACTAATTTTAACCGTTATATGAAAAATGAATAAAGGAGTAGGATTTGAACCTGTGTCCTCAAGCGCTCATCGCTATTGTGACCACGACGCTAATCGACTGACTGAGGATGGTGGCTCATTTCTTTGGGACTATAAATGCATATATATATATATATAAACAACACTACTGCAGCAGCCCATAAAAGTTAGATCTTTCGTGGGAAACCTGCACATTCACACACATAAGCGCTTAATTAGAAATAAAGAAACTTGAAGATAACAACGAGGAAACTTTCCCTCGTAGCGGCCGAGTTTGAGCATGGAATGGACATACAGTTGAAGAAAATTATATAAAAAGACAAATAGAAATAAAATAGAAGCTATGAATACAACTATTGACTCGTCCTACCCAATGCTGGGATTTGGAATATCTTCAATATAAATAAATCTTTTGTCTGAGTTTATTGGTGAAATCCTGCATTGGACACACAAAAATAAATAACATTATGGAAAGGCTTGGATTTCTTTCATCGGGCCTAACTTCGAGAAACTAAATCTTTAATTCCTTTAAAGTTTTCAGAGACGAGAGGTACTCAAACTTTTTTATTTTCTTCTTCTTATTATTGTTGTTCTTCTTCTACTCTTATCGTTGAAGCTGGCCTAAAATGCGTACTTTGTCTTGATAGATGTGTAGTACTTCCAAATGCATCTTATGTCTATACTAAATATATATATATATATATATATATATATATATATATATATGGAAAACTCACAAAGTATCGCGTGAGTAAGCAATAAATGCAACAAAGCCCACAGGGAAAATTAATACGACGATTCCAATTACTTTCTCCTTGATAAAGAACTCGAAAGTACTTGGAATTGTCGTATTAATTTTCCCTGTGGGCTTTGTTACATAAACATATATATATATATATAAATATATATATATATATATATATATATATATATATATATATATATATATATATAATGTTTGGTTGAAATTCAACGGTTTGCATTGAAGTTAAAAAACTCAATATCTCAGTCTAAAATAAATTTATTTCAAAATTTCAAAAATCACGGCCGGGAGATAGCAGTTTACTCAAAGTAGCCAGCCGCCTTCAGCTTCCCCCGAGGCCTCAAGATGGCTCAGAATCTTGTCGCATGCTTTCCTTATTGTGTCCCTGTAAGATCTTCTAAAAATTCCTCGATTTTGACTACCAGCATGGTCTTGATATTTCAGGCACAGCAGTTGTACTCTTTCTCAACCATGCCCCATGAATAGTAATTCACGAGATTATAATCCGGGGAATTAAGATGACATATAGTGGCGCTGGTGAACTAGTAGACATGCTCCGAAAATCCCTTCTGACTCTTACCGGAAGTATGGCCCGAGTTTGACCATATTGTCCACAGCTTCACATGGCTTTCGGAATTGTCCCCAAGTCTCTGCTGAAGCATGTATGACGGCAAGGCATCACATTCACTGGATTACACTCTCAGTTCATAGCAATTTGGGCAAACTTGGTTTTAAAACTCTCAAACTTGAACTAAACTATTTCTTTTCTATATTTTCAAAATGTTTCACCACTATACATCTCCTACTAATCGTTCTACTACTCTCTTCTCTACTTTAATATGTCCAATTTTCAATGGTCTTCATAATACGTGAAACCTCCCATGGATTATAGGAAAGCCACCTGCTGTTTAGGGTATTATGGAACTGGTTCCGAGAGAAGTTCTTTTCATCCGAGAATAATCAGATGGTCTCCTGTTCAACAAGATGATTTAGCCTTTTCGGGAGCTTCTTTGAATTAGTCAAGCTGTTATGCTTTGCTCGCTGTCAGAAATTGCCCCTTACAATAGCAAGGGTAAGCGCAAGAGGAGAATAGAGAGAGAGATAACAAATGCAGAGTAAGGGCAATACAAAAGAGAGTAAGAAATGAGAGAGCAATATACAGTGATGGAAAGCGAAAGAAAAGAGAGAAGACGAGAGATCGAGAAGGTAAGATAGTAATCATGAAAAGAAAGAAAAAGAGAGCGAAGAAAAGAAAGAAGATATATAGCAAGATAAAACGAGAGGGAGCAAAAGACAGCGAGTAAAATATAGGTAGAGAGAGCAATAAAAGAGGGGAATCAAGAGAGAGGCCGCGATAAGAAAAATCAGGATACACAAGAAAGAGAAAAAGGGCGTGAAAGAGAAGAGAGAGAGCAAAACATAGCACGAATATAAAAGAGAGAGAGATAGAGAACGATAAGAGAAATCAGGAAACAGCGAGAGAGAGCGCGCGTGCAGAAGAGATGAACCAAGACATAGGAAGATCGAGAGAGCGCAATAAAAGAGTGAGCAAGAGAAAGCGAATGATAAGGAAATCAATAGAAGAGAGTGAGCAAGAAAAGCGTGTGAGGGAGCAGGATAGTAGACGAAGAAATAGACAGACATGAATAGTGAAGGAGACCGTGAGAGAGAACAAGCAATTATAGAGAGAGCAATAGAAGAGGGCAATAGAGACATATAGGAAAACAGTGTGAGCACGAGAAGAAAAAGAGGATACACGAGAAAGAGATAAAGAACGCGCAAGCGAAGTGAATTAGAGAGAGAAATATAAAGGGCAAGTTTGCAAGAGAGAGAGAAGAGGGGAAAAAGCAAAAGAAAAAAGTAAAAGAGCATCTGAAGAGAAGAAGCAAGCGGCAGCGAGAGAACGTTGGACGATGGGTGAATCAAGAGTCAGCGAGAGTGCCAGAGTGCCAGACAAGATAAAGAAAGCAGGAGAGAGAGAGAGAGAGGGAGAGAGAGAGAAAGAGAGAGAGAGAGAGAAAGCGAGAACAAGATAGAAAAACTGAAGAGAAGAAGCAAAAGCCAGCGAGGTCGAGAGAGTGCAAGAGAATAGAAGAAAAAAGGGCAATCCAGAGCGCGTAAGCGCAAGAGAAGAGAGATCGATGAAAATAATGCGAGAGAGAGAGAGAGAGAGTTAGAGAGCAAGAGAAAAATAGCACCGGTAGAATAAATTGAGCAAGAAGAGATCGAGAACGATTGCGAGAGACAAAAATAGAGAGGAGAACTTAGAACAAGAGAGAGCGAAAATGAATGAGAGAGAGATAGAAAAATCGACAAGAGAAAGAGCGAACAAGAAAGGAGAGAGAGAGAATAAAAGCAAATGAGGAGAAAAAAGGTAGAATTAAACACCGAGAAAGAGACTAAGAGATAGCGATCAGGAGCAAGAAAAGAAAGTAACAAGGAGTAACAAGGAAAGAAAGTACCCTAGAAGACCTTACGGTCTATTTAATGAGGGTACCTTTGGACTAGCAGTCGAGCGAGCACATCTCTGCTCAAATGCTTTACGTCCTTAAACGGCCATTTTTCAAGACCCTGTCTAGTCTTGACTTGAACTGGTCAACAGATTCACTGTTGACAACTTCCACTGAAAGTGCGTTCCAACTACCGCAGATACTGTACGAGAAAAAATTTCCACACAAATCGTGGTTGCAACGCTTCAATTCAAGTTTAAAGCCGTAAATTTTTGTTCTGCTCTCAACAAGTGTGAAAATATCCCTGTAGTCAACATTGTCGAACCCTTGAAGTATTTTGAAAACTTCGATGAGCTGACCACGTAGTCTACGGGTTTCCAACGATAACATATCTAATTCCCTTAATCTATCTTCCTAACTTTTATGTCTGATAGAGGGAATCAGTTTGGTTCCCCTGGCTTGCACGCGTTCCAATCTCGCAATATCCTTTCGAAACGAAGGACTCCAAAATTGTACGGCATACTCCAGGTGCGGTCGGGCAAGTGAGTTGTACAAACACAGTACAATCTCCTTGTTCGGATATCCAAACTTGCGCTTTATGTAGCCTAGCATTCTTTGAGCCTTTTTCTCCGCTTCAATGCACTGTTTCGAGAACTTGAGGTCACTAGTGATTGTTACACCCAATTCCTTCTCAGTGTCGGTGGATTCAATAGCAGTGCCCTTAAGGATACACTGAGATTTGAGGTTTCGGTGGCCGATATGCATCACTTTGCATGTTCACGTTAAAAGGCATTTGTCACGTGTCCGACCACTCCCCAATCTTCCCAAGATCTTCCTGCAGGCGGGCAGTATTTCCATCCTTTGCAACGTTCATACCAAGCCTGGTATCATCGGAAAATTTGAAAACCTTGGCAACCATGTCACCGTCCATGTCGTTGACGTAGATGATGAATAGTAGTGGCCCCAAGACAGAACCTTGAGGCACCCCGCTAGTAACGGGAACCCACTCAGAAGCCTGTCCATTCACCACCGCACGCTACCGTCTGCCACTTAGCCAGTTCTCTATCCAACCGGCTACTTTTCCGTCTATGCCCAGCGCTCGAACTTTTCGGAGAAGGCGGCGGTGTGGTACCTTATCAAAGGCTTTCTGAAAGTCTAAGTAGACCACATCCACCGCCTTGTCCCGATCGTGCTCACTGAAAACGAAGTTGAAGAATTCCACAAGGTTCTTCAGGCATGACCGTTGCTTTCTGAAGCCGTGCTGGGAACTACTCAGTAGCAGGTTTTACTCTAAATGCGACGTTATTTTGTCCACCATGATGCTTTCCATGAGTTTACCGACTATCGAATTCAGACTGATAGGTCGGTAGTTCGTCGGTTGGCTACGGTCTCCTTTCATGAAGATAGGAGCTACCTCCGCTTCACGCCAGTCTCTAGGAACGCATTCGGTCCGAATTGACATGTTGAAGATTGCGCTCAGGTGTCGTGACACTTGATCGCTCACTTTTTTCAACACTTTAAATAGAAAGCCATCCGGGCCAGGTGACCTATTTTTCATTAGGTCAGTGATCTTCTTTTTTATTTCTCCTTCGGTGAAGTCCATATCCTCCAGCTTTTCCCCAGAGTAGGAATCCATTGGCTAGGGGATGAGACCAGACTCTTCACTAAACACTGAAGAGAAGTAGTCGTTGAGGAGGTTAGCATTCTCTGCATCTGAGTGCTTTAATGTCCCCTCCTCATTCCCCAAAGGGCCAATCGAACGACGGATTGGTTTACGGCGGTTTACATATCCAAAAACTCCTTGGGATTCTCTTTACAATGTCTCGCCACTCGGAGTTCCTCAGACCGCTTAGCCACCCTTATGCTGGACTTCACACTCCTGGATAGCCTCCGATATGTGTCAAAGTCACCCGAGATCCTCGATTGCCGGTACACATTTTGCTTCTCTCTAAACAGTTGGCCAATTTCTCGATTAAACCACTTTGGTTGAACAGAAGACCGACGGGGGCATTTCAGAGGGATGAAACGCGATTGAAGACTCATGAATGTGGTTTGGAAACTGTTCCACGAGTCTTCAACAGCATCGCACACTTCTAGCCTCGCGTCAGTCAGTCGAGCACGAAAACCTGCAAAGTCTGCTCTTCTCAAATCAAGTTTCCTCGATTTACTAGTTGCAGGCCCTGCCTTCAGGACTTTGACTACAAATCTAATTAGTCGGTGGTCACTGCCCCCGAGCTCTTCGCCAACAGAGAGGTCCTCAACGATGTCATCCTCAGAGGTGAAAACCAAGTCGAGAGATATATAGGAAAACAGCGTGGCAGCAATAGAGAGGAGAAGTTAGAACAAGAAAGGGCGAAAGTGAAAGAGAGAGAGAGAGTAAGAGAAGAGAAAGATCATGAAAAGAGAGAGATAGAGAAAGTGACAAGAGAGAGAGAGAAAAAAATCAAACGAGGAGAAAAAGAGGTAGAATTAAACACCGAGAAAGAGAATAAGAGATAACGATCAAGAGCAAGAAAAGAGAGGGAGAGAGATAAGAAAACGGACAGCGCCAGATAGAGAGAATTCAGCAGAAGAAAAAAAAACAAAATACCTGAGAAATAGCGAGAGAGCGCGCAAGAGAAGAAAGACAGCAAGAGTGCGCAAGAGAATGGTGAAGGGGGAGAAAAAGAGAGTAAGTCAGAATGCGTTTGTTTAAAGGTTATAAAAAAACTGTAGAAATTGAAAGTAAGTAATAAGTTTGCGAAAGGAAGCATTACGTCTCTGGATTTCAAGCCATTGGACATTGGACATAAAAAGTGGAAAAATTAGATAGATAGAGAAATAGTTAGTAAGTTAGTAAAAGGTTTAGTAGTGAAATGTGGGAATAAGATAGTTAGGACCTTGGGGAAAGGGTATCTCTGTGTTTCTTTTTGCTAGTATAGTTGTTGATTTACTTTCATCTTTGTTAATTTAGCTTGGAAGCCTTTGAAGTTTTCTAACATTTGTGTTAGAAAACTGGTATATTTTTTTAATTTGATCAAATTCTATGACTATTAGTTTGTGCAAAAACATTTGTACATAGTAGCTTTCAAGCCTTTTTATGTGTTCTGTGACTTTGTCGTTTGTTTTTGTTGTCTTTGGGATATATTTAAAGCCAATTTTTGTCCGGGTTCTATTTATATGTCTATTTTGTCTTTTATATTCAGCTTAGTAATTTGCTAATTAGGTAATTATTGGTGTTCAAGCTGTTGTTTTCAGAATTTGCTTTAATTGTTTCTGTTCTGCTGCTGTATTTCATATTTTGTTATTTTTTTTTGAGGTTTGATTAGTATTTTAGTTTTATTCCGTAGTTTCCCTGTTACAGTGTTCCATAATTGTAGTTCTCCTTAAGGGTGTGTTTCCATTTCGGGTGGTCTTAATCGGTGTATATGTAAAATCTTAGTAGAAGAATGTCTCATTAATTGTTTACTTTATTACAATTTTATGTTTGTTCTTTATGGTTTATTTTTATCACAATTTTTATGTAATGAATGCTGCCTCGTTGTCACTTTCCATCTTTTCCATGCAGCTACAGAATCTTTCATTTCCTATTTTCACACTTTTGAAAAACAATTGATTCAATTTTGAAATTTCTTTTGCATATATAAAAGCGCATAGAGAGACTCCGTTAAATTCATTTATTTGGTAACTTTACTTTCCTTGATATTTCAGGGGAAGTCCCAAATAGCTATTAGAATGCAGGCTAAGTACTAGGAAAAGTACAGGGTGAATACAGAGTTAAGTATCTGATGGGTACTAGGGGTACTGGTTAAGTTTGAGTTGTGAATGTGCAAGAAACGACTGGCAACTGAGCGGAAACTGTTGGTGTCTATATAAATAGATTTTAAACCAGCCAAATTGCCGTCAATCCTTACGTTTAGATATTGTATTATTCCTCTGGTATGCGGATTGGTAGAAAAACCGCACAAGATGGATTAAGTGAGAATGAGAGAAAATTTTGATAGAGGAGCAAGTAGGTGATAGTGTCTATGATTAGATGAATTTCGTGAAAGAGCCAACGTGGGCTTTACTGTCTAGGGGCTAAACCAGGAAGTGTCAAGATGCTGAAACATGCAAATTGATATGAAGGTCACATAAGTCGTTAAAAATACATATGGGTATCTTTGTGCTTAGTAAGAAATAAAACAGATGGCATGAAGCTGGTATTTTTGTGATAATGATGTGCACCGATCTCACTTGTATAGACTACTGATAAAAATAAAGTGGCTTTTCTAAGAGGTTTTCTAATCCCCGCTGACTAACTTAGATTTATTGGATTGTGTTCGTTTGAGGTCCGTTTTCCGAAGTGATTCCCGATAATTCGTCTCGCGTGTCATTAAAAGGGAGACTCAAGTCCTTTCCAACAATCAAATATATTGGCTCCCTTTTTTATCTACATCAGTCTTGCTAAATCCTTAGGCACTCTTCATATGATAAGTTCGTTATCTAGAAGATAAACTAGTGAAAACCTGCCGTCATAAAGTGGGGGACAAGCTTTAATAACTATATTATTATTACTTCTATTTTCGTCGCCCTCGCATATAGACACCAACAGTTTCCGCTCGGTTGCCAATCGTTTCTTACACATTCACAACTCAAACTTAACCAATACCCCTAGTACCCATCAGATACTTAATACTGTATTAATCCTGTACTTTCCCTAGTACTTAGCCTGCATTCTGATAGCTATTTGGGACTTACACGTGACGTCTCGGTTACCCACCAGATCCTTGCTCGGTAAACCGGGGTACGTGTCTGGTACTTACTAGGTAATCCCATGGCAAATAACTGGTATCCTCTCCAATACGTGCGTAATATTTATGCGATGGAATTTAAATTTTGCTCTAGTGGAGGTTTTTTAGAATTGTTAGTAAACATAAATACAGTTCCACAGTTTCCGAAGACAGTGCTCATGTCTAACGAATTAGCGGGATTTTTTTCATAATCCTGGTATTAAAAATGGCCTGGTACACTCGTTAAGACGCTCTTAAGAAAGGATGCATGATAGTTCAGATGCAGTTAGACGCGTTTTTAATGTTTTAACATATAAATATGTGTTTATATTGTAATATTAATCAATGCAGCCTCCCTCGGGGTGATCACGCGGTCCAGGCTAGATCTGAAGCCCGCACACACGTTGCAGACGAAGTTGACGGAGAACTTCAGCTCATCGACGTTGCTGTAGCAGACCTTGCATGCCTTGTCTTCAACATACGCCTACCAGATTTTATACTCGACCCCAACTACTTTTGTACGGTCTTGACAGTATGAGACCTGACACCGTACTGCTGAAAGACGTAGTCCGCCTTATTCTTGATCTTTCTCATCCGGGGCAGGAATTATTTGGCTAAGCTGTCTCTATAACTGACCGCGGTGAGCCTGTGACCAGCTGCGAGCCACGCTGGTGGCATTTTCTCGCCTGAAGCCACGACGCCTAGTATCATTATGAATGTCTGGTGCTTATTCGTGGGCACGTAGCGGACCTGGGAGACGTCCTGGCCGAAGTTTACCACGCGGTTGTTCTGCTTCTGATGGAAGGGTTTTCCATCAGAAAAAAATGAGAATTCGATTTCTATCACTCTTCAAGTCATTTAAAAGGCGACGAAGGCGCTCTCAACGTTGTTCTTGCATACGTTCGGTGAGCTAAAGCCTTTCCATGCACCTCAAGCTTTTGCACCCCTTCTCCTTGAGGGCACTGGACACTGACCACCGATAAGTTCTTCTTCTTCGCGAACGCAGTCATTTTGAGCTTCTCAGCCCTTGCGAAGGCCTTTCTCACAGCTAGACAATAGACAACTTGAGGTCTGCCTAAACGAGTTTGATCTTTGAAGTCTTCTTCGTGCTTGAGCCTCTCCCAGACTCTGTGGTCCACGTGCAGGAAAACAGAAATCTATATTTTTTTCACTTCCATCTCTCGACACCCGCACGCAATAAAAACGACGTTATAATGACATGTGCTGGAAAAGTAGAACTTTAAGTTTTTTGACGGATCTTTTTCTATCACACAGGTAAACTTCTCGGAAGCTAAGAACAAAAAGAATGTAACATCACTTTTGAAAACCCCGATATGACGAGAAAAATATGATCGCAATAAAGCCTTAGACATAATTAACTTTGATTGTCAAAGCGCTTTCGATCCGGTTCCCGATACGAGATATTTGGAAAAGTTTAAAGTGAACGGTATAATCGAAATAAATACAAACTAATGCACTTCAGCTCTCTAAATAGAAACCTTAATTATACGTGTGTCACTCATCAATTAGAAAACGTTTTAAAACAGCGTGATTTCGGTGTATTAATATCAAGTGATTTCCAATTTTCAAAACACTGCGTTCAAATAATTAAGCAACCAAAAGGAGATGAGTTAAAACATTGCTTCACGATTTAAAGCTTAAACACGCGAACTCATTTTCAATAAATAATTGGAATGAAAGCACCATCAGGCGAACCTTTTCATCTATAAAATCGTTTCAACTCGAAAAGGCTCTTCTACCTGATGTAGTTCAAAGTACCTCAAACAATATGTTAAAGAAATATATTAGAAAAGGTCTAGTTAACGATAAATTGATATGGTTCTTTCATTACTACTCTGAATAACAATCAAATACATCCTTACCTTACCTAAATCAATTTTCCTACCACTTACCATAGAGAGACTAAAGTGCTTTTTCTCGTCTTGAGTCAACATTTAATAATACTAAAGACAATAAATAAAGAGAAAATAATGAATAATCACAGGCAAAAATGGACATCAATGGTCACTATACATGATTAATAAGTAATTTATTGTTAAACTTAATTACTTGTTTGTTGTGTACTGGTTATCGGGGGTTCAAGAAAATTCGTTCATTGTTTTTATAACCAACGTGGATAAAAAATAAAACAAGTCAAACAATAAAATTTAGTCCTCAAAATAGTTACCACCCGTTTCAAAGACATTGTCTTAGTAGTATTGTGAAACAAATGCCGAGGGCGCCATGGTCGTACTTCTTAAGGGAAAGAGGTTTGAAGCTTCGTACACATGAGGGAAAATAACGAGAAAGTGGGAGGAGAGGAGGGCACGGGGAGGGTGAATTTGAGGGGGTGGGTAAAGTGACATTAAACCAATCAGCGACTTTAATTTAAAAAAAGGTCACTGACCTATCTAATCAACGACTAGGGATTTGTATAACTAAATGGCGGACTTAGCGTTTGTGCTGCCATGCTACTTCCTCCTTCAATAAAAGTTTATCTATTCCTCTAATACAACTCCTTAGGATTTGAATCAAAGTAAATCTGCTCTTCGCATACGTCCTTATCAAATAATCGTTATTTGCAAATCTGAAGGTGTACATAAAAAATAAAAGTGAAGTATACGCTGCACAACTGCATAAAGGTCAATGTGAACTTATTTAAAATCATCCAACGCTGTTCTACCGCAAAGGAATGAGAGTTCTGCAAAGCAATGCATGAATACCCACCGCATGTGTAATCTGATATGTCCGTTTCGCATTACCACATTCTTTTTCAGAGATTCTTTGGTAAGAAGGTACTCGAAAAGTGACTTGAATTTTGTCTTCAAAATTTAAGGAGTTATATTCAAGAGTGGTCGAAAGAACTATCAATTTGGTTGTTAAAAAATAACTGAAACAGATGTAAGCTATTTGATAGAATAAATACCATTATCTTTAGTCCTAATACGATGCACCTACAGATTCCCTTTTTTAAACAAAACTGGTCATATAATTGTAGAGAAATATAATGGTATGTAATATATCTTGCTACTACTGAATATCTAGTAAGTGTAGTTTCCTCAGTCGCACGGTGGGGTACATGAAGAAATGTATTTAAAATCGACTTTCTTGCACGTTTTCTGACGTGGCTTCTTCACATCATAAAACCTTAGCCTTTCGTTATTAGGCATCTTAGAATGTTCAAGGGGCTCTCTGAAATCTCTCGCTGACTGTATAAAATTTAATAAATCAATTTGAGCTGCCTCCTCTCCATCTCTTGATACCTTATGGTCTCCCTTGACAACCCATCTCTTTCAATCCTTTTCATCATGCGCTGTGTGAAGATATGTAGCCTTCAAATTTCGTCATACAAATATGCGTTATATTTTTATTATTATCATCGTCATTATAAAAATTCCCTTCAGGGGTCATTATAATTATCATCATTTAAAGTACCTAAATTATTCAAAATACAGACACGACTTTTAAATTGAATCTAGTTAAAAAACGACCCAGGAAACAACGTCATTGCGTTGCATCAACACATTTGAGTGAGATTTCTTAATTACCCTAAATATCTTCCTTATATCACCTAAAATTGTATGGTATGTGCGCACCCAATATCATAGACAACCCTTTCACGTCTGTATAAGAGAAATGGTCATTTAATAATTTGTACAATATTCCTTGCAATGGAATCTTCCTCCCCAAAATGAAACCGAACATTCAAACACCCGACTTCGTATCCTGCGAACTGATTCCGAAATGGAAATTTTTTTCTGTATTTTTACACCGGACCGATAATAATATCTCTGTGGTTAAATCCCTCACACCCTAATAATTTCACACCTCCAAGTCACGCTCTAAGTCAAACTCATGAGAAAGCACTATTTTGTATTTTAAATTAAATGATTATTTTATAATTAATAAACAACAAAAAAAACTCTTGTTCTCTCCCGTACAGGTAGTTCAAACATGTATGCAAGGTCACGTACATGACTAACGCTCAATATCTTTCTTTGTGTAGAAAAGTGAGTGTACACTTGGACGTACGTGGATTTTTCTTCGTTTTATCGTTGCAAACATGTCTTGTATACTCTGGGATAGGGGAAGTGTGTATTATATGAGTCATTGGAGACTATGAAAAGATAGCATTAAAAAAAACTGAAAAAAGATTCGGTTGAAAATAAGTGTTTACAAAATCTTTAGAAATGTTTAGATTTTTTTTATTACGATGAACGCTCTATTTGGCTCTGAATTTATTTTGTACTTTAGTTATTTTGCCGTTTTTTTCATATTTCCTTCTTTAATTTCTTTATTTTCAATTTAAAAAGAAAATATCTATTTAGCTTTATCGAAATTAACCAACATTACGGATGGTTAGTCAAAGAATTGACTTTCAGTTCAAAGTGACTTTACCGCGAATGCGCTTTGTAGGTTCTTAAAGAAATAGGCATAGTTGTTGCAACTGGGTAGTAAAAACCATAAAACACCAACAACGACCACTATTTTTATGTGTTCTCTCATACACTTCCCTTAAATGCGGTCGTAAAAAAACCAATATTTTCAACATGTTTCTACTAGACAAAGTTCAAATCTTAGCTGTAGGTAACCGCACGATAATTTGAGGGTAGAGTGAGCTAATTAAAGGCGAGGATTGCCATAATGTTACGTTTTACCTCAACGTCTCCTGTAAAAAAAAATAGACAAAATTATTCACCCAACCTTACTTTTCATAATTCTATTTTACATATATCCTATCATTAGAGGTTACCAGTAGACCTAAGTAGAATATAATGAAAGGGAACTTTTGGTATAAAAAGATTAACGTCATTTTCAAGCCAAATTTACTTTACCTGATTAATTTGTTTGCACTATTCTCCATTTTGAATTTCATTTATATAAGTGATGTATGAAAAAGAGGAAGGATATTGGGAAATGGACTTTTATTGTATTTATTTAAGTAGTAATTGGTAATTAGGGCTGCATGTGGGTTGGTACTTAATATTAACGTATTATTAGTATATATTTGCATTGCACGACATATAATCATAAGCGATAAAGCTAAGCCAAATTTGGTCTGGTTCAAACCAGATGCCAATTCCTATGATGGTAAGAAGATTGGGTGCTATATGCCATGCAGACTCATGGGCTTATTTAACTGAGATAAGCGACAGATAGTTCCAAAATGGAGCAAAGAAAAAAAAATCTTGTTTATCATAAGTAAAAGAAACTTCAAAGGATATTACATAGAGAACTTAATATGTTTTCTTAACACTAGAACATCTTTCATAAATTAACGTTTCTTCCTTATTGGTTTAATTTTAGACATAAATTGGGCCAATAATTTTCTCACACTGCATTTTAAATGTATCCTTTCGTATGATACATTTCTAATATAGATTAAAGGAAAAAGAGACTTCATGATGCTTCATTTGACCTCCATCCTAAATTCACTTTGAATAATGGAGCTGTGAGGAAAGGAGCCAATGATTCTCTTCTTGACATCAATTACCCATTCAATCAAGGTAATGGATCCGGGAGAATAGATGCCATTGATGTCTCATTTGGCCTCCATCAAAGATTCTCTCTGGTTAAAAGAGCTTCGCGGAAAACTGCTATTTATACTTCACTGGAAATCAATATCGCATCTTCACTTGTTAATAGAGCAATGAAGAGAGGTACAATTGATGCTTCATTTGATCTTCGTCAGTCATCTTCTCTGGGTAATGGAGCCGTGATGAAATGTGCTACTGATGCTTCATTTAATTTGCATCACGCATTCTCTCTGGCTAAAAGAGCCGTGAGGATAGGTGCTACTCATGATTTGTCCTGCATTACGAATTCTCTCTGGTTAATAGAGCCGTGATTAAATGTACCATCAATGCTTTATTAAACCTGCACCAGGAATTGTCTCTGATTAATAGAGCAGTGAAGAAAGGTGCGTTCTTCTCAGACTATTCAGAGAGATGAATTCAAGTTACTCCCTCACCCAAAGTTTTAATCCTAGATCCACTGCTTCCACCACCGTTTGTAATACATCTTCGGCTTGTGAAAATACATCTCAAATCTTTTACACCATTTTCAATGTAATCAGTGTTGAATCACTATATTTAACCATCATTTTTTCAAAATAATTAATCCTTTGGCGTCTTAACTATTTCTTTTAATATAAAAAATTAATATCATAAAAAATATTCTTTCAATACCAATTTTTTTTATTAAAATCACTTGTGTTTGCTTTTTTTTTTCATTTTTACCTGGAAAAATAAATTTCCTGGAAGCTAAAAGATTTAAATTCATATAGCAACCAGTGAATATGGTTTTATTTCTGTAAATTAACAATGTGGTTTATTAGTCTGTACATGAACACAAGAAGTAACCATATGGAAGTAAAAAAAATGTGAAGTTTATAGATATATATCACAAAGTAGGATCGGGAGTGCCTATAATGGAGCACGAACAGACCAGTGTCTCGGCAGCTCCCTGCAGTCGAGGAAGAAACCTGGTCGTCTGGAGCCTTTCTTGCCACCAGGGGCCTTCTCCCCTAGGTCAAGATACGGGTCCGAAGACTTGACACATTCCTACCCGTTTAAACCTAGTGCAGGTATGATGCCCAAAACAAACCAACCCTAACGAAGTCCGGTGGCGATGGATGGCTGGTGGTGGGAGATCACCCTTGATGAGTTGTGGCTCTTATCTGGACAGTTGCACATTGGCGGCGGAGGTGAATATGGTCGTTTTGAGGGCGTCCGTCATCATCGACCTCGCTGGACTTCCCAAAGCAAAGCAATATATATATCCTGCAAATGTCGGTCGAATCCACATAACACCGTCCAAGAAGACAGAGTTATTAAGATCTTCCTAATGAAGGATCCCTTCGAGACTGCAGCAAAAATTTCTCGAAAAATTACAACCATTAATGGAAAAGAAGTAAACCGTTCCACAGTGTCCCGTCACCTCGATACATCTGCTGTAAAAGCTCGCTATCCAAAATCCAAACCAATCATCAGTAAGAAGAACTAGAAGGCGAGACTCGCATATTATGCTGAATCTCATCTTGTGTTGTTTGCAAGGATAAGGATTGGGTTAGAATTGATTTCAGCGACGAAAGTAAATTAAATTTAGTTGGGTGTGATGGCAGACGCTTTGTTAGACGCATTGTTGGTGATAGACTTAACCCTAAATGAGTTTAAAAGTCTGTCAATTATGATGTAGACAGCATCATGGTATGGCGGATGTTTTCTTCTGAAGAAATTAATCAGCTAATGCAAAAAATTGTAATGGTAAATAAGAATGTGTGCCTAAACCTCATACAGCAACGGATTACGCGGTCCCGCGAAAATCGCGCGGCTGCCTTGGGGCTGTCTGGCTGTGCAGGTGTATCTTCTCAGGCGCCGCCACAGGTAGACGTTGGTTTCTGGGAGGGGGCGGGGAGTAAACCTTCTCTATCTGACATCTACTTCCCTCCCAAGATGGAACTTCCGAAGGAACTGACATCAGACTAATATAGGGTAATTACACGTCTAAGTTTCCTATAGGAACACAATTACAAAAGGGATGATACCGGATACTCTGCACAAAAATAAGTCAAATTTAGGGGACTCGGGAAATGCTTGGTATTCCCATCACCCTAAACCTAAAGAAAAAAATAATAAATAACATTAATAATACAATGAGACATACATAATAGTTATCAATAGCCGGGGTCATCGTAATCTCTTTAACCAGGGACTTACATACAAGGATATTCAGAAAAAAAAGAAAGATCCCACAATACCAAAAAAGGTCCATACGAACAGGGTAACTCATCAAAAATATATACACAATAATAAAAGAAAATAATGGCACATATTCTTATAAGGCATTACACAAAACTACAATAATTACTCAGGAATATATAAAAAGTGATCCATTTAACTTACAATTAATGATTAATTACTCTAGAGACAAATCCAGAGGATTTCTACTTAGGCTGTCCGCCAGGCAATTTTCGGAACCCTTTATATATTCAATTTTAAATTGGAATTCTTAGAGAGAGAGATCCACCTTATGAGTCGACCATTATTATTCTTAACGTTTCATAGGTAAGAGAGAGGTTTATGGTTAGTCTGATAACGAATTCTTTACCTAAGAGAAACACTTTGAACTTGTGAAGCTCCAAACGATGGCAAGAGCATCTCGCTCGATTAGCGCGTCTTTTTTCTCGCGGGGAAACTTTTGCCATGGACACCATACTGGATGTGAACACAACCGATGCCATCGTTAGTCGCGTCAGTCCGTATGCCAAAAGGTTTAAGGAGGTCAGATAAGCGGAGGATCGGTACTGAATCTGACTTTCCTTTAAGCTGGTCAAAGTTAGCGATCGAACAGGGTGTCCAGACGAGGCACTCGGGGGGCCTTTTTCTTGAGGAAATCACAAAGGGGCTTGGCGATTGATGCGAAGTTCATAATAAAACGTCAGGATAAGGAGGTGGACCCCATGAATGACCTCAACTGCTTCTTTGTAGCAGGCAGTGGCATTTCGACAATTGCCATGATTTTTTCAGCTGTATTAGCCAAGAAGTTGTTCCCTATGTGGAAACCCAAATAGTCAGTAGTGCCAAAGGCGAAATGGCACTTTATGGGGCCAATCGTGAGGTGCTGTTCTCGGAGTCAGCACAGGAGGGCAGTTAGATGGTGGTCCCATTCTTGGGTTGCCACGTAAATGTTGTCGAAGTAGGGGTTGACGTGGGGCAACTTATCCAATATTCGCCTCACCATTCAGTTATAATTGCTACATGCTATCACCACCCGAAAGGGAGTGGCCGAAATTGCATCAAGCCCTTATCGGTGGGGAAGGCAGTGTACCTCTTTACCTTTTTCCTTAATGCAATCTGGTAATAGGCCTTACACAGATCTAATTCCGTAATTAATTTGGCATTCTCGAACATATGTAAATTCTGATCGATGAGGGGAATCTGTTCGGCGTCGAACACGGTGACTATGTTTAACTTCCGGAAGTCGATGCCCATTCGGTAAGAATTGTCTACCTTCTTCAGCATGATAAGCAGGGAACAATACTCCGACTCCGAGGGCTCTATAAGATCCATCTTCAATAGCTTGTGTACCTCCTCATTAAACGCTTTTCTTAAGTGAATGGGGAGTGGGGTATGGCTCCGAACAAACAGGTTCCTTGATGGTGAACCGAATATTGTGCTCGAACTGAGTAACACAAGCAGGGGTATCTGAGATTACATCGGTGAATTGGGTGAGTAGCGCTTGAAGCTGGGTTTTCTGGGGGATCGGATGCCTGAGGGCTTATGCTCAACTAAGTCGATGGGAAATCGGGGGTATCTGGTAAGACGTGAAGATGATATTCCGCGTCTTGTTCCACGCAGGTGACTTGTACCACGACCAAAGGGTAAAGCGGGTAGCTGGACTCTAAGGCGGATTCTTCGTCCAAGGCCACAAGTTGATTGGCATAAGCGCGTCGATGTTACATTTTAAGCAAGTTCACGTGGAATAACTTAGTGCCAGACGGGGTTTGGATCAAATAGTCGACGGGGCCGCGTCTCTCGATCACTAGAAGGTGCCCTTCCACTGGCTCAAAAGTTTATTGTTCTCCGTAGGGGGTAGTAAAAGGACTTCGTCACCCGGTCTAAGTTTTCGTTCTTGGGACTTACAGTCAAAGTAGGTTTTATACTTTCTCAACTTTGTCTCGGTGTTCTGATGCGTGATCTCTGCGCACTTTCCTAACCTCTGCCTCAGAACTAGGAGGATTGAATCTACTGGTCTAATTTTGAATTGGGGAAGAGCTCCTTTAAATGCTGAGGGGTAGGCCCGTAGCCAGGCCGTGATTTGGGGGGGGACTATTTCTATTTTAGAAAGGCTAATTTTTTACAAATACTTTTTTACTAATACCATCTTGATATCTAAATTTTCGGTTCGCCGTAATTACATATATCTAAAGATGGGAATGGAGTAATAAGAAAAAGCCACTTCGTCATTAGCTATTGCCTTTACCAAGCCAACAAAACATGAAAAGTTCAGAGTCCATAAGTAGCATTATTGTGTAGTTTTTTGAGTTGAGATTATAGGATTTTGTTATCATAATACATACAAACACTTGTATTTTGATCATAGAATTGATTTATAAAATGATATTTAATATAATCAGTTTGGAAAATAGAATTGCAAATGGGTTACCGTGACTTGATAATTGTGAAGATGGTGTTTGCTACAAAATTATTGGAATGGACTTCCTGAATTGGCGATGAATTCTTAGAAATTTTAAATGTATTTTAACTTATGGAATGGCTAGGGGAAAAATTTAATTACAGAGCTTTACTATGCAGTCAGTTCTTACAATTAGTAAGCCAACTAGGCACTTCACGAAACCAAATTGGTAATATGAAGCTGGAGCCAGGGGCAAAATAACCTCATTCAGAAGATATCTGTAAATAAATGTACATTCTTGCTGTGTAATGCTTCACACAAGAGAGAATTTCTCCCTTGTGTGTAACTGAAATCATCTTATTATTTTAGGCAAAAATATTGGGGGGGGGGGCTAATCAGATTAGGGAGAGGGCTAAGCACCCGTGGCTACGGGCCTGCTGAGGGTCCCTCTAACAATACGTCCTCCATACAGGAGCTCAAATAGGACAAAGCCTAAGGTGCGATGGAGAATTTCCCGGTATGCGAAAAGGGCTACCGGCAAGAAACAGGGCCATTCTCTGGGTTGTTCGGCGCATAGTTTTTGAGTAAGGAGTTGAAGGAGCCATTGAGCCTCTCACACATCCAGTTACCAACTGGAAGAAAATGGGTGGTGGTAAAAAGAGGTTATCTTCAAGAGCTTGGCGACGCACTCAAACAGTTGCGACATGAATTGGTGGCCATGATCAGACAGGATTTCCTTGGGTAATCTAACGTGGGTGAAGATGGAGATTGGTGCTTCCACGCAGGAGATATTGTCTATATTCTTCAATAGCACGGCCTCGGGGAACCAAGTGGCAAAGTTCAATAAAGTTAGCACTTGTCTGTGATCTTCACTCGACGGTGGGTGTATCGTAGCAATGAGATCATTTGCGAAACGGGAAAACGGCTCTGAGATTAGGGGTCCTCTCTGCAATGGTGCGGGTTTAACTAGTCCTTTGACAGCAGTCTTTTGGCAGCTGTCGCAATATCTGCGGTAGCGAAGGATTTCTCTTCATGGCGCCTAGCCAATAAAAATATTTAAAGATCTTCTGGGTGGTTTTCGTGTGGCTAAATTTGCCTGAAAATAGGCTGTCATGGGCAATAGTTAAAATGTGACAACATTAGAACGCAGAAACACAATAGTTGCGTCGGGGATTTACCGTTTTCTGAGCACTCACGGTAAGGTAAACCGTCCGTAACTTGGTAGGAGATCACCTTGTTGCCTCGGGTGGCTTCTTGTTCCTTTGACTGGGCCTTAACCCACAAGGGTCGAAGGGAATCGCAGTTCTTTTGGTTCCTTGCGAAGTCTTCAGTCATGTCCTTCTTAAATTCTGCAGAAGCTGAGCTTCCTAGGGGCGAGGGCATCTTCGATCTCTAACCACTTGTAAACGGGTAACTACGCGTTGGTCCACGGAGTTGGGGAAGACCTGTGAGCACTGGTCAGTGAGGTCAGAGCAGAATTTAATAGGGGCTGCTACTACTTCTACCCAGCCAGTGAACCACGCACAATAGATGTAGCACTTAACGATGAAGAATCGATTAGCGTGCCCCAAGTAGTCGTGCATGACGGCGAATTTATTATGGTCCGAGGATACTGGGGGAAGCAACTTGTCCGACACCACTATGTATGTGTACCCGGTATTTCTCACAAGGGTAGAGACACGGCAGCCATTAATCGTTCAGGATTCAACCTTAAGGCCACCAGGGGTATTCTTATCAAACAAGAAGTTTACCTGGTGGCCACCAGGACTTAAGGTGCTCGGGGGAGGAGAAGATTCCGATGATGTTGATGGAGGCGAGGAGGTGAGAAGAGTTATTCCTGAACTGAGAGTTCTGGCGACAGTTTGTGTTCAGGCTTCCCTCCACGCCGCAGGAAAAACAAATGATGGGTCTCCTGGGAAAATATGACGTAGGGGGGCTTGAAGAG
The DNA here is from genome assembly GCA_963969495.1 of Ceratothoa steindachneri. Classification (NCBI taxonomy): domain Eukaryota; kingdom Metazoa; phylum Arthropoda; class Malacostraca; order Isopoda; family Cymothoidae; genus Ceratothoa; species Ceratothoa steindachneri. Next base: position 87,026,716 of record OZ018334.1, on the reverse strand, counting down.
AGCGGTTTTACATCCCGGTGTTCAGACGAAAAAAGTGATTTTGGCTTCGACGGTCCAGTTACCATGTCAAACTTGTTTCCATTTTACATGATGAATTTACCAGAAAAGGGAGGCTGTTTTCTTCCCTTCTTTCGGATAAAAGTTGTGGCTTGCTGAATGAATGTCGGCCTCTTAATGTGAGGCACCGCCGGTCTTTTACAAAAGATCTAAATTCAGCCGGAACTGCAGCCAACAACTGGTCTCTCAGGAAGAAGTCAACAAGGGTATCATAGTCATGTGGGATTTTAGAACCATCGAGCAAAAGGTTGAGGTGACGCTGGAGGGTGTAGTCAAACTGACGGTATGTTTGGCCTGGCTGAAAGCGGGCATGTCTGAATTTAGATCAGGAAAAGTCTGGGATAATGCTATATGCCGCCAAAACTCCGATTTTAAGGTTGAATAATCAATTGTTGCCTCCGAGGGAAGTGATATGAATATATTTCGGAGTTTGGAATTTAGCAAAGATTTTCTCGAAGTGGATTAAGAAGGCTCCGAAGTCCTCACCTTCTTTGAAAACCAGAAGCTTAACATATGCGGTAGGAGGAGCTTCGGACATGAAGCTGATGGACAGCGTCTCGTTCCTGGTCCTACTCATTTCAAGCTCATGAAGGCGGATTCTTTTACTTTCTTCTTGTTCTTCTTTTTCTCTTCTTTCTTCTCTTTTGCTTTCTAACCTCTCTTTCTCTCGAATATAAGCTAAGAGGTCCTTGCTGTTGAGCCCAAGCGAGTCTCCTTGCAACTCTAACGTGTCAAATAATGACATTTTATCGCGTTCGACCAGCTTCCAGGAAAAGCACCACAAAAAAAGAGGGAATTATTTGACGCACAGGAGAAGTGCTGATAGGCTTTGGCGGACGTAGAATTCTTCACTTAGAAAAAAAACAACACAGCGATAATTATTTTGCACGGTGCGAATTCTTAATTATACTCTAAATATTCACTCCGGAATTTTAGCGAGAGCCTTTGTTGCAGGAAGAAAACGAAAACATAATACAAAGAAGAAAGAAATAAGATTAACTCCTTAACAATACGGAAGAGGTTTTATAAGGCCTGGAAAGGGCTAAAGTTTCATATTGTCACAAAATTCAATACAAAATATGCACACAAAAGAGGAAAATGGGAAATTGCTATAGTCTTTTCTAAAATTAGAGTTTTTAATATACAAGAATAACACCCATTAGAATTTGTCAAAGGTATAAAAGAAATGAATTCAAATGACCCCACTCCTTCTTCTTTAACCTCGTTGAGAAATGAGCGAGGGAGTACTCCAGTCGTTGAACGAGGTCCATAACCGAGTGATAGATGCCGGTCCGTGTCTATCGTCTGTCGGCGAAAAATCTGGCCTTAGTTAGGAGCAAGGCAGGGTAGAGGTGACGCGTCGTGTTCGTAGCTGGAAGCCGTTGGGAGGCGAGGCAGGGCGTACGAGACTGTAAGTGACTGCTAACCAAAACAGGGCTGTATTGTACTGATTTCTCAAAGCTTTTATAGGAAGGATTTTATACTCCCTCGGCGAAGAGGGTCGAAAGGGCCCCACAAAGGGGAACGTGGATCTCATTAGACTTGGCGCGCCAAGGTTGGGGGTAGTCTTGGCGGCCTCACAGCTTTACACAAAGGTCCTTTGAGCCGTTGGTCTGACGCCGATCAGACGGTGTGAAGGCTAGGAAGGAAAACCGCACGGATTACTCGGTCCGCGAAAATCTCGCGGATCCCTTAGGGCTGTCTGGCCGTGCACATGTATCTTCTCAGGCGCCACAGGTAGAAGTTGGGTTCTAGGGGGAGGGGGAGAGGGACCTTCTCTCTCTGACAAATACTATTTGTATCAAGAAGATATCAAAGCAATAAAGTGCTCTGATCCTAACTCGAACCTGAACCCAATTGAGAACCTCTGAACGATCATTAGAGGCAGAGTTTGATAACAACAGCCTTTATCTGTGACGCATTTGTGGACGAATAATGAGTAAGAATGCAAAAAAATATGACCAGAATTTTCCCCCCAAAATGGACGAATCCTTTGATCGTCGATGCTTCAAAGATGTAGAAAACGAAGTTTTCTAAACCTCATATTAAGTGTTTTAAATTTCATCATAGTCAAATCTTGTATTGTTTCTAGTGTATTTGTTTGTTAAGTCTTCCTCATAATGTACGTTCTCTTATTTTGCAGTAATCAATATTTTATTTTGTTACTTTACTTAGTATAATTTCTTGGATATACGATTGTATTGGATGAAATCTTCTGAAATTATACTCAATGCATGTATTTAACTACTCATATTTTTATAAATATTTTATTTTAGGAAAATAATTCACTTATTTTGCTCAATTGTGTATATGATTTAGAGTTGCCTTTTTTGTTATAATCGTAATAAACCTTAAAATTTGACATTTTTTGGAAATTTTGTTACGAACTAAAGTTCTTTACTAAGCACTAAAATTTAAGACAGAGTAGAGAGGCGTCCGTCATCATCGACCTCTATGGACTTCCCAAAGCTAAGCAATATATATATATATATATATATATATATATATATATATATATATATATATATAGTACAGGAAAGAGAAATTTGACGGAATGAGCAATGAGACAAGAAACAGGAGTTTTTTAGAGGTAAGAGAAAGGGACATTAGAAGAAGACTAGAATCAAGAGAGCAGAGGGCGGCACAATGAAGGCAATCCTTTACCGAGAAGACAGAGATAACGCCAGGGGAAAAAAGTTTGAAATTCCTGGCCGGGACTCGAACCCGGGTCTGCTGATTGCCGGTCAGATGCTCTACCGCTAAGCTACCAGGCACAGTGACTCTACCTTGCCCAAAGCGTCACCCCATCAAACCCAGTATCTCTCTAAGCTAGGAACCTCCAAGGAATTTTTATACCTCATCTTCTTACCCGCTCACAGTTTAAAGGCTCATCCCCAAGTCACATACAAAGAAGAAGGAGCAAATGCAAGTTCTGCGGGTGATAACAACCACCACAGTGCTTTCGCCATATTTATTTTCTGCCTTTCAAAACAATTTTGAAGACAGAAATAAAGGTGCAGAAGCCTTGCATTGCCGACTATATTACAATATAGTACAGGAAAGAGAAATTTGACGGAATGAGCAATGAGACAAGAAACAGGAGTTTTTTAGAGGTAAGAGAAAGGGACATTAGAAGAAGACTAGAATCAAGAGAGCAGAGGGCGGCACAATGAAGGCAATCCTTTACCGAGAAGACAGAGATAACGCCAGGGGAAAAAAGTTTGAAATTCCTGGCCGGGACTCGAACCCGGGTCTGCTGATTGCCGGTCAGATGCTCTACCGCTGAGCTACCAGGCACAGTGACTCTACCTTGCCCAAAGCGTCACCCCATCAAACCCAGTATCTCTCTAAGCTAGGAACCTCCAAGGAATTTTTATACCTCATCTTCTTACCCGCTCACAATTTAAAGGCTCATCCCCAAGTCACATACAAAGAAGGAGGAGCAAATGCAAGTTCTGCGGGTGATAACAACCACCACAGTGCTTTTGCCATATTTATTTTCTGCCTTTCAAAACAATTTTGAAGACAGAAATAAAGGTGCAGAAGCCTTGCATTGCAGACTATATTACAATATAGTACAGGAAAGAGAAATTTGACGGAATGAGCAATGAGACAAGAAACAGGAGTTTTTTAGAGGTAAGAGAAAGGGACATTAGAAGAAGACTAGAATCAAGAGAGCAGAGGGCGGCACAATGAAGGCAATCCTTTACCGAGAAGACAGAGATAACGCCAGGGGAAAAAAGTTTGAAATTCCTGGCCGGGACTCGAACCCGGGTCTGCTGATTGCCGGTCAGATGCTCTACCGCTGAGCTACCAGGCACAGTGACTCTACCTTGCCCAAAGCGTCACCCCATCAAACCCAGTATCTCTCTAAGCTAGGAACCTCCAAGGAATTTTTATACCTCATCTTCTTACCCGCTCACAATTTAAAGGCTCATCCCCAAGTCACATACAAAGAAGGAGGAGCAAATGCAAGTTCTGCGGGTGATAACAACCACCACAGTGCTTTCGCCATATTTATTTTCTGCCTTTCAAAACAATTTTGAAGACAGAAATAAAGGTGCAGAAACCTTGCATTACAGACTATATTACAATATAGCACAAGAAAGAGAAATTTGACGGAATGAGCAATGAGACAAGAAACAGGAGTTTTTTAGAGGTAAGAGAAAGGGACATTAGAAGAAGACTAGAATCAAGAGAGCAGAGGGCGGCACAATGAAGGCAATCCTTTACCGAGAAGACAGAGATAACGCCAGGGGAAAAAAGTTTGAAATTCCTGGCCGGGACTCGAACCCGGGTCTGCTGATTGCCGGTCAGATGCTCTACCGCTGAGCTACCAGGCACAGTGACTCTACCTTGCCCAAAGCGTCACCCCATCAAACCCAGTATCTCTCTAAGCTAGGAACCTCCAAGGAATTTTTATACCTCATCTTCTTACCCGCTCACAATTTAAAGGCTCATTCCCAAGTCACATACAAAGAAGAAGGAGCAAATGCAAGTTCTGCGGGGGATAACAAACTTCTTTTCCCCTGGCGTTATCTCTGTGTTCTCGGTAAAGGATTGCCTTCATTGTGCCGCCCTTTGCTCTCTATGATTCTAGTCTTCTTCTAATGTCCCTTGCTCTTACCTCTAAAAAACTCCTGTTTCTTGTCTCATTGCTCATTCCGTCAAATTTCTCTTTCCTGTACTATATTGTAATATAGTCTGCAATGCAAGGTTTCTGCACCTTTATTTCTGTCTTCAAAATTGTTTTGAAAGGCAGAAAATGAATATGGCGAAAGCTCTGTGGTGGTTGTTATCACCCGCAGAACTTGCATTTGCTCCTTCTTCTTTATATATATATATATATATATATATATATATATATATATATATATATATATATATATATATATGAAATGGAATGGAAAGTATTACGTTAGCGTGATATATATTAGTGAAAGATAATGGTAAACCACAATATTTGAATCAAGATTTATTTATAACCAATAGACAAGTTTCGGAAAATTTACAAATGCCATTTTCAACTAAGTAATGAAGAAACCAAGCAAAGAACACAGTATATAAGGTTATCTAAATCCTGAACAAAATAAAAACGCAGGAAACGATCTGGAAAAAACCTAGTATATATAAGTCGAACAACAAACTAAACAAAATTAAAACACAGAAAACAATCTGGAAAGTTACTAATCCCTGAGAGCAATTGCTTCCGGGGATTTATAAATATGATTAGCGACTTTATTCGATATATATTTGTTGAATTATCAACTTTGTTATTGATGTTAGATTCCATAGTTCTCTTTTCAATATAATTGTTTGATTTATAAATGATTTTTGCTTGATTGAAATCGATTCTATGGTCGTAATTTTGCATTTGCGTAAAGAGACTTGAACAGTTTTTGCACCTTCTCATATCGGCTTTTATCTTCTGATTAAAGTGGCCCGATTCTCCGATGTATGCCAAATTGCAATTCTGGTATGGCATACTGTAAACTTCGCGTCATGATTGATTGGACGCAGCTTAGTCAAGGATTTTCGTATGGTATTAGAATATTTAAATGTAACATTTATGTTATTTCCGTCCACATACGATTTTAAGGGGGCCAAGGCTGGAGCATATAGGAAGGTAATACACTTTTTAAAATCGTCCCTTCGCGGTGTGAAGATGGCATAGAAGTTTTTTCGTGCTTTCGAATCAATCTGTTAATGAAGTGAATTGGGTATTTTAATTCGATGAAATTGCAGATAAGGTGGTCAATTATTTGTGGCTTTTCGGTAACCCATATATATAGGGAAGGGAGGGTTTGATTTTTTAAAACTTCTTGATTAATTCAGATTTGGAACCTAAGATTTTTTCGATGGCATCAAAAAGGATTTCGTCTTGTTGTTCAGAGGATTAGAATTTCAAATTTCATCGGTAGTGTTCTCACCTAAGAGGTTAGTTAATTTTTGCGAATATTGAAGTATCCCATTACGCCCAATTATCTTGAGCGTAATGATAAATTTTTTCTGGCCCTTAAGACTAGAAAATAAACATCGATGTTAGAAAAATAGACCCAAAGTAAATTATTAGGAGATATGTACTGGAAACCATTTAAAACTCTTTAGACCAAAACGCCGTTGCCAAAGACGGATAGGCCGTAAGTCAAAGATGCTGTGCCTGCAAAGCTTTAAGCTTCAGTTGTTATGATGTTGAGGAAGCCGCTCCTCTTTTCTTCTAATATTTTACTCTTTGTCTAGTTTTTGTTCAGATCAATGCTTATTTTCTAGTTCTAAAAGTAAGAAAAACATCTCTCGGAATTCCTTCCTGGATCTTTTCTCTTATTATGGCACAATTTCATTTCCTAAACCCGCTGGCTGAACGGCCAATTACTCGGATGATTAGGCTGTGTCATATTTAGTATTACGATATTTTTTGAGGGTTTTTTTTTTTTAGAATCATAAGCTTTGTTTTCACCCTTAAAAAAATGACAACGTATAATGTCTGGAAGGTTTTACCAGTGCAGTGGGTTTCCAGAGGGATTTTGTATGCAGCTCCTGATAGATCGGCAGAAACTTAATTATCTGTAATTAATCCTTGCCAGAGATGCCCTTAGAAACATTTGACTGTTAACCACTCGCAGAACTTTAAAGACCCAGAAACAGGTAGGCCCACACAAACCAAATAGAGCCGCTTTGGGCCAAGGCGAAAATGGGGAAACAAAAAATGAATGTGGAACCGCTCGTTCTCTGATCGATTCCTTTAATATGTGCGAGTTTTTATGGAGGCAAAGAAATAAAGGAAAAGACTTAGTTGCTTAAATTTACAAAGACATTGTGAAGTTATATCTCTTAAATAATGTTTTAGCTTTTATTTATTTTTTACTTTCCTTAGCCTTTACTTTTAGTCGTTTGCGACTCTATATCTCGCTATGTCGGGCGGTCGGTCCCCGTTATGTGTATTTGTTTTGGTAATAACATTGTAACTATACTGCGGATTTTAATGAAATTTAAAACCCTTACGTTGTTTTACATTCCCTTTCAAATGATATAATTGCCAAAATCCTTCCAAGGTTAGCTCTAGAATTATATAGATTTGGCAATAACATAACAATTCGGCCGATTCTAACGAAATTTGTCAAGGTTCTCCCAAAGATAGCCGGGGAATTATTTGGCAATAACTTTATACCTATTCGGCCGATTCGAACAAAATTTAAAATTCTTATGTTATTCTACATTCTCTTTTGAGTGATATAATATCAAGGTCCTCCCAAGGTTAGTCCTGTAATTATTAAAAGTTTTGAAGGTCACAAGGTCATCAACCAAAATAAGTGAGAGCGCGCGAATTTGGTCAGCAGACTTTGTTTTAGCTTTCTCAAAGGAATCATCCCATCCTTCGATTACAGCACATGAGAAAGGCAGTTAAGCGTCTTCATTCGGCCGTTTTTGCCATACGGCTTAGGAGACGAAATTGCGCCATAATAAGAAAAAAGGTCCTTCCTTTGATATACGGAAAATACAATCATCAGAGCTCTCTTTTTCTATCTAAATCTGCTTTTCTATATGATAAAACAACAAAAAAAAACAGTCATGCCTTAATTTTAATATAAATGAATCAGATGTCAAGAAATTACAAAACCATAGAAAATGGTGTGTTTAGGAAGATCTTGAGAGCCCCAAACTGTACTTTGAGGGCAGAAATAAGATCATCTTTAATGAAGATCAGGATAATAGAAGAAAAATATATGTATATTAAAAGTATTTTGGAAGGAGAAAAGGATCTTTTAAAATGTATATTGAATGATATGAAAGAAAAGAATCCTAAATTTATAAGATACCATACAAAACTATCAAGTAACTTACAAATAAGTATGATGGATATTAGAATTCAAAATAAAACATAAAACCAATAAAAAATATGTGAGTGGGACCTAAAAGTGTGGAAGGAATAAATCCTAGCAAAATCAACTCTTGATGTATACAGAAATTGAAAAAAAAAAGAGATAAAATTTTTATGATAAATACTCTGCCACTTTATGACAGAAATATACATTCAAATAAAAATACAATGTGCCCAGTTTGTGAATGTGAGATAGAGAATCTTAAGGACCTTCTATTGCACTACCCATCGTACAACTGTTTTAGAAGTGAGTTTGGTATGAAACGGTCTGAATGTTAGGATATAATTCTTGGAAAACTCCTCTTTTAATAAGGTAAAATCGAAAACACAAAATAAATGATGCACAAAATATGGAAATATAGAACAACCAAAATAAGACAAAACGATTAAGAGAATAATTTAACCGCAAAGGGAGTAACTACTGGTGGAAATGGCAAGACTCTCAATACGGAACTGAACTGATAAAAGTTTCAAATATACGAAAAACCCGACCTACGAGATTTATTTGAACTGTAAAGAAAACTTTAGAAATAACTTGGATAAAAGCTTCAAATATATCTTCGTGATTCAAAAATTGAATCCAAACTGTTTAAAAAATTGGATTCGTAAAATATAATGTTATGGATTAGAATTTTGATTTATAGTGATCTTTTTTTACCTGATCTTAAGACGAATGACCAAATTCTCCTATTTTTCCATTAAAAGTAGATAGATTTCAAAATATCATAATCCAAGTCAAAAAAGGAAAGCTTGAAATTAATAAAAGTATGTTTCTATACTTTTTACTCGTAAGAAGTTGGAAAATAATAAGAAGTCAGTACCCCAAGAAAACATATAAGATTTTAAGAGAAAGTAGCTCCTCTTTTTAATATTTCCCTACATTTAAAGTTTGAGTACAAGTGATTTTTAAATATACATATTAATGGATGATGACACGAAGAGGTTAATTATCTAACGATTAAAAAAACTACTTCATGCATAAAGTAATTTTTCGCCATATTTGTCTCACGTCTCTTTCAAATTATGATCGTGCCTTATACTTCTTTTACATACGTCCAACTCGAAGAAAGAATCAAATGTCCCATTTTCAAAACATGCATTATCTTAGACTTTGATAATTTGTCCCCTTAATCTTCTGTCTTATGTGACTGAAGATTTAATGCTTTCAAACGCTTGTCGTACCGCTTATTGTGGAGCCTTGGAATCATCTTAGTAGCACGTCTCTGCACTCTTCTCAACATTTGTATATCTTTCCGAAAATTAGGACACCAGAATTTCACCTCATAATTCAGATGAGGCCAAACTAACGATTTGTGATGTTGGATTGAAATATATTCTAATTTATATGTGAAATGTCTGAATATAAATCAAAGGACCAGGACAAACTTCAAGGCATTGTTTACCCACTTTCAAGTCGCTGCATACGATCACATACCAAGATCCTTTACGCGGTTACAGTATTTAACGTTCATCCTGACATTAGGTAGTTGACCCTTTCACGCACGTACCGATATGTAATACTTTAAATTTATCAACAGTAAATTGCATCTGCCACTTTTGGAACCACTCGACTACCACGTTCAGGTCGTTTTAGATTTTGAGCCTGTTCGAAATGGTTGCGGCTTTTCTTCCCAACTTTGTGTCGTCAACAAACTTTTAATATAGCTTTCGAGACCAGTCATTGATATTTAATTAAACAACAACGCATCCAGAACATAACCATGGCCCACACCGCTAGTAACACATCGCCACGAATTTTCGCAGGTGAATTTTCGTTTATGTGGCACTTTATCGAATGTTAAAGCGGTATGTATATGTATATATGGAGAGATGGGTGATATATATATATATATATATATATATATATATATATATATATATATATATATATATACTCTGTTTGACGGGAATATAAAGCCTAGATCTTCACCAACCAATGCTATATAAGGATGAAGAATGAAAATGAGGAGTTACCTATTAGATTCTAAAATGAGAATAGGCAACCGGCAAATTCAGGGGAAACTAAAAGTAGTATATTTCTATATTTATTTATAAATTAACTAGAAAGATATAGAAGTCTAACAAAGAGTAAGGAGAAAAGAGGGAATTACATTTTGAATAGTTAAGATATTCGATTGAGTTGAATAATGATAACGTTAATTTAATGACCTTTGCCTAGCGATAACGAGAACAAGAGTGAACTGAAATGGTCAGGGAAGCATTGGGGGCGATGAAGGGTGTAATATTTGAAAATTTAAGATCCGCGGTACAAATTCTTCTTCAAGAGACTTATTGTATATAGTTGCAATTAACTTTGCTATTATTTGTTTAGATTTTTAAGTGATGAGGATAAATCATGTCAGGACCTGGAGATTTATTTTCTTTTACTTATTATAGATATATATTAGTATGTATTTTCAAAGCATTTATGAGTGAAAATACGAAAGTCAGAGACGACAGTGTATTGCCACAAGAAAACGTAATTGTATAAAAATGGCGCTACGTTCGATTAAAACGTACGATTTTTCAATAAATAAGTCATCAATACGAAAACTAATTAAGAATAATAAAGATAAAAGGAAAGAGCATTGATGACCTTTTCTTTTTACATGACAAATGTGCTAATTAAAATTGATCTTTAGTGGAGAAAATCCATTTTATAATGAAATATGTATATTAAATATTTTATTAAAAATTATTCCTTTGACTCATGTGTCAATTTAAGTAATAGCAATTAATCTCCATAGCAAGATAAAATTAAATGGAAGAAAAAAAAGGAGAGGAAAATTTTACAAGCGTATGAGACTATATAACGTTGGAATTACGTGTTAAAGTGCAAGTGCGAATCATGGCGGTGCTAAATAATTCCTCACTGAATAAAATAACTTATTGAAAAGGAAGGTTTAAATTGAGTACAAAAAAACTTTAATGTAGATTACATTTCTCTATTTTAGAAAATAAGATTTCGCGCACTTTTTTAGCAGTAGAAGCAAAAGTCCAACCTTGGATATAAAGCATCCAAACAACGATAAACACCTTTTCTTGAAGGAAACTCTTCAAGTGATTAAAATCTGAAGCGAATGTTAGTATATCAATTTGAAAATCCGAGGGATAAAAAAGGATTTTCAAAACGTGTTTTGTCTGTTGGCTACAGAAAAGATAAAAGAAGAATGGAACTCTCGACCTGTTTTGGAAGAATGGATCACAACATATTTTTGTCCCGAAGTTGTGGATTATTTTAAAGATAATTGCAGTTATTTTTAAATTTTGTCGTTGCTAGGCAATGCACCTGGTCAACCTAGTGCTAATATCTGATATACACGAAAATTGCAGTTTATATTTTTCTTCCCAATAAGGCGTAAATTTTCAATCTATGGACCAAAGTTTGACAACTGCTTTTAAGGCATATTATTTGAGACGAACTTATTTATGAGCCCTAAAAACTACAAAAGCAATAATTGGAGTAATATTAGCTAATTTTAGGAAAATATTACACACAAAATTTAAGAATCTTGGCTTGAATTATCGAAGTATATTGCCCCGTTATCCAAATAATCTCTCCGATTTTAAGCCCAGAAGATAAAAGTTTCAGAAGAAATTGTGGACGTGGAAGGAGAAGTTGCTTTAATAACATTAGATTCTGCATTGTGTTCCATAGAATTAAAATGCACTTAAATGACGTGGACGATGAAACTCTCTTGAACTTAGAGCAAAAATAGGCCTATATGTAGACTTGATGTCAAATGCTGATCTGCTTAGAGAAGCATTGTTATTGGGCGAGTCTTCAACATTTAGTCGAAAAAAGACGATGCTTCTAATTTGCTTACTGTCGCCGATTCACACTTTGAGGGAAGTGAAATGAACTCCTTTGGTTGGAATATCTCCAAGATAAATAATAGATATATAATTTAAGAATTTTAAGACTATCTGCTCTTGGGTGATTTTTCTATAATTCCTCCTGTCTTTCCGTTTTCTATTCTCTCTTGTAACCGTTTCTTTATCAACACTGCATTTTGTAAACACGTCTACTGTTTCCTCTTTGCCATTGAATAAAAGATCTATCCTCTTCAATTGATATCATTTGCAGTATGATTATGTGAGCAATATCAAAGAGCTCATTTAAATTTCTTTAAGTATATTTTCATTTCTAGTTTGAGATGCATTTTATGCAGGCCTTTGAACTTCTCTAGTGATCTATACTTGTGTTATAAGTTCACAATTTTTATCGCAATGTTCATTTTTGTATTTGTTGGAATATTTACCTTCTTATAAATAGAAAATATTTCATCTGAGGCGCAATTACGGCCTTTTCTCAGTGTTTCGTTGTTAATTACGAGAGAAAAGACACGTCGCAAGACATCTCCATTTGATAGATGTTTTTATCACTAATTTGAACGATCGGCTGACCAATAAGGAATAATTCAGTTTCCTCGAGTAAAATGAGAGACTGTCATGATTAATACGGTTCTGATGTCAAGGGTGGAAAAATTGATGTTGCCTCACCACCAAGTCTCAGGCAGCCAAGTTGTGTAGGAGGGAAAGAGATATATAACCGCGATTAAACTGTCCAACATTTAGCATAGCAGAGGAGTGCAAGTAAAATTTTAGGAACTCAAAGAAACCTCATAAATGAGCACTTTGAAGTTTGAGTGAAATCCTAAAAATGAGCTGATGTCGAATCAAAATAACATTTGATGTAAGGAAATCTGAAATGACAGTGGCCTAATGGCCGGTATTTTTTTGTTTCTTAATAAGCTCGTGGGATATGTGAAACCATACAATACTACAGTTAATTATACCGATCAGATGATGCTGATTGAATAAGAGATGAAGTGTGTAGTAGATATGATAGAGGTAAAATAAGTTTGCCGTGACGAAGAGGGCGTCACTAGCTTTCTTCAACTTTAGGTATACTTATTTTTCTTCAAGCCCTACTCTAGTCCACTGTTGGTCGAGTTAGCCGACCAGATGGATTTTCTTCTTCCTCTAATAAATATGTCATATATAAGTATATTACACAGAGATGGGTGTAACTTCCCTCTGTGATCTTTGCTAGACTCTCAGGGGTGAGGGAGTGAACCACCCAATTCAGGAAGGTACACCTCTGCCGCTTGCCCGGGTTCCTCTGGTGCCGGACAACAAAGTGGACAAATCCTTCAACCTGCTTTCCTTGACACCTCCAATTATGTTTTGAACATAAAACGGCATATTTGGATGATACGAGATGTGTGGCAATCAAGTTAATTTCAGTTTCCTCACTCCGCTGAGGGAGTGGCTGATATAATTCGCCTATGCGTAACTCCATGTACATTCTCGTTCTTGAAATTCTAGGTAGGGAAAAGTGAAAAGAATTCACCATTTTTGAGGTATCTTTCATTGGCCGGACCTCTTTTACCGTCGAAAAACTTCACGAGACCAAGCATAGTTCACTCTAGTTTGAGTAAGCTGTAATCCCTGTAAGATGATTCAAAGTAGTGTTGAAAGAATGGATAGTGAAAGAAAAAGTCGTCAATTACACCTCTTAAACCTCTCTCTATCTTTATCGCGTCTCTTTTACAACCAGCAGAGCGTGAAAAAGACCGTTAAACATTGTTTAAAAATCTTGCTAAAAATTGAAAATCTATTTTAGAAAGAACTTTGATAAAACCTTTGAATAGACGAAAAATCTTTTTTTAAGAACATCTTCACTTAAATTCTTTTTGTTTTAGAAAATCTCTAAAGTATTTGATTATCATATTTACTTTTCTGAAGTTTAATATTTTGTTTTAAATAATTACAAAGTTAAAATATAGTCTTACATCGATATACTAATGCCGAAACTGTTGGCCATGTCTATATCTATATCCGAGAGTCACTCTTGGTTAATTTGTACATAGAAACTTCTTTTTATAATGAAAATAATATAGAAAAATCCTGAATTAAAATATAGTGTAATGGATTCCCTAATTTGGTTTCTATCAACTCTATCATTTAAATTGTCTTCAGACAAACATGTCCAACATTATTGTGTAATTAATATATTTTTTAATCTTTCTTCTTTTCTCTCTCTCTCTCCATATATATATATATATATATATATATATATATATATATATATATATATATATATATATATATATATATATATATATATATAAATATATATATAATATATATATATATATATATATATATATATATATATATATATATATATATATATATATATATATATATATATATATGTGTGTATAATATCGCTCAAAGTAGCGTAGCATAGTGTACTAACGGCATTTTTTTAACTGTGATCAAACTGGTGCTCGCTGCCTCAGTGTCCATGGTTCGAATCGCTTCATTGCACGGATTTTTTCGAGATAAGGTAATATATAAGCTTTTAAAAGCTTATTAAGTTTTCAGCGTCAGGGTAGGTTGAGTAGGGCAGTATCAGGGAGAAGACAATAGCGGACATCCTTGGGAACAGAGGAAATTGGTTGTGGAGGATGGTACTCGTATATTTTATCTGTCTCCAGGGATGTCCGCTATTGTCTTCTGCCTGATATTGGCCTACTCAACCTACCCTGACGCCGAAAACTTAATAAGCTTTTGAAAAGTTTTTACACGCATACCAACTTCAAAATAGTTTTTCTTAACAACTTTCATACTGGACAATTTTTCAGAACTAAAGACAGACTCCCACCTGAAATGAGCTGTTCAGTTGTCTATAAATTCATTTGCCCCAGGTGCCACCAAGGGATCTACATTGGCAGCACTGTTCGCTCACTTAGGGATAGGGTCTGTTCTCATCTTGGTATTAGCTCTCGCACTGGCTCCACCTTGACCAATAAAGAAACTTCTCCCATTCGAGATCATTCAATTGTAATGTAAGACAGAAATTTCCCACAAAAACTTTCAAATTATAGGAAATGCAAAGGACTCCACTTCCCTCTACATTCTCGAATCCTTATTTATAAAACAACTAAATCCCAGTGTCGTAGAATGACTCCCGACGATACTATATATAACACTATTCGTTGAGGGAACTTCCTTAATTATCTCTAGAGTGCGTTTTACTGTCTTGGCGGCCGATATTATGTATCTTCAAAATGCTTAAGAAGTGGAACTGAGCTCAAGGATAATAATATTGCTATCATTAATAAAATAGAGTTTTATTAATAATAAAACACAAAAACGGAAAATATTGACAAACAGAATGGAAAGGGTCGTGGAGACTCGGGCTAATCCAAGGATTTAAGGGATCAAAAAAAGGTAAAACAAATATGGAGTTAAAGAGATGGGATGGTTCGATAAACCATTTAAAGCACAGGATAGAATTGACTAATAAGGGATCAATACTCAAAAGGTGACGCTTGGCTTACGTAACTTCGTTAGGGTGCAGTCGAAGGTACTTGAAGGAATATTCGGTCCGCTGGCGAGTTCCAGCAGAAGGGGGGGGGGGATGAAAGGATCCTGACGTGGCGTCTTGGGAAGGAGAACCGTTCTCGACGAACGGCTTGACGAACAATGGCTGTTCTAGGTTGTTCTCTTCTGAACAAAGGGGGGATGAGAACCGTCTCTTGTCTACGGGCTCAAGAACAATGGCTGTTCTAATGTTGTTCTCCTTTGAACAACAGGGGGGGTGAGAACCGTTTCTTGGCGAAAGGCTCAAAACGAACAATGGCTGTTCTAATACTGTTCTCCTCGAACAATAGGGGGGGGGATGAGAACCGTTTCTTGGCGAAGGGCTCAAAACGAACAATGGCTGTTCTAATACTGTTCTCCTCGAACAATAGGGGGAAGATGAGAACCGTTTCTTGGCGAAGGGCTCAAAACGAACAATGGCTGTTCTAATACTGTTCTCCTCGAACAATAGGGGGAAGATGAGAACCGTTTCTTGGCGAAGGGCTCAAAACGAACAATGGCTGTTCTAATACTGTTCTCCTTGAACAATAGGGGGGGGGGATGAGAACCGTTTCTTGGCGAAGGGCTCAAAACGAACAATGGCTCTTCTAATGTTGTTCTCCTTGAACAACAGGGGGGGATGCCTTGGGGACTTGACGTCACTAAAGGCTCGAACCTTTGGCACTCAAGGAATATTGTCCTCCTGGACAAGTGATGGTGAATCTCGAGGCCGAGGTCCCTTGGCGCACAAAGGGAGAGAGGGTCGTGGTGATGTTTCGCGACGAAAATCTGGATCTCCAATCTGATCTTAGTGGTAAAGAGTCCATATAAATAGCCAGGACATCTCCTTGGCGTGGGGGAAAATGGAGTGAAAGCTTGGAGGGAACGCACAGCTGGGCCGGAGAAAAATGCCTTATCTGTTCATAAGCCTAACTCGATCTGGCGAGGTCGGCGTATGGGGGCGAACGGGGGGACGATAACCTCCTTGTTTAAACATTGACGTCCGGCAGCTGTTGATAAGACTCCAAGCCTCGAATCGAAGATGCACGTGGGCCTCCTCGAGGTTTTAACTAATATGGGATAGGAGTTGAATTTAACACAGATTCAACTCGTTCTATCACACCCCTCCATTCCAGGGGAAGTTGTCACTTCGAAAAAAAAAAGAGAGAAGGGACAACGATAGAGCTCCGTTGTAGGGAACTCGTTTTCTTGTACCAACCGTATCTTCCTGCACCTAACTAGTATTACCTCAGTACATGATTATTTTGATCTTTAGATTACAGGGGAAAATAACCTTTAATACAACTTAATAAAAAAAAGGGCATGGAACAATGAAATGTTATAAACTTAGTACATACGGGACAAAATAATTTATACGTAAATTAATAAGAACAAATATATATACATAAAAAAAAATTAGACATTGAGCGTTACAAAATTCAGACATACATTAAATAACTATGTATATTACAAAAGAATCTTAAATTAAGTCGTACAAGACGGTATATACCTACATGGAGATACTAATCCTATGAATACAATTGTTCTACACTATTCGGTAACGCATTCCTACTGAGTGCGTCAGCGACCTGGTTATCGGAACCTTTGATATAATTTATTTTAAATCGATACTCTTGCAAGAGTAAACTCCAGCGCATGATGCGGCCGTTTGAGTGTCTCACATTCCTAATATAGGCTAACGGACGGCGGTCGGTTCCTATTTGACATTCTTTACATATCAAGTACAGCTTAAATTTGTCTATGACCCAGATAATTGATAGAGCTATCTTTTCCCTAGTGGCATATCTCTTTTCGCGTGGTAATAATAGATGGCTAGCATATGCAACTGGATGACTCGTTCTGTCATCCACGTATTGAAGGAGTACACCTCCAATGCCCTTGTTGATCACGTCGGTCTTAACTCCAACGGATTTTTCCGGGTTGGGCAACTTAAAAATGGGGGCAGAAATGAACTTACTTTTGAGCTGATTAAAATGGGAAACAGCGACATCATTCCAACGTAAACGATCGGGGAAATTCTTTTCCTGAAGGGGGCATAGGGGGGCCAAAATTGCAGCGAAATTCGGAACAAATCGCTGATAGGGAGAAGCTGATCCTAGGATCGATCTTAATGGCTTCTTTGTAATCGGGATGGGCTTGTGGGCGATTGCCTTAATCTTGTTCTCGTGGGGACCTGACTTGCTTTGTCCTATTTTGAAACCCAAATATTTAATGGGTTCGTGGGCAAAATGGCATTTGCGGGGGCCAATGGTGAGGCCATTTTCGCGCAGTTGTTCGAAAAGAGCTAATAGGGTGGGTAAATGGTGATTCCATTTAATTAGTTCTTGGAGCTGACTCTTCTGACGTGGTGTCAGCTGCGCATCACTATCCAGGTCAGAGGGTTCTAAAGACTCGCCTGGTAGGGAAGGAGGAGGGTAATCGGCATCAGGTTGGATGCACACTGTCTGGATTACCTTAAGGGACTCCGCGGGGCAGTCCTCTTCAAGCGCCGATGCTTCGTCCAGTTCTACGAAGGTATCTCCATGGGCGCGTTGGGGGTTCTTTATTTCTTGGGGTCCAGGGACAGTCTCCGTGTCCTTGTCTGGGGCCTTATCACCTAAGGGTTTTAGTGAATTACATTCCTCTTTTTCTGTCCTAAAGTCCTGGTTAGGGGTCTCCGAGAAATCGGACGGTATCGGGGTTCTGATGGGGACGGGCTCCTGGGCTTTTTTCTTATCTCGGCCTTGAGGAAGGGCGGCCTGAAACACAGGGTCGAAACTTACTTGGGGGCTCTTTCCTATAAGTACGGAACAGAATTTTATTGGTGCTACAATGACTTCAGCCCAGCCATTATAATATTGACACTGCAGGTAACATCTAGCGACGGGAATCGGTTCGCCCGCCCAAGGTAGTCACGTACCACCGCAAATTTTTCGTGGTTAGAGGCCACTGGGAGGAGTTCGTCGGACACGATGAAGCACGAACATCCTGTGTCCCTGACGAGAGTCAATACTCGACAGCTGTCCACGCTGCCCTCCTCATATTTCAAAGTTCCCGCTGAACTTTTATTCCAAAAAAAATTTACCTGGTGGCCTGACGGAGGGGGAGAAGTTTCTGCTTGGGTCTGCACCACCGGGGGAGCCGGGGTCGCATTAATCTGGTGAACTTGGTTGCCTGGTCCGCTTTTAAGCCTAGAATTTTGGGGGCAATTCCAGCTCATGTGGTTTTCTACACCACAGGTGAAGCATATGGTTGGTCGCTTCGGGAAGAGAGATGGAGGAGAAGTCTTAACGGGAGGTTTGGAGTCCCGTTGTTGGTTTTGGGGAAAGAAGTTTTGGGGTTTTACGGGGCTCGGAAACTTTGTCAGCTTTCCTGGGAAGGGGCGCGAATCCGTCCTTCTTTCTTCTCGTTGGATTACTCTTTCCCGTTCCTCTCTTTCTCTTTCTTTTTCTACCTTTTTTCTTTGAACTTCTGCTTTAATCCGAGCTAATTCAATCTGATGGTCAGCTTGTCTTATCCGTTCCTCTCTTTCTTCCTTTTTTCTTTGCTCCTCTTGAATGTACTTAATTAGTTCTTTTCCGGAAAGTCCACAGGACTCTCCTTGCGCTTTAAAGATTTCGAACGGAGTCATCTTTGCACTTGGGGGCGCACTAGTCAACCAACTAAAATTCCTCGCAACAAGAATTATGCCTCTATAGAATTAGCCTACCTAAATATGGGCACTGACCTATTCGTACTTGGTTTCTCAATCTAAATAACCACTGACTAAAATCACGAAAAAACACAAACAAATTATTATAACCGTTCCTTGAGCTACTCCAGCTTCTTAAGTTTCAAAAAAAAGGGGATAGCAATCGTTAAAACAAAAGGGAACTACTATATTCTATTATTATAACGAATAACACTATGCTTTACTCGACTGAGACCAGTGTTTGCAAAGATATAGCGTTAAACCTTACACACCTGATACCAAATTAAATAGTATATATATATATGTCGTAGAATGACTCCCGACGATACTATATATAACACTATTCGTTGAGGGAACTTCCTTAATTATCTCTAGAGTGCGTTTTACTGTCTTGGCGGCCGATATTATGTATCTTCAAAATGCTTAAGAAGTGGAACTGAGCTCAAGGATAATAATATTGCTATCATTAATAAAATAGAGTTTTATTAATAATAAAACACAAAAACGGAAAATATTGACAAACAGAATGGAAAGGGTCGTGGAGACTCGGGCTAATCCAAGGATTTAAGGGATCAAAAAAAGGTAAAACAAATATGGAGTTAAAGAGATGGGATGGTTCGATAAACCATTTAAAGCACAGGATAGAATTGACTAATAAGGGATCAATACTCAAAAGGTGACGCTTGGCTTACGTAACTTCGTTAGGGTGCAGTCGAAGGTACTTGAAGGAATATTCGGTTCGCTGGCGAGTTCCAGCAGAAGGGGGGGGGGATGAAAGGATCCTGACGTGGCGTCTTGGGAAGGAGAACCGTTCTCGACGAACGGCTTGACGAACAATGGCTGTTCTAGGTTGTTCTCTTCTGAACAAAGGGGGGATGAGAACCGTCTCTTGTCTACGGGCTCAAGAACAATGGCTGTTCTAATGTTGTTCTCCTTTGAACAACAAAGGGGGTGAGAACCGTTTCTTGGCGAAAGGCTCAAAACGAACAATGGCTGTTCTAATACTGTTCTCCTCGAACAATAGGGGGAAGATGAGAACCGTTTCTTGGCGAAAGGCTCAAAACGAACAATGGCTGTTCTAATACTGTTCTCCTCGAACAATAGGGGGAAGATGAGAACCGTTTCTTGGCGAAGGGCTCAAAACGAACAATGGCTGTTCTAATACTGTTCTCCTCGAACAATAGGGGGCGGGGGATGAGAACCGTTTCTTGGCGAAGGGCTCAAAACGAACAATGGCTGTTCTAATACTGTTCTCCTCGAACAATAGGGGGAAGATGAGAACCGTTTCTTGGCGAAGGGCTCAAAACGAACAATGGCTGTTCTAATACTGTTCTCCTCGAACAATAGGGGGAAGATGAGAACCGTTTCTTGGCGAAGGGCTCAAAACGAACAATGGCTGTTCTAATACTGTTCTCCTTGAACAATAGGGGGGGGATGAGAACCGTTTCTTGGCGAAGGGCTCAAAACGAACAATGGCTCTTCTAATGTTGTTCTCCTTGAACAACAGGGGGGGATGCCTTGGGGACTTGACGTCACTAAAGGCTCGAACCTTTGGCACTCAAGGAATATTGTCCTCCTGGACAAGTGATGGTGAATCTCGAGGCCGAGGTCCCTTGGCGCACAAAGGGAGAGAGGGTCGTGGTGATGTTTCGCGACGAAAATCTGGATCTCCAATCTGATCTTAGTGGTAAAGAGTCCATATAAATAGCCAGGACATCTCCTTGGCGTGGGGGAAAATGGAGTGAAAGCTTGGAGGGAACGCACAGCTGGGCCGGAGAAAAATGCCTTATCTGTTCATAAGCCTAACTCGATCTGGCGAGGTCGGCGTATGGGGGCGAACGGGGGGACGATAACCTCCTTGTTTAAACATTGACGTCCGGCAGCTGTTGATAAGACTCCAAGCCTCGAATCGAAGATGCACGTGGGCCTCCTCGAGGTTTTAACTAATATAGGATAGGAGTTGAATTTAACACAGATTCAACTCGTTCTATCACACCCAGTTTAAATTCTGATTCAACTGCTTTTTCCCTTCTCATTTCATAAATCACTCAAAATATTTTCACAACCTACCAATCTTTAATCGTTTTCTTCTATAATCTTTCCTCAGTCTCTCCGCTTTTGCCGTCCACTAAAGGTGACTAATGTTTTTGTGTACCAATTAATTGCCCCAATTAGTATTTTATATTTATCCATATTTAAAGCATCTATATTTAGTGTCAACAGTTTTCAAATGATTTTTTTTACATTTTCAATTAATTAAATAATTTATTAGTAATGCTGTTTCATTAAGTGACTAATATCTGTGTCAACCAATAATTGCATCAACTAGTGTTATATTTATCCATATTTAAAGTACCCATAATTGATCCATATCTAAAGTTTCAATATTTTTCAAACGATTTTTCAAAATTTCAATTAACTAAATAATTTATTTCTAATCCTTGTGTGGATTATAATTTTCGTAATTTTTAAATAGTTCTAAATCTATCTTATAGACCAGAAGATGGGTAAGGTACCCGAAACGTTGTAGTTAATTAAATAAGAAATTTTACATGTCTCATTTTCGAATTTATCCACAACCTGAAAATAAGCCTTCTTAGAAGAACACCTATATGTATATATATATATATATATATATATATATATATATATATATATATATATATATATATATATATATATATATATATATATATATATATAAATATATATATAAATATATATATATATATATATATATATATATATATATATATATATATATATATATATATATATATGAAAACTTTGTCCAATACCATGGTGTATTTTGCCTTAGTTTATTTCATTTGCAAATTCTCCATTCTTCTAACTGTCTTTTTTATTCCATCTTGTAGATGGTAGATCACTTGTCCAGTATTCATCTCTCTTTTAAATGAATGGATTTGGTAAAAAAACAAACTAAATTGCTGAGTTTTCGATCTTATTCGATCATCTTTGGAGCGTGTTGATATGTTCTTGCCTCCTTTACTAATGAAATATGGAGTCAGAATCAGAGTGAATGAAAGAAATGAGATATTGAAAGAAAACAATTTTTAGGTGGTATTTATTCCACCTGGTTGATCATAACGTTAGAGAAAAAGAGCCAATCCGGTGAGTGAAATTTTGAAACAACTTCAATGTTTGATTCCAGCTTAACGCTTGACTATTGATGCCGGCCTTTCTTCGTCTATTAAAATGACTTCTAAGATGTTCAGGCTAGCTTTATTTCCCCTATTTTCATTTGAGTACGGGGTTGTCAACTAGAATCTCTCTCGTTAGATTGACGTTATGTTCGCTCTCCATATGATTTTTAGGTCTCCGCTTTGCAAATGCATCGGTTAATGTCTCGAAAGTGTGGTAGTTGTCATGCCAAGATATTTAGAGTTATTATAAAGCTTGCAGTCTTCATTGGGGCAGATGAACTCGTAAACTATGTTGGTTGTCTTGAGATTCGTCGAGTTTTGGCAGCTCTTGTCTTTCATAAGGATATTGTTGGCTTTATTATTTTATAGTATAAATCAGTTTAATTTTATCTATGTGGAAATGGAATAGAAGGTTTTTCATGTTTTAGAATTGCGTCTCTTAATGAAATAAATTGGCTATTTTACTTTGATGAAATTGCAGATAGGGTGGTTGATTTCATCCTGAACGAAAATTCAGTCAAAAGTTCTATAAGCTCGGAGAAAAAGAAAAGAAAGAACGAATACCTTAACAGATTTGTCATGTAATGAGTAGAAATGTATAGTAACCCTTTTAATATGTAGGTTTTCGATAGACTGACCACTGTATTCGAATATATAAAGGGTGGACTTTACGTCCAGAAACGGTAAGGAGTTATTCTGTTCCCATTCTACTTTGAATTTTATCGATGTAAAAAATTCAGTTTGTGAAAAAATTAATTGAAATTGGTATTATCTAATTGCCATGCCGAAAGGATGTCGTCTACATATCGAAACCAAATAAGTGGTGGAGGATTGATTCTGGAGAAAGGGACGTTTCATAGTTTCCCATAAAAGATTGCATAGAATAGGGGAAGGAGGGTTCTACATGCCTAGGCAGTAGTTTAGGCGGAAACCTTTATCTTCAGCTAAAAACACATTATCAGTTACACAAAAGCGCACTAATTTTGTAATTTTTGCGAGAGGTAAGGGTAGGTGAATATTTAGATTGGGAAGAAATCTTGATAAAACCTCAAGCGCTTCATCAACCGGGACTTTGGTGAACAAACTATTTACGTCAAACCTTAACAGTTTTCCCCAGTGAGGTCAGGTCTTTTAATTTTGGAGATAGGGGATAATTTGGATATAGATAATATTTTTTGTTTGATAAATCAGATTCAAATATAGTGATTTATTATTATTTTTACGCTGGATATATATCGCGTAAATGCGATATCTTCTAATATATATATATATATATATATATATATATATATTTATATATATATATATATATATATACTATATATATATATATATATATATATATATATATATATATATATATATATATATATATATATATATATATATATATATATATATATATATATATATACACTGCTATGACATGATGTCTGGAATTCTATCTGTTATATCCCAAAATACAATCAAGTATACAACAAAATTGCAAAAAATTCAAACAAATACTTACCTAAAAGCAATAAAAAAATTGACGATATCATTTCGTTGTTTTTCAGTTAATATCACTGTTTTGTAACCTGAAAAGAAATAGAAATTACCTGTAAATATCTATTCAATATAAATAGGTAAATATAAATTAAAATTTCTAATTTTTACCTAATTTTTCTCTCGACAAAAACAAACACTGACAAAGTTTGACAGAAGATATATTTTAGGTCATGACTTCTGTCAAGCTTTGTCATTATTTAAAAGTTCATGCAACTGAAAGTTGTTTTTTAAGCGCATTTTTTATTTTTTTGAAAGTACATGCAAGTAAAATTGTTTTTTAAGTGCACTTTTTACTTTTTGAAAGTTATGTAAGTAAAAGTTGTTTTTTAAGTTCAATTTTTTGAAAGTTGATGCAAGTGAAAGTTGTTTTTTAAGTAC
Organism: Ceratothoa steindachneri; assembly: GCA_963969495.1. Taxonomy (NCBI): domain Eukaryota; kingdom Metazoa; phylum Arthropoda; class Malacostraca; order Isopoda; family Cymothoidae; genus Ceratothoa; species Ceratothoa steindachneri. Next base: position 87,002,622 of record OZ018334.1, on the reverse strand, counting down.
ACTTTTTATTTTCGATCATAATTAAATGAAATGTTTCGAAGCATCTTGCTCCATCTTCAACTGTACAAATACTGACAAAGTTTCACCTAAAAAATATCTTCGTTACAACTTTGTCAGTGTTTGTATAGATGACAACGTACTAATAAATTACTATTAAAACGATCCTTCTCATAAAATCCTCTATCCTCTGCATTAGTTTATTAAATTTAATCTAAATTTTTAAGCATCCAGATATTTCTCTTTTTTATATTTGTAAGCATGTCGATATTTCTCTTTTTTATATTTGTAAGCATGGGATAATTCTCTTTTTTATATTTGTAAGCATGTCGATATTTCTCTTTTTTATATTTGTAAGCATGTTGATATTTCTCTTTTTTATATTTGTAAGCATGTCGATATTTTTCTTTTTTATATTTGTAATCATGTCTATGTTTCTCTTTTTTATATTTGTAAGCATGTCGATATTTCTCTTTTTTATATTTGTAAGCATGTCAATATTTCTCTTTTCTTCTTTTGATCATAGAAACAAAGGGAATTAATATTATTGGCCAGTGTAATAAAATTATGTATATACGCATTTGTACTCTAATACTTACAGTCCACTGTGTATAATCGCAAGGAAATAATAAATGGTTATTGCATTGATGTTTTCCCATGACTCAAATCACTTAAAAGTTCCTTTGATTGGCTAAATGAGGCTTCTGCCACTAGATGCCGCCACCCAGCGCCAAATTCAATGGCCGATTATATATCGTCAGGGTGAATAACCATGTGTTCCATGGTCATATGGCTAATTCCATGGCTCTAAATGGGTACAATTGAACTTTACTCCTTTTAAGAAAAAGCGACGGCCTAAACTGGCCCTTCGCCGCAAGTAAGAACAGTATATCTATGAAATGACCTCATAGCTATCTTGAAATTTCAAAACGACCTAATCTAAGGATTTAAACAGTGTATTGTGTGGTTAAAAAGAGGTTTTAAACTGGCTCAATGAAAATAGACGTCGATGTGGAGGAACAAAGTTGCTCGCGGATACGGAGAGAAAGATATTCTACCAGAAGGTGAGCAAAAACCTTTTGAATATGCTTGAGTTTAACGAAAGAACTCACATTAGCATTGGGGGAAAACTGCTTTATCTCAAGCTGTGTGAAATTATTTACACATGGCCGAATTACGAGGGTAAACGGCAAGAAGTAACCTTTAAATCAGTGAGGCGAATAGAGAGAAAAAGACTGGAATTGGCAAAGAAGCATTTTGTCCAATTTAATTCTGGATGTGAATTATGTTCATCCTCAAAAGCAAGTTAACTTAGCTTTAGAAGTCATTGCTGCAAAGCCATTTTGAGAAAGAAAGATATTGCCTTAGATCTTAAATGCACACTAGTTGCCTTAAATATGTACGGAGCCAGGAAGGATGTGGGTTTGCAGAGCCCGGACATGCGTTGGAAAGTTAGCCTTTAATGGTGGAATACTGAAGACAAGGAACTATATATATATATATAGATATTTTGCGGGATGATTTTTAAGAGGTGTAGACAAATTAGGGCTGCGTGAGTCCTAAATTTTTCAACAGGACAAAGTCGTTAGACATATTTCGCACGAAGAAGGGGAGCAGTTATTTACCTTCCCATCACCGTTAAAAATGGATCTAAATCAAATAAACGGGAATTTAAGGAATACAAAATAAAGCTCTCTATTTAATAACCAATACAAGAAGGAGAACAAAAGCAGACAAAGAGCTCTACATCAGCAAGCAAATATTGAACCGCTCAATATAACAATCAGGAAAAGGGCAGAAAATATCTGAAGGAAGATAAATTTTAAAGATATTTAATTGGACTTCAAAGGAGCCCCTCTTACCCCATCGAATAATTAATAAATAAAGTATTATGCCTCAGCTGACGTTCAAAAACTACAAGTCCTAATTTTTTGATGTGTGGAAAAAAAATCGGATTTGAGCGAGTTCGTGCTCACTCCTTTATGAGATGCTGTTATTTATTATCAATACTGTCTATTATAAACCTTATTAATTATCAAACCCATTTCCTTAGAGAACCCACAGAGGAGAATTCAGGTTAGCCCCCCCTAAAGTTTTATCCTGGATCCGCCATGATACACATATTTCATCGCAGTAGTGTATAAATAGTAGTATCTCTAATAATACTTCTATTTACATGTCATAATCAATTCAATTGGACGATATATTTTTTTCACTTCATATAGAAATAAAAGGAGGATAGTTAGGCCAAGTCCTGCAAATTACAGATGTCTTGGAAATCGAAGATGAAATTTTAAAGATATTTAATTGGGCTTCAAAGGAGCCTCTCTTACCCCATCGAATAGGTGAGCTACAATTAAGCAATTCCCCAATTAACAATAACAATGGCCAACAATGATTTTGCTACAGAAATGAGAAAGTAGTTTTCTATGGTTGTTTTTTTGCATAGATTACAAAAATGACCTTTATTTTTCATGAAATGACTTCAGTTTTTTGTAATCTGCACATTTAGTTTTTTATTAATATTAGATAATTCAGTATATTGAGGTATGAAGTATTTGTTATTATTTTTAGTTTATTTGATAAAAAGTACAAAGATAAGTGAAAACAAAAAGCATATTCATCAAAGGAAATTAATAATTCCTTTTAATACATTTCAGAGTGTGCTATTATAAAAATATATTTAAAAAAATAATGAAGATTTAAGATTTTTTCAAAATTGCTGAAATCTATACAATAGTCATATATTTTTAGAATATTTAGGCTTTTTTTTATGTACAACATCTTGTCTGTCTCTGTGAAGGGCCCAGCGGAAGTCAGCAAGTATTGCAGGACTCCATTTTCCTTTATAACGATTTTCTATAGTAATGGGTTGAGGAATAAGTTCTTGCGGTTTTATCAAATTTAGTCAATTATCATTAACAATTTTAGAAAAACTTCATTTTTAATTGATAACAATATGCAATTTAATCAATAATGTATTCTCCGTTGTTATTTACGACTTTTTCCTAACGTTCAACTAGTTTGTCGATGCCTCTGCAATAAAAATATCTGGACTTTGACTCGAAGAATTCTTCTAACCAGGAACTTAATTCCACATCAGTATTGAACGAAAGGCTGCTCAAATTGTTGAAGAGCGATCGGAACAGATGGAAATCCGATGGAGTCAAGTCTGGCGAATATGGAAGATGCGGCAGGATTTCCTAATTAAGCGTTTGGATGGCGTCTTTTATCATATTGGAAATGCGAGGATGAGCATTGTCGTGTTGCAGAAGGACTCCATAACGTCGATGAGGTCGCTTTTCACGAAAAGATTCGGCGAGTCGTTACATTTGTTTAACGTAGAGTTCTGCATTGACAATCTCGTTGTTCGCAACGAGCTCACAAAGAATGATGCCTTCGCAATCCTACCACACACACAGCATCGTCTTTCGCGGATGAAGTCCTTGTTTTAATCGCAGAAGTGTTTTTTTTATTGGGGCTAAGCCATTGTTTTCGATGGTTCATGTTGACATAAACACACCACTTTTCGTCGCCAGTGATAATGCGTGAAGAAATCTGTCCTTATATCCACCAGTAGCCTTGTGACAAGCAGGCAAACCTGCGGCAATCGTGGAGCGTTGAAGTTTGTTGCTTTCACTCAAAGCGTGTGGAACTCATGCTCCAAGTTTTTTAACTTTCCCCATCGAATGAAGGTACGAGTAATTGACTACAGTTTTCTGATCACACGACAATTGCACAGCCAATTCTCTAGTCGATTGACGAGGATTTTCATGGAGAAGTTCATTCAATCGATCTTCGTCCAACTTAATGGGGCGACCAGAACGTTCTTCTTCATTAAGATTGAAATGACCATTTTTGAAACGTGAAAACCACCATTGAGCTGTCCTTTCTGATAAAGCATTTTCTCCGTACACAGCACAAATATCACGACGAGCTTTGGCTGCGTTTGCATTGTTTTCGTCTCGATTGAAAATAAATAACAACAAGTGTCGAAAATGAGCCTTTCTTTCAACTTCACATTCCATTTTGAGGGTACAGAACAAAAATTAAATTAACACAACTTTTAAATAAACCGCAATGACTTATTACTCAACTTCAAGACGTAGCCTAAGCAAAAGCCTAATAGTCTATGATGTTAAGAGACGTAGCCTAACCTTTGCAAATTTTGCTCTCATTATTTATTATTGTTTATTAATATGTGCACAAATCAGGTCAACAAAAATTTAATCAACAGAGCATTAAAAAAAACGCAAGAACTTATTCCTCAACCTAATAGCAATATCTTGGTGGAATCTTTCACCATGCTCATTGCTGACGTCTGCTGGATTCTCTGGAAACAAAGAAAGATGAGAATGCAAAAACTGCACCTCAGGTGACATACTACATCCCAACTCATTATAAGACCTAATCAAATTCTGAACAAGAATGTGGTAATTTTCTGATTTGTGCCTTTCAAATAGACCATTACAATTCTAGCTCGCTCAATTTTACCTCAAACTCACTATCTACCATAAGTTGTCGAATCTGCGGCCCAACAAAGATTCGTTCTTCAATTTTAGCATAACTAATCTTGGGAAATTTTGTTTTTAAATGTAAAAAGGATGGCTGGTCATGCTTAAAGGCTTTCACAAATTGTTTCATTAAACTTAATTTTATGTGAAGTGGTAGCAAAGTTATGTTTTCCTTAGGAAGCAATGGTTCACGTATGACATTATTACAACCTACTTTTATCTCTTCTCTTAAAGGCCATTCTGAGCATATGTAATGGTCTCCCTGAGCTCTACTTTCCCACTGGCAGAAAGAACACACGAATTTTGTGTAGCCTGAATTCAAGCCATTTAAAATGGCTAATACCTTAATGTCAGGACAAATCAGCCATTTATGTTCAATGTATTTAATGCTTTTTAAAATGAAATCTAAATTCTCATAAGTTTCTTTCAAAGCAACAGAGTGAGCTACTGGTATCGATGGTAGTTTATTTCCATTATGCAGAAGCATGGCTTTAATACTCTATAAAGAAGCGTCAATAAAAAGCCTCCATTGACTGGGTTCATAATATATATCTAATTCTTCAAAGAGACGTGGAATATTATTACATTAGCATAAATTGTTGTCAAAGGAAAGTTTTTTGGAAATTGTTTGATCGAATGCGAAACTTAGTAATTCGAACATCGTCTGCTACTAAATTTCTTTCTTTAAGTCTTGAGGCCAGTAATTCACTCTATTGCTTTGTTAAGTTTAGATCTCTTACAAGATCATCTATATCAAGTTGTGAGAAAGATTTTGGAGTAGTATCAACAGTTTCAGGAACATAAATTTCAGTTTCTGGTTCATATGATGCCATATTTGATTCATCAGAGTTAGACAAAACAATCTCTGCAGGTGGTTCAGGTACTGGAATGTCTTTTGAGTGAGGTATAGGCCGAATAGCATATCTAAGGTGGGGATATACCATAGCTGAAGAGCACTTCGTTGTTTTACCTAAAAGTATGGAAATTACAAGGCGTGGTCAATAGGTTTTGCGAATCGGTAGGGCAAAACAGAGGAATGGGAATGGCTGTTTGTGGGGGTGTTAGGATAAGTTATGACAAGTCATGACCAGCAGCCACACGCTCCTGCCTCGTCTATTTAAGAAGCAGTAGCTGATCGAAGATCGTCAGTCACAAATTTTTCAACAATAGAGAAGGTTGAGCACCACGCAGTGAGCAAATCTTTGACTAAGGAAGGCAAGAATGCAAAAGAGACCCATGAACGCATGGTTGCAGTGTACACCGACACCACCCCTTCCTATGCAACCATTTCTCGCTGGAATAGGGAGTTCCACCATGGTCGTGAGTCCCTTGAAGATGACCCCCGTCCAGGACGCTCGTCAGACGTTACCAACGAGAACAATGTGACCCGTGTGAAGAGGATGATCCTCGAAAATCAACGGGTGTAAGTCGAAGAAATCAAGCGAGAACTTGGAATATCACATGGAAGTGTTATTAACATCATCCACGACAATTTGGTCATTACCAAGGTCTGTGCCCGTTGGGTCCCTAGAAACCTCACGCCCCATGATCGACTTCAACGTCGTCAAAGTCCACAAGGCCAGAGTTGCACAAACTGCCCTGTGCGAGTGCAGATTCGAGGAGCTCAACCATCCCACCTACAGTCCAGATCTGGCTCCCAGCGACTACTTTTTATTCCGCCAGTTCAAGACTGCACTGCGTGGACGTCGGTTTGGGGACGATGAAGATGTCCAGCTCGCCGTCCAGGAGTGGATTGAACAGCAGTTGGGAGATTTCTGGTTGTCGGGAATTCGAAGCCTCAGGGACAAGTAGCGCAAGTGCATTGAAGTCGAGGGTAGTTATATTGAAAAATAATAAAACCCTTTTCCTCATAGCTCGTTTCCTTATATCCGAATTGCAAAACTTATTGACTGCCCCTCGTATATGCATAAAATTTAAAGTTATGTACATATGTGTGATTACACTAAAGTGGTTCTAAACTTAATTAATTTTATATTCTTAAAAAACAATATTACAGTATACTACTTTAAAATATAGGTACAGTGGACAATAAACAATCACTTTCTTTGTATGTCTACCAAACAGAAATAGCAGTCAGTGGCATGATCTTGGGGCTCTTACCATACCATTGGAACAAATTAAAGGCTTTCATTTCCCCTTTAGACAATTTTGACAAAGAATTAAAGCATGTCGTGCAACAGATATGTGGTGCTCATGGTTTATTTTGGTCACCAATTTTACATCCAAAATACAAATTATATAGTTTTTTCACTAGAGAAGTAATTTTAATTTTGTTAGACAGTGTAATTTACATAATCACAAGCTTATAATTACCACGGGGAATCGTTTAGTTTAAACTAATTTATCCCTATAGGGTAAAGTTCTCTAAAAAGGTCTAAAGATAGACTAAATAAATATATACAATGTTTTCCCCCCTCAAACTTAGAGCGAAAACTAACGAGGTTAATTCTCTCAGAATGCTTTTAAGGAGAAATCTGTAAAGAAGCAGTGAAGTTAGAGGAACAGAAAATGTGTAAAAGAGAGCTTCAGATCATCCTACAGGCATTGAGTCCTATGGACAACCTGTAATTGTTGGGGCTTGGAAGGTGCACTTAACTTAAGATATCGGTCACAGCAAGATGGCCCATGGTACAACTGTCATCATTCTGTGGGTGGGTATAGTAAAAAAGAGAAAGAGTAGGAAGAGTATAGGAATGTTAAAAACTGTCGTAGAATTCTTTCTAATAAAAACCCTACTAACCTGACACCACTTTTATAATAGTGTCGAAGAATTACCCTCTTTTTGTTCTATCCTAAGAGTGCTAAGAGTGTCTAATATATAATGATATCTGAATATCTTAACGAACAGAGCCGTTCCGAAACACGTAAGGATATAAAAGAAACAACACTAATTTCCAAAATAAACTTATATTTTAACTTCATTAATTGAATACACAACGTTTAAACATTAACTACGGCAATACTCGGAAAATTATTATATACAAGAATCAATTAAATTAGTTTACCCACAAAAATTATTTAATTTCTCTACACACAACAATAATATAAGAATTAGGCTTACGGACTTATCTGGAGTTTAAAGGGCCTCAGAAATGTTATTGACTCACGACGCGTGCCGTCTTGCCCGATGTAGCTGGGCAAAATCACACGGTTGTTTTGGCGAGGGTGGCAGCTGGGGGATCCACACGTTTTTCCGGGGGGGGGGGGGTCTTCAAGGACGAGAACAAATACGGTGCTTTATGCAACACCTAGGCAGTCGTGGTCTCTCTGGCGAGAGTAAGTCGAACTTGGTTCTTAAATCAAGTTAACTTGGAGGGCGGTGTGACCACCGAGTAACGAGCTCAAAGAGGAGCTTTTCTCCTTCGTTACTTATTTCCTTATGGACGAGGACTGAACTCGAGGAGGGTCTTCTTCAAGGGCAAGGATCGATGAGACGGGGTTTCTCTGACGAGAATAAGTTACTTAAAGTTTGGTTTGGTAACCAAGGAACTAGCTCGAGGATGAGCTTCTTCTTAGTTCCAGTCTTCTTCAAGGGTGAGTATAACGGAGGGGGATTACTTTGGCGAGAATAATTTAAACTTGGTTCCTTACCAAGTTAACTTAGGAGTTCGGTGTGGCCACCGAATAACGGGCTCGAGGGGGAGCCTTTTCCTTCTTCTTTTCTTAATTCCTCAAGAACGAAGAATACCCCTGGTGTTTAAGGTGCACCAGGATATGAGGAGTCTCTCTGGCGAGGGAAAGTTGAACTTAACAAAGTTAACTTAACGTTTGGTTTGATAACCAGGGACTTAGCTCGAAGATGAGCTTCTTCTTAGCCCCTTAAGGTAGGTAGCCCTGCCTCACTTGCAGGGTACTTCTTGGTCTGGCGAGCCAAGTACTCTACCCCTCCAGTCTCGGTAGTTCGGTTTGATCCGAAGACTTCGTCACCTAGAGACTGACGTATACTACCCCGATTTTCCTCAGAGTTCCTCATTTAAACCTCGTCACCCCACTGGGGTAGTGGTAAGAAGGGGAGGGGCTTGAGGACGGCCCCAGGAGAGTTCTTTTTCCAAACGGTTATTCCCACGAAGTCAAACATCGGCTCCTCGTTAGCCTTCGAGATTGGGAGAAACACGTCTCCAATTTCTTATATGACGTGAAACTGGATCTCACTCTCCTGGGGGAGATCTTACATTTTGACCTTTAAGTCTTTCATGGCACCGAGTTGAGTGACGCTGTGGTCACGCTCTTGGCCCACCGATGCCTGGGTCGGATGCCTTTGCGGTAACCGCCTTGTGACTGCACCAAGAGTGCACGGGGGGAGGGGGAGGGAAAGTGACGATTCCCCTAGAAAAACTACTAGCCCAACTAGACTAAAGAAGGGGGAGGGGTGAACCAGCCACCACCCTACCAGGCCCAGACAAGGAAGAGTGGACGAAGGCTGGTTGGCTACCAGCAGAATCTCTTCCAAATGCGTATCAAACTAGGACGTCCTTTACTTAAAGTTTAGAAGATTCAATCACTCTTTTACTAAAATGTCAGCAGAAAAACTTGCATCTTAGGACCAAAACGCGAAGTTTTACGCAACAATTGAATGATAATCCAAGCAAGGATGTCCCAAACGAAGATACTGAAGAGAGAACCCCGTAGATGCAACACATTTATTATTATTCGATGCGACGAAGCTCATCGTTCGGAGAAAGAATAGTTTTTGAAAAGATTCTACTCAATCTTTCATTCAATTTCTTATGGTTGAATTACAGTAACTTTACAGAAGTCGCGATTACCAAAGGTATTTTCCGACCTAAATATTAATTAAAAGTAAATAATCATTTATATATAACAGTAAAGCAATAACCTTAAACTAGATTGCTACGAAATCGGTTTTGGAGTTAAAGAACACAAGGTTCTTTATCCAAGAACCTAATATTCTATGTAGAATATTAAGAATAGCTTATAATAATAATAATTTCATTCTTTAGTGATGGGCAATTTTGTTTGATGACATATTTTCAAAGTGCAATATACAGTTTAAAAAATTTTAGTGAATGAGGAGATATTGCCATCCGGGGGGCAGGGTTAAGGATTTGGCCGATTCATTCCACCATATTATGAATGGATCTTTCCGAGAAACCGTATATCTTTGCATGAAGGAAGTGATGAGAAAGCTGAAGGAAAAGCCTATTTTACTAAGAATATGTGCGGCGAATCTTTTGTTTTGGAAGCACTTCTGGTGAGAATAAAGGGGTGGGATGCAGTTCGTCAATCTTAGGGGGAAATTTTATAAGCGCATTGAGTTCCCCTCGAAAGAAGAGTTCCGGCTGAACGGGGTGGGTTCAGAGAGACTGGCAAAGATTTTAAATAATTTTTGATTGATTTTCCGAATGACTGCATAAAAAGACAAGATCACATAGGAGAGCGATGATCGCAACAACGTGATAATACAAACAAAGTTGTAGGAATCTAACATGGAATTTTTCGAATGCGGTTTGCGAAAGAGGATAGATGAATTGGAAAGATTATGAGGCCCATTTCTGGTCTCAATTCCTGGAAAATAACATTGTAATATTGGACTGTGTCCAGCATCGAGCGATGAAATTAATTCCTGAACTTAGAAAAAGATCGTCTTTAGAAAGGCAGATGCACCTCAATTTGCCTTCACTGAGAGGTCGGCCTCTGTGCAGCCAGCTTTTTGAAGTATTTAGAAAAACTAAACTGGTTTACTAATATGAATTATAATTCAATATCTGAGTTAGATAGCCAAGTGGCAAATAAAAATAAGTCTCAAGATAATAAGCAAAAGATTTAACAATACACTAAGACTGCCATAGAATGCACTGCTATAAATATTTTTAAGAATAAAATCGATATTACATCAAAATATGACCTTGACGAAATAAAAGCTGTGAAACTGATTCTTTATCCATATCCTCTTTTCCTTTGCCTATCTTTTCCTCCTATTTTTACAGTTAACATCGCCTGTATCTAGTGACTTTGCCGGGTATTGATTCTATAATTGTTTAACAATGTGAAATTATTGTTGGCAGGCAAACGCTACAGAACTACCAACATGAAAGCAAGATGACGTTCCCTTTCGCAGCATGAATCAAAACAAGTTTATTATTTCAGAGTTAAAATGAAAGAATACTGAGGTAAATTCATGGGAATACGTTAACCTTTTAACCTAAATGTTAATCAATTTAAGAAATAGGAATATAAAACTAAGGATCTTGAATTAAGAATATACCAAATCTGATGAATCAGAGTAAGATGAAAAAATGAAAATAAATTAGTCTAGGCATAAGAGTTAAAAGGGCAAAGAGTTTTAGGAGAGCGGGGACGACGCGGTAGATAAATATGAGGTTTATACTCCATCGACTAGATTACTTTTAAGCATTTTGGGGAAGTCTATTCCAGATGTCAACACCTTGATAGTTAACACAGCGCTTTTTCATCGTAGGAGGATAGTTTGATTTTGAGATTGTAAGACCTTTGAGCCTCAAACCGGGGTATCCATTTCTCGAAGCCAAAAAATACGAGAATAGGAGAGAGGAAAATTTGTATATTTTATCTGGGATTCACAAGTTTTTATTAACAAAATTGGTGAGACAGTGGAACGAATAAGAGCCTCTGAAGTAGTGTGTGTACGTGTGCAAGAAAATTATTATTTGCAAATAATTGAATAGTCCTATTTTGTAACATAAAGATAAGGTTAAGATACCGTTGGGATTCAGTACCGCAGGTTGCAAGTCCATAAGAGAGGTGAGAGTTAGTGATCGTAAGTTAGAGGGTGCGAGGGGGATATACAGCTAATGAAGTTTAATCCAATATGACTTATATGTGTTATAATGATTTTACTCATAATTCTTGTGTAAATCCTTCTAATAACTGTAAAATCTTGAGTAATTTGGTTATATTTGGCACTTTAACATGCTGGCAACTATCACTTGGTAGAGTTAACAGTTAACTATGTCTTGTTTCACCAACCACCTCATTGATTGTGTAGATAGAATGGTATAGGAAAAGGGGCGATGGAAAAGAAAAGTAGCATGATTAAGTTGTTGGACGTCTTCCTGCGTCGCCGTATGACCGTTGGCGAGCGGCGAATCCACTGCGCCATCCTGAGTCTCAAAAAGAATGATTAAAATGAAGCTTTTAAACCGCTCGCTTGCACTTCTCAGCACATTACAATAGCAATGTTCAACAAAGTATTGAAAACTTTGTAAAACTTGAGTTATTGAGGATTACTGATTCAGAGTGACAAGTTTAAAGTTGGCATTTAATTTAGAGATGGTAATTATCCTAAGAATCTTACTTGGCACTTGGCATATGGCTGTTATAGATAAACTACCTTGAAATTTTGAAATCACCCCTGCTGTTTTTAAAGTTAATAAATAATTATATATAAAGGAATATATAATTATATATATATATATTATATATTATATATATATATATATATATATATATATATATATATATATATATATATATATATATATATATAAAATTATCATTCTGGCTTGTGCTCAGCAGTTAGTTAATATGAATTTTAAAAGAATTCTTTAAGCCTCTATATTCTTTAACATATATTAAATGAGCATTTCTGCAGATAAAATAGTCTGCTTGCTATTTATAGAAATATATATTTTTTTCTTTTTAAAGAAGCTTATCAATGTGTTCCTTATCGCTATTTCTCTATAGTTTTTGACTCTAAATTAAATCCCTTTCTTTTATATTATATTTTGTAACATTATATATTTAATTATCTATTTGATATTACATCCAAAGTCCTGAGCAATCAGATTCATGCGGATAATCTAATTTTTCTGCGCCCTCCTCAGATCATCTTATTAATGTATCACATGAGCTGATGCTAGAATGAAGCAGGCAAGCTTCTTGCTTCATGAGTAGAAGACTAACAGAATAAGGTCAAGTATTTATTAAACGAATATGAAACTTTCTTTGATATGGTATTTGAAAAGGTTTTAAGTTAGTTCTATGATACTACAAACGAATCTCTTAAACTTAATACCGTGCAATTTGATCCTGAAGAAAACACAAAGCATTCCAGTTTAATCCAAGTATCATCTGTCTCTGACCTAAAGTGTGTTTTCTCGTGTAATTATAATAGGGAAACTAATTATTAAACAAGTGTGGGTTGTTAGCATGGATTGATTGAGTTGCTTGGAGTAGCCAGCACAGCCAAGGTTTCTTCTCAACACTTAAGTTGTGGTATTCTGTGATGCACCTAAGCTGCCCTATGAAGGCGCATTTATAATAATGAACTTAATAATTGTAATATTTTGTTCTCTAAGCCTAAGTAAATTTTCCCATCAAATCAAAGTTACTGAAAACACTGAAATATTCTTCTATCTTCTAAGCTTTTAAGTTTTAAGAATGTTTTAGAACCATTGTGTAAATCTTCTCTGTCTGGCATAGTGTTTGCTGTCGATGGCCGGTTAGTTTTATACTTGTTATTGAGTAATAAAGCTAATTATAAGTGTATCTTTGTTAATAATCGTATTTTAAATAGTTTAGCGGAACATTAGGTTGTGGTTTAATGGTCCCTGCTCGATGCCATTGAGATCTGAAAAATATATGACCTTCTGGTAAATTAGGTTGTATAGGGTCTTTCAATAAGGTCGCTCGATTTTTAAATGTAAATAAAACAAGTTGTTTGGGATATTCGCATTCAATTTATTTTAAATTTGAAAGTACATTTTATGGCATTCAGTGCGGAATATGACGTCGTTCAAATGTCCGCCGCGGCTTTGCTTAGTGAAACGTACTAGGGAAGCCCAATTTTCGATCACTTTATCGCATAAATCTGGCTGAACTTGCTGGATGGTGTTCGTTATGTTGACTTTGAGGACATCAACTGTTTGTGGATTATTCGCATAGACCTGCGATTTAGGTAGCACCAAAGAAAGTAGTCTAATGGCGTTAAATCGCATGATCTCGGTGGCCAGTTGACGTCGCCGCCGCGCGAGATGACCCTACCCTTTAATCGGTGGTGCAAAATGTCTATCGTTGCGTGCGCAGTGTGGCACGTAGCGCCTTCCTGTTAGAACCACATGTCGTCATTATCCATATCAGGCATATGATCCAGTTGAGGCCACAAGAAGTTGCTTATCATCGATCTGTAGGTCCCACCGTTGACGGTTATGGCAATCCCATCTTCGTTCTCCAAAAAATACGGACCAATGATACTGTTAGACGAAAATCCGCACCAAACAGTGACCTTGTTGGATGCAATTGGTGCTGATGTATCTCATGTGGATTGTTTTCGTCCGAAATCTAACAATTTTGCTTGTTCACTTCACAAATCCATTCATCCAAAAAAGGACCTCGTCGCTGAAGATGATATATTGGGGGAAATTTGGGGCAACTTCCAACTGCTCTAGAGCCCAATCAGCAAACACACGGCGTTTTCTATGGTTGTTTACCTTAGGTTTCCGGGTAAGTTGGATTTTGTACGCATAATTCGCCAAACTGAAGTCGCAGAAAGGCCAAGTTATTGTAAACGACGAGAAATTGACTGCCTCGGATCTTCCCGTACACTCTCATTTACGGTAGCGATGTTTTTAGCAGACTTTGCGCTTCGGCGACGTACAGGTGTTGGCTGATTGTTGATCGACCCTTTTGCCTCAAATTTGGCCATCAAGCGTCGAACAGTGGACTCAGCAGGACGATTGTGGCGAGAGAAGAAATCACGTAATGCGCGGAACGTTTGTCGAAGGGAGCACTGATTTTGATAATAACATTTGATGATTTGCAAACGCTGTGCAATGCTATAACCTTCGAATGTTACTTGCCTAGTACTACTGAACAGCTCACAGTGAGGTTGCTAAATGTTGCTTTAACAACATGGCCACTATTGCGTGACAAAGCTCGAGCGTCCTTGTTGAAAGACCCTTTATTTCCCAAAATATCCAAGTTGCTCTTGTATCTATCACATGATTAAAACTGTTAATTTTCTGAAACTGATTGAAAGCCTATCTTTGATATAAACAAGTATTGTAACTATAAAACAAACTAGTAAGAGTTAAAAGTAAAATATTTACTGTAATTAATAAAATAAGAAAAGGTAGTGTAGATCCTGGATTCAGACTAGAAAGTACTAGGTATTATAACACTGGTCTGCGTCAAAAATGTACCTTAGGTTTTTTGTAGTGTTTCTTAATAAAATTGACCTCCTAAATCCAAATATGGCATCCGTTTTCTCTATCACCTCCAGTTTTTGCGATACAGGGGGTGATAATAATTTTATAGTTTATACATGTCCTATATTACATCAAAATTCCCATAGTTTTTGCACTACTGTATTCGCAGTAAATTTTGTGTACATTTTAAGCAATTATGTTAATAAGTATAAATTTTGCTGGTTATAAATTGCTCAGCATTGTAATAATTAGAATAATAATAATAATAGTAATTAAGTTAAAAATGAACAGAAAATGTAAGAATAGCTCCGACAGATTTTGCTAAGTTTGCGGCAAAGGGAATTTTCCCGAGCATCAAAGTACAATCCCTCCTGTAATTAAATCTTTGTATATTCATATCTTGGAGTAAGGCTAAGAGATCTAGATAAAAGTTTGGCCCTACTTATCTGCTGCAAGGTATGCTACGTAAGTTTAAGACGCTGGATTCAGGGCGAACAGAAGTCTCTCTCTTTTGGTGTTCCCAAGGTGTAGAGAGAGGGCAAGGACCACACTACGGACTGCTATTTTTGCATGACAAATCTTAAAGGTGAGCATTGGATCAAGTATTTAAGCTTTCTGTATTATAATGGCTCCTGAAAATCTCATTATTAAGCATAGAATGAGCATAAAATTAAAAACTAACAGTTCACTTCAGCATGAACATATCTTTTATTAAACATTTATGTACTATCTGCAACTCCAAATCAATTCCTTTATGTAATATGCAATTATATTTTCCACAGGTATAAATAAGAATAATAAACATAGTGTGGCATATGCCGATGTTCCTTCTGCCATCAAACCCCTGCCCCATGGTCCAGGGATTCCTATACTTTCTCCCCCTGAACATATAAAGGTCCATGAAGAGATTAATATGGAAGTTGATCAAGATTATGGAACATCTGAGTCTTATCAGGTTTCCACACATGATATGGTCGCAAGACCATTCACTCAAGTTTAGTGAAATGACCTGACCATGGAAATGGGGCTCTCAAAGGAGAATGCACAACTTCTTGGCTTTCGACTTCGTGAAAGTAATATTCTTGCTAAAGAAACAGCATTTTGGGGGATACAGAAATAGAGAACAAGAGTTTCGAAGCTATTTTTTACAGCATTCTTCTATCTCCTTAGTATACTGCGCCAATATTAAAGGACTTGTTGAGGCCCTTGGAATTTCCTACAACCCATTAGAATGGAGACTTTTCATAGATTCCTCCAGTAGAAGTTTAAAAGCTGTGTTACTGAATATTGGTAACAAGCTAGCTTCCGTTCCTATAGGCCATTTAATCCAACTTACTGAAAGTTATGAAAATATGAAAAAAATTGCTGGATGCAATAAATTACTCTAGCTATAAGTGGAGGATATGTGGTGACTTAAAGTTAAGATCATTTTACACTTGGCACTTTTAAGCTCTTTGATATTGACATTTTAATTTTTAATTGTTAATACTTGTATACACCTTTTGGTCAACTTACATTTTACAAGAATGCGAATTTTTAAATCATGAGTCATTTTTTAGTTATAATTTTTTGGTGAAGTGTGACCCTATAGGTTAATGCACCCTTTTGGGTTAATGGGTAATTATCCTTATCCAGAAGGTATACAACATAACTCAATAAACTTAAAATAAGATGTACATATATCCAATTAGTTCCAATACAATAATTTAATGCATCTGCATACAGGATATTTCCGTACATATTGATATTCTTATTGTTTTAAGAAATATTACTTTGAATTTTTTTTTAGAAATATTACACTTTGAATTTACATACCCTGCTAAATTTCTGTTCAGGTAGTGTCTCTTATACTCGAGATATAAACAGGCTACACGAAGCGTCCCTGTTTCCTATGCTTATGGAACAGTCGTGCAGATAATATGCACAATGAGAAGAAGGTTTGGCCTCCAGGAGCATTTCGAATTGGATCAAACAATGTGATAGCTGAACCTTTAGTGCCTCCTCACAAAATACTGCTTTCTTCACTGCATATAAAGCTTGGCATAGTGAAGAATTATGTCAAAACCCTTAATAAAGAAGGCCAAGCTTTTAAATTTATTTTTCAAAAGTTTCCACAAATCAGTGACGCTAAGCTCCATGCGGGAATTTTTGATGGCCCTCAGATCAGGATCTTGATGAGAGATCATCAGTTTGAGGCATCAGTGACGGGCAAAGAAAAAGATGCCTGGAAAGCTTTCTAAGCTCTAGTTAACAATTTTCAAGGCAAAAAAAAGAAGCCCAGAATATGTTACCCTGGTCAATCAGCGCCTAACAAGTCTCAAACATTTTTGAGCTCGAATGTAAATACAGATACACTTCTTAGAGTCCTATCTGGATTATTTTCCAGACAGCTGCGGCGATTACAGTGAAGAACATGGGGAAAGATTCCACCAGGAGATAAAAACAATGGAATCCAGGTACCAGGGTAAATGGGACGTAAACATGCTTGCTGACTACTGTTGGTGTTTGAAGCGTGATACACCCGATGAGAGGCACAAACTAAAATCGTTAAGGGCGTCTTTTCTTGGAAATTAGAATTATTTTCTTTATTATGTTGCATTCTTTATTCCTTTGTTTTATTAAAAGGATTATAGTTTACATATGTTTATTCTTGTTTCTATGATATAACAATAATAATGCATTATTAGATAAAAGTTTGTGAAAAAACAAATTCAGGAAAAATGAGGTAATCTCAATGAAAATGGTGTATGCTGTGCTGAGAAAATCTGACCTGATTGAACAAAAATGCATTCATTTTTGAGCTCAGGAAGTTTGATTGATTAAGAAACCACAAATAAATCCTGAAGAACATAAATGTTTTTTTTCAAACGCAGGCCTGTGTAATTAATAGAAAAGAAAAGGTAATATAGGTCCTGGACTGCATGCTAGAAATTACTAGTTTAGTGATATTTTCAGATATAAAGAATAAATGACCTTATGATAAATTAAGTTTATTTCTGAAAATATCCAAGTTGCTCTTGAATCTTTTCACATGATTAAACTGTTAACTCTTCTGAGACTGATTTAAAGACTATCTGAGATATGAACAAGTATACTAATTATAAAAAAAATAATAAGTGTTACCATTAAAATATTGACTGTAATTAATAAAATAAGAGAAGGTAATGTAGATCTTAGACTGCAAGCAGAAAGTAGAAAGTATTAGGTAAAATTGCTGTGTATTTACAAAGAGGAACAATTATTTTTGTCTAGAAAGTTTGGCAATACTTCAGTCCAAGTTCATCCTATTGTTAATAAGTTTAACTTGTTTTAGATGAAAATGGTTTATTGTGGTCTAGATGACGCATTTTTAATTAGGAAGTTAAAAATCCTGGTTTATTGCCATAACACCACCATTTTACAGCACTTGAAGTTTGTGAATCTCATTTTTGATGCACGTATCTTGGAGTACCAACTAAAGTAAGTTGGATCAGCCGGCAGGGATTCTAGATGCCGCAAGCTCGTTCAGTGTTATTTTACGTACTTAATAAGTATTTTTATGCGTACAAAATGAATGCTTTTTTCTTTAACTTCCCGGATATGACAAAACTACCAAAACGGAAACTTCACTTTTCGATCACCCTTTCTCGATAATGATATTGATTATACAGAACATTTTTGGTTTACAGAACTAAACAGTGGTATTAATATTGAAGTTTATATATTTAGGTTTACTTGAATGAATATTGTGGCTGTGTAATTAGAATTTCTTAAGCTTCTCTTAGATTTGATACCCTATATAGGATTCCCGAGGTTGTCCATAGTGACAACGATAAAAGCTTTGTTGCTGGAGGGGGAAGGGATCTATTAGAACACGCTATCATTTCTTCGGAGTTAACTGAATATTTTAAGTGTGACGATCAAACATTCGACTTTCCCCTAATAATCTGCCTGGGTATGAGATAACTGAAAGCGACTCATCAAAGTAAAAAAAAAGAGTTGCTTCTATAAATCTCTGAGAGGTTAAAAATTTCCTACTTTGTCATGTTGGATTTACTACGCCTCTCATGCACTGAAGCAGGGATAAGAAACTTAAAATTACTACACATACAGTCGAAGGCAAAATTTTGAGACTACTATACTTTTTCGTATAAACAAATTTATAAACAAAATCAAACGTTGCATTTTGATTTAGGATCTTTGTATTAAGATTTGAAGGTGAAACATGCAAACATTTAGGGACTCAATGTATTTTATTAATAAATACAGTCAGGTGATGCACGCGGTAAATATTTACAATGATGTTCTTGTTCTTCAGGACTGTTTCAATTCTTTTCAGCAAGCTGAAGACAAAATTTGTCATGATAGTGTCTCTCTCTCTCTCTCTCTCTCTCTCTCTCTCTCTCTCTCTCTTTACCTCTCTCTCTCTCTATCTCTCTCTCTCCCTCTCTCTTCTCTCTCTCGTAGCTTGATTAATATTACTCCAATTTTGTTCGATAAGACCCGCAACTTCTCACATAGGATGGCTTCTGTTTATCAACCGTCAGTTGGAATATCGACTACAAATTCTCTATATGACGATTTTCCAGGCTAATGCCTCAAAAGTTCGATTTCATTTGCAGCCAAGATCTTTGTTATTGCTTTTGTTTCGGGACGAGGTGCACCAACAATGCTGATAAATATAGTTATGATCTTCAAACTTTCCTAAATTTGAGGGACAAAGGTGATGATGAGGACCATAGTTACTATTTTGAGTTCACGATATTGTTCTTAGGCAAAACTCTTAGTGCTCCAGTTGCCTTAGAGGAGAAGCAACCCCAGAAATAGTGTCCGGATTTTTCACCGTCGACACAATACCCTAAAAACGCTCTCCTTTTCTCCCTTAACGAGGGATCTTTCAGAAGCTCCAAACAGGCAGATTAAAGACTCATCAGAGAATATACCTTTGTGCACTCTGTAACAGTCCATTCTTGTCGTGGTATCGTAGGTGTATACCTTAGCAGCCGTAAAAGCAATTACACTCTCATGGCAGGCGGCCGAAACATGACCGGCTGTGTGGAGCTAATGAAGTAGGACAGTAAGTCTTCCCTGGGTTCGAGAGAGTTTGAAAGGATTTAAGCTAGATGAATGCCTAATTGTTGGCCGGGGAGTTTTTTAAATGCCAAGTTTCATTCAAGGTTATTAAAAGATTAAAACCCAAAATAAAGGTTTATTTACAATAGAAAGAAGATACATATGGAAATATACACATGAAGATAAATTGAAAAATAATGTTGGGATCAAAGGAAATAATAACTTAATGACTAAAGATACAATCATGGAATAAATGCTTGACTCGATCAGAAAGGAAAATAATGACTTGCCTCTTGGTGAGGGGGGGGGGAGGAACCAAAGCTATGATTCTTACGGGGTAAGATAATCTTGCAGCACGAGGAAAGTAATGTCAACGGCCGGATTGGATTACCTCCGGCACGAATGAGGTAATCTTGAAGGTGAGGTGAGATATTCTTAAACTCGGGGCGAGATGCTCTTGGATGGGAAAATAAGTAATCTCGAACGAGGGGGCGTAGAAATCTTGAAAATGGGATGAGATGAGTAGGTCACCTAATTCTCCGAAGAAATGCCGCTTCGCGAATTTGCCTATTAAATGTGGCCAAATTTGACGGCAATTTGTCTAGCCGTCGAAACCTTCTAACTCCGAGGTTCGACTCGAGACGAGGGGTGTGTATCTCCGCCAAAAGCTGGCGGTACCTCTCTCTCGAGTAAAGGGAGAGCTCAGATTTAATACTCCGTCGGCATGCTCGCTAGAAGGCCTCCAGGGAATGGCAGTTTCGGGGAAACATAGTGGTACCGTTCTTCGTCTACCAAGACGAGCTAATGCCTTGGAAAGACGCTCGTTATGGCGGAGATCCTGGTTTAAAGGCATGGAAGTTAGCTGAATACTCGTGTCTGCGGAGAATTAGTATGTCCGCGGGGCATGGGGTTCTCGTTGAAGGCGTCTCAGCGGGGGATCGGCCGGCTTAAGCAAATACTGCTGTGGAAAGTCGCGTTGGTTGTTCTTACGTGGGAATATCTTTGTTTCCTCGCTTTTGGGAATCCTGCTTAAGATAAAGTGGCCTCTTCTCAAAGGAAAGAGGGGCTCAATGTGGTCCTTCGAGGTCGTCCTTTCACAATTCTTTATATTTCAACAAAAGTGGAACCAATCTGAAAGGTACTTCTTGGTGGGATGCGGCTCCTTGTCAGCCCTTCTCGAAATAAGTCAAATTGAGACCTTTTTCAAAGCATTACCGCCTCTTTGTACTCGCTAAAGCATTTAAACCTGCTTCTTTCTAATCCTGAGTGAGCTGGGAGCTGAAAGGAACCCGATTCTCGAGCTGAGATCTTACCAGGAGGCAATTTTGACGTTCATGTGAAACTCTCGAGCGTTCAGAAGACTTCTGAACATGAGTGTAACCAGTCTTTTAAAGTCATTAATGATAATAGGAATGATTTTTCTTGATCCAACACCATTATTAACTATCTTCTTCTATTTCAGATCATTTTGGTGGAGAACAACAATAATTGCACGCTTTTCTTTGGAAAGAGCAGTTTCTAGAATTGTAAAAGATTCAAACATTTATTTTTACTAAATATATTTAGAAATAGATTATAATCACACAACATAATTCATTTAATTCATACTGGTTATCACTTTATCGTTTTAATTGAGTAGTAAAGCTCTAGGGAAGGAAACTCGCCTCATACAGGAATAAGATAAGAGCGCAATTTCTGATTCGGCGAAAGAATGCAGTATTTTTCTTCATTTTGGAAATTGATACTTTTCATATGTCTGCAATGATTTAAATATCAAAATAATTATTCCTAACACTTAAATGAAAAAAAGTTAAAAAAAAAAGTCATAAAACCTTTGGCCATGACTGAATGGATTTTATAAAACCTTGCCCTAGTTATTTAGTTAGTTAGTCTTCGCCAATCCTTCCGTGATACTGGGAGGAGGGAGGAACCCCGACCTAATAAATAAATTTTATATAAGATCAGTATGACAATCACTGCTCGACCCGAGGGCCCCAGGGTCCGGTCCTCTTTTGGTGAGAGGTGCCAGGAAGTATTATGTTTAGGACACCAAACAGCGCTCAGGTGGAAGCCTTCGTCACCTCGGAGCAGAGGGACCTGTTCCGCGTCAGAGGTACGTGGATATAGATACCCATCAGCAAGATTCCTTGGAACAGTGTGTGTATGTCTGTGTTGTGCTATTAATACGATGGAGTAAATAGAGCAGTATTGTAATTGGCTATGTGTGAGGTGAGAGGTGTAAGATCTACCCACCCGAAAACAGGGCTGAGCACGGCGCATCCACCAATCGGTAGCCAGATCTCTCCGTGCGCTGACGTTTGTGTCCACTTATACCGGGATTTGGGATCAAATCCAGTCACCGCGACGTTGGGAGGCCAACGCCGTATCCACTCGGCCCCCATGAGCTGCACTTTCAAGGCCGATTGAGAAATGCTCTTTCTGATTAAAGAAAGAGAGAGAGAGAAAGAGAAAGAGAGAATTAATGGCCACTGAGGAATACAAGAAGAAGAATGAGAAACAAGAGCAATTACTAACAAAGAGGAAGTTGACCTCCCTCCTCCAAAAAGGGAGATAGAAGACAAAGAGTGGAATATTCCATTATTTAGACCTATTGATTAACTTGGAATCAGAACCAAGTTCCTCTAATTTTTCTATGTAATTCTTAGTTACGTGTACATAGTTCTATAACTTACTATTGTGGTCCCTAGGTTGGTCAGTCGGATGGTAACGCTTTTACTTTTCAATGGATTTTTTTTCAATAACATAGTAACTATTCAGCCAATTCTAACGAAATTTGAGATCTTCATGCTGTTTTAAATTCTCTCTCGAATGATTTAATTGTCAAGGTCCTCCTAAGGTTAGCGCGGAAATTATATAAAGTTTTGAAGGACCTAAGTCATAATCATTGAGAGCACTTGGCTTAGGTCTGATAAACTTATTCGTTGATCCTTTGAGCGTTTAGCGCAACTTATCCCTAGGTAGCACCTTCTCCGTAGGTAGCAGCTTCTCCGTAGATAACAGCTTCTCCGTAGGTCGTGCCTTCTCCCTAGGTAGCACCTACCTCGCAGGTAGTACCTTTTCCGTAGGTAGCACATTCCCGTAGGTAGCACCTTCTTCGTAGGTAGCACCTTCTCCGTAGGTAGAACCTTCTCTTTAGGTAGCACCCTCTTGGTAGGTAGCACCTTCTCTGTATGTAGCACCATCTACGTAGGTAGCGGCATGGTTTAAATTGGTAACTTATACAAAAATAGAAGAATTGCAGGGAAGAGGTAATAGCTTTGTTAATGAAAATCTTACAATCAACACACTATTCTTTGCTGATAATGTAATCCAGATGTCAAGCTTTATCAGGGAAACGGGTGAAATTCTAATAATTAACATAAACGGAAGGGCAATACCGGCTTGAAAACCATAAATATACGAGGGGCGGTCAATAAGTTTTGCGAATTGGTAGGGCAAAACAGAGGAAAGGGGATAGCTGTTTGTGGGGGTGCTAGGACAAGTTAGGTCCTGCAGGCGCACGCTCATGCCTCGTCTATTTAAGAAGCAGTAGCTGATCACAGATCGTCAGTCACAAATTTTTCAACAATGGAGAAGGTTGAGCACCACGCAGTGATAAAATTTTGACCAAGGAAGGCAAGAATGCAAAAGAGATCTATGAACGCATGGTTGAAGTGTACACCGACACCGCCCCTTCCTATGCAACCATTGCTCGCTGGAATAGGGTATTCCGCCATGGTCGTGATGCCTTAAAGATGACCCCCGTCCAGGACGCTCGTCAGACGTGACCAACGAGAACAATGTGGCCCGTGTGGAGAGGATGATCCTCGAAAATCGACTAGTGAAGGTCGAAGAAATCGAGCGAGAACTTGTAATATCACATGGAAGTGTTATCAACATCATCCACGACAATTTGGCCTTGACCAAGGTCACTGCCCGTCGGGTCCCTAGAAACCTCACGCCCCATGATCGACTTCAACGTCGTCAAAGTTCGGAGGAGCATTCTCTCCAGAAGCTAGAATTATAAGAAACTAGCTTATATCCATAGTATCTAGGATGTCACAGAACACGAACGAACTAGTAATGAGAATTATTGGGGAAAAGTACTGGAGAATAAAAAGGATCGATAAACGAATCAAGTCATGAGTTAAAATCATCTCGCAAATAGAAAGAAAGAGGAATTAATAGAAAACATCTATAAATGAGACAGTAAGAAGTGGAGAGAAGCAATGGTGGAGAAATATTCATTAGGTTTATATAGAAGATTGAGGAGGAAGTAAGCATATATGACAACATATACCAATAACAATTGATCTTTAGATGCGTAGCCAATAACTCAGACCCTAAAATAATAAAAGTAAAATGAACAACTATAATGCTCAAGATATAGAGATATAAGTATAATATACATAACACTAAAATAAGAGAATATATATATATATATATATATATATATATATATATATATATATATATATATATATATATATATATATATATATATATATATATAAATATATATATATATATATATATATGAGCCTAAAGTTCAATTTAAGAGACTAGTTAAAGTACAGTGGAACCTCGGTTTTCGAATTTAATTCGTTCCTGAAGGCCATTCGAGAACCGAAAAGTTCGAAAACTGAAACAATTTTCCCCATAGGAATCAATGTAAAATGGATTAATCCGTTCCTGGACGTGAAATGATTGCTTAATCAAATTTTACAACAGTAAGTTTGGCTAAAAGTTACCATTTAGGCGTATGGGAGATCATATTACCTTCAAATTGATATCTAAATCTTTTCTGTACGATAAGTAGTAGCGAAATTATATTCAATTATGTCTACCAGGTAAGGGTCATTTTCTCGATTTTGGGCCCTCGAGCGAAGGTTCAGCGTCAATAACTTGGGGAATCTTCGGGAAAGGGTGGATTTTCATACATCGGCTTGAAGAACGTATGTACCCACCCCGCGTCTAACGATATTTAATACTCTAAAATTTAGTTTTATTTTACAGGACAAACCTTGCCTCGAAGCTCAAAAATCGGGTCGAACATTTTATCACCCAGTCCAACTTAAACCTAATTTTCTCCCGGAAAGTTTCATCGGACACATAAGGTATTGATACATTGAATAGGGATTAGAATATGCCTTCTAATGCTGTATAATATATTTATCCATCGTGTGGTCACTCGGGTCGAAAATAAGTGTTATATGCGAAAAATATAAAATTTTCTTCTCTCGGCTTTTTTTTATGCGAGATATCACCGAAAACCCGAAATAAACATAAAACTATTAATAAAAACCAGGATTATTGGACAACCTTGATAAGCTGTATATAAATGGATTTGAAATTTTTTCTTCTTGCTAATGACCTTGGTTTTGTTGAAATCAGCAGGGTAGTTCCCGAGATATTTGCTAAAATTTGAGCCAATTGTCTTTAATCGATAATTTCGACCAGAAATTATCGATGGAAATGCACCAAATTACCTAAACAGATATTGTATAGGGGTATCTTGAAGGTTAAATTAACTTTTTTTTAATTTAAATAGGCCTAAGATTTAATGATCCGAAATGCAGAAAAATCCCATATCCGGCACGGTCTTGGTCCCGAGGAAGCTGGATTTGGGATCTTCAACCTGTACCTGCAAAATCAGACTTCTTAGCGTGTATACTTCGAGTGCGGGCTGAGGCAAGCTTGATACCACACGCTGAGTCCCTCAGTGGTCATGTGCTGCCTGTCTGCGTGGTATCGTTAGCTTGTTCGACAACCGAGTTATGGTAGGACAACTGGGGAAATTTTAAATTCAAAATTTTTTTCGAAAAGGGCGCCGTTCGACAACCGAGGTTCCACTGTATGTGGTTTATCATACCCTCTTCAGTCGTATACTGAGAATGCAATTGTTACAAAAGTCTATAAATAGCGTAATGATCAGAAAAAAAAACAAAAAGAAAAAACACAAAGAAACACAAAACGGAGAAAAGGGTCATTAATCAGGGGATGTAAGTCTAAGAACGTTGACTAAGCTGTTTACGATGAGGTTACGGGAATGGGGCCTGCATTTCAATTGCCCATCTGACAACATAAAATTGGGGATTTCTCCTATTAATATAGATTCTACTATTTTTCTTTTACGGAAATATTTACAATTATATATGATTTGTGCCTTTGAATAGTCAATTTGGTGGTTGAAATTGTTTTTTCTGATCTGTACGCTATTTATAGACTTTTGTAACAATTCCATTCTCAGTATACGACTGAAGAGGGTATGATAAACTACATATTGAAACTAGTCTCGTAAATTAAACTTTTGGCTCCTATATAGTGGTTTCACTTTCATATACTATAACTCGCCATTGAGTTCTTCTATATATATATATATATATATATATATATATATATATATATATATATATATATATATATATATATAATATATATATATATATATATATATATATATATATATATATATATATATATATGAAATGAAAAACTCAAAAAGTATCACGTGAGGGTAGCAAATGAATGCAATGTCCCGCAGGAAAAAATGAAAAGGTGTTTCAAAGTACTTTCGAACTTTATTAAGTTCCTTATCAAGGATAAGGAACTTAATAAAGTTCGAAAGTACTTTGAAACACCTTTTCATTTTTTCCTGCGGGACATTGCATTCATATATATATATATATATATATATATATATATATATATATATGGATATGAGAAACTTAGAAAGAAACGCGTGAGTAGAGCAATAAATGCAAACAATCCCACAAGGCATGAACTGAACAACTTAGAAAGTAATTGGAATCCGCCTTTCACTTTCTGTGTGATTTTGCACATATTTATATATATATATATATATATATATATATATATATATATATATATATATATATATATATATATATATATTCAAAAAACGAATTTCTCAGCATAAATATAATCTCCGTCGCGGGGAACAAAGCAGCTCATTTTATGTTCATATGTCATATCTTAATCACAATATTGATTGAAATTCTGCTAAAATTATTTGTTATTATTACGATATAATTTCACGAAATATCATTGAATCGACCTTTATTAGTATGTCGAGGTTTAGTGAGCCAGTAATCCCAGTCCCAGTTCCTGGACATATTTTTTATTACCGCACCAAAGTGAAGCGGATGTGAAGTGTATCCAATACACCTACCGTAGCCACTTCAGGTGAATAAGAATAACCCCGGGGCTTTCCTTTTGATCAAAATTAAAATAATGATCCCCTGAGTGTGTCCTCACTCAGTAAAAGCCAGTCATGGGTGGACCTGTGTAATATTGAGATTTAAGCTGAGTGGATTGCATAATAATTGCCAAAGGATCGTCCAAAATAGTTAAACACACATATACAAAAATTATCTTTAATGTACATGAATTAGAAATATGAAACAGCGTATGTAGGTAAAAATAAAGTTAATCTTTGCACTGAATAAGTAAGTCTACAAAATGTCGTAGGGATTATACTGGAAAATTACTCACTAGGATGCTTGCGTCTTAATAGCAACCGACAGAACGAATGCAATATTATTATTGAGTTAAACACTGAATTAATCACTTCTGATTCTCAAAGTTATGGGCTAAGGATAGAGATTAGAGTTAATGAATAAACTGGTGAAGTTAGGGGGAGGGTATAATTCACTTTAACGATACCTTTGAGTTCCTAAGTATTTTTGAGAATGATGGTGAAGAACTTCTTCTGGTGGCGATGATCACACTTAGTCCGACCCTCCGAGGTTACCAAATAAGAAGGTAATCATAGACCGGTGATGTACTGATCCTATGCCAGATCACGAAGGCGAGCCAAACTGTGGCTCAAATCGGCCTTTTTCTTCCTCGAAGTGACTGTCCGATTATTCGGCTCCTGTAGTGGGCAGCCAAAACCGATTACCTAGCTCCGTCTAGGGTAATCCACCGAGGGAGGTCCTGTGTAACCTCAAATTCTTAATGGGGAGGCCTCCGAGAAGTTTGGCACCTACAAGTATCGTGACGGCAACACACAAATTCCCCGAAGTTTCTTTCTTACAACGGGCGAACTGTTTCCTTTGTCTAACGAGTGCCACACGCTCGACGTAGGTCCAAGGTCTTCTGCTGAACTGCAGGAAGAAGCTCTTCTTTTATTTCCCTCACAGCAAAAATCGAATTCTTATAAAATCCGTATCGCTGCGTGAAAGACCTTTTAATCTGCTGCCAGACAGAGTAAATTTTTCACACTTTCGTTCCACGTCGCAGTTTACAACGGCGCGAAAACTCGGACCTTCGTTGGCTAGCAGGTGTCTTTAAGGCAGACATTTTCCTGAACGGCCGTCTCGAATTTGGTTGTTTCAAAGAAGCGAAAAGGGTAGAGGGAATTCGAGGCGAAAGGTGAATTTGGAATACGGGAGGGACGTGCAGCTTGTATCGGGGTATCTCTGCGTACACTAATGTACGTGGTATTTAGACTTATACATAGTAAATATCTAAATTTTAATTTAAGTCCTGGCTTATACTCGTATAAACTCGATGGTTACTATAAAAATTATATTCACAATGCACTGTCGAAACTTTTAATTTGAGACTAAATATTTATATCTTAATAAACTATTTTTTTTACAGCTATGTAGGCTTATGTTTATGTCTGTGTATTTATTTTAGTTTAAGTCAAGTCTTTAGAACATTTGTACTTATTTAATCTTGGTTTTCAATCCTGACCTCTGATGTTAATCTCTCGCTCAGTTTTCTCCCTCCCTAATTGCTTAGGCGGTATTTTAATCCTCTTGTTAACCTTTAGTCTTTTGATTTAATGATCTTAATTTGTATTTATCTTCGCTCCTCCTAAGTTTTCCATTTCATATTAATTTATTTTGTTGATTGTTTTTTTGCTTTTTTTGTGAGCGTTTCCTCTTCTGTGTATCATCCTTATATATATTAAAATTTTCAATACTTCTGTTATTGCTTGATAAAGAACTCCAAATAATGTTCGAAAGTACTTGGAATACTTGTATTTTCCCTGTGAACTTTGTTGCATTTATTGCTTACTTACGCGATACTTTGTGAGTTTTCCATATATATATATATATAAATATTTATATATATATATATATATATATATATATATATATATATATATATATATATATATATATATATATATATATATATATATATATATATATATATATATATATATATATGGAATAAATACCCCGTAAAAATCGTTTTCTTTCACTCTGTCAGATCCTCACTCCACTCATTACATCGGTAAAGGAGGCAAAAACATTTCAAAACGCTCCGAAGATGACCGAATAAGATCGAAAGCTTACCAATTTAGTTTGTTTTCTACCAAACACATCCATTTAAGATAAAATAAAAAAGATAGTTAGAAGAAGAGAAAGTTGCCAAAGGAAATTGATTAAGGCAAAATACACAATGGTCTTCAACAAAATTTGCATTCAAGAAAGACTGCTACCCCACTACACTAATATTAGAACCCATAACCTAGCAGTGAAAAATGAACCTATAACTATAGCCTTTCGTCGCCATCTTATAGAAAGGCAAATATAACTTTTAAAGAAAACCATCCCCAAACTTGAACATGATGTTGAGGAAACGTTATCACAACTTGAAGAGCCCGAAATTCCACATGCAATGCGAGACTGTATCACAAAGCTCTCTCCAACAGCGCTCTACAAACGGTAAACCCCGAAAGAGCATTAAGATAAAAAAACTTAATAAACTGTACAAAGGACGTATAGCATTGCCAGAAGCAACAACATCATTTATCAATCTCTCTCGCCATACGCTCTCCACTAGTGAAATAGAAGTCCTTAACCTCGGTCTGAACTGCCCCATACAAGCCAAATTCGATCCAATTTCCAAAAAGTCGAACTAGAATCCCTGTTCCAATCGATTTTGAAGCTACAAGATCAAGCCATCATTAAATTTTACTCCAACCTAAAAGACCATCTACCCGCAGAAGCCACCAAACGAAGATGCTTTACGGCCAGCAAACTTATAACACCAAAAAAACGTAAGGCCATCAGCTCTCTAAAAAACAAAAAAGAAATAGTCTTAAGAAAACGTGAAAAATACAGCATATGCGTCATTCTAAACAAAGAAGAATATAACAACAAATTGAATACCATCTTAAGTGACACCACTAAATTTAAACGCTTGAAGAAAGATCCAACAGAAGACTTAAAAAAGAAAGTAAATGGACAAATAACTAAAGCTAATGCACTCATCGGGGGACTTCACTTCAAAAAGATCATCGGTGATTACACACCAGGATATCTGTATGGCAATGTAAAAATTCATAAGCCGCCCATCATCTCTCAGGTCACGACTCCTACGTAGTGTTTAGCTAAAACCCTAAATGCATTAATAAAACCGTACATCGCTTCGAAATATAGCATAAAATCGGAAGAGGAATTCATCGATATATTTCACGCAACAAGACCGTTAGGACTAATATCAATCCTTGACGTAGAAAACCTGTTTACGAACTAGCCTATCGCTCAGACCATCGAAATCATTATAAAAAAACGTGTACCACCATCCTAAAATGTCTCCTCCAAATCTTGACCAAAACATCTTAAGGAGCTTGTTACGTTCATGCACATCAGAGGCGCCGTTCAGGGCACCGGACGGTAATCTATATATGCAAGTGGATGGAGTGGCTATGGTGTCACCCTTAGGGCCGACCTTCGCCAACTATTACATAGGGCAACTTGAGGTGAAATTATTGGACATCATGGAAAATAAGCTACACACATATTGCCGATACGTAGATGACATCTACATCAACTTCAAAACGAAGGACATCTCGTTAACATCAATCAACATTTTGAGGAGAACTCTGTGCTAAAGTTCACTTATGAATTAAGCACGGGCAATAAACTTGCTTTCTTGGACGTTGAGCTTCAAAACATCAATGGCAGCTACATCACTGAAGTACATATGAAAAGTACGGAAATGGGAAGATGCTTCACTGCGGAGAGTAAATGCCCTAAAAGGTATAAAATATGCGTAATCGGCTCATACATCCAACAAACTTATAAATGCTGCTCTACATGGGAACTTTTCCACCAAGAGATTGCACAAGTAAAACAAATATTCGTGAATAATGGTTTCTCAAACAGCATGATTAAAAAACTACTCCAATCATTTTTAAATAGCCCTTAAAAATATGCGGATAAAACTGAAAGTAAACATGGAGAAGTAAACAACATCAAAGTGTATTACAGAAACCAGATGTCCACGGCCTATAAATAGATGAAAAAAAACATCAAAGAGACTATTAACCCTAACATAAAGGTTAAAAATCAAACGGATAAAACCCAACTCATCATTTATTATAAAACAACAAAAGCAAGCAATCTCCTAATGAAAAACAACATCTGCCTAAACTCCTCGAATCTCAAGTCAACCAACATAGTTTACGAGTTCATCTGCCCGAATAAAGACTGTAAGCTTTATAAAAACTCAAAATATATTAGCATGATAACCTCTACACTTTCGAGACGTTTAACCATGCATCTACAAAGCGGAGCGCCTAAGAATCATATGGAGGGTGTCCATAATATTAACCTAACGAGAGATATGCTCGTTGATAACACCATTATTAAAAGAAAAGAGGCTAATAAAGTGAGGCTAAACATCTTAGAAGCCATATTAATATATGAAGATAAGCCGGCCATCAACAGTCAAGCGACAAACTGGAATCGAACATTAAAACTATTTTAAAAATTCCACTCACGGGAGTGGCTCATTTCCTCTAACGTTACGTTTAGCCAAGGCGGAATAAATACTTCTTAAAAATCATTTTTTTTCACTTTGACGTCACTCAAATTGTTCCATGCCCGGAGAGGAAAGCAAGGGTGCAGGCGGCTCGCACGATAGCTGAAATCAATAACATCAGTCAATACGAGAGACGTTTGAAAATCAGGACCAAGAGGGACAAATTCAAAATCGTCGCGTTGAACCGCTAGTTGAAATGGCCCATTACCATAGATGGGAGGAGATACGGCTACTCTGACCAAGGCACCGTTTAGCCCTTAAAATCACCGACCATGGATACTCGAGACACCACACGGAGAGGCGGAACCTGGCAAGGAGAGAAATCTCCAAGCTTTACAGGTTTAGGGATCTTAGCTCGGCCAACATCAGAAAAATATATCTGATGTATGTCCGGGCTAAGCTGATCTACCCCGCAGTGGTCTCCCAAGCGGCAAATAAAACCTCGATTAAAAGGCTCCAACGTGCTTAGAACACTGCCTCTCTGCTAATCAATAAAGTAAGAAGGCGTGATCATCTTAGGCAAAGTGATTTGCACAGGAGAAAACGTTTGGAGCGCATCAATGTCGTCACCCAGAAACTGGGCAAAAAGATCTGGTCCACTCTAACGAATGGTGTCATTCCAGAACTGCAGGGAACAGGCGGAAGGCTTAATATAGATTCAAGGCTACGGGTGAAAGTCTCACGCCAAAGAAGATGCCGGAGCACAAAACTGTGTACTCAAGAAGCAATTACACCATTATACACATAGAAATAACACAACACAACCTATTAAAAACCCTGCAGAAAAACACGCAAAAATGAGAACAACAAACAATACAACTATCACTAAACAAGCCTTACAAGGGAAATTGTCGGCAAACAAAGCTATGAAAGGCTTGAATGCTATATATTTTTTCCACCAAAAATTAGAACAACAAATCATAAGTAAGAAACAATAAGAAGAAGATTAAAAACACACGAAACAACATAAACAGAAGATAAAAAGCATAAACCCAAAACACTAATAAAGCAATGCCCTCCCTACTAGGGCAAAATACCCCATCCCCATCTTTAATTTTTACCTACTATTTCTTCCACTATCCCATCTTATACAAGAATCTGAGTATGTCATTTCTCTTTCACTTTCTGCCAGACCTCACTCCACTCATTACATAGGTAAAGGAGGCAAGAACATATTAAAACGCTCCGAAGATGATCGAATAAGATCGAAAGCTCAGCAATTTAGTTTGATTTTAGCAAACGTATTCATTTAAAAAAAGAGATGAATACTGGACATGTGATCCACCATCTTACAAGATGGAATAAAAAAGATAGTTAGAAGAAAAGAAAGTTTCCAAAGGAAATTTATTAAGGCAAAATACACAATGGTCTTCAACCAAATATATATATATATATATATATATATATATATATATATATATATATATATATATATATATATATATATATATATATATATATATATATACGAGTATATTAGGGTGGTCCAAAAATATATGCAAAAAATTGAAATTAGTTGGAAATGTTCACCACATGGCTAAAATTATGCTATAAGATATTAAAAGAGCTGATGCAAAATATTGACAAAATTGGTAAATATTTAGAGGTCGCTATGTGTCTCCATATTTTTAAATTTCAATCAAAATATTGGAACTTTTTAATAGTAGGCATTTATTGGTTGTTACCTATTGTCGTAGAATCGACTCTCGACGATATACCATATATAACTATTCGTTGAGGGAACTTCTTTAATTATCTTTAGAGTGCGTTAATGTCTGGCGGGCCGATATTATGTATCTTCGATATGCTTAAGAAGTGGAACTGAGCTCAAGGATAATAATATTGCTATCATTAATAAAATAAAGTTTTATTAATCATAACTATCAACAACACAAAACGGAAAATATTGACATAACAGAGAATAGAAAGGGTCGTGGAGACTCGGGCTAATCCGAGGATTAAAGGATTTAAAAGGGTAAAACAAATATAGAGTTAAAGGGATGGGATGGTTCGCTAAACCATTTAAAGCACAGGATAGAATTGACAAAAGGGTTAAGTACTCAAAGGTGACGTTTGGCTTACGTAACTTTATACTAGTGGTGCAGTGGAAGGCGACGTGAAGGAATTTTCGGTCCACTGGCGAGTTCCAGCCGAAGGTGGGGGGGAATAAAATGATCCTGACGTGGCGTCTTGGGAATGCGAACCGTTTCTCGACGAACGGCTTGAAGAACAATGGCTGTTCTACGTTGTTCTCTTCTGAACAACAGGGCGGGTGGAGAGAACCGTCTCTTGTTTAGGGGCTCAAGAACAATGGCTGTTCTAATGTTGTTCTCTCTGAACAACAAGAGGGAAGGGTGAGAACCGTTTCTTGGCGAAGGGCTCAAAAGAACAATGGCTGTTCTACGTTGTTCTCTTCTGAACAACAGGGAGGGAGGGGGGGGTGAGAACCGTCTCTTGTCTACGGGCTAAAGAATAATGGCTGTTCTAATGTTGTTCTCCTCTGAACAACAAGGGGGAAGGGTCAGAACCGTTTCTTGGCGAAGGCTCAAAAGAACAATGGCTGTTCTAACGTTGTTCTCTTCCTGAACAACAGGGGGTGGGGGGGAGAACCGTCTTTTGTCTACGGGCTCAAGAACAATGGCTGTTCTAACGTTGTTCTCTTTCTGAACAACGAGGGGGAAGCCTTGAGGACTTGGCGTCACTAAAGGCTCGAACTTTTGGCACTCAAGGGATATTGTCCTCCTTCTGGACAAGTGATGGTGAAACTCGAGGTCGAGGTCCCTTGGCGCACAAATGGAGAGAGGGTCGTGGTGATGTTTCGCGACGAAAATCTGGATCTCCAATCTGATCTTAGTCGTAAAGTTTCCATCTAAATAGTCGAGACACTCCCTTGGCGTGGGGGACAATGGAGTGGGAACTTCGAGGGAATGCACAGCCGAGGCTGGGAACAATGCCTTATCTGCCCATAAGCCTAACTCAATCTGGCGAGGTCGGCGTATGGGGGCGAACGGGGGGACGATAACCTCCTTGTTTAAAAATTGACATCCGGTGGCTGCGATAAGGCGCCAAGCTTCGAAGCGAAGATGCACGTGGGAGCATCGTGGTTTTAAATAATACGTGATAGGGGTTGAAACTAACGCTGCCTCAACCCGTTCTATCACACCTATATACTATCATATATTTGTCATTGATAACTCATTCCTTATGAATAACAATATTTCGCAAAAAAATCAAGATATTGCATTATCTGAAAAGTGGAATGACATTCACATACTCGGCGTATGATGCAATAATTATTTTTGTTCCAGCTTGTCGATTTCTGCGCCTATTTGTAAAGTGATGACGCATGTGAGGGTATGGAACGGACACACTCACATGCCGCCAGACGATCGTGGGAACGAAAGAGATTTGTCATCTGAGTTGACCTTAGTGTCATCTCCCCCCCTCCCCCGACATTCTACCGCTCTCCTCCGCCTTCTCACTGACCTAAGTCGTTATCCGCGCCCCCATCTCCCCCATCAGGCGACAGGAAGTCTGACAGAAGAAGGCCTATCTCACAGAGAAGCCTAAATTCTATTTGCCTTCTTTATGATACCGAGGAGATTGTCCAGAAGGCGCCGCGATAAGCGAATTGTCGTATAGGGAATCTCTCTCTCAATTTCACACAGTCGGCGGTATAAAAGGCAACGCCGTTCATCCCTCAGCAGAAGTGTTCCGGACCTACTCGCGTAATCCTCACGTTGAGCGAGAGTCGTTGCCGTAACGTATCGACTGCCAACGCGCGACGGCTGAGTTAACCTGGTCGCTGTCTCAAAGAGTTCCTGAGGCAAATCTCGCCTCGCAGAGTCTGTGACTAGAAGAATACGCTCTGTTGCTCAACGTAACTTGAGAAAGAAAAGGAACATCCAAATAGTTACTGGAAGTTACTATTTGTTAGTGTCACATCCAGTTAGGAGTGAACTAACCGGAACTGCAGTCAGCAGCCCCGAACCCGTCGTCTTATCCCCCTCTCCCCGAGAACTCGTGTTAACGCCACCCGAACCACCCCGTCTGGACCTGAGTAGTCATCTCTCCAATCCATCACAATTAATCCCAGTGTCCCTCTATTCTTAAATTACCTATTTAATTAACAGTGATTGATACCCCCATTGATTCATTATAAATCTAGACGCCTAACGTCAGTGTTATCGTCCCCTCCTTTTTTAAAGAGATTCAAGTGAGTCATTCTCTGATATTATTATTTATTATTGCTGTAAAGCCGTACTAATCCGTGTTTAATATTTAATCCTTATTTACCTAAATGCCCGTTTAACTATTGTTACTAATTATTATTTTGGTGTAAATTAAAGTTTATTTTTGTACGTGTGTTTATTTGGTGGCTCCCCTTTTTTGACGTACCCTTAGAGAGACTTTAATTAAGAATCCCTTCGGCTAATTTATTCAACCTGTTTTATGCACTCTTAGAATTTAACAATCACAAACCTCCCCCCAGTAACGAGTGGCACAACCCGCCTCTAACCAGCCTTCGCACGTTCAGTAGGAGTTAAAGCCTATATATATATATATATATATATATATATATATATATATATATATATATATATATATATATGATCGTAGATTGAGTCATAGGGTCTCAATACCATCGACTTAAACAAAAGCGGTGTGGCCAGATCAAGGGCTAGAATAATTATTGGACCGGACTATGAGTAATTTTACGACACCGCAATAACGCCCCCTCGTTTCAAATGGTGATGCAATCGCACCATTTCCTATATAAGTCAGCAAGGATTGATTAATTGTTCATTTGTAGTTTGAAGTATAACAGTTGAGGTAATACAAGTGAATACAAGTGCTGGTTTCTGCAAGTATATATATAATTACTTAGGTAAGTAATATACTTTGTTTATTCAGTGCATAGATAATTTGAGTTTTTATCAATATCAGACTTACTTAAAGAATATTAGAATCCTATGTTGACACATTTTCTGTTCATATTTTAATCACAATATATATATATATATATATATATATATATATATATATATATATATATATATATATATATATATATATATATATACATATATATATATATATATATATATATATATATATATATATATATATATATATATATATATATATATATATATATATATATATATATATTTTAATTAAGCAGGACTGCAGTAATTTTTTACAGGAGCCTATTTATTTATGTCAAATGAAAGCTTATTCTTTCATGAATATTGAATATTTAGATATTTTTGAGTTTAAAAAAATATCTTCTAACTATAACTAAGTGGAGAGGAACCATGAGTTTACTCAGTTACAATAATTTTTATTTCTGTTGTTTCAGATTATGGCTGGAGGTACATCTGCGGCAGTCTGGCTTTTAGGACATCCTACTAGTGAGCTTTCATATGCAAGACTGCCAGCATGTGGTGATGTACTTCATGCTGTTCAGTACCAACATTAAGTGGAGTCAATGACTTTGACACGAAGTTACAACCTCGTTTGCAAAAAAATCATAAAAGTATGCGAAAGATCCCGAATTCCCACACAGTGAATAGACTCTTGCGTTAGGAAACACTCAAGGTTCTATGAAGAATACCTTTCTTTGAAGAAGAACCACAAAACCGAACTTTACTCATGTAGAATGAATGAGCGTTTCAAAGTTTTTTGACATAACCTCAAAAAATGCTTTAAATGTGGTCAAAAATCAAGAAGACTGCCAATTTCTGTTGATGCAGAGAGAGAACATTTTCTCCTGCGGGATGTTGTGCCGTGATAAGATTATATCAGCCAAGGCATTACGCAAAGGATATCGACATGAGAAGGCTTTACAATACCAAGAAAAAGTATATACTTCTAAAAATCAAGCAGAGGCTGCTGCTCATGCAGATTTCGAATCATTATCTTCTGAAGGAGAAAGTTTAATTGCGGCAGACAAAGAGTTTTGTCCACCTTCTTTAACTAAAAATAAGAATGCACAATATAGTCCTTCAAATTCAAAAAATATCTTTACAACTTCAGATGTGGCTGTTGTTATTAATCGGGCAAATATTACGGATAGAAAAGCAACAATGGTTACTGAATCAATAGCACAAGCCTTGGGTCAGGTTATTGCAGCTATGACACTTTCCAGGAGTTCTATACGACGTTCCAGAAAGCAAGTAAGAGAGGCAACATACAATGAAGACAAAGCTTCGTTTTCTGTTGAAGGACCGATCCTTCTTCACTGTGATGGAAAGCTACTATCTGCTAGTGATGGGGCAAAGAAAACACTAGAACGTATTGCAAGAATAGTTTCTGTAAATGTTATGTAAATATTTCTTGGTGTGCCAAAAATAACACGAGCAACAGGAGAAGAACAGGATATGGCATGCATTTCATCAATTAATGACTGGAATCTTCGTGACGAAGTTCAAGGCCTTGTATTTGACACAACTGCATCAAATACAGGCCTACAAAAAGGAGCCTGTGCCATAATTGAGAAAGTATAAGGAATGGAGCTTGTTTGGACTGCGTACCGTCATCATATTTTCGAAATTATCTTGTCATGTGCTTGCAATATTTTACTTGGGGCTACAACTGGTCTGTAGGGGAATGGTCACTTCCCTCCCCCCCGTCCACTCTTGGTGCAGTCACAAGATGGTTACCGCAAAGACATTCGTCGAAGGCATCGGCATGTTCAGTGCTTAACCGCAGTGTGGCACAACTCGGTGCCATGAAAGACCCTAAAGGTCAAAATTTAAGATTTCCCCCAGGAGAGTGAGATCCAGTTTCACGTCAAATAAGAAATTAGAGACGTGTTTCGCCCAATCTCGAAGGCTAACGAGGAGCCCATGTTTGACTTCGTGGGAAAGATTGTTTAGAAAAAGAACTCTCCTGGGGCCGTCCTCAAGCCCCTCTCCCCCTAACCACTCCCCCAGTGGGGTGCGAGGTATAAATGAGGAACTCTGAGGAAAATCGAGGTAGTATACGTCAGGCCAGGTGACGAAGTCCTCAGGTCCAAAACCGAGCTACCTAGACTGGATAGGTAGTATATGTCAGTCTCTAGGTGATGAAGTCTTCGGATCAAACCGAACTACCGAGACTGGAGAGGAAGTGTATTTGGCTCGCCAGACCAAGAAGTACCCTGCAAGAGAGGCAGGGCTACCTACCTTAAGGGGCTAAGAAGAAGCTCATCCTCGAGCTAAGTCCCTGGTTATCAAACCAAACGATAAGTTAACTTTGGTAAGTACAACTTTCCTTCACCAGAGAGACTCCTCATATCCTGGTGCACCTTAAACACCAGGGGTATTCCTCATCCTTGAGGAATCAAGAAAAGAAGAAGGAAAAGCTTCGAGCCCGTTATTCAGTGGCCACACCGAACTCCTAAGTTAACTTGGTAAGGAACCAAGTTCAAATTATTCTCGCCAGAGAAACCCCCCTCCGTTATCCTCACCCTTAAAGAAGACCCTCCCCGAGCTCAGTCCTCGTCCATAAGGAAATAAGTAACAAAGGAGAAAAGCTCCTCCTCGAGCTCGTTACTCGGTGATCACACTGCACTCCAAGTTAACTTGATTTAAGAACCAAGTTCGACTCACTTTTGCCAGAGAGACCACGAGTGTCTAGATGTTGCATAAAGCACCGGATTTGTTCTCATCCTTGAAGAATCCCCCCCTCCCCGGAAGAACGTGTGGACCCCCCAGCAGCTACCCTCACCAAAACGACCGTGGAATTTCGCCCATCTACATCTGGACACATGGCACGCTTCGTGAGTCAATAACATTTCTGAGGCCTTTAAACTCCACATGAGTCCGTAAGCCTAATTCTTATATTATTGTTTTGTGTAGAGAAAACGTTAACCAATTTTTGTGGGTAAACTAATTTAATTAATTTTTGTTTAGGATAATATTCAGAGTATTGCTGTAATTAATGTTTAGATGTTATGTATTCAATTGATAAAGGTAAAATATAAGTTTATTTTGGGATTAATGTTCGTTTCTCTTATATATATCCTTACGTGTTGCAGAACGGCTCTGTTCTTTAAGATATTCTTATAATATCAATATATTAGACACACTTAGCACTCTTAGAGATAGAACAAAAAGGGGGGGAATTCTACGACATGGTCCAAAGAGGAGTCTCTTTGAACGTTTTAAAGATCAATGGTCATCACTTCAAAATAATTCTTTCTTAGAGGCGGATAGCAGTTTATTCGTCAATTCAGTAATACATAATCTCCGAGGAGAAATGGTCCCATATTTTCAGGAAGCTTTAAAATATCGTCAGTTGTGTGACGATTATGAAGAATTGCTGCGACTCAGTCTCATCTTTTTGGGGGGGCATTGATAAGACATAAGGTATATTAAGAGCCCCAGGAGCGACTTATCTTGCACGCTGGATGTCTAAGGCTATATATGTCCTGAAAATATACTTGTCTAAGCATCAACTGAAACTAAAGGAACGTGAAAAGGCCAATATTACAGAGTGCTCTCTTTTTATTGCTTTGGTCTACTCGCGTTTTTGGACTGAAGCCCATTTTGGAATTAATGTTCCTTTAAATGACATTGTGCATCTTAAAACTTTGCAAAAGTACCCAAAT
The DNA here is from genome assembly GCA_963969495.1 of Ceratothoa steindachneri. NCBI lineage: Eukaryota > Metazoa > Arthropoda > Malacostraca > Isopoda > Cymothoidae > Ceratothoa > Ceratothoa steindachneri. The sequence continues at coordinate 86,962,486 of OZ018334.1, read as the reverse complement.
CAGACAAAATCTAAAGAAGCAACCACAAGCCTTCACAGTAACCTTTGGTATCTTGGAGAACATCTTGTTGGTCTTGCATTTTTCGATCATAGAATTAATGCTGAGACCAAACAGAAGATGGTCTCCAATCTCCAACGTAATGAAAACACCAAGGTTGTTCGCCAATTGAATCGTGCAAAAAACATCGATGATTCGGACTTGCATGTACTGGTAACTCAAAAAACTAAGCTAATATTCAGTCTCCTTATGAAAGATGGATACAAGTTTGCAGAGGATACATTCCTGACGACTAACCCAAGTTCTTGGGAAGAGAATACGTGCTTTCAAGAATTTCAACGTCGAGCGATTAACTTAATGGTTGTTAACGATCCAGCAGAAAGAGGTATTGCACTTATCAAATCGTATAATGCATCTTTTACAAAAGATGAAGAACAGAAACAGTTGCTTCTCAGACTTTTGGCAAAACATCACAAAAATTTTCCCTCATGCTCAAAAGGTACAATGTTTAATCAGCAATTTTTGTTATAATTTGTGTCAAAAAGAAACTATTTGCCATTTAACTATTTTCTTTTCACTTTAATATAAATATTTTTTTTTAAATTGTCTTTTAACACCAAGATTTGTTTCAAATAAACTAGTATTTGCAAAGACTGTTCATTTCTATAGCCAAAAATTAATTTACCAGCAGACTAATAAGTTAAGATCCATATAGCAACCAGTAAATATTTTTCGATTTTGATGAAATTGAGTATGTGACCTACTGTTCAATGTGGTAATACAATCAGGCATGTGGAGATAAAAAACTAAAAGATTTTGGGGGGAGACCACCCTAATATATATATATATATGTATATATATATATATATATATATATATATATATATATATATATATATATATATATATATATATATATATATATATATATATATATATATATTATAGATATATATAGATATATATATATATATATATATATATATATATATATATATATATATATATGTATATATATATATATATATACGTAGGTGAGTCAAAAAGTTCTCAGACAAATGGCATAAAATTTTTATTTGTATAATACTGTAATCATTTTTCTACATAAGCTCCATTAACATCTATACACTTTCTTAATCTATGAATCCAACGGTAAAGACCATCTTTGTAGAATTCACGGGGTTGTCTCTGGCACCAAGTAATGACCTGCTTTTTTGCTTCATCTAATGATTGAAACCGGGTTCCTTTTAGGTGTCCCTTTAAATTTGGTTAGGTTAGGTTAGGTTAGGTTAGGTTAGGTTAGGTTAGGTTACCTAACCTAACCAAATTTAAAGGGACACCTAAAAGGAACCCGGTTTCAATCATTAGATGAAGCAAAAAAGCAGGTCATTACTTGGTGCCAGAGACAACCCCGTGAATTCTACAAAGATGGTCTTTACCGTTGGATTCATAGATTAAGAAAGTGTATAGATGTTAATGGAGCTTATGTAGAAAAATGATTACAGTATTATTACAAATAAAAATTTTATGCCATTTATCTGAGAACTTTTTGACTCCCCCTCGTATATATATATATATATATATATATATATATATATATATATATATATATATATATATATATATATATATATATTATACAAAAGAGCTTGTAGGAAAATTATGTAGGAAGAAAGTAGTAGCACAACAAAAACACATCCGTGAAGAAGATAAAAGAAAAGTCGAAGGGAGAGCGGTTGCAAAGGCGAATCTCCCACCCAAACTCCCAAGAAAACCTCATACAAAGACCTAAATGCGACTTACTCCCTCCTGTTTCACGAGCCAATTCAAGAAATACAACAGGAGCTTTATTGAGAAAAACAACTACCGATGTTCACAACACACACACACTCTCTGTTCCAAGGAATCCTGACGATGGGTAACTATATCCCCCTAACTCTGACGCGGAACAGGTCCCTCTCCCCAGAGGTGACGAAGGCTTCCACCTGAACACTGTCTGGTGTCAAAACATAATACTTTCTGCCACCTCTCCCCAAAAGAGGACCGGCTCCTGGTTCCCTCAAGCCCTCGGGCCGACCAGCGATTGTCATACTGATCTTATATCAATTTCATTATCCGGTTGGAGATCCTCCCAGTATCATGGAAGGATTGGCGCTGACTAACTAACTAACTAACCGATGTTCACTCATCAGCAGGGGATCTCGGAGCAGCAGTGGGCCCGCAAGGCACGTTGTGCCAGCCCACTGGTGTGTGGACACGCCCTGGCGCCTATCAACCACTGCCCCCACCCCCCGCGTCCAATACTTTGTAGGTTCTGCTTTTTTAGGCAAAGGCTAGAGGAAGGATACCGCGATCATAAACCAGGATCGGGAGTGCCCATAGGCAAGCACCAACAGACCCGGTGTCTCGGCAGTTCCCTGCCGCCGAGGATGAAGCTTGGCCGTCCTGCGCCTTTCCTGTCACCAGGGTCCTTCTCTTCTCGGCCAGAATAAGGGTCGGAAGACTGCAGATAATCCTACCCGTTTAAACTTAGTGCAGGTTTAATGTCCTCAATATGAGGGCATCCGTCATCGTCGATCTTGATTGACTTCCCAAAGCAATCTGATCTGATCTGAGACACATCCATTTACTCAATGATGTAGCTTTAATCAAGGATCTAGTTTCACTGATTATCTTTTGAACAATTATTTCTTAGATTTTATTATTATAGTGAACTTAAAATGTTGTTACTCTTAATGCAATACTCTAATTCAAAACAAATGAGGCAATTGATGGAAAGCGCCGATTAACTTAGAAATTGAGGCAATGGGATCTGTTGCATAATTATTTTTCTATATGATGTTTACGTCTTCGTTTGTAAGTGTTAGTGTAATTTTATGTTACACAGCCCTTTAAATACGTTCATTATCATTTATATTAAAAGGTCAAGGCATAGCAATTTTATCTTAAAATAGTATACCTATGAATTTCATTTTCTTTAGAAAATCGAGCTTCACTGGCACAGAAAACTAAATTTAAGGGGTAACAAACTAGGTTTAAATATTTTAGGTGTATGCATCATGAAATCTTGTTGTAAAATTCCTATTTTGCTAAAGGAAAATAATAAAAATAAAATGAAAACATCCTTCTCTTTTTGTTGCTTTCATAATTGTCGTAGCCTATGTTTCAAGTAGCCATATCTAAAAATATATCTGGCTAAATATATGGTGGAACTTCTGACCATCTGGAGTATGGTAGGTTAATAAATGATGCTCAGCATGGATTTAGAAGATGTAGATCGTGTTTAACAAATTTAGTGGATTTTATGGATTATGTTACTAAACAATTAGATAAGGGATAGAATGTTAATGTAATTTACATAGATTTTAGCAAAGCTTTTGATAAAGTCCTACATAGGAGACTAGTTCACAAATTAAAAATGAACGGGATATGTGGTAAAGTTTTGAATTGGATAACTGAATAGCTGAATACAGGAAACATAGTTTATATAAATGATTTGGGGAGGCTGTAAATAAAAAAGTGTCGATTTTTACCGATCACACTAAATTGGCAGCTGTACTCAAAGAAGTTGAGGGTAGCTTTAAAGTGCAGAGTGACTTAAATAAGCTATTAGCTTGGGCTCAGAAGTGGAAAATGACTTTTAACCTTAAAAAATGCAAAGTTCTTAACATGGGAAGGGATAATAGGGAATTTAGCTATGAAATGGGTGGACATTGGCTGAATTCAGTTGAGGATAAAAAGGACTTAGGCGTAGTAGTAGATAGGTCACTAAAGTTTTCAAAGCAGTGTATTGAGGCCAAAAATAGAGGAAATAGGGTGCTAGGATACATCAACAGGAATGTTAGCTACAAGAGTAAAAAGGTTATACTCTTCACCTCGTATGTTAGGCCACATTTAAAGTACTGTATACAAACATGGTCGCCACATTTAAGACATGACATCAACCTGCTAGTCAATACAAAGGAGGGCAACAAAAATAATACCTTTCCTGAAGCACCTTGAATATGAAGATAGACTCAGGGTACAAAATAAGTTATCATTTGAAAGATGTGAGAAGGGAGATATGATTAAGCTTTTTAAAATCAGTTTTTGGATAAATAAGTTGGATTTTAGCAAGTTATTTGAGTTGGAAGGTATTAATAGGACTAGGGGTCACCACTTAAATATTAAAAAAACAGGGGTGCAGGTTGGATGTTAGAAAATATTTCTTCACCAATAGAGTGGTAGATTACTGGAATAGTTTGCCATCTGAGACGGTAAACAGTACAAACCTGAATCTATTCAAACCAAGAGTTGATGATTATATGGAGAGGGAGGGTTAACTTTCGGGGCTATTCTGGACTCATTCCTGTGGATGCAGTTTTAATTATTGTATATTACGATTTATTTGGATTTTGACGAGTCTTGATGATGATGCTTTTTGTTTCTGACATATTCCTATGTATGGTTCGAATTGTATATTGTAAATGCATGAACTAACACAATCCTATTGTAGAAGAATAACATAATGCTCCCAAATTTTGCCTACCTCTCTTCCGGGTGGGCCACTTATCAATCCATCCCCTTCCGGCCCAATATCTGGTGGTCGTCAGCCGGAAGAAACCGCCGGCCACTTCAGCTACCCACCAAGTTCCTTCCCGGACTGTTTATCGATAAATGGTAGCCCATATTCGCTCCCGATAGTTGCTGGAATTTTATAAGGGAAAAAATGGAGTAGCTTGACATCTAATCTAATTCCAGTACCATGAGAATCTCTCCCGAGTTTCTAGTATAGAAGACGAATTCTTTTAACCCTTAGTAGTAGAGCTTGCACAGCGTCTGGCGGGGCAGGAATTGCCATCTATCGGTGTAGTGGTGATTCGTCGAAGCGTCAAGTCTTCAGAGAGGAGATCAGGTGCCAGTAAGGGAGGCTCCTTACTGCGTTGGTCTGCAAGGCAGTGCGGACCCAAGCTAGTACTCACGTGTCGGAGCAGAAGCTACAAACATCCTCACTCTGGTTCCCTAAGCAAGTAGTAGAGCTTGCACAGCATTTGGCAGGGCGAAAATTGCCATCTATCGGTGTAGTGGTGATTCATCAAAGCGTCAAGTCTTCAGAGAGGAGATTAGTCCCAGTTAGGGAGGGTCTTTACTCCGTTGGTCTGCAAGTAAGTGTGGACCCAAGCTCGTACTCAGGTGCAAGAGCCGAAGCTACAAAGTGCCTCACTCTGGTTCCCAAAACGACAAAACTACATCTCGGCTTTTCTACGTGATCCTACGCGTCGATAGGTCAATTCGCCCCCCTTCCCATCGCTCACTGAGACATCCAAGAATCCTCGGTGTTCACGAGCGTGGGGCCCTCTGTAACAAGAAGCTCCCGTCACCGCTTTCTTCCAGCAAGAATCGTGACAGAATTGTGGGATCAGGTGGGTCCCTGCAGAACCTACCTCATCGTCTCCACCCCTTACCTCACCACTTTCACTCACCAGCGCCACTCGAACATCAGGTTCCAAGGTACACCTTCCCTTTCACATTTCCCGACTTCACCGCGAAGCTTACCAGCATTACAAGTGTATAGGGATTTGTATGGTGAATAGTAATTTTCAAGATATCCGAGATATCCGAGATTCACTTATTAATTTATCTCTCAAAGCACATTATTTGTATATATATTTATATATATATATATATATATATATATATATATATATATATTCTTGTTTAGTGTTCATTAAAACTTTATTTTCATATTGTTGTGTATCTAACTTCCTTTGGGTCGCTTGCTGGCAAAGTTCATTCCAATCCCTCCGTAGCCAACCTCTAAGCACTCTGAGTCAATAAACCCATTCAGGACACGGGCTGAACGAAGTATAAGGAGAAGTACGACGACACCTCCGCATTCGGGATAATATATATATATATATATATATATATATAAGAGTCGGGGAAAACTCCAAACATTCCTCGGCCTATTCCTACCCACCTATGGATTGTTTAAATTGTATATTGTAGATGCATGATCTGACACAATCCTATGGATGCATTTTTTGGGTGGGTTTTGACAGATGCGGATGACCTTTCATAGGCCCTTGTGGCTTTTGTTATCTGTGAAATTATGTTATGTTATGTTATATAGAGGTCAAACAAATATAAACAATTAGAATATCCTAAATATTCGCCTAATATATATTTTAAAAAACCCAGGAAATCATGAAGTATTATTAAGCATTACTACACTTATGTCATCTAATGGTGAAACTATTTAAAACACTTATGTTATATTTTTTCAAATGGAGGCAAAGCATAGGTGTGCAACCTCATTCATAGCATCTCTTCTCCGGATCCTCTTTAACATATATAAATCATGAGTTCATACTTGTATAAAGTATACAAGGTGTATTTTATTTTACTTTGTTTGTAAGTATTCATATTTTTATCACTTTAACAGAAAAATTCAATGAAAGTTAATAGGCGAAAGGCAATTATAAAATCATATAAACAAAATTTAAAAATAAACTTAAAGTATGGAGGAGGCAAAGCGTGAAAAAGAGGGATGGAAGGAGAGACAAAGAAAGAGAGAGAGAGAGATCAAGAGAGAGAGAGAGAGGGAGCGAGAGAGAGAGAGAGCAAAAGAGAGAGAGAGGGAGCGAGAGAGAGAGAGAGAGAGAGAGAGAGAGAGAGAGAGAGAGAGAGAGAGAGAGAGGGAGCAAGAGAGAGAGCAAGAGAGAAAGAGAGGGAGCGAGAGAGAGAGAAAAAAAAAGAGAGAGAGAGAGAGACAGAGAGAGAGAGAGAGAGGGGTGTGAGGATGAAATGGGCAAAGACACAATTGCTCTCTAATTAGAAGAAGGACAAATTTGGCAGAATATTAAACATTATGGCATACTCGTAATTTTGTAAATTAGAGAAATGTGTCAAGATATTAAATAAAAGTAATTGGAGGAAATCTGTCGAGTGAAGAAGGTTTTAAAATTAAATTTATTTTATTTATGACTTGGACAAATATTTTTCTTGATTACTAAAAATGTTTATGCCTTTAAGTGACCGTAGGCCTTTTCACCCAAAGGTGGAAAAAAGTGTAGTCACTACCCTGAAAAATAAACAGAAGAAGAGAAAGGCTCTAAAACCTTGAATCATTCAATTTATTGTTATTATCCTTATTCATTTGGTCTCTTGAAGATGCCCTTTGCTTTACTAAATCCTTGCCATCTTAGAGTAAATTGGCATTGGATTTCTTGATCTTTTTAAGATGGATTTATCATCCATTGACGGGGACAATTATGTATGATATCAAGTCAGCATCTAGTTGGTTTGCTAGGAATTTGTTTTCTATAGATTTATTTTTAGACAGACTCTTTTGTATTTGCATATAATCTCTTAAATTATTGTTTGGATTTCTTTTTGGATGTCATTTTGCTTTACCCTTCTGTGTAGTTGAAATTTTTTAGTAGACTATTTTAGGACAACTGTCTAGAATCTATCTTGCCAGGTATATTTATTGTCAAATTAATTAATGAAATCCTGTTGGCTATCATTTTTAAAGTAGCAACTATATAAAGTGGTCCTTCATCTTTTGAGAATTATACGAGGTGAAGCCTTCCAAAATCTTTAAGAAGAAAATAATGCATCGAAACCGCGACGATATTTGCTTTCTGCTTATGAAGTTCAGGTGAAGAAACATATCGCCCTTGGAGAAGAAACCTACTAAATATACTATGGAAAAGAAGAAAATTCCCTATCAATATTCAAGGGTTTCTTAACATCACCATTCTCAAATCCTTATTCTGGAGACTAATTTTATAAGTTATTAGTTTCAATCTTCAGTTCGATAATAATGATCACTTTGGTATTTGTTGATATTATTCTCATACTAGCGATGAGTGTCAATCAGGGCTGAAACGACAGGGTGTCTAGCAAAACCGCGCTATAGGAAAAGCTCAGGTTTAGAGCTTTTGTTCAAAGTGCTACACATATGAATATTCAGACGAATATCTCACTGTGATTAATGTATTCAGAAGAGAGGGTGACGTCGAGGGACGAAGGCGTGTAACCAAAAAGTCTCTAAAGTTACACATTACTGTACGCAAGATAGCCACTATCGGAGCTGCGCCCGGGTACAGTTGAATTGAAAAAAAAGTAAGAACATTCTACTTAGAGTGCGATATTATAGGTTGGCTCTTTAAAAGGAAATACGTTTGCCGTGTTCGTCTCAAGGGTTATTCGAAAGATAAACACCTCGTCAAAAATAAACTTTAATACAATTAATAAGAACAAGGGCACATATAAATATGGAAATCTATATAATAATCAGTACCACAAAAAAATATTATGACAGGCAAAATTTAAGGAAACTAGATCCGGTAAAATATATAAGTTATCCAATAAGTTGGATTGAATGAAAGATTTTGTAAGTCTATTGGCATTACACCAAATGGAGAATTCTTCTTAGGACTGGGAACGAAGAGGTAGGACTTACGAGACAAGTACTCCTGTTTACTTCTAGAGGATGAACTGAGGATGTGGAAGACCAATGGCCAGGTCTTCGTTGATGGGGTGCCGATGTGAAGGCGTCCAAAGAGACTCCGAAGGGGGTTAAGATTACCTCGGCTCTAGGGATTACACGAAGACGATTTGCTGACGAGATCACAAGGGCGAGAGGATCACTTCACGGGAGACAGATACTAAGGTATGGACGGCAAGAAGTTCGGGTTCTCTCTATCTGCTGAGGATTTGCAGACATCCCCTTAAATGGGAGCCACAGCCATGGTCTGGAGATGGCTTCGCACACGATGGCCTCACAAGGGGATACCGGACGCGGCTTAAGCAAACATGAACCTTGATAATCTTGGGCACCGACGAGGTGAATGAAATTAAGAGAGATTACCTTCTACCCCAAGATGGGGAAGATGGACACGACTGCCACCTTGAAGCGGGACAGCGTTATCCACCTGGGGAAATACGGTGATAGAGCACCCCAAAATAAACACAGCTGCGTTGATATGTCTTAACCAGAGAAATCTGTGTGATAACGGCGTATTGATTTTGATGCTTACACTGGTGACTTTATGTTCTCTGAATACCCAATGGTTTTTAAATGACCACACAAGTAAAATACTAGAGGTTTTAGGTCATACCTACGCGGAGGTTTTTCGACAGGTTCACTTAAATTAATCCATTATCCAGATATGTCTTTGCTTCAACTCTATAATGATCAGGAGCTTCATCATCCTGAAATCATTTGGAATTTTCCCTAGAGATTTAAGATGGTTTCAAACATCTCGGGATCAGGTATCTTGGATACCTTTCTCCTGTCTATTTGTTGTCAAAGAATAATGGACCAATCAATATCTTTCCACAGAACTCACCACGCTATTAAATGTTTAATTCCATGCTCTTTACTGGCATCAAACCAGTGAGCCGTTTTTAGTACCAGTAACTCTTGTTTTCGTGAGTAAGTTCCCTGGACACGTAAAAGTCGGCCTAAGCAGAGAACACGATGCAAGTGAAAAGGTCAGGGTGATAGTCTACTGCCGATAAAGCTTACTCGCACATCTGCACTCTCCGATCAGGGTTGTCTTCTTTCAGTTTTTTCAGTAATGGCAATTCGAACAGATTCTACTTCTCTACCTGAAAGATGCGCTGAAATTGTCTTTATTACTTTAATTTCTATGGACATTCAGCAGTAGGATTTTTATGGACTCAGAGCAAAGTTTGTCAATATAGCAGTACGAGTTGAGTCGTTTACAAGAGTTTTTAGCTGTTCTGAATGTGGTTTATCGTACACATTTTCCATGTCCTTTAATTTGACAGCCAGTTATCCAAAAATGGTGTGAGAAATTGGGTTTCCACGTAGATGCAGGACATTAAACTCGTCCGCTGCCTCTCTGTAGCTTAGCCTACGGGCAGGCAAAATTATTTCAATAGGCTTTTCACGGTTTTCATCATCACTGAGAGCCATGAAAAGTCTCATTCACGAAAAAAGAAGCCCCACGATGAGGAAATGACGTTAATTGAAGCAAAAGGGTGGATAAAGAGTAAAAAAAGTGATAGTAATATTAAAAATTATAAGGAGATAAAGACTATATTTACAAACCCCGTCAATTATCAATACTGAAAATAGGATTTAAAGACCAACGATTAATTTTATTTAAAGACTGCAAGCAATAAATTTCTAAGCATCTGCTATCTTTGCGGATGTAAAGGAATGCTATAAACTAATTGGGAAGATTTAAATCTTGTTGCTTGTGTTACTAAGTTTCGCATATCAAGTAAAAGGGATGGAAGATTGTGTAAGAATTCTTCAGTAGGTCATTATGCTAGGATAGATGATCGGATGGTGCTGTTGTATCTTTCAAGAAAAGCATTTACTTTCCCATTAGCAGGATATGTGAAATAATGTTTTGTGGCAGTGAATTTTAATGACTCCTGTTAACTAGAGCACCAAAAATTTATAAATAAAAGGCGAAAAATACTTCAACAACAGATTCTGATGTTATATCAGTGGCTATGCCTCCAACCATTTAGGATAGGGAAATAATATGGTCAGAAGGTATTTGTAATCCTCTTTTCTTGTTTAAAATCCACTTTTTAGGGCCATATGGATAATGTGAAAACTTGATGCGGATGCAGCAAGTTATGGTTTCGTATGTCTATTTTTATTTTTGTCTTTTGACATTTAAGACAGTTTCTAACCAACTCATGTGTCTTTTCTCATATCATACAGGACAAATCTGACTGAGATTTATCTGAGGATTGGGCATTTGCCTAAATTATCCAAATTGTGGTAATAGCTGAATTTTTGCTTGGGAAAATCAGATGTGAGTTAAGGACGAACAAACGTTACGAGAGATAATAAATGATAGAATGCGAAGAAGAGAGTAGAGCAATCTTATGAAACTGAAACGAGGTGAAGACGTACCCCCGTAAATTTTTCACTTGTAAATAGGTCAACTGAGATTTGGTTAACACTTCCGGCGCCTAAATCAGACGTATCCACAATTAAACGAATGGACTATTTCTTTTTGGTTGGAGTACGAGAGTGTATTTTATTGGGTCTTTTATTGGGTTAAAGCCGAATTTGTCATGCAAATCTCTACGCGATATTGACTTAGGGTGACGCTTATTTGAGTTCTTTAGCAATTTCGTGAGAATAATGAGAGTATTGTTAGTATTTTTAATAAATCTAGGAAGGAATTTAAATTAAAAAGTAATGGAGGAATGGTACCATCCACCAAGCGTCAATGTTTAAGGTTCTAAAAAATTATATTTTGTTAAAACTCGGCGTCTATTATCACACAATAAAAAGTTATAGGTAAAGTTACAACTTAAACCCAAAGGTAGATTATGGGAGTGTTAGTATTATGTTATTGCAGATCGTTATATGTAGTACGTAGAATTGAGATCACGGATCCTCTGTCAACCAGGATCCTTCTTCCGTTGGTGAAATCGATAACGTGCAAGAACGGAGAGTGAGGAAGCAAAGATGCGATGTCTTTCATTTCTGTTTACTTGAGAAGTTTCCCGAAGTACCATTCTTCTTGCAACCTGGGACACAGTGGTCTTCCTGGCTACCGTATTGATGGTGCTACCAACTGATGTTATCCTGAAGCCTGGGACAGTACGTTATCCAAAATGAGACTTGCGTGATCCAGCGAAAGAGTTAAAGGGTCCTGCGGGATTGTTGTTCAAACAGTAGGCTGAGCGTCCCCTAAAGTAATCACTCGACTTCTCGAGAGTGGCAAGCCATCGCGATAAAGTTGCGAGCTCTTCCTTGATCGTGACCAGTGATGCCTCTTTCTGCTGGCGGAACTGTTGTGACGGATACTTAACGAAAGAAGTAACCCTTTTATGAAAGCTGCGAGTGAGGGCTTATGAGGCATCCGTAGCGAGTTGCTCACGTGGGGTGTCCGGAGCTAGAATTTCAAGTGTTTCTTAAATGTGAGAGGGAAGACGCCGAACGAAAATTTCCAGAAGAAAAGCTGGGCTTATACTATTCCCTAATATGTCCTTCAATTTCTCTAAGAAATCATTAGGGGGAAGATGGGATTGCTTGGTGGCACGAGAAAAAGTTCCATTTTATGAGAAATGGAGGGAGTAGAATTTACAAAATAACAGCTCAGAAGGTTTGATAGATTAAGTTCTTGGGGTTTATTAAAACAGGCAAAATTCCATAAATTCCTGCGTGTGGAAGTGCCCGCCGCAGTAACTCCAGTTTTGGGGTGTCACTTTTTACTCTTTCCAAAGAGAAGAGTATCTCCATTTGTGTGAACCATGAGTAAGGCTGGGCAGCCTAAAATTCAGGCAAGAATATAGCGCAGTTTGGTCTTATCGGGGTCAGCGTGCTGGGGTCTTTCATAGTTATTGAAATGTAGCTGCGCTGAGTTGTTGCAAAAAATTACTGTGTCAGGAAAGTCGCTGTTCACTCTAGAGTCACCACTTTGGAGTTGGAAAGAGCTACCTCTTATGAAGAAAGGTTAATTTTTCTAACTTTTGTGAGAATAAATAAATCCCTTTCCACTTTCTCTATACTTTTTGCCCAAATGCTTTTCATCCTCTCTGCTAAAAAAATCACCCGATCTACATTTCTTTGCACACAGATCGAGAGAAATTAAATCTTAGCAACAACTCATTAATAATAAATAATAAATATCAAATTGAAGTTTCAACCAATTATAAAAGGTCAAATTTCAATAGTGGTACAGTGCTGAAAAAGACTCGATGAAGCTCTTGATTAGGGCTTGATGGGAAAATCTGGTGGAAATTGATAGATACTTTGTAATGAATATGAGCTTGTATTTTTCGATACTCTAATGAACAGGGAGTAATCAATGAATTTCAAGAAGTTTTTCAAAAGATCAAGCTTTTTTTATGCTTAAAAACTAGGAAGTGGAGTTAGAATTACTCCAACAAATTCATGTGTGGGGTTTCATGGCGCAACGATACAAAGAAGATGTTTGTGTGAATGGGCTTCCGATGAATGCATTTGTATGCGTCTAAAAATTGTTGTTGTGCCGTTTCCGGCTATCTGGAAGTAAATTGAATGTCAGAGGGTTCCCCTTATCCTATGGGGCGAGTAGAATGATATACACACATATATATATAAATATATATATATATATATATATATATATATATATATATATATATATATATATATATATAATGAAAAAAGCCTTTCAATAGTTTTTAGTGTCGTCACTTAACATTCAAATAGGAATTTATGTTCTGGGTGGTGCGAGTGGTGCATTTTCTATTTCGATGGTTAGTTGGAAAGATTCTTGTCAAAACTCTCAAAACAACCAATCTACAACTGCGCGACTTTTAACGCCTTAAGATGGCAATCAACTGCTACGGCCGTTATATCATGAAATCACATAGGGCTGTAGAGTGGGGCTTCGTAATTCTTGGTAGCAACGGCTTAAGTACAGTACTGGATACCATGAAGCTACAAAAAAGCTACCGTCTTTCAGCGTAAAAACACTACATGAATTAGGGTGATTTACATATTATGAACGATTTAACTCTCTGTTGAAAGCATAAGTAACAAAACCCTATATTAAGTACCAGACTGATCAAAAATAACCTTTTTCCTTCTAAAACTTTCCGCTAATAAGCATCTCTCTAGTATAGTGTATGCGGCACTCTGTGTCCTTCCGTCTCTCGGTGGCGGCACTCTGTGTCCTCCCGTCTCTCGGTGCCTATAGGGGCTAGATGAATGGTGTAGCAGAATGAGTTTAAATGGCGACCACGTGCCCTTATGTACCTATGCGGATCCTAAGATCACACTCCCTAGCTGTATTTGCCTAGGGACCGATGTCATCGTCTCTCACAGTCACTTCTCAGCTAGAATTCTGGCTTTCCGCTCGAAGATTAAAATGCGATGGACATTCCAACCAACGTTATGACGATTCCCCCTTCCCCGAAGTAGTGGCCGACTTTTCCCCCAATTCGCGTGCGCGTCTGGAGCCACCTCACCAGGTGCCTATATGTATAACGCTTCGACTGAGTTTAGAGAGCAACACTGTTAACAATTCCAATTACTCCGGCAAACGGTGTAATGGATCCTCCCCCCCCCCCCCCCATCGCGGCGATTTCGATTCGAGTTGAAGGCTAAATCGATCCGTGAACTCTACCATAGTCAATCGGCAAGTATCCCCCTCCGTGAACTCTGCCATAGTCAATCGGCAAGCTTCGACATCAGTGAACTCTGGCATAGTCAATCGGCAAGTACTTGACAAGGATTCCCGACTCTGAAGGCTTGACAAGTGCTCCTTCGCCTGAAGCAAGAAGTAAGCCGACTTCTTCCGCCGCATTCATCGTACCCCAACTGGTTCTTTTTCTGCATCGAGCAGGTAAGGTAATCGTAACGGTTACCGACTGTAGATTGATCTTGAATCTGGCTTACCCCATTGCTCCATTATGTGTGTGAATGCTTCAGTTTAAAATCTCCCTTTAAATCACCAAACTGAATCTGATCTCTCTAATCTCTTAATTAACCTACCTGTATCTCATGTGGACCTTTAACCCATTATGGACGACCATTCCCTTTAAACTCTATTTTTGTATAAATATAAATAACATTTCCTTGTTAGTAAAGATATATTTTCATCATTGTCATTCTTTTGCAACCTCAGTGCGTACCAGCTACCTGTTAATCTTTGGCCAACTTGCACTCTAAAATATTTATTTTAAAGAACCCCGAAAAGTTAATAATAATCTATCCCTACTGGATTCATAACAATTTCCCCTTTCACTAACGGTCTTCAACCAACTTCGGCCTCAAGCCCCAAAGTACCTACGTATATATAAATATAGAGTCTGGCCATTCCACGACAAACGTTATCTAACGCTAGGCGAGAAATAATACTTTGATGCCATTTAATGAGGTGGTGTGCTTGCTATGAGTTTATCAAATCTTGCAGGGTTAGCCATACCTAGTGTGAGTCGCAACTAAGCAACAAAGTAACAGAAGCTTTGCATTCATTTTTGACGTCGTCCCATTAGCTTTATAAGTCGTTATTGCTGTTTCATTCTGGATCAAGTAGAATGACACTGCAAATTGATGGCAGCTCTCGTGGCTATTTAATAACGCATATTTGCTCCTATATAAAGCATGTGGCCATTAGTATTAATATCCTTTGCGATACAAATGAGTGAAATGGATATCTCTTTTACATATCTATTTGAGCTGGTAGCTGCCTTATACTGTAGCGATTTGAGGGTTGGATCTAATAAAAGCCTGATAGAAAAGTGCATATCATTGGTAAAAAATAAAAGATACCAAAATCAGACAAATACATACCTATACACTAACTTTATGCAATAAAACCTGCCGTTACAGCCATTTAGTTTCCTTGTTTCGTGTTATTGATTTTACTCGGAAGAGTGATGTGCAAACAACGGGTATAGAAGTAAACAAAGAGATGTGATGGTTAGGAAAAATCAAGAATATTACATTGGGGGAGATTAAGAAACAGCCATTTCTTTTATGAAAATTATTGCGCTGAAATTGCATAGATACTGAATTAATAACCTATGGTATTAAGAATTAGGAATACTGATACAGGGTAAATAGTCAAAGATGATGAATGATATTTGCCGCTGAGATGATTTTTGTAAATTTTATTATTAGTTATGTAAAACTAGAAGTGCAAACCAACGAGGACTTAAAATTAAAAAAATATCTAAACAAAGGTTTGTTGCACAATTAAATATTTAGTTCTTTCCAAGTACGAACTTCTTTGTGATCGGGCCAGAAAAGAACAAGGTCTGCTGACCAAAATTCGCGCGCTCTCAATTATTCAGATTTATGACCTTACGACCTTCAAAACTCTGAATAATTCCTAGATTAACCTTGCGAGGACCTTGGCAATTATATCATTCGAAAGAGAATATAAAACAACATAAGAGTTTCATATTTCGCTAGAAACGGCCGAATATTTAGGATATTATTGCCAAAATAAAATTCTTTCTGGGCTAACCTTGGGAGGGCCTTGGTAATTATATCATTCGAAAGGGAATGTAAAACAACTTAAGGGTTTTAAATTTCGTTAGAATCCGCCTAAAAGTTATGATGTTATTGCGCTAACAAAACAATTCCCGGGCTAATCTTGCGAGAAGGTTGGTAATAGTATCGTTCGAAAGATAATGAAAAACAACATAAGGGTTTCAAATTTCGTTAGAATCAGCCAAATAGTTATAAAGTTATTGCCAAATAATTACTTGGCTAACCTTGGAAAGACTTTGTCAATTATATCATTCGAAAGAAAATGGAAAACAACATAGAGGTTTCAAATTTCGTTAGAATTAGCCAAATGGTTATAAAGTTATTGCCAAATAATTCGCCGTCTAACCTTGGGATAACCTTGGCGATTATATCAATCTAAACATAATATAAAACAACATAAGACGTCGAGTTGCCCGCGACTAAAAATGACAGATAGGAGGCAAAAATAATTTCTAAGTAGATGTGAATGATAATAATTATGGGGTCGAGGAAGAAAGTGAATATGAAAATGATTTAGATGAAGGTCTGGCGAAGGATTTCGTTTTTCTGTTATTTCGTTTTGTTTCATTTGGCTTGTACCTTTATTTTGTTTTATGCTTTTGAACCTTCGTTATCATTTTCTCCTTTGATTGTTTTCATTCTTTGATTCAATTTTATTCGTTATATTCTGTGATTTTGTTCGCACGTTTCGCTTTAGTCAATATTTTTTTGTTTTTCGGTTTTTCGGTTTTGTCGTTTCGGTTATTTCATCTTTTTTTTTAGGTGAGTAATTGTACGCATTCTTCTTCGTTTCCTTGCTTAGAGAGTGACGAGGTTTCATGCGCAGGTTAGAATTTTATTTTGTTGAGTTGGAAATGAGAATGAGTCTCATTAACTTATGTAATTAGGACCAATGAAAAATCCTCTCGTTGTCTTTGACGCACCTCATTTACTAACACTTTAAATCATACTTTTATAATTTTCTTAGGTTATTGCTACCCTTTCCGACTGACTGACATGAAGGCATTCAATTTTATGGTTGCCTCTTGATTGCTTTCTTCATATGAAAATCTCGGGAAATAAACTAAGCCGTCAGGTCAAGGACTGAAAAGCAACCTGTTGTAACTCCACAAATTTAACTATGGAATTACTATATTTTACGAATGAGGTCCTGAAATGGAATGAAGTAGCCCAAGTTTTGTCGGGAGATGTTGAATTAATCAGATTCAGAAAAGCAAGTCCTGGTTTAAGATAGTTTTGGAGGACCACTCAAAAGAACAGGCGACTATCCCTACTGGGCCTAAGGTAAAAGCCCTGGTAGAGGGGTCTAGAAAGCGAGGGTCAGCTATATGTTTGGGGATGTTAACATAACGGAAGAAGGAGACAGCGATAGATGAGAGGAAGGCGTTGGGATTCGATAGAAACAATGGACGATAAAGAAGGGTTAGCGATGGGGGAAAAAGAAAGGTGAGATTTGAGGCCATCGGAGCAGAATGCAGAAAGAGAGAAATAAGGTTGAATGTGTGATAGGAGGGAGGGTCGGCGTATCTAAGGGGGTAAGAAGAGAGGTGTGGTCGGACGATCAATACAACCTCTGGTGACCGGACGAAAGGAAGGCATCGCAACAGGTTGTGTTCCGCCCATCCGACCGCCCACATTGAGGGAGTGAGCACGAATAATGAATGGGGGTTTGAGGGAGAGGGGCGAAAGGAAGGGTAAAAGTAGTGGGAAAATCAGGAAGGAGAGAGGGAGTTCATGGAAGAAAGCTCATATGCCTTCGTGTAAAAGCACTTTTAAGTACATGTAAGTTACTGAAAGCTAAGAGCAGAGGAGAGAAGATTTAACAGAGATTAGGTGACGTCTTGGAAAAGGCTATAATGGGGAGTTAGGAAAATTGGAATCGAAAGAATGGGAAACATTTACTTTGATTAATTATTTTACAGCAAAATTGTCATTACAAAATTCACCCACACAAATTATTTAAATATACAGAAACTCACGAATTCTTATGAAAACAATTTACTACACTCATTCGTATACATAAACGAGGAGCGGTTAATAAGTTTTTCAATTCGGATATAAAGAAACGAGATATGAGGAAAAGTGTTTTATTATTTTTCAATATAACTACCCTCGACTTTAATGCACTTGCGCCACTTGTCCCTGAAGCTTCGAATTCCCGACAACCAGAAAACTCCCGACTTCTGTTCAATCCACTCCTGGACGGCGAGCTTGACATCTTCATAGTCCCCAAACCGGTATCCACGCAGTGCAGCCTCGAGCTGGCGAAATAAAAGATAGTCGCTAGGGGCCAGATCTGGACTGTAGGGGGGATGGTTGAGCTTCTCGAATCCATCCTCGTGCAGGGAAGCTTGTGCAACTCTGGCCTTGTGGACAGGGGCATTGTCGTGGAGGAGCAGAACACCGCGTGCCAACTTGCCGCGCCGCTCTTGACCGATGCACTTCTTCAACCCAGCCAGTTCCTTGGCGTAATATTGGCCTGTGATGGTCCTTCCACGAGGCGCATAGTCCACCATCAACACTCCCTCAGAATCCCAGAAGATGGTGGCCATGATCTTCCCGGCTGAGGGTTGGGTCCGGAACTTGATGGGGGTTGGAGAGCCTCTGTGTTTCCAGGCAATGCCTTCGAGCCATCCCCCTTCCTCTGTTTTGCCCTCCTGATTCGCAAAACTTATTCCCTGCCCCTCGTATATCTTTAGACTCACATCTCTACAGGTCTGACTCGACTGCACCATCTCACCTTCATTTGTTTTGCAGACACTTAGAATACTCAAATATTACAATAAAAGACTTTAATTTATACATAGACCTGTACACAAACTTTCACATCACTATCACTGTGACCTTATTAAATATATACACATACAAATGCGTTCAACTATCCTAGTACACATGACAATGCCATTGGGAAATTAGATACCTTTACATAACGCACTTTTACGTCCAGTTACAAAGGCAGCAAACATTCGCATGCAATACACACATGTAAATGCCTCTTAAATGTCAATTTTATCTATTTTCTTTCCAACTATTTCTACTCCTCCTTTCACAAGCATTTCTCCTATGTCTAAAGACAAAGCGAGTAATAAAAAGGAGAACATGTGACATAGGCCTAGCAAAGGACGTCCATAGGGCTGATGTTTGCTCGTATTACTAACAAAGTTAGATACAGTTTGTAACGAAATTACAGTTTCTGGCGGGGGATTAGCTACTTCCTATCGCAGCGATTTTATCCAAAACGGCTATATTCAGGCGCCCGATGAATCTCTGATTTGGGTTCACTTCATGGCGGTCTAAGTTGCATGTACAGAGTTGTCCGAGACTCGTATGACCCTCTAACGAAAAGGAATAAGAACAATAGAGGAACAATATAATAATTTCAAACATATGTACTGGATTTTAGTGTATTCACTTTCATTGACACTGTAGCACATCGAGAAGGTCTGTATGAATACTAGGATGCAAACAATCATGTCCCAACAATACACTTGCAATTAGCCCTTCTTCCAAACTGGAGGAGTTTCTTTTCAGCCATTTGAAATAGAAAATTAAAACAATATTTCAAGGGGTGACAATACTTTCGCACCATCCTGTAAAACTTAAACTGTAGGTCTCCACTGAGAAATAGAATGCATATAAAGTACTAATCTGTGCAAAAACTCTAGTAAAATAATTCAATTTTACGTTACAAAATTATAAGGGCATCTCCTAAATAATGCGATATTTTTTATTGTCATTATTTTATAGCTAGAAAAGATGGAAATCAGGTTTGTTATTATACTAAGCTAGTCTAATAAACTCGAAGCCTAGGTACCTTTAGGTC
The DNA here is from genome assembly GCA_963969495.1 of Ceratothoa steindachneri. Taxonomy (NCBI): domain Eukaryota; kingdom Metazoa; phylum Arthropoda; class Malacostraca; order Isopoda; family Cymothoidae; genus Ceratothoa; species Ceratothoa steindachneri. The sequence continues at coordinate 86,942,687 of OZ018334.1, read as the reverse complement.
TTAGCCTAAGCAAAGCTTTACATTTAGACATAACTCAAGCATCAATTTTAGGTTATTAATTTTATATTTTTAGTGTTAATTTAATGTTGATTATCGTAAAATGATATCATTGATCTGTCTAAAAGAGCACATTTGTAATGTTGCGCTTTGAGAGTTTAGAAAAAACAACAATGATAAGATAACAACAAAAGATTTGTCTCAAATATACGGTGAGGAAAAGATTGGGGTAAGACAGTGCCAAAGATGGTTCAGAATTTTTTTCTCAAGAAACTTTAGTCATAAAGATAAGCTCTGATCCGGACAAACAGTGAAAATGGATCAAAATCTTTCATAAATAGCAGTGAAAGAAGATCCGATTGTAATTATTGAAAAAAACCCGGCTAAAAATCTACATTCAACTCACTCCAGTGTACATCGTCATGTAAAAGAGAGAGCAAGAAGGTTTCACGATTGAGGCAATGAATTCCTCACAACATTTTATTCATATCTAGAATAAAAAGTGAACCATTTTGAGTAACTTTTTTACAGGAGGCAAAAAGTGTGTTATATAAAATAATTTTAAACGCTCTAGACAAGGAGAAAAAAACGATAGTATAATCAAAACAGGGTCTTCATCCACGGAAGGTTATCTCTTGTATTTGGTGGGATATGAAAGGCAAAATTTTTTGGGAACTTCTTAACACAAATCAGAATATCACCAAAAAGGTTTACTGTGTTCAGTTAGGCCATTTACATGCATCACTTGAATAAAAAGGCCAGCATTGTTCAATATAAGAAGAGAGCTCTTTCGCCAAGACGACGCGCCACCTCATACCGTATAAGATACCCAACAAAAGCTTATAAAGTTCTAATTCGAAAATAATGAATCCTATTCCGTATTGACCCGACTAATCGCCATCAGATTATTATGTTTGTAGTAGTTTAGCGAATCACCTGAAGAGAAACGATGATATCAACAACAGAAGAGATCGAAACAACGTTAAGGAACATTTTTTTTAAATCAAAAACTCAAAATATTTTTACAAACATAGTTTAGAAAATTTGGCATAAAGACGAATGCTAGTAGCTAAAAACGGTGGAAATTGTATTACTTATTAAATTAAGAATAAAATACTCGTAAATATAAACAACTAAAAATAAGTTGATTTTTATCAATAAAATAACTATAACACGAAAAAAATGCTATATTACATATAGCAAAGAGGCACCACGCTGAAATAGATTTTACTAAATAGGGTGAATACCCTCTGTTTATTTATAATAAATTAATCAAATTTGCCTAAAATTACCCTCAATTAATAAAATGAATCAATGAAAAATATACCCCTACCTTCAATGCCCTGCAGATGGTCTTAAATTCGGCCTCCCGGGTCTCAAGAGTACTCTTTTGAGTCAAACCTTTCCTGTTAAGGTGATTTGGAAAGGAATAATTACTAAATCTCCTTAGTAGCACTTTGGAATCCGTAAAAATTGTACTCTTTACAATTGGCTTCGATCATTCCCGATGCCTTATCACTACCGCCCTTAGTTCAGAGTTCGTTCTATCTTTCCCCTTCTTTCATCACTCACGAGGCCTATTATATCGCCGGCAAGTGCTCTTCTCGTACAAATCAACTGAGCCTCGTTCTGGTGCTGTTGAATCCATTCATTCAAAACAGTTTCCGTCATTAGTTAGACAGTGAAAAGTGAGGGAGGACAGAAATATAAAATCAATGAACGACGAAAATGATGACAACGGAAAGAAAACTGTTCCTGATATTTGTTTCCGTAGCAACTGAGAAATGGAGTGACTTTTGTACGTTAAATCACCTCCCTATTCTGAGTATTGATTAATTATGAGATTTTGTTTTGACAAGTCTGGAGGATGACTCTGGAGGACGAGCTTGGAGGACGCTCTGGAGGACAACTCTGGAGGATGACTCTCTGGAGGAGAACTCTGGAGATTGACTCTGGAAGATGAATCTAGAGAATGACTCTTGAAGATGACTCTGAAAGGTGACTCTGGAGGAAGACTCTGGAGGATGACTCTGGCGGATGATTCACGACTCTGAAGGATGACTATATAGGACGAATCTGGAAAATAACTCTGTTGTTGGATGACTATATGTAGAGGACGACTTTGGAGGATTACTCTGGAGGACGACTTTGAAGGATCACTCTGGCGGACGACTGTGGAGGATCACTCTGGAGAGAGACTTTGGAGGATCACCTGCGTGACGATTCTGGAAAATGACTCTGGAGGACGACGGAGGCCAAACGATTGGAGTTTATCTCAAGAGGCTCAAATTTGCGTCTGTCTCAATGAAGGACCTGCAGATTTTTTTTAAAGAGATTTCTAAAGAAAGTGGTGAGATTAGGAGATGTGAAAATGTCAAATGCGACAACAAGCGAGTCAACAAAAAAGGCGAGAATTGGCAAGATTAGAAACTGAGAGGACGCGCAACTCTCCTCAAATGAGGCTTTCCGTGTAAGAAGAGGAGATAGACATGAAGTATATATATATATATATATATATATATATATATATATATATATATATATATATATATATGTGTGGGGGAGGGTGACTAATGGACTCGATTTGTTGTGACTTAAAACTAGGAAGAGAAAACCAATGAAAGCATCGCCGCCAGAAAGCTTGTGAGGGGATGGAGGAAGTGAAAATGTTTGGATTAGATATAACCGCAGATACACTTGCGGGCGGTGGGGCAAGAAAGGCAAGCAATCCTTCAGATATCTTTTGCATCTTGGTGGTCGATTCTATGCCTGACATTTTTTTTTGTGTGGGTGTAGTGAGGAAGTAAGAGGAGGGGGCGAAAAATTTTAGATGATGGTGTAAAAATTTATTGTGAAGGCGAAATAAAATTAGGATGAAGGCGAAAACTTTAGGGTAAGAGCTAATAAGTTAGAGTGAGGGGTGAAATTATATGGTTGCGGCAAACACTTTGTTAATGGTGAGAGAATTTAAAGAAAAAATAAATTTATGATTTCAATTTTTATTTTTTTTAACGACAAAGAATATAAGAATGTGCAAACGGTGATATGACAATCAGGATCCCCGACCTTCTCTCCTACTCTATTTCACTTTCAAAAATTTATTTTTTTAATCCCTCAACCCATTTTCCAATCACTACCCTTCTTTAACCTGTTAACCACCAACATTTTTTCTTTCTCTCTCCTTAAACTATGTTTTGGCTCGTTCCCACCAAATTTGTTCACTCATTCTCACCAAATCTTTCCCTTACAAATTACTAAATTTATTCCTCCCCAAACACTACCAAAATATATTCTCCACCACAACAAATAACCATTTAATGCCTCTGTTCCAGTATCACCTCTTCCCTGAAGAGGCATTGGCCGAGCGCCGGTAATTCTAGACTATTTATACCGGCGTGTTTTGCTCCAGCACACCATGAACTCTCCCATTACCATCCTTTTGGTCGAGTGTGTATCTTCGTTTCTCGGACTTTCGAAAGTATCTATTCTCATACCAGCATTCAGGGTCAACGAGTTTGACCCACAGAGACTGAAATCCCTCCACTCCAGGAACCCATGGTTCAGTGGATTTCGAGTTTGGGGGGATCGAAGAGGCCATTCCCGCGTGCATTTAACGCTCATTTAGGGCCTTTTTGTTATTTAGATCCTTGTTTATTTGTCCATTCTGTCATTTTAATGTTTTCTAACTTAGTCCTATTTTATTTCTCTCTTTCTCTTTGCTTAAGAGCTTTTTTCATTGTTTATTTTTCCTGTTTCCCTCTTTTAGTCCGTATTGTAGTGTATATTCTTGGTTTATATGACAATTCTGTCCTTTTATTTTTTTATTTTTACTTTTCTCCTCTTTTTTTCCCCATGTTTTCTTCTTTACTCCTCTTAATTGTCCTTTTGGAATATTTTGTTCAATTTTGTCCTTTGTCCCTCCTCTCCTCTGCACATTTCTGTTATTTCTCCCTTTTTCTTCTTTTCTTCTCCTACCTTTGTTCTCTATTCCTCTTTCTTCGTTTATTTATATTCCTTTGCCTCTTTTGGACCTTATTCTTGTATTAATTATTTGTCTTTCTGTTCTTTTTATCGTTCTTTTAGTTCTCCCCTTTTCTCTTCTCTTCATGTCACGTTGTCCTTTTTTCTTTCTCGCATTTGGCCTTTTGCACCATTTAGTCCGTTTATTCCTTTATTACTATATTATTTTCCCTTTCTCTTTAACGGTTTCTTCTTCCTTTCATTTGTCTTGTACCCCTCTCATCTTTTTATACATTTTGTTTCTTTATTCTTTAATCTTTTAAAATTACTTTAAAATATTTTCCGACCTCTTTTTTCATAATAAAATTCCTGTTGTTTTCTTTTTCTTTGGTACAGCTTCTTTCCTTTTTCTCAAGCTGTATGCAAAGGGTCTTCCTCCTCATACTCCCTCGGTATGGATATAAATGTATTTTGCGGCAATTATCCAAATTATTTAATAGCTCCTCCCTCTGTAATCAGAAAAAGAGACCAAAGGGCATTGCCTCTTCTAAATAAGGACAGTCGAGGTAGATTAGTTATTCAACGTCGCAAAGCTCCTACCTCTGTAATCAGGAAGAGAGACCAAAGGGCATTGCCTCTTCTAAATAAGGACGGTCGATGTAGATTAGTTACTCAACGTCATCACCCTTTCTAATAGCTTTTACCTCTGTGATCAGGAAGAGAGACCAAAGGGCATTGCCTCTCCTAAATAAGGACGGTCGAGGTAGATTAGTTATTCAACGTCATGACCCTTTCTAATAGCTTTTACCCCTGTGATCAGGAAGAGAGTCCAAAGGACATTGCCTCTTCTAAATAAGGACGGTCGAGGTAGATTAGTTATTCAACGTCGCGACCCTTTCTAATAGCTTCTACCTCTGTAATCAGGAAGAGAGACCAAAGGGCATTGCCTCTTCTAAATAAGGACGGTCGAGGTATATTAGTTATTGAACGTCGCGACCCTTTCTAATAGCTCCTACCTCTGTAATCAGGAAGAGAGACCAAAGGGCATTGCCTCTTCTAAATAAGGACGGTCGAGGTAGATTAGTTATTCAACGTCGCGACCCTTTCTATTAGCTTCTACCTCTGTAATCAGGAAGAGAGACCAAAGGGCATTGCCTCTTCTAACTAAGGACGGTCGAGATAGATTAGCTACTCTACGTCGCGACCCTTTCTAATAGCTTCTACCTCTGTGATCAGGAAGAGAGACCAAAGGGCATTGCCTCTCCTAAATAAGGACGGTCGAGGTAGATTAGTTATTCAACGTCATGACCCTTTCTAATAGCTTCTACCTCTGTAATCAGGAAGAGAGACCAAAGGGCATTGCCTCTTTTAACTAAGGACGGTCGAGATAGATTAGCTACTCTACGTCGCGACCCTTTCTAATAGCTTCTACCTCTGTAATCAGGAAGAGAGACCAAAGGGCATTGCCTCTTCTAAATAAGGACGGTCGACGAAGCTATGAAGGTAAGACTATCATTTTCAAATTAAACGTGAAAATCATGTCCATTACATTCCAGCAACCTGTGAACTTTCTAAGTAGATTTAAACCCATTGATTCTAAATCTTGACCAATACCAGCCTTTTAAATTTAATCATATACAGTAGTTTTTCGTAAATTTTTTACTCTGGTCTTGAAATTATATATCACAATTGCACGATCTTGCATTTATGTAGAGCAGGGATGGTACACCTTTTTTGAGCCTTGGGTGAAAATTTCTGCTGAAAAAAGTCTGCGGGCGATAAATAAAATTTGACTCTTGTATCTTTGTAAATTTTGTGTAGATTTATTACACGGTGCGATAGACTCGTATATTAATATCTAAAAAGATATTAATATGCAACATTTGTATTAACAGCCACCATGGAAATTGGACATATAAATATTATTTTAATTTCGGTATTAAAAATTTGTGCCTACAAATATATCCCTCAGGGAGCGATGAAAATTGGGGCCCGCGGGGGAGTTTCCCTACCGCTGATGTATATGGGAAGGCTAACAGCCCTGAAGGGCGCATTATAAATACTTATTATTATTATTATTGTTATCATTATTATTATTATTATTATAATCCCTGTAAATATTGTTTTGATTTTCTATTCCAGATGCCTGACACGATCTACTAGAGCTTGAAAGAGAGGCTGATCGCAAGAGTAGGTGCACAGGATATTATTATATTATTGATATCAATATTATATTTTTACTCTATGGGAAGTGAATGCACTAAAACCAGTACATGTTTGATATTATTATAATGTTCCTCTATTGTTCTTATTACTTTTCAGCAGGGGCTGACAAGCCTTTCGGAACACCCTGTATGTTAAAGAACGGCAAATCACATTAACACATAACACACATTAACAATAAATTGCTGGTGTATAATTTTTCCGTAATTACTATGGGTTATTGAGAAAATATGGTCAAATTCAACTTACCATTATCTGTCCCCTCGACAGTTTTACCCAGGCCCACATCGACAACTTTACCCAAGCCACACTCAACAACTTTAGCCAGGTTCCACTCGACAACTTTACCAAAGCCACACTCAACAACTTTACCCATGTCCCACTCAACAGCTCTACCCATGCTGCACTCGATAACGTTGCCCATGTCCCCCTTAACGACTTTACTCATATCCCGCTTGATAACTTTACCCATGCCCCGCTCGATAACTTTACCCATACCCCGCTCGATAACGTTACCCATGTCCCACTCGACAGCTCTACCCATGCTGCACTCGATGACTTTTCCCATGTCCCCCTTAAGAACTTTACTCATATCCCGCTCGATAACCTTACCCATGTCCCGCTCGATAACTTTACCCATGCCCCGCTCGATAAATTTACCCATGTCCCGCTCGATAACTTTACCCATGCCCCGCTTGATAACTTTACGCATGACCCATTCTACAGCTCTACCCATGTCCCGCTCGATAACTTTACCCATGCCCCGCCCGATAACTTTACGCATGACGCACTCTACAGCTCTACCCATGTCCCGCTAGATAACTTCACCCATGCCCCACTCGACAACTTTACCCATGCCCCGCTCGATAACTTTACGCATTCCCACTCGACCGCTCTACCCATGTTGCACTCGATAACTTTGCCCATGCCCCCCTTAACATCTTTACTCATATCCCGCTCGACAACTTTACCCATGCCCCGCTCGATAACTTTGCCCAAGTCCCGCTCGATAACTTTACCCATGTCCCGCTCGATAATTTTACCCATGCCCTGCTCGATAACTTTACCCATGTCCGGCTCGATAACTTTACCCATGTCCGGCTCAACAACTTTGCCCAAGTCCCACTCGATAACTTTACCCATGTCCCGCTCGATAACTTTACCCATGCCTCGCTCGATAACTTTGCCCTAGTCCCGCTCGATAACTTTACCCATGCCTCGCTCGATAACTTTACCCATGCCCCACTCTATAACTTCACCCATGTCACGCCTAATAACTTTACCCAAGCCACACTCAACAAATTTACCCATGTCCCACTCGAAGCATGTCAGGTATTCGTGAATAGTAGCATTGCTTTGTTGTGTACTCGTTGTAATTTAATCAGGTTGCATCTGGCTATTGTGTGAGATGCAGTTGTAGGGTGCACCACTAGTTTAAGCTCTATCAAAAATACACTTTTGTTATAAAGTAGTAAAACTCCATAGTGCATGAAAAGTTTAGCTTAAGGTAGAATGATTATTTTCTATCGATTTTCTCTATCGATATACATAAATTTTTCTTGTTTTTTTTTCAGATTGAGGTTTGTTTGTTTATAAAGTAATCTCAATCCACCTTGTAAGGGAATCGATACAGCCCCCCTTACAATTGAGCCACTGGTATTTAACCACAACGTCCGGACAGTGAAGACGCCGTATCCCGATCACTTAACCTCATCCCCTCTCGCCCTTCGTCTCGAAGAGAAGCTGAACGGTCGCCCCAGGCCACATAATGCTCTAATCATCTCATGGTGGACCCCAGTAAGCCTAACATGGTATTCAATTTCACCGCATATGTGAAATTAGAGGTGCGTCGTCTTAAAGCCAGGAGGTCCCTTAGGGCTAGCTGAATACCGCTCTGAGAAAAACCCTTAAAGGAGGAGACGTAATGCAGCCTGTCCACGCATTCAAGTATGTCATTTAGTAAGCCTCACGTAAATTTGTTGAATTAATTTATGTGTATTTAGTGTATTAAATTTCATTGGTTAATGTTTTTAATTAAAGTTCTAGTTTTCTTAGAAACATTTTTTATTCAATCCTCGAAACACTGATCAATGCACTAGGAACGCTAAAAAATTAAGGTACTAATAATATTTATTATAATCATATAATAATTAAAAATATAGCACTCTTAGAGAGAAAACGTAATCAAGGAGTTTTGAAGTACGTAATCAGCCTATACGTACGAACTCCATCACTCGGTCCTTTCTATACCACGACACACCTTTTCCTCTGTTTATTCTCTCGGTACGTGTTTCTTTTAAAGATTTGTTTTGATTGTGAGCAGGGATGTAGAGCCGTAGCTGGAGCCTGGTATTTTTGGAGGAGCCGGAGCCACTAAAATATCACTGGCTCCGGCTCCGGTTTGGCTAGAAATCTAGACATAAGCAAAAGTGCAAATTTCTTTAGGCACTTACATATACAACTCTCTCAACTTATTGAAACTGCTGGTATTATACCAATACATCAAATCCTCTATCACTTAGCACCAACCAGAACTGTGCAGTCACTTTTATGATAATCACAATTCACAATAATCACGAGTGTAGCATTAAAGGAACTAAAGTACATTTTACAATATAGTGTATATTGTTAAGTTAGGTGTAGAAAGTTTTAACAAAATTTGGTCAAAAATTTAGAGTAGAACTAGCTAGAGATTGGAGAAATAATATTAGGAGCTTTGCTTCCCTTAGGGAAAAGTTATTGCAAGAAAATAATCATTCTACCTTAAACTTTTCATGCACTATGGAGTTTTACTACTTTATAACAAAAGTGTATTTTTAATTATCTTATAACACATTGAAAATGAATATTTACTTCTTTTCAGAAATATATAGATTTGTGATAGGAATGAAACTACAAAATCCAATCTTATTAATTAAAACTATGCTATAAGTATTCTATATAACTATACTAGTTATATTTTTGGATGCCTTAATAATGAATAAAGGATTCAGAGAAAAGACTAGCGTATTTGATTCTTTTACTATTACTGAAGATGATAAATATTATTTGTTAATATAATTTTGAAGATGCTGTAGAACGGAATTCAATTTGTGGAGCGAAACTTAGCAGACCTTCAATAAAAATACAAAATATTTCACAAAGAACATATAATTTGAAGCGCCACATAAATCGTAATCTTTCTGAAATTTCTAAGATTCTAGAAGATAATGAAAAGAGGCAAATGATAAGGTCATCAGCCAGTACTTGCGGTGTATCAGCAACTTAAAGTTAACACTGCCAGAGCTTAAATATTTTATCATTCCAAATGTGAATGTTGCCATAACACCAGCTCTGTTCCAAAATAACATAATAGAATTAGTGGCAAAGAATTTCGTACCTCTTTCTCTTTTTGGTAAGCCAGCTATGTTGGGTTAAATAGAGGGTATGGCACAAAAATTCAAAATTAGTTTAGATAATTGAAAAAGGCAAAGGAACAAAAATGTGTTCTTAAATTTCAACAAAAAGGACGTTTTTTATTTTTAAAATGGATAGTTACCTATGTTTAAGAGCAAACAAATTTTCAATAAATGTTAAATTTATTGATGAAAGCAATTACATAGTTACACGTACGTTAACAGCATGAGATACTCAAGCTCAACATACAAGTAAGTACGAGTACCTATATAAGCTTGTGAATGATGTTTTGCAAGAGTATGAAATATAAAAAGATAATGAATTGTGCATTGTATCTGATAATGCCTCAAATATGATCACCACAATTGAAAAGTTAAATAAAGACCAAGAGAGAGAGAGAGAAGAAGAATGTAAAATGGAAGTAGTTGTTTCTGACGAAAAGACCAGAACTGAAGCCTGATGATACAGTAGAACCTGATCATTTAAATAGTACTGCAAAAGAACCTTTGATCTTCTCAATAATCCATCATATGCGTTGTGCTTTAAAAGTCCACAGCTTGCCATTAGTGATGGCTTAGCACAAAATCATTCAGCCACTCTTTTAACCAAGATAAAGCAAGTTGTAGTAGCTTTAAGAAAATAAACAAATGAAGATATAAGAGAACGACGTAGTGGAAAGGTAGCAATTTTAGATCAGGCTACAAGATGTGGTAGCACATATATGATGATAGGGCGCTTACGGGAATTGAAAACTGTTCTTAATGACATGATAAACCGAGGAATTACAATAGCAGAAGAAGCATCGTGGAATGCAGAGAAACAAATTCAAAATGTGCTTCATAATCCACTATTACTACAAACAAAACTCTAGCTGAAGATTTGACTTCTGGTCAGTTTTTTTTAAGGAATAGAGGTCTTTGATTTACTTCTCTCAAATTAAGAGTACTACAGCTGAAGGTATCAAGACTTCTATAGAAACAAGAGAAATTCTTTTCCAGGAAAATGATGTTCTGTTGGCTGGTGTTTATCTGGACCCAAAATATAGGTGCTTACTCGTATTGACTAATTAATAACAAAACAAAGCCAAAGAGTCTGTATATAACCTAGCATCTTCAGTATCTAGTGCTAGTAATGAGATTTCAGATAATGAGTTTGATTTTAAAAAAGATATTTCATAAACAGCAATAGTCTGTAAGTAAAGTGACCTCGATTGGAAAGAAAACAGGATGCACCGTATGTTTCTACTCTTAATTAACTCTACATTTACTAATTTCAAGTTAGAAGTATGGGAGTATTTTTTGTGCTTGATAAATTTAATTGTTAGTCAAAGTTATCGGTATATGAAGCAGTACTAAAGTACCTTAAATTTATAAAAGAGGCTGTACAAGTAATTGCTACAGTACCAACTAGCCAATTTGGTAAGGAGAGCCTATTTTCAGATTAAAAATGATAAAATCAGATTAAAGATCTGTGAAGAAACAAGACAGTAGAAGCTATCATATTTTTAAGGACAAATCGTTATTCATAATTGTCAACTTAAATTTTTTCAAATTTTCAAACATTAAATGGTCAGATTTTTAAAAGAAATCGATCTTAATTTGTCTTAAATTCTGTTCTAACTTTTTGTTGTCAAGACTCAAAATTTATACATATTACTATTTTTCTTTTATTTGTATATTAAAAAGAGTATTTTTAGCCTTTACTGCAAATCATAATTCACCCTGCATTAATTTCTTTTATTATTGAGTATTGTCAATTATCACTTTGATTACATTTAGATTTAGGAACTTTAATGGGGTTGAAGCCGGAACTAAACATTTTAAAAAGGTGGAGCTTGATCCGAAACCAGAGGCTTAAATTTTTCTTTCGGCTCCACACCCCTCATTTTGAGGCCTAAAATCTGTATCTCTCGCCATGGACATAAACGTCTGCCTTTTTTATATACATAGGTATTATTTTGAATTTATCTCTATTCGTCTTTATCTTCAATTTTGTTTAATATTCGTTCAGATTCTTTATTTCTGCGACCGTCATCCTAGAATGCAGCTGAGGCTTTCTGTAAACACAAGGAATTGGCTGTGTGAAATCGTCAGCAAACTGTTTTTTGATCCGGTCCTTGTTCCTGGGTGGGGAATGTCCTATGTATACACAGAATATAGTGTGGGATACAAAAACCTTCCTTGCACGAGGCCTGCATCGAGCTTGAATCTCCCATCTTGGTAATTTTCTCTCTCTATTTATTCGTATCTTTCCCGTCTGAAGTTATAAAGTACTTTTTAAGTTTTTGTTTAATCCAAGATTCAGGATTTTGTATTTCATTTATTTGGGTTGCCATACTCTATCGAATGCTTTATATACGTCCATGTATGTCATAATCTGTGCTGCCTTTTTCTCCTTTATCTCTGATTACACTGACCAACAATGATTTTGCTACAGAAATGAAAAGGGAGTTTTCTATTGTAGTTTTTTGCGAAGATTAAGAAAATTATCTTGATTTTTCATTAAATAAATTCAGTTTTTTGTAATCTGCACATTTAATAATTTAATAATATTAAATTATTCAGTATATAGAGGAATGAAATATTTGTTATTATTTTTATTTTATTTGAAAAAAGTACAAAGATAAGTGGAAACTAAAAGCTTATTCTTTAAAAGAAATTAATAAATCCTTTTAATACATTTCAAAGTGTGGTATTATAAAAATATATTTAAAAAAATAATGAAGCTTTAAGATTTTTTCAAAATTGCTGAATTCGATACAATAGTCATATATTTTTAGAATATTTAGGTTTCTTTTTATGTACAACATCATGTCTGTCTCTGTGAAGGGTCCAGCAGAGGTCAGTAAGCATTGCAGGACTCAACTTTACTTTATAACGATTTTCTATAGTAGTAATATCTTGGTGGAATCTTTCACCATGCTCATCACTGACTTCTGCTGGATTCTCTGGAAAGAGGACAGATGGAAATGCAAAAAAATTCACTTTTAGTGACCTATTAAATCTTAAGTCATTATAAGATTCATCAAATTCTGAACAAGAATGTGGTAATTTTCTGATTTGTGCCTTCCAAGTAGACCATAACATACGCATTCGAAACTATGCCAGGCCTCAAATTCTGACTTGCTCAATTTTGCCTCAAGCTCACTTTTTACCATAAGTTGTCGAATCTGAGGCCTAACAAAGATTCCTTCTTTAATTATGCATCACTAATCTTAGGAAATTTATTTTAAATTTAAGAAGGATGGCTAGTCATGCTTTAAGGCTTTCAAAAATTGTTTCATCAAACCTGATTTTATGTAAAGTGGTGGCAAAATTATGTTTTCTTTAGGAACCATTGTTCACGTATTACATTATAACGACCTACTTTTGTTTCTTCTCTTAAAGGCCATTCTAAGCGTATGTAATATTCTCCCCGAGCTCTACTGTCCCATTGACACAAAAACCACATGAATTTTGTGTAGCCTGACTTCAAGCCATTTAAAATGACTAATACCTTAAGGTCAGCACAAATCAACCATTTATGTTCACTCTATTTAATGATTTTAAAATGAAATCTAAATTCTTTATAAGTTTCTTTCAAAACAACAGAATAAGCAACTATTATCGATGGTAATTTATTTTCATTATGCAGAAGCACGGCTTTACTACTATATAAAGAAGTATCAATGAAAAGTCTCCATTGACTGGATTCAAAATGTATATCTAATTCTTTAAAGAGACGTGGAATATTATTACAGTAGCATTAATTGTTGACAAATGAAAGTTTGCCTGTAAATTGTTTGATCGAATGCGAAACTTAGAAATTCGAACATCCTCTGCGATTAAATTTCTTTCTTTCAGTCTTTAGGTCAGTAATTCACTTTGTGTTTTGTTAAGTTTAAATCTCTTACAAGATAATCTAGATCAAGTTGTAAGAAAGGTTTTGGAGTAGTATCAACAGTTTCAGGAACATAAATTTCAGTTTCTGGTTCACATGATTTCATATCTGATTCATCGGAGTTAGACAAAGCAATTTCTGCACGTGGTTCAGGTACTGGAAAGTCTTTTGAGTGAGATATAAGCCGAATAGCAGATATAAGATTGAGATATACCACAGCTGAAGCACACTTCGTTGGTTTACCTAAAAGTATGGAAATTATATGCATAAAATTTAAAGTTATGTACATATATGTAATTACAATAAAGTGGTTCTAAACTTAATTAATTTTATATTTAAAAAAAATAATTTTACAGTATACTACTTCAAAATATAGGTACAGTGGAAAATAAACAATTGCTTACTTTGTATGTCTACCAAACAAAAATAGAAGTCAGTGACATGATATTGGGCCTCTCGCCATACCATTGGAATACCAAATTCTCGATGAATTTGACACTTCTGGCAGATTTTCTTCATAAAAAATTGCTTTCGATGTTTGTCATGGTTTCTTCAACAGCTGCCTCTTCACATTCAGGGGCCCTCATATGGAGGCTGTCGGCTCTTAAAGCCTGCCGCCTTCAAACTTATTCAAGTGATCCGTGCGACTAATGGAACAAGTTTATCCGCACGCCACATACATTAAAGGCTTTTTATTTTTTCCTTTAGACCATTTTGATAAAGAATTAAAGCATGTCGTGAAACATATATGTGATGCCCATGGTTTATCTTGGTCGCCAATTTTACATCCAAAAGACAAATATTATAGTTTTTTTCACTAGGGAAGAAATTTTTCTTTGATTTTTTAAAATGTTAGTGAACCACATATGTAGCTGAATTTATCTGGGCTATTTTTACACTGTCCTCTTGGCAATTTAATTAAAATTGTTGCATTTCTTAAAAATTTTATTTGGTTAAATAACTTGAAAATAAGAAATAAAAGAATGAAATTCGTTAAAATCTTCAAAATCTGACAAAATTAGTAATTGGCAACTTACAAAAAACTGGAGTCATTTCGATAAAAATACTTCCATTTTTTAAATCTATACATACGAGGGGTAGTCAATAAGTTTTCAAATTCGGATATAAAGAAACGAGATATGAGGAAAAGTGATTAATTATTTTTCAATATAACTACAATTCGACTTCAATGCACTTGCGCCACTTGTCCCTGAGGCTTCGAATTCCCGACAACCAGAAATCTCTCGACTGATGTTCAATCTACTCCTGGATGGCGAGCTGGAGATCTTCATCGTCCCCAAACCAGCGTCTACGCAGTACAGCCTTGGGCTGGCGGAATAAAAAGTAGTCGCTAGGGGGCATATCTGGACTGTAGGGGGATGGTTGAGCTCCTCGAATCCACACTCGCGCAGGGCAGCTTGTGCAACTCTGGCCTTGTAGACTTTGACGACTTTGAAGTTGATCATGGGGCGTGAGATTTCTAGGGTTCTAACAGGCAGAGACCTTAGGCATGGCCAAATTGTCGTGGACGATGTTGATAACACTTCCATGTGATATTCCAAGTTCTCGGTCGATTTCTTCGACCTTCACCCATCGATTTTCGAGGATCATCCTCTCCGCACGGGCCACATTTTCCTCGTTGGTCACGTCTCACGGGCGTCCTGGACGGAAATCAGTTTAAAGGGCATCACGACCACGGCGGAACTCCCTATTCCAGCGAGCAATGGTTGCATAGGAAGGGGCGGTGTTGGTGTACACTGCAACCTTTCGTTCATGGGTCTCTTTTGCATTCTTGCCTTCCTTTGTGAAAAATTTGATCACTGCGCGGTGTTCAACCTTCTCCATTGTGGAAAAAATTGTGACTGACGATCTGCGATCAGCTACTGCTTCTTAAAAGGACGAGGCAAGAGAGTTCGCCTGCAGGTCCTGACTTGTCATAACTTGTCCTAACACCCCCACAAACAGCCATCCCCCTTCCTTTGTTTTGCCCTACCGATTCGCAAAACTTATTGACCGCCTCTCGTAAAACTACATTAAAAAATGTTATTCTAATCTTTGTAGTCGATAAAAAGTTTAATTTTGTTAAAAAGTGTTATTTTTTCTGTAATAAAGCTTAAAGCCATATCTGTGATTCTTTTCTTCCTGAAGCCAATATGTTGTTTATTCGATAGGTAGTTTTCTGTTAAATATTCATTCAGTCGTTGGTTAAGAATTTTTTCGAATACCTTTCCGATGATGTCGAGAAAGGATAAAGGCTAGTATTTTAGGAACTCAGAACGAGGTTTTCCAGGCTTCGAAATGAATATCTTCGCTGTTTTAACTCTTCGAGCAAATATTTCGTGTATAGGCAAACGGTAAACAGATTCTTATAACCCCTCGAATATGTTATTTCTGGCCTCTATGTACTTTTTCCTGCTGAGGCACGATCATCCTGGAACTTTGTGTTTCAAAATTTTTGCTCTTCGGTGGTAATTTTGCCGTTATTTGCTTTATTAGCATATCTTTCTTCTTCTACGAAATGAGGCGGGTAGGTTAGTCCAATATGTTTGTATAGTGAATCGATTCTCATTTTTTCTAAGTTAATATCATTAATTCTCATTCTCCTCTTCGCTTATGCAGAACACTCCTTTCTAGTGTTACCTGAATAGTCTTTCAACCTTGTATTTCTCTTGAATAGTATTTTCATATCTGTCTTTAATCTTTGTTTTCTCTTTGTCTCTAGTATTTCCAATTTGTTTTATTGTCGATATTTTGAACGCCTGTGTCCAAGGATTCCTTATATCTGTCCGTTATTACTCTTAGTCGTTCTTAGGTTTAAGTATCTTGGCCTTATTGGTCAATTTCTTAGTATATTCTCATTTAATATGTTATTTCAGTATTCTTTGCTTTCATCTCCGGGGTCTGTAGGGCTCGTTTTATAAAATAGGTATGCCTGTGGCACTTAAATTGCAGGATTAAATAGGCCCAGCGAGAAACTTCACAAATGGACGCTTGGTATATTTATTAAATCCTAAAAAAATTGCTATATGTGTAAATTAAGGAAATAATATGACAAGCGTAATAAATAAAGAACCAAAGAGAATTATGAGGAAACTATATATATGTCAAACTGTACAAATAGATGTGAGACAAGCGGTGGTTAAAAGTCACGTGGAAACACACGAACATACGAACGCTGGAAACAGCTATCAAAGGTGACCACCTGAACAAATACGAAGATCGCGCACAAATAAACATACCCGTGTTGGGAATATTTATCAGCAGACGGGAGACTACAAGGCAAGCTGAACAAATACAGGCTTTGACCAGAGAAATTTCACCGATATCTGTAACAAGCAATTCCCTATAATAAAGATAAATCTATAGGAAATATGTAGACACACTAGGTACACAGAACTGTCGAAAACTACGCCTAAGGGGTGGAAATAACGAACAAAGTAGATCACTGGGTTCTTCTCACGCACAAGTTAAGGTCACGCCCTTTTGAGATGACAGATAATACAAATATAGAGATACAGACTCTCAGTATTTATTATTCATTAACTAAAATCTTTCATAATTTGGTATTCATTTCATTCCCTTAGTATGTTAGAATCTCGTTTACTTGCCTATGCCTTGCAGCCTTTAGACTCGATACTTCACGTAAAACAGAAAGCCTACACATTGACGGCAAATAACTCGAGACATTTCCTCTTGCTCCTTTTACTATGCCAATTTATGAATTAAGTTATATTTTCTTTGCCGCGTTCTTTCAAACTCCTTTACTTAACCCAATTAGTGAGACACCTTCTGTAAGCTCAGCCTAACCAAAAGCCCTCGTGAGAAATTATAAGGAGTCAGAACCACTTCAACAGAGGCAGAAAGTAGGGTCGCTGCCTAAAGTCCTCATTGCCCATCGAACTTAATAGCAACGAGGACCCTTCAATACCTCTCTTTATAATTACCGACCTCGCACCCACAAACCGGTAACCTATACACCCATGGACTTGTTAGTTCAACACCCTATAGGTCCATATAAAATATTTAATTGTTTTATAAGTGCTTCTGGCGATTGTATTGTTGCCTGCTGTTTGTCTGTATGTCCTTATTGTATTTAGTTCTTCGTTGAATTCTTCTAGTGTCGCTTTATTAAGTCCGTTTGGCACGAAATTTTCTAATTCCTGTCTATATTTTGCTCAATCGGCTCTGTTGTATACCTTCCATTTTAGTGTAAGCGATCTAAATTGGTTGCTGTTGAATGGTATGTAGTGTTACTGTATGATCGCTTCAGATAACATCCACAGGTTCTATTTGATAGTTAGATGTAGATTGTTACTTGTATGGCATATGTTTCGTGTTGTAACTGTTTGCATTTCTGATGAAAGATGGGAATTCTTCTCCAAGTCATCTGACTAGTCATCTCTCTATCTATTAGGGCGTGTAGGTCCGTTCCTGCTTGGTTGTTTCTTCTCTACCCGGTATCTCCGCATCTTCCATTTAAATCTCTCATAAACAAGATTGGCATCCTATTATTAAATATCCTCACAAAGTTATTTATTGGTAAATTTGGGTGCCGCAGCGGTTGATAGCTACTATTACTTATGTTGGATAGCTCCATTCTTACCTCAATTGAAAAGTAACATTCGATTAGTCGTGATGCGTCCTGCAATCCAATCTTTTTTGATAGCTATTAATGAACCATCATGATGTTCATTTACATTACTAGTGGCTATTATATTAGTCTCATATCTTAACATTTTCCATTTCAAGGTTTACTCTTACGTTCAGTATTTGATGCGTTTTCTTAACAAGAATATTATATAGTTAGCATAAACCATAATGAAGGCGTTCTACTACGCCCTATCTTTTTAGACCTTAACACACTTTCCAATGGAATATAAAAAAATGCCTCCATTATTTTCCAAACTTAGCTGTAACTCATATTTATTTTGAAAACTTACTCTTACGTTCAGATGCTAATGACGTCATAGAGGCCTATTTTGACGTAAAGAACACATTTGAAATATCTCATTAGAAAAAACCCCGATCGGTCTTTGTATAAACTCTTTTTAAATAATTGGATATTACTTAATAACTTTATAAGTCACTATTAGAATTTGTCTAAAATTCGTATTTCCATTTTGATAAAGAATTTTATGTACTAAACGAGGGTGCGGGGTTGGGTCTAACCTCTGACCCAACTTTGGTAAATATCTTTCTGTTATCACTAGCATATTTGGCTTAAAAATTGCCAGCTGAATTTATTTAAACCCATTTAATATATACGATATGTTTATTATATATTTGTTTTGATGCAATGACGTCAACATGACGAAGCATTTTTTAACTACTTAAACATTCACAACCCATCGATGAAATATACCATTGACATAGTGAATGATGGTAGGCTTTTTTTCTGGATATTGATGTTGAGGTGAAAAAAACTTCAAAAGCTCA
Source organism: Ceratothoa steindachneri (assembly GCA_963969495.1). NCBI lineage: Eukaryota > Metazoa > Arthropoda > Malacostraca > Isopoda > Cymothoidae > Ceratothoa > Ceratothoa steindachneri. The sequence continues at coordinate 86,923,796 of OZ018334.1, read as the reverse complement.
GTTTATATAAAACAAACTTATATAGACCTAGGTAATAGCCTTTTCAGCTTTATCTCATAAAACTTTAAATTAACTTCTTTACAAACTCTTATCTATCAAACCTGCCACATTTGTTTTACATATAAATTTCTCGATCTAAAATTTATCTTCCTGACCATTGCTAACTCGCAGCCTGCTCGCACGCACTCATTAAAGCTCATGATACTTTGCGCCCCCGCAATTATCGATTTACCAAGACACTTCATTCATCTGAGGTACATTTCATCGAGGATATCAAAATGAATCTTACTGGATACGAATGTCTCTCTCGAAGACTCTTCATTCCTTTGAACTCTGCGTACGTAGGTTAGCTGAAGAAACAAATGATCTTTCTCGCTCATCAGAGGGCCATACACCCTCATCTCGACTTGGTACCTCTACTCACCACCAATACATCCTCCCCTATCTTATTATTTCCTCACCCCCCCATTAAGGCTACATCATCTGGTTGGGGAAGCTGCCACTCATAGCCGAGTTCAAATTATGCCTTTCATTTGAAATGATATAATTTGAGGCGCCGAGGAAAAGAGGTTTGACTAGCTCACTGTGAAACTTGAAGTCATACGAATCCTGGACAATGGTACTTAACTACAACCTACTGTATTGGGCTATCCAAATGAACCTTAGGGTAGGTTCAAGAGCACAGAGACACATGTAAACGCCTCTGTGTAAGTAAGGTGCAGTGTATAATAACTAAATTCGAGCGGGCCGGCACTCCGGGTGGTGGGAGATAATTCGACCATTATCCAGCAAAAGGTCCGCATTAAGTCATCCCTCGAAGGATCTCATCCAGGCCCATTCATCCATTCACCTCATTATCTTACTCATAGCAGCAACCTTATAGTGGAACAACCCCTTACAGATCAAAAGAAAGAAATGGAATATGATAAATACCTTTTTCCCAGGCAAAAATAAACTAGTCTGAACTTCTCTCAAGCCTTCCATCAACATGAAAAGGAACATACGGAACTGGAGGATAGATTTCCGCTGGGCCTAATGGAAAACATGGAAGGCGCTAAAGTCTCACTCAGGGTCCTTGCAGGACATACCAATACATGCCAGAGAAACAACCCTACACACTATTTTTGCAGAACTTGGATTCATCGTTCAAAGGTTGAAGGACAAATACAACGGCTACCTTGTTCTCTCTTATACGATAAAGTATCTAGACAACCTGCTGAGTGAAAATGGGACCATATAGCTTTATAAAATTAGAATTGCCACCGAACACTCCCTTCCGTCACGACAAATTCAATCATCTGCACTCACCTCTATCGCTGGATTCGGGAGAACCACTCCGCAGATTAAATCAAACCAGAAATCGAAAAGAAAAAAAATCCTCGGTCAAAATTAAAGAAATCATCAGATTCAAGAAGCAATATATAGAAGAACACATTCATCATTTTAGGGCCATTTTTAAAGAAACCGAAATCGCCTCAAGGAATCTTGGAGCAAGGAATCATTGCATGATACACCAGGATAACACTAGAACAGATAAAAAGGGAAACCTTCATCTCTCTGTAATCATGTTTCAAGTGCTAAGCTCTTGACAAACACTCAAGGAGGAGATGCATCCATAAGGGCAAAAATACTCTGAATGTTCTAATACAGAATATAAAGGGGAAGATTGTAAAAGCCCCGACAAAAAATGCGCAAATGCAGAAACCCACTCCACTCTGTCACGATAAACTGCCTAACGAAAATGGAAAACATAAAACAAAAACCGTCATGCTCGACGAAAAGTATAGAAGAACAAAAACCAGATACGAAGCAGAAACTGCAGCGAGACCGGCACAAGAAGAAAAATCTGTCATGAACTTCGACGGCAATATAGAAAAATCTGTCATGAACTTCGACGGCAATATGAGGCCAGACCTAAATCCATCACATACGCATAAGACCTTAAGAAAATGTGAGCGAAAAATGGTATAAAATCAATAATTTTCCCCAAAGCCCACCTTCTAGCGATCTATAGCGCAAATAAATGTCACTCGACCCAAAGAAAACAAACGAACCAACCCTAACAGTAAAAGAACTACCACAAAATGAAACTATGACCACTGATGACCAAATTAAAGTGGGTGAAGAAATAAAACGAATATAAGAGAAGCTCGATAAATTAGATGAAAAAGAACTAGAGAAAAACAATACTGACAAGTATATTAAAAAGATTTACGGCACTTACTTAACGATCGACCAACAAAAAATATATCGTCAAAGGATTAACTAAAAGAAAATTAAAATGTGGTTATGACTTTGATTACAACGAAACTGAGAGGAGCAATGCCATTAAATAAGGACACATTGACAACTTTGCAAATTCCTGCATTAGCCTACCTACAGACCAGCTCAAGAAACACGTTCAGGTCACATAAGATTACATTGAGATTACATCGAAAGTCTGGTAGCAAAAGATCTACTGATCCACACTAGGCTACCAGAAGGATTATGGATCAAAAAAGCTCTATGAAACGGCAAAGTAAAGGCGAGGCAGGAAAATTTTGCTAAAGTAAATTGCAACTTTATTAGTTACTATTTTTCATCACTCTTTTTTTATCTACTGTGGAAAAAGTCTGGGTTAGGGTTTATCATCATCCATTTAAGAAGTTTGTCTTTAAATGTCACTATACACGCTGCATTAACCATAGCATCTGGTAGATTAGTCCAGATTCTTATGGTTCTGTTGAAAAAGAAGAATTTTGTTTCGTCTGCCCGAAAGTGACTTCCCCCAAGCTTAAGGCTGGGACTACGCGTTGATTCATTTGATATAAATATTAGAAATTTTGATTTGTTTACATTTTCAAAACCACCGAATTGAGATGAGAAGAAGACAGGAAAATCAACATAAGATACCTAAGAAACCTCAAGATTCTTACCGAGGACGTTGACGGATGGAAAACTAAGAAACTTGTCTATAGCAATCCAATAAGAAAAATAGACCATTATATAGTAATAATAACAGAACAGGGAATTTAAATACAAGACGAATATATAAATATCCCCAACTATACAATAATAGCTACAAACCCTACCCAAACATGCTATGAAAGAACAGCAATGGGAATCAGAAGAGGACACTGTTTCTCCAAAATCAGAGCTCTGAAGAGTCATATTTGGCTACCAAGCTAAAAATGACTATGAAAGACCTAGTTATAGCCGGGGCTTATCAACGTCCATGGCGATCGTACTTTAAGGCCCTCAACTTTATCAAAATCTTCTACCGTTGGTAATGATCAATCGGTTTAGGGGGATTGAACACGAGGAGCAGATCAACGGGATAAACAAAGTGCAACAACGACAACGGTAAAACCCTGGAGCTCCTGACTAAGATACAAATAGTGCAGAAGTAAGGATAGAAATTCCAAACCTTTCTAGCGCAGATATCCTCAACTACACCGGATAACATTCGGACAAAGCCAAACTTCGCATTCAATCTCCATACCACCCCCAGGCCCTCCGGAATACTATCTGATCACATCGGGTTTTTCACAAAAGTCTCCATGTCGCCAATAAAAATAAAAATACCTCAAAGAAAAGGACTACTCAGGACTAACTAAACTGCATACAAAAATCGCTATCCTTGATAACAAAAGAGATTCCTACCTAGAAAATATCACTAAACTAATAATAGAAGGGAGCAGCATTTACACACAATCTCGGCCTCGACATGGACCAAAGAAATTAGGACAAAATGGAAGCTATCAACAAAATAATCGAGAAAATCCGTTAACATGGAAATAACATGGATAAGTAAGTACGCCATGGAATGCTAACAGTCCAAATAAGCGAACTTCTAAGAAGAAACACGAACAAAACTTAGAACAAACTATCCCTAAAATGAATAAGGAGAGAGAGTCCAGGAGTTCTTGAACGAAGTTCCAATCCAAAAGAGAAAATGCAATTAAAAGGAGAAGTTACAATAAACAACGAAAGAGAAATCGAAGATCGATTTCAGAGACAATGGTCAAAGATCTTCTCCATCAAAGAGGAGGAAAATCAAAACTAGATGGTAGCTTTCGAACAACGAGTAATACACCTGCTTGAAGAGAGAGAGCCCTAACTCTTACTTCACTCACATGTAAATGAATCCTGCTACCAAGCACACGAGCCCAAGAATTAGTGGGATCGGTGCACATCACAACCTAAAGGCATCCAACCATATACAAGCATCATTATTCAAAATATTAAAAGAAAAATGAACGAGGATATAGGGCACTTTCGAATCGCGTTGAGACAACGAGAAGGATATTCCTCCCAAAACTCGGAAACCAAAAGGATACTTCGAAATCAAACATCGAGGCACCGAAACAAAAATGATACTCATCCCCGCAAAGCTTGCAGTCAAACTGGAAAGGGCTAACATAGTGGATTTGACACTCCGCGAAGTTTCCAAGGCTTTTGATAATGTATGGGTCCCAGGATTAAAAATAAAATCTGCTGAGCTTAGTCTAGAATCAAACCTCACACGAACATTTTGCAGTTATCTCGAATAAAGAAAAGCAAGAATTTGTATAAACAACTATTCAGATTGTGTCATTTATATCTGACAGCGATGTCTCGTAGATTATTACCAGCAAACTTAAAAATCTGATAGACATCGCGCAACGAAATGCTCGTAAAATCACAAACATTAACGATTTCGATAGAACTAACAAAATAAAAACGAACACGGACAAGTTCCTAACCATGCCTCTGAACAGGAAGAAGACACATTAATTGACCTGGTATAGTATACTATACCCATATGGCAAAGAGGGCAAAGTCTTCGTCGTCAGAGTTACAAAAAATGAATATAATTTCGCATGAAAACGAAAAAGTCGCTCAAAGTCCTTGGCGTCAATATTTCCAAAAATGGATATAATTCCGCATGTAAACGAAAAAGTTGCTCAAACAAATAATGACCTGTCTCAGAGACACAAAAGGAAACTCTGCTTCGCCCTCGTCCGCCCAATCATGATCTACCTAATTATTCCAACTCATACCCCATCCAAGACAAAGATGCTTCAAATGCGAAGAGTCCAAAACTATTGACTCGCGCATTATAAATAATAACATCCAGAGAGAGAAAGAAGCTTATCACAGGATCTCCATAGAAGATCAAAAATAAAATCAATTAACCAATTTATCCAAGAACGTACTCAAACATCACAAACGAAGTTCTAAACAAAGTCAAACCTACAAAAAGAGAAAATTATACAATTAACTTCAATAAAAATTTCAAAAGCAGCAGGAAAAATAAATTATATGAAATATAACCGCTGTATAGTTAAAATGATAAAAAGAGAGTGAGAAAAAAAGAAAAAGTAAAAAAGACAAACAAAGGGAAATTCAAAGCTCGTATGAGTTTAAAAAATAGTGAACAAAGAAAGGCTCGAAAAGTAAACTAAACCCCCCAAAATGATCATATATATAGATCTAAAAAAGGAATTAAGAGAACAAAAGCTTCAATGCTGAAGTAAAACAAAAATATGACTATAATTAAAATACATCAAAAGCAAAATGAAAGTGTATGCCAAGGCAACCTGGCACAAAATCGTCATCAGCCTCGTTCAAATAATTTTTCATATTTACTCGCGTCTCTTCATTCATATCATTAACATTACTCATGATCCAAATACACATTTATTTCTACCAATCATATCTTATTCTCTCACACATTCACTTCTTTTGCCATCTTAATCCCAATCTTCCTGAAGAAACACTCTAAAGTAGTAGCTACGTGGACTAATTCAGTGGTGGACAAACACATCAATATGTTATTTAATCAAATTTACAGGATGAAAAATATTAGTACAAGTACAAAATTTACTCACAAATATTAGTCTTCAGCAGAGATGAGCAGTATTTACATACTTTGTATTCAAATACTTTACTGATAATAGGTTTATATAACTTTTAATTACGTGTAATGCATGTTTTAGTTTTCACAACTTGTATGACACAAACGGTTAACTGCGTGAGCAGGTGAGGGAAAATTGCCTGCAATCAGTTCAAATTCAGTTAACAGATGGTCACAGTTGTGTTCGGTTGTATAGTGAGAGCACTCAGCATTATTTTAACTGCTGCATGGCAACTTCAGCTCCTTAGATAGAATGTGAAATGGAGAGATTACACGATAATGAAGACAAGGAAGATAAAGAATCATATAAGTATAGTTATCCTTTACTAGACGGTAAATTTTGTAGAGTGAAATCTTCCGGCGGAAAAAAAGTGAAGTCTGTATGTACGAGGAGCGGTCAATAAGTTTTGCAATTCGGATATAAGGAAACGAGATATGAGGAAAAGGGTTTTAGTATTTTTCGATATAACTACACTCGACTTCAATGCACTTGCACTTGCGCCACTTGTCCCTGAGGCTTCGAATTCCCGACAACCAGAAATCTCCCGACTGCTGTTCAATCCGCTCTTGGACGGCGAACTGGACATCTTCATGGTCCCTAAACCTTGAGCTGACTGTAGGGAGGATGGTTGAGCTCCTCGAATCCGCCCTCGAGCAGGGCAGCTTATACAACTCTGGCCTTGTGGACAGGGACATTGTCGTGTAGGAGCAGGATACCGCGTGTCAACTTGCCGCGCCGCATCTGACGGATGCACTTCTTCAACCCAGCCAGTTCCTCGGCGTAATATTCGCCTGTGATGGTCCTTTCACGAGGCGCAAAGTTCACCATCAACACTCCCTCAGAATTTCAGAAGATGGTGGCCATGATCTTTCTGGTTGAGGGTTGGGTCAGGAAGTTGATGGGGATCGGAGAGCCCCTGTGCTTCCAGGCCATGCTTTTGAGCTTGGTCTCGGGATCGCAGTGATGGACCCACGTTTTATCATCTGTCACTATTCGTGACTCGAATCCCGCCGGGTCTTGGTTGTACAGGAGCAGCATCTCCTCCGAACTTTGACGACGTTGAAGTCGATCATAGAGCGTGAGGTTTCGTGAGGTTTCTAGGGACCCAACGGGCAGAGACCTTGGTCATAGCCAAATTGTTGTGGATGATGTTGATAACACTTCCACGTGATATTCCAAGTTCTCGCTCGATTTCTTCGACCTTGACGAGTCGATTTTCAAGGATCATCCTCTCCACCCGTCCATATTGTCCTCGTTGGTCACGTCTCACGGGCGTCCGCGACGAAGTCATGTTCAATGGACTCACGACCATGGCGGAACTCCCTATTCCAGCGAGCAATGGTTGCATAGGAAGGGGTGGTGTCGGTGTACACTGCAACCATGCGTTCATGGATCTCTTTTACATTCTTACCATTCTTGGTAAAGAATTTGATCACTGCGCGGTGCTCAACCTTCTCCATTGTTGAAAAATTTGTGTTTGACGATCTGCGATCAGCTACTGATCTTAAATAGACTAGGCAGGAGCGTGCGGCTGCAGATCCTGACTTGCCATAACTTTTCCTAACACCCCTACAAACAGCCATCCCCCTTCCTCAGTTTTGCCCTACCAATTCGCAAAACTTATTGACTGCCCCTCGTATATCATGCAATGGCGTAATCTCTGCGTCGAGCAATACTACTTCCAATCTACGCATTAATTTGAAGGTAAGAATTTATCAAAGCTAATTATATGATACTTAATTGAATTGACAAGTTTCACTATTTCTTATTTAATAAAAATGTTAAAATTGCTAGTAGTTAACGATAATGTCGTAGCCTAGGTTTACCATGCAAGAACCTACCTGGTTCCTTTTGCAACACCTTCATTTATAGTATATGCTGATTGAATTTAACGTGAATTATGGCACTGTGAAAAAAATGTCCGTAAATTATCCGATTATTTACATTTATCAACAGAGAAAGAATCCAGCTTTGGTGCAAAATGTGGTTAACTATGTGACAGCTGAAAGAAAAAATTCAAAAGGAAAATGTTCAGCATTAGACGATGGTCCTTCATGCACGGTGTTAAAGAAAGACATTACCGGAGTGTTTTACGGTGAATACTAAGAAGGTCAAACAATCTGTTACTGATAAGCTGATTGCAGATTTTATCATACAAGGTGTGCATCCTCTATCAACCATGGAGCAACTGGCTTTTGTGAGATTAATTAAAGGCGAGTTCTGAGTTACAAATTTTTTTTTACAATTATACTATTAGAAGTAAAGGTTAAGCTTTTATAACTACCGAATACTAAAGTATTCGAATCATTGGTCACTACGTAGGCTATATATTGAAGTTAAATAAACAGAGGTTAATATATTGCAATAATTTCCTAAAAATCCACATACATATATTCTCAAAGCGCATTATCATTTACTTGAAGATATTATTGAATAAATATTTCATGAATAATTAGTACAATTATTGATCGATTAAATGTAGTTATTAGATGAATTCCTATAACGATGTATTTCGTTATAGTAGCAATACCTGTATCTCATTATGTCAAAAGTAGCATGACCAACCGTCAAAAATGTAGGAAATTAAACTTGATAATGTATATATTCCTAACAATACTGAAAGTCAATATTTTACAATTTAATTCTGAATATAAAGGACTAATAATATATTTATGAATTAATATGCCACTCCTATATAGCCATAAGATATTCATATAGCTACATTTTATATATAATATTTTATATGCATTCAATATATTCTCACTACACTGTGAAAATCAATTTCACTCACAATAATCACACATTCCACTACCGCAGATCTAAATTCTTCCTTTGACGTCACTTCAAGGCGGACGCTAGGCCAAGATCTTATGGAGAAGAGAAAGTGACAAGAGCTCTACTGAAGAATGAACTAGACAGCACCTCTCACTTATGTCTTACTGGAGATATTTGGTCAACTCGTCACCGTAGTTTTGAGGGCATTACAGTTCATTGGGTATGTTAAGATTATGCCCTTTATTAAATATGAAATTGAAAATGTCTTTACAGTTAGGGAGTTAACAGCTCTTGGCTGAAAGCAGACCTATTTGTGGGTGTAATTTATCTTGGTTATATTAATATGTAAAATTTATGTGAACATTTATGAGACAAACATTGGACTGTTATTTCATTTTTTTCAGATTGAAGAAGCTGCTCTTGTCTGTCACGGTGGAGTATTGGCATGGTGTCGCTTCAAAGGAGAACATTACTTCAAGATTGCTGAACATATGGAGAATATCAACAATAAATACGATATCTTCCTGCAGAAAATCACGAGCACTGTTACTGATAACGGCTCTAATTTTGTTGAGGCGTTTAAGGAATTTGCAGTCACTGCTGCAAATGTGTCCACAGATTCAGAAAATGGAATCCAGGTAGGTAAAGAAGATCAGGGTGAGCACGAGCTGGAGGATAGTTTCTTAATGGGAAGTGCCTTAAATCAGGAAAAAGACCTTTCGTCTGACTCATGCAGCTTCAGTTTACTAAGAATGTGCGCTGTGCTTCACACGCACTCAGTCTCGTGTTCACAACTGATGCAAAACAGGCACTTAAAATATCTTCTTTTGTAAAATCGGTCATCCAAAATCAGCAGAGATAAGCAAAACTGTTATCAACTGCCCATTAAAGGTGCTTTGCATTACAAGGTGGAACTCTCTGTTTGATGCATTGTTATTACTTTCAAAACACAAGGATAAATTACATCAACTCATGACGTCCTTTGAACTTCCAGTGTTCAGAAGTCACGAAATTGAATTCCTTGGGGAGTATGTCTCAGTTTTGACGCCTATTGCAGTGGCAATTGATCGCCTATAGGGAAAATAAAACTGTTTTATGGAGAATTGCTCCCTACCTTCCTCACGGTGGGGAAAAAGCTAAAGAGCCTTCACTCACGTTCTCTGAAATTTTGCCAACCTCTTCTAAGTGCAGTCACTAAGGGCTTTGAAAAGCGCTGCCAATCTTATTTGACCTTGGCAAATGAAACCAGCGTTACAGATGCCATTATTGCATCAACAAGCTATCCATTGTTCAAACTCTGCTGGTTAGATATCAGTATTTCATGGGACAGTTCAAGCCACCAAGAGTCTGTTAAAAATATTATGATTCAAGTGATTGAGAATTTAGCAGAGGAACCCGAAGCTGAATCATCCAGTGGTGTATCGGACAGTGACGATTATTTTGGATTTACAAAACCTACTCAAACACAATCAACCGCAGATTTAGAATTGTTCATTTACCTTCAGGATTCAAATAAAACACTTCAAAGTTTAGATAGATAACCACAAATAAAAAAGTTATTTATTAAATACAACACAACCCTTCCGTCGTCAGCCCCTGTGGAATGGCTCTTCTCTTTAGGAGGATTGACCTTATCTCCAAAACGGAGTTCTTTATCTGACGAAACATTTCAGCAACTGATATTACTTAAATGGAATGCTGATATAAATAGCTAACTAAAATTTCATTCTATGGAACTTTCTATTTTATTTGTAGTACCCGAGTCCAATTGTCATCAAATCCTACATTAGTAATTATAATATACAACTTCATTTTAATGGATATTTTCTTGTTGCGATACCAATGGTCCTTATCGATTGTCCTTATATATCATATATTTGAAATGTATTTAAAAAAGTATCTAAATACATTTAATGTATTTAGTATTTAAATACTAAATACATTTTCAAAGTGTATTTAGTATTTACTATCTAAATACATTTTCCCCATGGATTTTATATTTAGTATTTCAATACTTTAAATGTATTTAGTGCCCACCTCTGGTCTTCAGTACTTTGGCAATAGAACGATATACTTAGTGAATGATCTGAAAGAAGAAACCCATTTTTTTTAACCTCTATTTAGAACTAAATTTATACTTAAAGTTTTGCCTACTTTTGTAATATACTTCAATTATAAGGATCAAATGCAATTCAAATGCTGCTCTTCTATTATTTATAAATAGGGTTGTAGTATGGCCCCAATTTATTGTGATAATTTTGATGAAGCCTAGATCAAAGGCTATAAGATCAAAAGTTGTAGGATCAAAGGCTTTCTCCCTCAATCTTCCAAGCTATAGGAGGGGACAGGGATGTCAACTGCTCTGGAGATCTATACACAGCAACAACAGAGTCATGTGACTCATCGTCATCTGGATGGACAATAAGATAAATTCTCTGTCACTACTTGTCCACTACTTTACTCATTTAATAGGATTGAGAATTTTTATGTACAGTTTTATATTCACGGTGCAGACGATGAGTCTTGATCTTGAAACGTTCAAATAAAGATGTTGATATATATATATATATATATATATATATATATATATATATATATATATATATATATATATATATATATATATATATTAAGAAAATTATTGCACTAACGCAATTAATTATGCGGTTAAAAGGCTATTTTTTGGCAAACCAGTCTTCCTCAAAGCCTTCGGAAGGAGCTCTTCTCACATACACGAAAAGGTAGCCTATTTTAAGTGCTACCTTTTCGTGTATGTGAGAAGAGCTCCTTCCGAAGGCTTTGAGAAAGACCGGTTTGCCAAAAAATAGCCTTTTAACCGCATATATATATATATATATATATATATATATATATATATATATATATATATATATTTTATAGCCGGGGTACCAGTTCGGTTTTGGATTTTGGAACAATATTCCTTCTCTGCTACATGATTCAAGTTCGTTCTTGAATGTGTTCACCAAATAAGTTCGTATTTGGGTTTATAAGAGACGTGCTAAAAATAACTTTACTTTGAACTTGATATTTAATCATGATGGGCTGGAGATTGGTGAATCCTATGAACCGAGGTGGGTGGATGAATTCCCAGCATTGTAGACGAAGTAATGGGATTGAATGTGCATCTGTATCTGACTGAATGATTTAATGAATAATGTGTGCTTATTTTATACATGTAGAGAAGGTGAGAGTGACCAATAAGGTTCCACGGAAGGAGCTTTTTGTTTTAAGTCACTGTTTGTTAGAGAGAGAGAGAGAGAGAGAGAGAGAGAGAGAGAGAGAGAGCAGAAATTATCTATCATATGATTTTGACAGAGATGTGGAGGGTAAAATGAATTTTTGATAACGAAGTTGGAAGTCCAAAATATCATTATTACAAACTGGCATGAATAAAAAAATATTTGAATGACAGTTTTCCAGCGACGAAGTTTGTTGATCTTGAAGATAACTGAACAAAGCGTCATCAGATAGTCGCTAGTCAGAACACGTGAGTATGGGAAAGTACGAGTACATAAATATGTACAACTTTTGTGTACATGGATCTTTCTTTCTCTCTCTCTCTCTCTCTCCATATATTTATATATATATATATATATATATATATATATATATATATATATATATATATATATATATATATATATATATATATATATATATATATTCATCGTAGAAAGTTTTGTCAAAAGCGACGGCTAATTTTGCCTTTGTGATTATGTTTTCACATCTTTCAATTTATCCCATATTTGCCTTTACGTCTGAGTTGATGCTGTAGATAAGTTCTCCAAAATTTATTAAACCTCAGATTTTAAAGTTAATGGAAGAAGAATTCTTCAGAAAAACACTTTATTTATTTCATGTGTTTCGTAACCCTCTTATCACCTTTAGAGATAAAATAAAGATATAAATAAAAAAACCCCATAGTTTATATATATAGAAATATATATATATATATATATATATATATATATATATATATATATATATATATAAATATATATATACATCAATGGATACGATATCACGTCTGTTTTTTTAAAAGTTACGTCTATCGCAAAACTAAAAATTATAGCTGTTGAATTACATTGTCTTTTATTCTGCAAATTATTATAAAGTTACACGCTTTGTTTTATTATTTATCTTCGTAAGCTCTATATATTTTGAGCTTGAATTCTAGAATAGCGTTGTGAACGGTTCTTAATTGTGAATCCTTAACATTTTCTTTAAAAATGTCTTAACTCGCGCAAGAAAAACTTATATAGTACAGATTTAACCAATTATTTTAATATTAAAATGTGCTAGTTCTAACTCTTTTGAGTCTGTTACTATACCTACTTTTCACTTAAAAAACAAAAACTTCCAAATAACAACACAATGTATAAAATACTTCATAATATCAGAAAAATAAAGGTGACGTTTACGCAGTGCAATGTTCTGGTTGCCTCTCTTTAATAATACTGCCTTTTTGTCCATGGGTCTAATAATGAAATTATGCTAAATTTACTCGTATATACTATTTTAATGATTATGTTAAAATAAATATTATTGAATTTTATTTCAAGAGCTAATTTGACAAATTATATCGTTATATTTTTAATTTTCTTCTTCTTTCTTTCTCTTTTTCTTCTTGATCTCGTTCCTTCTGATTCCTACTCAAATCCCTTAGATTACACACGGGAAGAATTTTAATCATATTTTATGGTGACTTAGATTTATATGGCAATTTTAATTCGTTTTTTCATGCTTTTTCTCAATATAATCCATTTTTACCTACATGCTATAGTTATTCTGTAATTTCTATTTTCTCGTTTCCCAGGAAACTGCCATCTGGACGGACAGAGAGTGTGCTTGCAGGAAAGAAATACTTCACAGTACAAAGTAGTAAGATAGTGATAAGTGTTATTGTGCAAAATATTGATATTATTGTTTCTTTTTTTCAGGTCTCATGTTGCCTCGAGTGATGGCTTCGTCAAGAAGAATTTGCGTTAATGATCCAGACACCTTCTGTTACATATGTTGCTGTTACATGCTAGTTCCTCAAAGGCGCAATATAACACACTTTGTGATCCGCACGTATAATACATATTTTGATGTTCCTCCTGGCGATCAATATTAGCAGTGGGCCCCACATGCTGTTTGCAATAGTTGTGTGGAACATCTTCGTGAGTGGACGAAAGGGAAAAGAAATGGTTTTACTTTTGGAATCCCTATGGTGTGGTGAGAGTCAAAGGACCATGTATCGGACTGTTATGTCTGTCTGGTGAATACTAAAGGGATTAGCAAGAAAAATCGGCACAAGATCGACTACCCCAACATTCCCTCAGTGATCCGGCCAGTACCTGATTTTGAGTCTTTACCAGTTCCGATTTTAAGTGGATATGCCTCCTTACGAGGATGAAAATGATGTACCTGATATGGACATCCACAGAATGGACTCAGAGTCTGCAGATTCCTCATCAGATGCTAAACCGTCATTAGCTCCTCACTCTTTCAATCAAGAGTATTTTAATGACTTGATACATGATTTGGCGCTCTCTAAGAAAGCTGCAAAACTTTAAGCCTCCAGATTGAGTGAAAGACATATGCTTGACAGGTCAGTACGGGTATCATATTGCGGAACAGGGGAGAGTACATTGTTAAGTATTTCTCTGAGGACAAATGATTTGTATACTGCCACGATCTTCCTGGTCTGTGTAGTGATTTGGGACTTGGCACCTATAACCCTACTAAGTGGAGACTGTTTTTGGATAGCTCCAAGCGTAACCTCACGATGACATGGGAATGGTCATGGATTTACTTAATTACCATGAGCACAATTAGATCATATGTGTAAACCTTAAGATGGTCAACTTCCTCCTACGCCAGCAGAAGGGATATACAGATTTTCCATGCTATATCTTCATGTGCGACAGTCGAGACCGTGACAAACACTGATCCCCTAAAGATTGGACAGTTCGGGAAAATTTGGAAGCAGGAATGCCAAACATTGTTAATAAGCCAATCGTAAGTCGAGAAAAGATAGTTTTCGTTCAACTTTATATCAAACTGAGGTTGATGAAGTAGTATGTCAAGGTGTTAAGTACTGACAATGATTGTTTTCAGTACATAATATGGCGTTTCCTTCTTTGGCATACGAAAAAATAAAAGCAGGAGAATTTGATGGTCCCCAAATCCGATTTTGGAGTTTCAGGATGATGGATGCGTCCTGATTTAGAAGATTGCGTATGGCCAAAGCCGTCATCATTCAAATAAAGAAACCAGTATTTAACGTGCAACTTCACCCGAAAACCATACTCCCGACATCTCGGCGTCCCCGAGTTGACAGCCGTTAAAAGAAGCACGTTTTCAAACTTTGGCCAATTTTTGTGATACTTATGTTCGCGTAGAAATACTATATATAATGTAGCAATTTTTGAATAATTCCATTTCTGTTCATTGCCTGAAGATGACCTAACATGGTCGTAAGACGTCTAGGAATAAGGAATGTGATTCGCGGATGTTTTTTCTCGGATGTTATGAATAGCCTAAGAAAAGAAAACTAGTGTCACAACCCGGCAAAACGCTTAGGAATTTATTAGGTGACCCTTAAAAGCTTATATATTTATATATATATATATATATATATATATATATATATATATATATTAGTGTAAATGGGTAGCAGTCTTTCTTGAATGCAAATTTTGTTGAAGACCATGGTATATTTCGCCTTGATTAATTTCCTTTGGCAACTTTCTCTTCTTCTAACTATCTTTTTATTCCATCCTTTAGGTAGTAGATCACTTGTCCTGTATTCATCTCTCTTCTAAATGAATAAGTTTGGTGAAAAACCAAACTAGATTGCTGAGCTTTCGATTTTACTCGATCATCTTTTGAGCATCTTGATATATTCTTTCCTCCTTTATCAATTAAATGTGAGGTCTGAATCAGAGTGAATGAAAGAGAACGATTTTTAGGTGGTGCTCATTCTGGCTGGTTGATCATAACGTAAGAAGAAATGAGCCAATTCAGCGATGGACTTTTAAAACAACTTTAATGTTCGATTCCAGCTTAACGCTTGACTATTGATGCCGGCCTTTCTTCGTCTATTAAAATGGCTTCTAAGATGTTCAGTCTAGCTTTATTTCCCACTTTTATTTTAATTGCGGTGTTGTCAACTAGAATGTCCCTCGTTAGATTGATGTTATGTGCGTTCTCCATATGAATTTTTAGGCCTCTGCTTTGCAGATGCATCGTTAAACGTCTCGAAAGTGTGGTAGTTGTCATGCTAATATATTTGCAATTATTATAAAGCTTGCAGTCTTTATCTGGGCAGATGAACTCGTAAACTATGTTAGTTGACTTAAGATTCGAGGAGTTTTTGCAGTTCTTGTTTTTCATAAGGAGATTGTTGGCTTTTTTTGTTTTATAGTGAATAATCAGTTGAATTTTATCCATTTGATCCTTAACCTTGATGTTACGGTTAATAATCTCTTTGATGTTTTTTTTCATCTATTTTATAGACTATGGATATCTGGTTCCTATAGTACAGTTTGATGTTGTTCACTGCGCTCTGATTACTTTTCGTTGGATCCGTATCTCTGAAGCGATTATTTAAAATTAATTGAAGTTGTTTGTTAATCATTTTGTTCGGGAAACCGTTATTCGCGAGGGTTTGTTTACCCATGAGAGCTCTTGGTAGAAAAGTTCCCACGTAGAGCAGCATTTATAAGCTCTGCGGATGTATGAACCGATTACACTTATTTTATTGGTTTCAGGGTATTCGTTATCCGCATTGAGGCATCTTCCTATGTCCGTATTTTTTCTAGAAACTTTTGTGATAAAGCTTCCGTTGATGTTCTGAACCTCAACGTCCAAAAAAGGGAGTTTATTGCCCGTGCTCAATTCATAAGTGAATTTTAACATGAACTTATGCCCTTGGAGGTAGACTCCTATGACCGGTTATTCCTTCAAGGGATAACCTTTAGTGCCCCTAAATGTAATTTATCGCTTTTTCTACTCAGTAAACTATGATATACGCCACATTTTACACACAGCGTACGAAACAGGTACAGCAGCGTTCCCCCTTTATGAAATTTTTAAATCTCGCCATAGACTTGAAGTTAGTAACCTTTTGATTCTCGTATTTCAATGTTAGATAAAGAATCCTGTATTTTAAACTATTTTAAACACGCCATGTGAGTAATTATTTGTGCGGTGAGCTTATAAAAGAGCAGAATTAAATTTTATTTTAAATATAAATTTAACCTTTTACTACAATTACTTTTCCGCATCACAATTAAATCTAATATCTTTGGGTTCAGAGTGACGCTTTGAGTCTTTTGAAAGAGAGTAAAAACTATGATGTAGTCGGAAAATTCCCTCCAGTAACTTGCTAATTCGACTTCAATTAATTTCCAAAACCTTTTAACGCATTCATTAACCCTTTGCCTGCTGCCAGGATAATTCCAATAGGCGTGCTGTGTGCAGCAGATATTCATTTTTTTAGATATAACTATTTACTATTGTTTTTATCCGCCTAGTTATTTTTTCCACTGCAGTAATTATTAAAATATGTTTATCATTTTGAAAATGTGCTTGTTTCGTATCTAAGGGCACTTTGACAGTTTGCGGATTTATTCCTTTACATCCGTGACAAATACGAAATATTCCGTCATAATAATATTATTATAAAATTTAATCGGCTCTTTCTATTTTTCAAATTAAAATTCAATGTTTTTGAAAAATATTAAAATATCAAGCCACACATTTGAACGCCTGGACAGCGAGCAAAAGTTAACAGCTGAGAAAGGAATATCGTAGGATTTACTGACCTCACTCCCATTTTCTTTCTTTCTTTATTTTATGAGTTACTTACATAATTTTATTTTTATTTCCGAATAGACATAATTTGGATGTTTCCCTTCACTTACTGTAAATCTAAAAGGCTTTCTATAACGTGGAGAAAAGAAATATTTGTAAGCAGCCTTACATTCCGTTTATCACACACCATTTTACGCATAATATATTGTTGCATTGCATCGATTCCCCTCCCCCTTCTTCAATTTTTAAAAATTTAGGCATGTTCTTTCTATTGGAACTAAATGTTCTACTCTTACAATTAATAGCACAACACAAACGCTTTTACTCCAATGGAGTACTCAAAAGCAACTCAACTTTGTACGCATACGGTTTTTTTGAGGTGGAACGGCATCATTCTCTTTGTATGAATTTCTTTGCTTCAAAACATTATAATAGGCCTTTATTTTGTGACAATCATATTTAGCAAGTCTCCGTCGATAAACTATTCAAAAATAACCAATTTATTTTGAATTTTGCGTAATAAATTAAGAGGAAGTCAAACCTGATAGTGAAGATTCCAACCTAGGCACTGAAGGCATAGACCGAAGGCCAAAGACTGGCCGCCTCGTCCGTTTGCGTGGTAATCATCATTCTGAATATAAGACTATTCCGTCATATTGATAATATCGTAAAATTTTAATAGCATTTGCATTCTTCCAAACATATTTTGTAATAAAATTCATCAAGCATTTTATCTTAAAGTAAAATTTACTGCTTTTAAAAATATTAAAAATAGAGGCACACTTTCGAACGCGTGGAAGCACGCCAAAATATTACGTATCAGCTGAGAGAAGAATATGTAGTTTACTGCCTCCGCCTCCTTCACATTTACCTTCTTTCTCTATTCTATTACATAATTTTATTTTTAAGTGCATATTTTTTTATATTTCCATTAGCTAATAGTAGATTTAAATGCTTTCTATAGCGGAGATAAAAAAATATATATATTAAAACTGCATTTATTTACAATTTAAATAATTATGTACATTGAACTAGAAATTTTTATCTGTATGGTAATTTTTAAAACAAGGGTGAACACATAATGGTACTTCAAAATTCCCTACAAATATAAGTTGTTCGTTGTTATTTTTTCCCAGTTTTATTGTTTTGGTGAATACATGACAAGTTCTAATTGAAGAAAGATGCTTCATAAAATCAATACCACCATCATTAAGGCGCATTGGTCGATTAACAATATGTCTAATATCAGAAATTGGATCTTTTTTTATATATATCTAACATTCGTGCAATCACACTGTTTGAAAGATCCAAAATCGTTTCTTTCTCTCATTCGTTATCTTATTGTATATAAAATAAGCCTTTAGAATAAATAAGTTAACAAGATAGAAGAAAAACTTCCTATACCATCCAATATTTTTACGCACACACAGTATAACATTTTTTTTTGAGGACTCAATCACACATTTAGGTTTCAAAGTAATGTTATCATCTCTATCCCTTTTCCAGCTCTTACACATTTGATCATCATGCACACTTGTAAACAACTGTACATTTCGTTTATCACACCATTTTATGAATAATATATTGTTGCATTGCATTGATTCAACCTCCCCCTTCTTCAAATTTTCAAATTTAGGCACATTCTTTCTATTGGAAGGAACTGTTCCACAAGCCCCAGTCATATTTTCTAGTAATTTTGCAAATAGATCAAGGCTCGTGTACCAATTGTCAACAAAAAGAACATGGCCCTTATTCAAATACGATTCAAGCAGTCTCATCACAACTGAGCCCGTCACACCTACTTCATTGTCGATAGTAATTTATGTGCCAGTTCCAGTATAAATGATCAACTCTATTACGTAACCAGTCTTACAATTGCACAATACAAACGTTTTTAGATTGAATTTATGCCTTTTATTTGGATTGTATTGTCTGTAATGGAGTCTTTCTTTCCAAAGCCGTAGAGTTTCATCTGTGCAAAGGTCTTTGAAAGGAATCAGCTTTGATTTCAATTTCTGTCCAATGAGATCCAAGACAAGTTTACTTTTTTCTATCTTGCTAGCTCTTTCAATTGTATTATCACTAAAATGTAAAAGCCTCAATATTTGCAGAACATGATCTCTTGACATGAGTTTTACAAATGTCTCCTGTTCGTGAAGTTCATTAGTTGACCAGTAATCATTTAGCCGTTTTTATTTACTGTGCCTCATGAGAAGCCAAATACTAAAAAACAACCAAATTTCGTCGGCGTCCGTTTCCTGAAGGTGGAAAGGCGCAATTCGGTTTGTATGAATTTATAATATGCATTTGTTTGGGTGACAATTATATTGATCACATCATCTGTCCATAAACTGTTCAAAATAATCTATTCCTTTTGAATTTTGTGTATTGAAACATGAAGAAGTTAAACCTGAGTGTGAAGATTCAAACGCAGGCAGGAAGTTCGAGCCAGATGCCCACGGCCAAGTTGTGGCACGCCGCGTTCGTTTGCGTAGCTGAGGGCTGGAGTCTTCATTTTCGTCTGTATTGTCATTATTTTCACTATTTTCTTTGTGTAAAACTTGTATATTATCACTGTCAAATTCGAATTTTGATTCACTGGGCCAGCCATCATCGCTAGATATACTGCTTATGTTATCTGAGTCTACATTTTCGAGCAAGTCACTCGACTCATCGCCTATTTGGCCCTTTAAATTTAGAGGACAAAATTGCTGAACTTTTCTACCCGACATTCTTGGAGATACTGATTTGGATGGAAATATTTCAAACATAGCAACTGATAGAAGAGTGGCAGAAGAAACTACTTACAAAATATTTCAAACCTTTGGGAAATAGGAGAAGAAATACTAGATCAAATCCATATATAGCCGATTCGCAGACAACCGTTATTTTAGATTCTATCCATATATGTCCGATTAGCAGCCAAGGTGGTAATATACATTGCGTTTGCTTGAAATCTTAATGCATCTGGAATTCCTATGAATAAACGCAATTATAGTGTAGTATAATCTCCGCCTTTCGACGTATATTAGTGGGTATATTAGGTATATTGATAGGATAATCTTTAGTAACGTCGTATCAAGACGCTAAACATCATTGCAGTTTACAGCTCTTACTAGAAGCGAATTTTTAATGTGTAATTCTAAGTTATTAATCAAATTTTTCGTGTTTCGAGTTCTCTTATCTTAATGTAATATTTTCTCATTTTCGTCTAATTTTTGTTTTTAAATAATTTACTTGTTTTTCAACTATAGTCCTCTCTTATAAACGGGTTTTTTAATCCTAGGCAAAGAAACGAACGCATTTTGACATTTAATTTGAAGTTGGTTTTGCCCAGTTTAAGGGCGGCTGGACGTCCTGCCGGTTTCCATTGTAACAGATATTTTGCTATGTTTTGCTGTTTTTATTCAAAAATCATGTTTTCCCCCTCCTGAAAAAATTCTAAATGTTAAAGTTTCGTCTATTTTTAAGAGCTTATATCTGTTTTAGTAAGGCAAATTAACCTGTTAACCTTCATTTATTAAATAAAAAAACACCTTCCCTTTTCATTTTGACTAGTATAATTGTAAATATCTTTGCTTAAAACATATCTAAATCTCAGGCAATCGCCTTTATAGTAGGTATAGTGCATGCAATAAGCTTTGCGATGTTGTACTTATAAATTATATGACATGCTTATTATCCGGTTTCTGGTCACCATATATTAGCATACAGCAAATATCTTGTTCCTGATAAGAAAAGATGAGAGTTGATCAATATTGGATACTTTTCAGGAGAGACTACGTTAACGTTATATAAGAAAACAGGAACAGTACGAGAAACAACAACAATAAAAATGCCAATATAAATGACAGTTAATAGTTCCAACGTACATTTTTAGCTCTATATTTTCATTTACGCGGATGTTCGTCATTAATTAAAAAATAGTAAGGATGGATTAGAAGAAATTAAACACTATGTTATGGGTCTACTCTTGTATTTTATAGGTATTTAAAACAAATCGAACGATTCTAAAGGAGTACTCGCAAAATATTGCAATTCCTAAAATAATATTTCTTAGAAGGTCTTCAGTGGAATCGCAATGGAAATCTTAGCATAATTAATTGTTATTCTGATCATAATACATATAATATTACTGATTGTTCAATCCAGCAGCGCTGCAGTTACTTCTAAAATATCTCAACAGTTAGACTTCTGTAATTTCGAGGTCTTTCAGAATCCAATTAGGTAGTGGTTTAGTCAAAAATTCCCTGAAAAAATATTCTTCATTAAATTTTAGGTATTTAATGAAGAAATATTGCAACTTTAATATACTTTCTTAGAAATTTTCTATAGCAGTCGTTGACTCTCTTACTAAGCCAATATTGATTTTCTTTGCTCGTAGTTATTCATTAGCATGTTTTGTTTTGGAGTTGCTCAAGAAAGTTTTGTAATTTTCTCAGAAAGTTAAGAAAATTTTGCATAGACTTTGAGTTTGTGTTATTCAACTGGCGTCGGCCAAATTAAATTGCTTTAAATTGTAACTGCATTTTTTTGTGAATAAAATTCCTGTGAAAGATGAATGGTGTATTAGCGTAAATGTATAAATATGAGTGTGAAATAAGAGCATGTGTTAATAAGAATGAATATTTGTATAAAAGATAGTCTCCCCAATATGCTAGAGGGACCCTATCTTCATTGTGATAATTGGGAAGGATTCAAAGAGTCATGTATCCTCACTGTGCTGCAGCACTAACCAATCTTCCCTGAATTTCTTTCCTGGCCATTTCGGTAAACGCTTACTCTATTAAGTATATTTTGAGAACAAAATATAGATTTAAGTTAATAATAACTCAACAATAAAAATACTAATAACGTAAGGTAAATAAATACTGAGAAAATCGAATTTGTTAACATTTTCTGGATCAAATACACAAAAAGGCAAGTTTAGAATAATCGTCAATCCTAAAACACGAGACAAGAAAAAATACCTTGGGAATTAACTACGGCTGATCCATTAGCCTTCGTCCCCAATTCATTTCCACCTTAGTTCATTATGATAATTATTTTAATGATTATACTTCTGAAATTCAATTAACAAAGAGTTTTTACTATTAAAAAATAATTTAATATTAGCATAATTTTTCTCGAAAAAGAATTAATAAGTGAAATTTTTAGTGGTAAGTTGGTAATACTAAAAATAATGGATTTATTTAATTGAAGAATTACACTTGTTAAAATGAAATAAAATAAAACTTAACTTGAACTGAAAGTAAATTTTTGATAACGGTAACAAACCAAAAAAATGAAACTAGTCACGATTATATTAGCTAATAATACTAATGATGTCTAAAAACTAGTGAATATCGGTATATGTAATTATAACTATGTGTATATTTGTGTGTAATCATTATTATCTACTTGTTTGTATTATTAAGTTACCCATATATTAGAAAGCACTTTTTCACTCGATAAACTTTAGTTTCAAAGATGAACGCCGTTCAGGACAAGTGGAATTGGATCAAGATCTTTTAAAGATTACAGCGGAAGTCAATGCGATTGTGACTTATGAACAATAGGCTGAAAACCTACCTTGAACTCACCTTAGATCGTAAATTAAAGTTTATAGACAAGGTTTCAATTTGGGCAATGGATTCCTTACGATCTATCAGAGATAGACTTGTAAAAAAGAATCAACATTTGTTCGTCTCTGCTTTCTGGAATAAAAATAAACCATTTCTCTATATGGATTTCACAGGAGACGAAAATTGAGTTAGAAACAATAAGTTTAAATTTTCTAAACAATGGATTAGTCCTACGTAAAACGCAATACTCCAGCCCAAAGAGGTGGTTCGTCCGCAAAAGATTCTCTTTTGTGCAGATACACCATCAAAGGAAAAGAGAAAAACGATTCCGAGCCCTTTCGTCTTTATTATTAAAGACCTTTTCAAGGAAAGTACAAGAGGCTGGACTTACATTGCCTTAAATATTGGAAGGCGGGATTAGACTACCCACCCATGAACCTTAATTAAGGGGTACAAAATCCGGAAACAACTTTATTTGAGATTTAATGTATGTAGTGATAATGGAGTCTAGCATGAACAAACCAGGGCCTTGAAAAGGTCTTTAAGAATAAGGACAAATGCGCTTGAAATCGTTTTTCACTTTTCCTTTGTGGGTATATCTGCATAACTTTGGCTCACATGCACTTTGTGAGCTTCTTTTCATTTTCTTTGTGTTTGGTGGGATATGAATGACATGATATATTGTAAACTTCTTAACCCAAATCCGGCAAATGCGTCAAATCGACACTTCAAACGGATATCAAGCTATTTGTCAACTGGAATAAGACACGAAAATTGATATCCGCTAGATCCATGCAATTAATGAAGACAATTGAAATTCTTGCAATTTATTACTTACAGAAGCAAAATTTGCCAGAGACATGATCCTTGTGTAGGTTCCCATTCGGAGAAAGAGAGTTTGAGGCCAATACTGAAAGGGTCGAAGTTATGTAGTTTATTACATTTAAAATATCCCCTTTATATACTCTCAAGGAAACCTCCATTACAAAGCGGGCCACAGAAAATGGTCTACTTTTTATTGTACATATGTATACAAATTTCCCATTTATATGGGACAGTAAAATATAGTATTAAAGCTTGTCGTATCAGAATTGGCTATATCATTCGAATTGTGGTAAGAAGATCATATCCCGCATGATTGCAGGAATTCCCTCTGCAAAGTACTCTAGCAAAGTCTTACAAGACTAAAACCTGACTTTTGGTTTTCAAACCTCAATAAAACAAGTGATAAAGAGAGGAATTTATACACAACTTCTCCCCATGTAGCAAAGGCTGCTATCAATGTTTCTAAATATACGAGACACAATTCTCTATACTAAACACACATATCACACGAAGATCCTGACCTGCATATATTTCATAGATGTCAAACACAGGAACTTATAAAAATAACAATACTAAGATCTGCCTATTTTCTTTTTTTATTCCAATTTCTCAGTAAATAAAAATACATAATTATAGCCGTATTTATACACTTGTTCAGAAGAAAGCCATGTAAATATAGGTTTTGTCTGGATTCTGGGTAGCGATCCGGCTACCTTTGCGAAAAGCCTCGGCTCCTTGTTAGTTTGTGCGGTTATCTTCGAAAAACTCTCAATGGTGACATGCAGCGGTTGAAATTGTATCTACAGGACTTTGCGGGAGGGTAGGTTCTAAGGGGACCAAAAAAAATATGTAATCACATTATTCGTTGTTTTTGTGTTTAGTTTGTTTTTAAATATGTTCATGCTTTTCGAATTTTCATCATGAACATAATATATCTACGTTGTATCTACGTCATGTTCTTTGTGTTGTTTTCGTGTTCATTATGAAGAAATTGTATCTACAGGACTTTGCGGGAGGGTAGGCTCTAAGGGGACAAAAAAAATATGTAATCACATTATTCGTTGGTTTTGTCTTTAGTTTGTTTTTAAATATGCGCATGCTTTTCGGATTTTCATCATGGGTATAATATATCTACGTTTTATCTACGTCATGTTCTTTGTGTTGTTTTCGTGTTCATTATGAAGAACTGTCACTTGTCTTTTTAATTACAATGATAGCAGCCTTTTCTACTTTGGCATCAGTCGCGTTTAATTTATACAATTATTCTATCTCCTGTTTATTTAATATTAACTAATAATATATTTCTAGTTCTGCAATAGATTACTAATGTACAGCGCTTAAATTCCCACATAAATTTTTTGTGAGATATTCCTGCAATCACTCCTCATATGACCTTCATTATCACAGTCCAAATGGTATTGCCGATTCTGATATCGACCAGCTTTTATAATACTCGTATATTCTCCCATATTGTACGAACGGAAAACATTGTATGCCTGTGTATTCTTCTCTTTTAATTTATTCAGAACATACCTTTACATCATTGAAAAGTAGACCAGACCATCTTCAGTTGTTTCTGTTAAACTACATAATATTAAATAAATGAGCGTATATACTATATAAAATAACGTCTCTAACTTAGTCCCACTCATGATTTATATGCATCAAATATGAGTCTATAAATAACTACACATTATTGTCTCAATAAAAATTCCAGTGGTTTTGCTCAATCAGTTCAGTCTTTTGATTTATCACACCGTGATGTTTTTTTTACGTTTTATTAAATGTACAGGTAGTGTCTATTTTATATGATGCAAAACTATTTCTCAATTCTTTAAGTAAGCTAACTAGGAAGAGTTTACATGCAAAAATATTTAACTGAATGGTATTTTCCTTTTGCTGGTGAATGAATTGGATTCAGCCAAAAGATTTTGAAAATATAAACCCGATGTATTCTGATACATCTGCAGCGAATACACCGTTGTTCCTAACAGAAATCCAGTCACAAATTCAATAAAGCGTGTTTACCATGGTATGAAACTTGGTGACTAGGATATACTTTGGACGTCACACATAGTATGCAAGACATGGACCGATTATCTGCGTCGCTAGACCAAGCGCGAGAAAATTTGTCTGTAGTTTGGAATTCCGATGGTTTGGAGGGAGAAAAAAAATCATGGCATTGCCTCCTACTTTTTATTGTTTATTAATTTGATTGGAACGATTAGAAAAAACAGAACCATCTCCAACTATCCATATCTTCAATCAACACATTGTCCTTTAGCTCTTTGTGATGAAATTGGAGTAACTGTTTTTGGATAACTTCCTAACATTAGTGACAAAGATTAATCCAGTGCTGAAGGAATTAAAGAAGAAGTGATTTTTGCTGATGATGATTCATATACTATTTAAAAAATGGAGCTAAATGATCTAGTTCGTAATCTCAGCTTGTCAAAGCCCTCTGTCGAGCTATTGGCATCCAGATTAAATGAAAAACATTCTGTCTGATAGTTTTCGCATCACCTTCTACCGCCACAGATATCAAGCGTACCTACTTTTTATAAAGAGAAGGACTCCGTGTAATATTGAGATATTGTGAAGCTTCTGTAGCTTGGAGTCATGTAATGCCAACGCGAAGATTAAAGACTGTTAATTGGCAGCAGCAAACGATGGCTGAAATGTGTTGTGCTACGAAGCGGCAACCAGTTTGTCTCTGTACCCCTTGCTCACCCGACTAAACTGAAGGAGAAGTGCGAAGCGGTGAACTACTTGCTGAAGGAAATTCTTTATGGTCAGTATTAATGTTTGATGGTAAACCTTTTGTAAATTTTGGGTAAACATTTTGTTGTGACAACATTCCAGCTTCACTAAGTACCCATCCTTTATTTACATGGTTGTTACTAGGGACCGAACTCAACATTACACGAAGAAAAACTGCCTTGCATGGGAGAAATTGATGCCCTTCGGATCAAGGAATGCCATAAAACCCCTCTGTTGGACATAGATAGGACACTATACCCACCGCTGTACATTAACTTCGCTTTGATCAAAGAGTTCGCTAAAGTTCTGTACAAACATGGTGGCTGTTTCACTTATTTGTACCCCACTTTTCCAGGATTACCCATGGAGAATTAGAAAGAGATCCAGATTTGGAAAACTCAATGAAAGTAACGTAGAAGGCTTTTTTGTTCTGGTCATTAAGAACTTTCTTGGCAACAAGAAGGCCAAAGGCAACACAGAACTTGTCAACAATATGCTGACTGCTTTAAGAAACCTCGGATTCAACATGAGCCTCAAAATTTATTACTTATTATCAATATGGAATGATTTCCTTAGATTCTAGGATCTATGAGCGACGATCAGCGGGAAAGATTCCATCAGGACATAAAAGAGATGCACACCAAGTAGCAGGGGCGCTGGGATGCAGTCAGGTTGGCTGATTAATGTTGGTCTCTGAAGAGAGACATCTTTATCGCTGATCATGCCCTGAATTCTGAACAATAAAAACCTGATTTCCAATCTACATATACTTTCCAATGTCTAGTATTCAATGTACACTAATCAATTTTTGTAACATTTAATTAATATTTTTGTTATAAAACCCTTTTATCATAAAAACGTATTTTACATAAGAAATATTAACATAAATGAACTGTAAATGTCAAAAATTTAACTGATTTAGTTATAAAATCGGATTTGTAAAGAATTGACTTTGAACTAAAAGGTGACCGGATCGAAACAAAGGTATGTCATTTTCGGATTAGGTGGTGGAATTTGTTCTAAATCAATTAAAAAAAAGTTAGATGACTTACGAAGGTTTTTTTGTAATTCCGTGTTATCCGTAGGAGAACAATTGTGAAGTAAATCGCTTGTCTTCAATAAGTTGTTGGGTCTATCGGATATCAATAAGTTTCCGTCCCTTTTCAATTGGCAAATAGCTATATATCCATGTGGGGTGTCAATTGTGCAAATGGAGTCAATATGAATTTTCAACTAAATAGTAGCAAACATACATTGACCCTCGATCTGTGGTTTCTGACCAAGTTGATTTCAGTGTGTACCTCTAGAGAGTGTGGAATTAAAAAGTCACTTCCTCTCTCATTGTACCAGGGCCAAGCAAAGTTTGGTCACGGACTTCTGGTGAATTACCGACTTCTGCTCAGTAACTCACCTGATCCTGAACTTCTCAATGTAAATCGCTGGGTTAAATGCACTGGAAACTGCGGAGAAGTTTATGTCTTTGACGGGTGAATAAGTATTGGAAGGATGAATTGAATTTGAAGAGAGGAAGAGAAAAGAGGGTGAGGTGAGTGTGTGTGAGAGAGATGGAGAAAAAGAGGGTGAGGTGATGGTCAGGGGAAGAAGGTGAAAGTTTGTGTGTGCGTCAAGGAAAGAAGTAGTTTGTGAGAGCGAAAGAGTTGGTATCAAAAAGAGTGAGACAGAGAATGTTTGAAAGAACTTGTGAGAGTGAGAGAGAAAATGTGAGAGAAAATGTGTGAGAGATTAATATAATGTGATAGTGAGAAAGAGTTTGAGAGAGTTTGTGAAAGAGAGTATGAGGGAGAATGTTAGGGTGAGTGTGAGAGATCGTGAGGATGAGTAACAGAGATTGTGAATGAGACTGCGTGAGAGAGTGTAAGAGTGTGTATTAGAGAAAGAGAGAATAATAGGATGAAACTGTGTGGGAAAGACGGTGAGAGCGAGAGCATGTGTGTAAAAGTGTGAGGAAGAGTGAGAGAGATTATGAGTGTGTGAGCGACATGGTGTGATAGAGAAAGTAAAAACGATAGCGTTGAGATAGAGAGAGAGTTTAAGACAATGTATTAGAGAGTGTAAAAGTAAGTGAGAAAGAATATTGATAGAAAAAGTTAGATAGTGTCAGAGAGACTTTAAAAGCGAGAGAGAGTATTTGAGTCAGTGAGAGGGTGTATGAAGGAGAAAGAGAGATAGTGTGTAAGAGAGAGTTTAAAAGTGTCTATGAGAGATAAAGAGAAAGTGTGAGATGAACATTTGAGAGTGTGTGTAAGAGAGTGTGTGAGAGAGTGAAAGTGAGAGAGAGTGCGAAATAGAGTGTTATTAAGAGTGGGCCATAGTTTGGGTTTGTGTGTATGTGCCCAAGTACAGAGAACTAAGTACTCGGCATAAACTATTAAAAGCTTGGCGACTTCACATTCTTTCATAACAAAAGATTCGTCGTCAACAAATGTGCTTAAAAAAGTGATAAAATAAATGATATTTCAATTTGGTAGTGTGCAGTAGGCGTAAAGGTGCAAATCAAATCAAGTTGTAGTAGTAGAATTTAGCCATCCTCTCTTGACTCTTTCTGATGCCCACCGCATGATGAAATAGACATTAAAGGACCGTATGTTTGCCGCTCGATAGACAACTTTTTTATTATCTACTTTTTAGCGGCTGCAGCTAAGGTTGATTGACAGCCCTCCTTTCGTCATCCACGGTCATGACAGGGTGGGGCTAGGGGCCATCTCTCTCTTTTAACTCCATGAGCCGGGTGTATTTTAAATGACTATTTTCTTCCCAACTTTTACCATTCTACCGCCCTTGTCTTTTTTCTATTATTATTGTTCGCAACAGGGTGTCATGTACCATGACAACTATGCTGTAGATTGGATTTTTTCTTCTGGCCTAAATTTCCTCACGTGCCTTTCTAAACGGCCTTAATGCTTGTATAACTATAATTTATCGGGTTCTGCGCGCGTCGTAGAAAAGGACCACAATGGCCGATGCTGTATTAGTTCCTCTTTCTTAGAGAATAGCATTTTGAGATCAATTGTTCACAGGACATGCAAAACTAGAAAATAATATCTATATATAAGTTTTATTGGAGATTCTTGTTAAATTTTCATACAAATAGCTTAAAATATTCTTTGAAATTTCCTCATTGATAGGGTCTATATTTTTCTTTCATAGGGCAGCAGATAAAATTAATGAGTAAAGTAGTGTGTATTTGAAGAATAGATTTGTTCAAAACTAGAGAACGAGAAATATCAATGCAGCCATAACCAGAAGACTTCTCCTAGTCAATTTAAATAATATTAATATGTATTCACACCGTTGTTCTGATTCGGCTGTTTGTTTACGGCAACTTATGTCTAAGTCGGCAGTCGCCAGATAGCCCCTTAATTAAAAAAAACAAAAAAAATCGTTGTTCTGATTGAATTGAACAGAATCACGGCCAGAGTACTTCACCAATTTTTGCATAAAGATTTTGTATCGGGTTTACACAGTGCTCTGTTCAAATCCCTTCATACATAGTTCCAGCATCTAACAACTGCTTCATCCTCTTTGTTATGTGACACGGAGCATCCACCTGACAGAAAAACAGGTTCACGTAGTCTCCATGTTCGGAGAAAGCGAGTGACATGTACTTAAAATAGATTATTGTGTGCCGCATCGTTTACTTTAAACATGCCAGAACTTTAACGCAGATTTCTTCAAATTTAACTTTCTTTTTCATGCAATTGGGATTTTCATGTATGTCAACTTACACGGTCATTCACATTATTTGAGAACAAATTAAATTTACTTTTTCTCGGCGAAAAAACTCTCTCCCTCTCTTTAGCCCTCCATAGGGAATAGTCAGTAGCGAAGACAAAAATAAACTATGCTCTTTTGAATACGAATCATTTTTTAGCAGAGGATTGTGCTGTGATTCTCACTTTTCTTAAGCACCATAAGGCAGTGTGGCGAGACACGTTCAGGTTTCTGATTTCGGCCACTTAACGATCAATACAAGCTGCTGTCTCATATCAGTCCTCCATTGACAACAGTTGTATCATGTGATATACCATTGGAGTGTTTTTTCGATAAGATCCAGTTTTCTTCGTCCACATGTAGGACTCGATATTCTGCGCTGAAACTGTGTTATACGTGAAATTACACTTTTTGACTGATTGCGAGGTTTTGAAATCTCAGAAAGTGACTTGCTTCACTCTTCCATTGAACAACCTGGGTTACAGTAAATGAGGAAAGGAACCAAGATACAGCAGCAACGATTCTTCTGCTACTTGCTAGGACTTTGACTTGGTTTAGATAAATGTTTATTTCAGGTTTCGTCACACTGATTTCGACAGTTTAGGTGTATTGTATGGATGAAATCATTCTTGGAAGTTTGAAATAATCAGAAAAAAATACCCTGTATTTAGTGAGCCATTTATTTCCTTCCCAATGTCCTACGAATGCTTAATGGAGTATCATTAATATTTGCATTTTTAAGCCTGAATTTACTAGCACTCTGTAATAAATTCTTGAGAGATTTAGAATTTCCTTTGGAGAGATATTTTCTCTCACCCAATTTTGCATAGAGTGGTCTTCAAGAGTAGGGTGATAATGAAATGTCTGGTCAGCGCTTGTGTTGAGGGGATCTATTTTCACATTTTAAACGTTAATGTCAAATTTTCTATCTTCATTTAAGTGATGCAAAAGATCTTGAGTCCTAATCCCTGGATTTTTTAGGGTTGAAAAGGACTCGACTTTCTTAACTTTTGTAGAATTTGCTAAAATGAAATAAGGCTCTTGTCCAAAATTAGTCTTTCAGTGATAAAGTTACATACTTTACCCTGTTGTCGAATAATTAAGGCATTTAATTCTTCCCTGGTGTTTAGAAGGCGTAAATAAGTTTCTTTCACACATTCTATTGGCGCATCTAAGTTGAGATTAAAATCTAGCATCAATTTTCGAACCAATCAAAGCCTTTCTGAACTCCAAATTGGGTCATGAATTGTTGAAAAGGAGATTTTAAGAATGTTTAGATGATACGGTGAATAGTTCTTTTGTACAGAAGGGGTATACACTTAAAGTTGATTCATATATATTTCACTATTGTCACGCCTATAAGATTTTATTGCTTTAATATTTAAATGAATGAAGCTAATAGCGTGTCTAGAAGGACGCTTGGCCCTAGCCTACTGAAAATTGTTAAAAGGGAATCCAGTGCTAGAGAGAGCATTATAAGGTTTAATAAAGGCTTTTGGACGATAGTAAGGGGAAAAATCTGGATCGATGCCGATAATTATTGCTCTTAGGATAAAACATGTCCTGTTACCGTCTTTTCCTTGTGGTATAGCTGTATTCAGAGACCCAGCATTGTCCGTTCAAATCTCCATAAAAGATGATTGTACTCTCATAGTCGAATGACCGGCCAAAATTTTTGTTGGATATATAATTTCACATTGCTGGAAGATATATAGTCATTACCACCAGAAAACCAATAGTCATTTATATTTCCACCCGTAAATACGATTCGGATAATGTTGGTCACAATATAAAGGTCAGGTATTTACTGACTGCTAAGGCAGTGCTGTAAAAAGGATTGCAACTCGTGTTCTTAGAGAGAAGAGAAAAGTGTTCAAGCTAACTTCTGTAGTATTCACACATTGTTGTGAAGTCAGAATAATTTATGGGTAGTTTTTTAATAAGTTGCCGTAAAGTACCTCTTCTTCCCATAGTCAAATTAATGTGAATGTAGAGATATACGATTTAACCGAGGGAGTTAAGAAGTTGCGATATATATATATATATTGAGGTCTTTCCCATGGCGAAGAAAAACAATGAAGGAAAAACAAAACCCACCTGGGTTTCTCTAAGCCACTCTACCCAGTCTTCGATAACATACATGTACGATAAAAATGCTAAATTTAGGAGACAGTTATTCCTAACCTCTGCTCAAAAGGCCTACCCTCCGAGGGTGTATTTATAAACAAACAAGTCAAAAGTTCAAACTATCTATCTCGTATTACGCTCTCCCAGAGCGATACGACGCCAAAGCACGGCTGAATTGATATCCACTTCTGTCGATTCGACATGAGATACAGTTTCACTAAGTTCAAAGTGTCTAGGAAGAGAAATAACAGACGCCCAAAAGCCAGGGCACCCTCGGGTCTCCACTTGCTACCCATCTTCCCCTTTCATTAACCCGCGGGAGTAATTTTACTATAAAACCGTTCATCAGGAGAAAAAGAAGGGATTTTTCGTTTTGTCATGACATCGATAAGAACTTACTGGGATAGAAGGCCCCCAGCAAGTTAAAAAGGACTTTCATTTTCTTAGGCAATACCAGATTGCACCAAGTATATTCGGCACAGTTCGATTACCAAACATCGTCGAGTGACCTTACCTCCAAGTATCATCGGCACAGTTCGATAACCAAAGGTCGTCAAGTGATCTTACCCTATCTGAGTTTGACAACCCAACTCAGATAGATTTTTCACCAAAGAGAGAAGCTCTACAAGCGAGACCAAATCGCTAGAAAATCATACAGCCATCTTGAAGCCTCGTTAGAGAAAACCTTTTTAAGGTCATAAACGCCCGACGCCTCGCCTTTTCAATCGTTGTTTTGTTTTTGGTTCCCTTCTCCAACGCCGACTCGAAATTCCACGTGACGTCACTTGTTCACCCATCGTTCGAAATAACGCCCTCTATTGAGAAACAAATAAACTACATTCCCGACGCCTCTTCTGACAATATTCGACTGAAAGTATTTCGTTTGGATTCTCTGGGTAAACCCCGATACCTTTTGTGAGTAATCAATTTTATTTTCATGTCCCCATGTGTTTAACGTAGATTATTTGTATATCTTAAAGACGAATTCTTTTTAAAGTAAATTGTCCTCCATTAAAGCAACCAGGAACCGAGTGTTGGTAACCGGACTTAAGAACCATTTTTAAGTTGTATTTTGTACGTGTATATATTAATTTTTGTTTGAGTTGATTAATGTACAGTAAAGGTCTATTTTGGTCGAAGTGTTTAAGTTATCCTTGAACAAGTTGCGTTGCCAGTATTCAGTATATCAAAGAGAGAACTCCCCTTTATATTCATTCAATAGAATAGAAATAAGAAAAGTGCTCTTAGAGATCTATCCTGAATGATCACTGGAAATACAAACGTACGACCCATTTTATTAATCATAATAAAAATAAAATCCATAATCTTGGCTAACCCACGACTGTGAAGAATAAGTAAACTTACTTGATCTAAAATCCATTTTGTATATTGATAGAAAGATAAACTATCAAATTAATTCTTTAATGTTGGTTGTCCTTTCCTCTCACTTTTAATTAGGATCAAGGTCGCCCAAGAGAGTATGGCATCGTTCTTTTTCTCATTTTGCTAAATTTAGATTTCTCGGCTTGAATTTATAGCGTAATACTGATGACAAGGAATAACGCAGAAAGTTTGCAAGAAAGATCTTTAAAGAAGGTGAGGAAATTAGAGAATTTTCTAATGTATGGAAGTTAGCCAGGAGATAATTATGCATTCATTAGTGCGGCAGAGCAAACTGCTAGTGGTGGTTCCGTGATGGCTCAATATCTCCTAGGTGGCAGCGACAGAAATGTTGGCAATGATACATTTGGTATCCCCTTGAGGAGTTCCGAGTGAGAGAGAGAATAGGAATGCATTGAGAACTAATCTAATTAGGCGTCGTAGCAGGATTATTTCAATCAGTAATCTGGGATATGGTCCGTATAACACCATTTATATTTTCCAGAAATTAGTCCTTCAGTGAGTAGTTCTGTGATTTTAACTTTAAGAGTAATGATTATATTTAACTTTTGGGAGATGATTGTCTCGGTCCATTTGAAACCTTTCATTAGTTTCTTTAAAAAGAAGTCTCCATTTCCAAGTATTTTGTTTCAGAAATTGAGTCAATACGACGTTGTACTTATTGAGTGGCGAAGTTTTGGCATGCTTCGTGGGCAAAGATTCTAGACTCACGTATACTAGTAGGACAAAGAGATTGGCAGTAATTAGATACGGGATATGAGCTGAAAGTAAAGGCTAAGAATCCACAATTAAACTAGCTCGATCTATATAGTGAGGAAGAATCAGAGATAGCTGACACGCAGCCGTGTTTGTGAATATAAAATATCCCCTCTCTAACAAAGCCACCAAAATCAGTTAGCATAGCATTGTTTCATATCCTTCATTAATTATTTATTAAGTATTGGCGCCTCACTTGTTTGTTTGAGACCTTCTTCTTACGCTTGCTGCACGTACAGCACATCGATACAGAGACATATTGCGCGCACAGAACAACCAACCAACGAACACATTCACCAATTCACTTTCATTTATCCAATAAGAAATTATAAATAAATCTTGATTCAAATATTGTGGCTTACTATTATATTCTCATATATATATATATATATATATATATATATATATATATATATATATATATATATATATATATATATATTTATATATATATATATATATATATATATATATATATATATATATATATATATATATATATATATATATATATAGAGAGAGAGAGAGAGAGAGAGAGAGAGAGAGAGAGAGAGAGAGAGAGAGAGAGAGATTCATGATCAAAATAAGAACAGAGAGGACGCTCAGGTACATTTGATTTATTTTTGATTGAAAAACAACCTTACAAGTGTATTATCCAACTTCAGGTTTTAAAATGATGAAAAAACATTAAAATATCCTTTAAGTTAAAATTAAATTGTTATGGATATTAAACTTATTAGGAAATCTTATATAATGTTTGAAAACAAAGGAGTTTTGTATTATTTTTACACGAGAGGGGGTGCGAAATAAAAGTAATCTAAGGTTATATTAATGCAATTTAATAAAACGGAGAAAGATTAAAAAATTCATATTTATAATTGATTAAGAAGGAGTAAAAATATAAAAGCTGAATATTATGAACAAAGAAACACTATTAACCCATTCAGGATCTAAATATAATCACTAAGAATTTGAGAGATATATAGGACTTATTCTTATCTTTTAAATCCCGTTGAATGATAATACCCGAATTACACGAAGATTCTTCTATTTTAGGTGCCCTAAAACCATCCTCTATTTTTGGAACATTGGCCACAATTCTTAATATTTGCTAAAAGGAAACAAAAATTAAATACCACTGGATAAGTTGTTATTTTTTATTACCATACATATTTTCTCTTACAAATATATTGTCCTTTTTCCATTGTCGCCTAATGGACTTAAGAATGTAACTTTCTTTTAAATAAAAACTAACCCTAAAAACACCTATGGTTGCAAGATATAGCTAAACAGAAAATGTTGGTTTATTTTATTTTATATGAAATCTTTCAAACTATGCATCATGAAGTGGAACATCACACCTGCTGCATATTATTTTAGTTTTATTTCCACACAATGCACAACGTGGTTGGCTCTGTATTGGTTTTACAAAGCGATTTTCATGATCGCACCTGATGTCTTCAAATACTCGCCTTTCTTGAAAAGGTCTACTTCATTGAGAGCTAGGGTGTCTGCGATTTGATGGAGACAGCTTCGAAATATAAGCTAAGACAATCTTTCTCCTTATTTTTAGCAATGAAAGCGTTTTGCTTTCATTTACTAGGTTATATATTCTCTAACAGTTCACAACAGAGATATCAACCAATTGTGTAAATATCGAGAACCACCATTTTTTTCGGATTCTAACTCTGTAAAGCGAAACCTGCTTATCTAACAGATCAACTCCACTCATTGATTTATTGTACTCAGATACAACTTTTGGCGATTCGTAGTGAAATGTCTTTTTGAGCTTTTGTGAATAGCGGAATGCCGTACCAGTTGGGTATACTGTAGAGCAATTTGTGGCAACAGAAACAGGTTTACTATGTATTATGCCACTTCGTGATCAAAATCTTGCTGTTGTAGAGAAATAGCTACATTAAGCATGCCGGCGGGCCAGGAGGACATGTACCTTAAAGTCTCCCACCTCCTTGTGGAGAAAGCCGGAGAAGCGAGCCCCATGAGGAGAAGCGTGAGAACGGTAGCCGGCGAAAACCAGTAACTGCCTACCCTGTTTGATCTCCCCGCCGCTTTTGGCAGTTGAGGCTAACATCTGTTTTAAGGCGACCACATAAGGCCCTTAAACGACGCTCTAACGATCCAATTACCTACTAGACCCATAAACCCGTTGTTATGTCACAAAAAGCGGTGCTAGTCAAAAGGCACGCCAAGGAGTGGGGCGGTTGAGAGTCTCTTTAATTAGCAAGCCGACTTTGGCACCTCACTGCCAACATCTGCACTTCTCTCTCCCACGAAATGCGAACTCACCATTCGCGCTTCCCTCTGTGGCCTCGCCCCTTCCCCCTCAGATTAGGCGGTGATCCGCCTATAAATAAGCCCCGAAAAGAAAGAGAGAGGATTAGAATTCGATAAGAAAGAAGAAGGATTAGTTCGTGAAAATCGATCCTTCAGTCAGACAAGAAGGAAGAGAATTTGCTAAGAAAGAAGAAGGTTCAGTTCGTGAAGATCAATCCTTCAGCCATACAAGACAATTTCCGTGTGAAACGATAAGATCAGATTGAGAAAATCGATCCCCCCTTCCCGGGCCGAATTAACATAAATCGTCAAGCTTTGTATCGGTGCCATACTGAAGAATCCTTTACAGACTTAGAAAAAGTCTGACTGGAGAAAAGTAAAACCACTCACACTCGAGTGACTCTCACATCTCAAGCTCCGTAAGAATGAGAGGAGAAAAACCCAGCCCCAAACGAGGTTCCGTTCTTTAATAACGGTAAAAATCTCACTGAATACCCCCAAAGCTAGGTGGACACTGTACGTTGAAGAATCAGACACCAAGAGGCGTCAATATCGTTCAGAAGAAGACTCTTAGAGCGAAGAGCACCGTAACTCTCGCCGTCTTCTTAATTTAACCAAAGGCAAGTTTGCAATAAGAAGTGACCTCGCCTCATCTCTCTCCCAACATACCACCTCTACGAAATTCAATCATCGGCCACGGCAACACTCCAAAGCGAGAGATAAGCCCTCCAGTGACATCCGGCAACCCTGATCCCTCCCATCATGCAAGTTAGAAAGAACATTTATATTCATATTGTGATTGTATGAGTTTAGTACGTCTCACGTTTTAAGGGAAGTAGCGACCATTGTTCGTGAACCACGGTCACATTTGCTAGTAGACGAGAGTACTTTAATTTCATCTCAAAGGTAAATTTAGGATTATGTTTCTGCTTTTTGTGGCCTTTGATATTTATGGTTTAGCAGGTTCTTCTTATGGTCGTTTTCATGAATAATTAGCTCTAGTCGCCACGCCAATTCTTGATGAATACTTTCTTCTGGAATTTCTTCCTCGTTGATATCTTCTTCGTCTGCATCGGGTAGGATAATTGCATCTTCAATGTTTTCTATCGATTCTTTTTAATCACTTAGATCTTTCCGCGTTATTTTAACATCAGTAGTTGTCAACAATGTACGTCAATCCATCATACCGATGGATTCTGAAAGATATATATTATGAATCCTGTATTACCCTTTGAAGTTATCAGTTTAGCATTTCACATAAAAATAAAGACAGTAATTTCCCTTTTTGGAGAATAAACTATCAAAGGAAGAGGCGGTCGAAGCCATGGGGTGGGACTGCCCATCCTGAGACCAAAGTCCGAAACTTCAACAAGGTATATGTTCATTCAAGTTGGCCATAGAAAGAAAATATATTTAAAACTTACATGAAATTTTTTAACGACGCAGATATCGTGTCAGTGCCTTCATTAATTATCAGGATCATTTGACGCAAACGCATCTTGACACTGCGACATTGAAGATGTTCACGTCAGTCACTGTGCTTTATAGAAAGATTCTCACACTTTGGCGCCACCTAACGTCGCAAATTGTAAACTGTGTTAATTTGTTTTCAAGGGATACTCAAAGAAACTTGCAAAGAAATAATGAAAATAGCAAAACATAACTTGAATTAAAATAATTAATTTTATTCATCCATAAAGTTCCGTCCTATAAATGGGACATTGGCCGTTAAAAGACTAAAATAACCGATATTAAAATTATATTAAAATAAAATATAAAAAATAATATGCAAAAATAAAGGATCACAAGCTGTATTACTTAAGATTAAATAAAATAACAAATGGAAAAGTAGAAAGAGATAAAAGCCAAAATCAGGGCTTTAAATGACAAGGATCATTAAACGAAGAAATTGTTAAAGTAATTATAATAAGAAAACCCTAAAAACTAAATTATTAAAGTATAATAGAGCTTAGGTGTGAATTTCTTGGTGTGATCAGCAAATGAAGAAATTATAATGGGAGATCTTCGAAGAAGAATACATTTTAATTGGTTAGTTGGGGAATATGATCAAGTTGGTTGGT
The DNA here is from genome assembly GCA_963969495.1 of Ceratothoa steindachneri. Taxonomy (NCBI): domain Eukaryota; kingdom Metazoa; phylum Arthropoda; class Malacostraca; order Isopoda; family Cymothoidae; genus Ceratothoa; species Ceratothoa steindachneri. The sequence goes on along the minus strand of OZ018334.1, from coordinate 86,884,778 downwards.
TTTTGACAGAGGTAGTTATAATGAATAAATGAAAAAGAGAACCTTTGTCTTATTTAGGGTAAGTCTAAGGGATTTGGTTTGTATGAATAATGATTCATTATTTTCACAACTATATTCATTATTTGTGCGGCCATTTATTTTCAATTTTCAACAGAATATTATGTCTTACATTGTATTATATGATTTATTATAACATAAGTCTCTTTACCAGATAAATTTATTCCATTACGGTTGCTGATTCCCAAATGAGAACAAAACCATTCTTTCCAGTAACGAAACGTACTACCAATATAGATTCATTGTAAACAACAAGGACAAGGTATTTGAATAAACAATCCCGAGTAACTTATTGCATTAACTAGTGAGTGATTTATGAAAAAATTTAATTTCAGGTACTACGAAGAATTTATATTTTTAGGAATATTATATGAAAGAAAAAGGGTAGAAGTAAATTTTGTTCAGAAAATAATTAGTTAATTTTCAAACCAAAGCAAAGGGACGCATTAATTTTAAACTAACTCCGAAGTCTTATTAAAAATAGTCCAAAACTTTTTAATCTTATACTATTATTTTGTTATTTTAGAATTTTCGAACCTGAAGATGGCGATACGCCCCAAGAGTTTTTTTTATTCCCAAATAAATCAATTGAAAATGAGCGTCCTTTATGTTCTTACCTTCGTCGTAAAATTGAAGATTAGACTGGTCAGCAGCAGCTCACTTGAATATATAAATATATATATATATATATATATATATATATATATATATATATATATATATATATATATATATATATACAGTTGAAGCCATTATGAGTCTGGCACTTAGGTTTCCATCGCAAAACCTACAGTAGCTCCAAATCAAATAATGGTAAGTACTTCATGATAAATTACATATATAAAATAAGCATGGCTATAAGTTGTAAACGTACATTGTAAATATTAGGATAGATTAAACTGCAAGTTTCGTGCCATAGATTAATTTTATTCCCAATATATGGTTGTCAAATTGATCTAGACAGCGTAATTCTATTCATTCTTTTTTCGAGGCACCCAACTAATTTAGTGTGGTTACTTACTTACATGAATTGGTAGCCCTTTCAGTAATTACCTTGTAATGTTTCAATAAACAAACAACCCTAAGAAACCCACTCCAGCTGCTTATATACAGGAGGTGATTTTTAAGCTAATTCGGGAGGATCATCTTTCCATCAGAGCCAGGGCTGAAAGGGTTAAGCACCTTCAAATTGTCCTACATTATATTAATGTACGTAACAATACCACAGCTTCATGTATCAGTATTTTTTATATTTGTAGTCATAGGAAAACCTCACAGATTGATGACCAAGCCATGGTCCGTATCTCCAAATTAACCGATACAAGACAGTAGCCAAGATTTCTAGTTTAGGAAATGAAAATTCGGCTCCAAGAAGACAGTATCACGCAACCTGGCGGAGAGATCTTTAGAATCACGCATACCAATATTCAGGCCATTGATCAGACGTAAGAACAGTAAAGTTAGGTTATCTTTCGACACTAAGCACGTTCTAAGAACTAAAGACCAATAGTAGAAACTACACTTCTGTGATAAATCGAAATACAATTTGCTTTGTTCATAAGGCATGAGGTTCATCCATCGAAGACGTGGCGAAATATTATTCCTAAACTGGGTGTAAAGCAACGTCAAGTTTGGTGGAAGAAGCGTTATAGTATGGAGCATAATTTGGGGGAAAGGTGCTGGCCCACTTGTCCGATTGCAGCACCGAGTAAATGCTCAGGTGTATAAAATCTTTTGTAAGCGCATGATATGCCCCATAGAAAACTTCCTCTACACAACCTGCCATTTTCATGCAGCAAATTTGGTGAGGAATTTCCTAGATCTGGTGGAACTAATTATCATAGACAGGCCTGTTCAGAGCCCAGAACTCAATCCAAGAGAGAAGTTGTGGAAGAAGCTAGGAGAGAGAAGTAAGGAGAGAATCCTAAGCTCCGTCGACGAACTTTGAGAAATACTACCCAAAAAATGGATAAAAATATAACCACAAGAATGCCTTCGGTTAGTGTTCTTCTCTGGCAGAAGTTGTCAGTGTGTAATTGATAGTAAAGGTCTAAATATAAGGAACTTATATATTATAGCAACAGGAAATAATTTGTTGAGAAACTTATATCATTGTCCCTTATCTTATACGCCCGGTGTGTCATTTGTGTGGATCATAAAAATACTCTTTAACACGTATCTTGTACTTTCATTCATCATAACATATACAACTGATAGCTATGGTTATATAATATAGTTCATTTATCAGTTATTGCTTATCGTTATTTGGTTTAAAGAGAGAAGAGGGGGAGAGAGAGTGAGAAAGACAAAGAGAGAGAGGAGAGAGAAAGAAAGCTATAGCAAGGTAAGTGAATGAAATGGAAAAGATACCATTAGAGATATACAGACTGAGAGTGTAAGGCGTAGAAAAAGTGAGAGAATGAAAAAGAGAGAAAGAGAGGGAACAAGGGAGAGAGGGAGCGATGGGGGATAGAGAGGGAGAGATGCAGCTAGTGGTAGTGAGTGAAAACTTGAGAGAATATATATATACATATATATTCATATATATATATATATATATATATATATATATATATATATATATATATATATATATATATATATATATATATATTTATATAAATAATTAAATATATATATATATATATATATATATGTATATATATTTATATTATCGTTGCCATATGCTCCCGATGTGGGCGTGGCTTCCCCAAATGGATTTCACCTTTTGGGCGTGGTCGTGTAGATTCATTAAAGAGGACGGGCTTGAAAAGCGCGCCAACGAATTGCCTAATTTGTCGGGAGTTTTCGCGGGAACAACTTTAGTCTCTTTTAAATCGAGGCGCCTCAGCATTTCTCGAAATAACAAAGGAAACTTAATTTAAACTGAAAATGAACAATACACGTAACACGCTTGAGTATACTCGCAACTTTCGATACATGCTTCTATTCATTGGTTCTATTTGGTTATCTATTCGTTAGCTTGAAATTTTACATATTTCCACTACTAGATGCTGAGGTTAATCCCCGATAAGAGGGGACACAAAGTTATTCTACACTCGCAAGTAGCTTCCACCACTCGGGCGGTGCGTTTCATGGGAGACCTGAGTACAAACAGATCATTAACTTACGTCACCTCTCACATAACTAATGTCTCACCGTTGTCTCTTTCTATTTTGCATAGAACCTCCCCATCATTAATCTATCAATCTATCAAAGAGTTTATCATATCCACACTCGCTTGATGAGGAAAGTTTGTTGCTCCCCCTTGTGGCACTTATATCTCGTTACTCTTCGTTGTAGGCAGAACAGACATTTTGCTAGTAATCCCCATTCCTATCTACCTGATATAAAACTGTGTGCCAAAGGTTCCTCAAAAACAGAAGAACAGAGATCTTGCAACGGATGACCCCTAAAAAAGCTACCAGAACAAGCAACAAGTCCCCCGACAAGAACTTGATTTCAGATCTCTGGTTATCTAGACCATTGCTCTACCGCTGAGCTAATGGGATCATTGCCTTAAGCAACATATTTTCCGCAAGTAAACTCTTTGCTAGCATCTCCAAATTGTATCACTCAAATGTGCTTTCAAGCTGTTCTATGTTCTGTAAAAGCGATTTTCTTCCCGGGCGAAATGTAGCCGAGTTGGTGTTCAGGACAAAGACCCCAATATGTTCTTTGGTGTATCAGATTTTCCTTTGTCCTTTTCTTTTGAGTAGCATTGGTAAGATTTTATTAAACCCCTTTTGGTGCATAAAACTCTTTAATAATTTTTTGTTTCTCTCTTCAAATGTCGTTACAACCTGAATCCATTTACCATAAATTTGCCCCTTGTGTTTTGTCGAGATTAAATTTAAAATTTAATTGTTTATGAAGACTATATTAAACCTTGTTTCGTTGCGATTGGATAATAATTTGATTAAGAGAGTAACGAGAAAAATTTTTTAAAAATAAGATATCGAAGTGGAGAAGTGATATTAGATACATGAAAGTTATTATAGAGCGTTAACTAAACAATTTAAGTTATTAGAGATATTGTAAATTACTTGTACTCATAGTAAGATCAACATTTCTCAAGAATATGCTGTGTAAGAGTAGTCCTAGAATTTCTTTACCCCACTACCTTAGAAGGGCTCGGATTAGATTTACGTTAGGATGAACATTTATTACATAAGTTCAAAAAAATGTGAGCTTTTGTCATCTTTACCAATACTATTTGGTCTTTGTTATTTCTGTAATCAAATTTGATGTAAGAATCTAGAAGATAATGTAATACGGAGATGATATCCCATAGGTTTATTCGATTTATATGAGGCCCTAAGAAGTATTTAATCTTTTAAAATATTCCATCCAAGGAGACTTAAGAAAATGTAATATGTAAATATTACTATTATATTATGGTAGAAAACACCACTAAAATAAATTTTGACATGTCAATTACAGCACCTTTAAGCCCTGATTATCCATGCTGCGAAAAATATAATATAGGAATATCATTATGCTATAGGATGAATAAATCCATGGTTATTATATATATATATATATATATATATATATATATATATATATATATATATATATATATATATATATATATATATATATATATATATATATATATATTAGCAAGGTGTAAAATGTGTACTGCTGTAGTTTTCCTTTCGAATGAAAATAAAGAGGAGAGATTAGAGCTTCATAAAAACTTCAAGTTTAATAAGATAAATGACAACGAAAGAAAAACAAACAGAGAGAGAACTTGAAACTGGAACAAGCAGAAACACAACTCCCTGACGGGTTAATTGCGGCGTAAGGTATGGTTCTTTTGGACGGACACGGTCTTTGCGAGACCAGGAATTAATGCAAAAAATTCCAAGTACTTTCAAACTTGTTCAGTTCATGAACTGAACAAGTTCGAAAGTACTTGGAATTCGCCTTTCATTTTGCTGTGGGATTTTTTGCATATATATATATATATATATATATATATATATATATATATATATATATATATATATATATATACATACATATATACATATGCGTTTCGAACGATTGGAAAATCGATATCATGGGCCATTTCTCTCTCTGTAAGGGCTACTGGTACCTCGATGAATAAGTTATTCAATATGTTTATTATATAACATTTAAATCTGTATCCCAATTAGCGTGTATTAATACACATCAAGTGTGAATGGAAAAATTTCTATTTAGCGTGATCTCTGTGTTTTTATGTCAAGAATAGAACACTCGGTCTAATTGAGAGAAATATAAGGGTAGAAAAATAGTAGTTCTGTCCCTGTTACATCATCTCTATGTCTTACGTTTTATTTAAAATGCATCTTAGTTTTGGTCTCTTTATCTAAAATCCATTGCAATACGTTCTAGAGATTACAGCGATGGCGACAATGCTCATAAGAAAGTTGATTTCACTTGCAAATAGAAGCATTAGTGGCGAACTACTTGATAGATGTCTTAAGTATTCCTAAAGACTAAGAAAATATGAACTTTAGCTCATTATTTTAACGTGCTGAAATCATCAAGCGAACGAATGCAAAAATTAAAGTTAAAGCTCTATCAGACGAATATCGTAAGTAACTCTTTAAAATTCTATTATAATTTCAAATTCTAAACCTCTTTCAGCTAGATTAGTTGAAATTTCGACAATTAACAATAATTATTATAAAATCTTACTAAATAACAAGCAGTACTAACTATAGAATAACGTGTTAATTATTATAAAAAGTTTAACAAATACATCGTTACCTTATATCTGTCCCTTTTTCTAAGACTAGCTTAGAACAAATCTAAAATTTCTGCATTGCTGTATTCTATAATTTTATAATAAGAAGTGTCCACTAATTATATATAATGTTTTTACTAATTATGTAAAAAGGTATCCAATAGATGTTCTTTTTAACTAGTCACACCCTTGTTTATGTTTTATCAATGTATTACTCTTATAGACCCGGCCAGTTATTTTTCAACCTTGTATGTTTTCTTATCCATACATTACTATTACTTCCCCGTTTTGTTAATTATTACATGTTTATCTTAATAATCATCAGCTTTTGTGTGCTTTTGCGCTGTTTATAATGTTAACTTCCCTAATATGTAAAATTACTATAGTTTGTGACTCTCTCTGGGTAGATAATAAGGAAAATTATTAGAACAACAAATTATGTCGTCTAGCGGTAGAAATGCTAGGGGAAATCTTCAATAGCGACGAGGCTCCAGCCGAAAGGACAAATATAAATCTATCTTCAGAAGAGAGGGATGTCGCTTGTGAAGAGGTAATTTAACATTTCTACCACTCTCCATCCTTTATTATGTTCTCACAAGGAGTCATACGTTATATACATATATTATTGGACATACTCTTAAATCACTTTTTTAATTATAATTTATCTATCTACTGCAAATCTATCGATTAATATTATGGCTTTTTGAAAACTTCTTTTCCTTCTCACTTCGTGGCTGGCTTATCATGATTCTCCAATCTTCTTCATTCTCTCGCGTTGTTTCTAAAGCTGGATTTAGCATATATCTCCTCCTGTCACCTCTATCTCCATTTACGTATCTTACAACCACGAATCGATACACATTCCCAATTTCACCCACTCCTCGTTCGAATTTATTGCAGTAAAACTCTTTCTCTCATTTTCCAGTGATATTTTAGGGCCCATACAACACAAAAACAAACAGTTTTAATTTTTATAATTCTAAAATTACGAACCAACAAAATTTACATATAAAAAAATCAGGTCAGTTAAAAAAAGAGGAAAGGATGGAAGTCACAAGTATAGTAAAGGTATAGGAATAGATACAGATTGCGAATTAGTTTCACAACTATTTCTCAAACGTAATATTTTAATAGTAATAGTAAAATTTGCGGTATCGCTGGAATAAACTTTTGTTTACTAGTGAAACCATTATTTCTAATGTTCGCTTGCTTATATAACTCAACTATTAACTAATAATTTTTATAAGTAAATCCATTTAATTTTTTGCAAATAGTTCACTAAATTGATATTGCAGATGCAAATCTTCTATTCAGAAAAGATTGAGACAATTTCCCTTTTCTTCGTGCGATCTATTTCAAATGTCTTTAATAACTATTGTTGCTTGACGAAGGACACGTTCCAAAACTATAATGTTCTTTTGCATGTAAGTTAAACATTTTGATTTAAATATCAACCTTATTCACCCAATTTTCTGACCAACCAGTGAACCATGATACTTCTCACTTAATGATACAGCCAGACTCTATTTATCCATCCGACTACCGATCAATATCTCAACACAATCCATTTACACTACTATTTTCATTCCCATTCATTTTCTTCCTACATAGTATAAACATATGCAGTTTCACTCAATTTTACTTATTCACTGTTTTTCCACCCTTTTTCTCATCACATATATTTCCCACACATTCCACATTCTTACCTGATTCACACAGTGAAGCAGATTAATCTATCAGTCATGACTTGGTTCATCCCTTATAACGTCACCAATACTTACCGTCGTGACATAAAAAAAATTGGCCATATTGTTTTTAAGGTCATGCTCCTAATCCTGCCTTACTCGGCTTTCACGATACAAATCATCATGTTTATTACTTTTCCACATATGCACCAGAGTATGCACAAAAATGGCATATTTCGATCTTGTATTTTTAGGATTATTACGTATAAATATGAGCTAGAAATAGTCATGCTAGATAAGTTTAAATTTAAACCAAGTTTGGACCTTAGAATCAAACGATCTAGAAATGGGAGAATCCATTTCTATATAAAATTAAAGATTAATTTAATAGAAAAGAATTTAATAGAAATATAAATAAATGGAAAAAGGACACTTTCACAATTAAATGCTAAACAATTTATATATTCGATGTAGCTAAACCAAACACTAGGGTAATATAGAATATAAGGCTGTAATATTGTCTTGAAAATCTATATTTAATTTCCAAAGCATTGGTATTAAACACATTCTCATAGCAAATTCCAATAAATTTATAAAGGAGAAGACAAACTCAAATAAATGGATATCAAAGCAATACTGATATTCTTAAGCTCTCAATCAATCAGGCTTAAATTATCTAGGGGCACTAATCATTACCATCAATTTCATAGTAAGATTATGTTAGCCACATTAACCGAACACGTTTCTTGAGTTAAAATTAAATTATCATATGAATAAAGGATTGAAGCTCACTCTAACAAAATGATAACAGAGTTAAACCTCTGATACTATGTATAGAAAGCTTAGAAATTTAACTTGCCTTAACTAGAATTTTGATAACTGAAAATAGAACTAATCCGCTATGTTAAAATTATAAAAACTATGTTAAAATTGTAAATATCCGGCAAAGGAAGCCCATTTCAGAAGAAGCCATTTACATTCGAAACGCCCTTTGCGAATAATTATTTTAATTATGAGATATAGAACAGGTAGAATGGGGATCCTCTTACACTGGCATGCATATGTAATTCTTTGGTCTTCTTTACGGTTTTTTTATTGGGTTCTTTGGAGACCAATGCCTAAAGCACTTTGTCTACTCAGAGCATTCCTTCCGATGCTTGAGAGATATTACTCGCTCTACGCCGTATACAGTGCGATATGTCGGCGTCCGGCGTCTATCTTGATGTGTCGCTGCCGCGGAGAAATGCAAACATGCACTAATGCTGTCAGCTTTAGTGAGAGCAAATCTTTCTACTCTCCGTTGAACGTAGACGGTCTAACATTTGACAATTTGTTGACACGTCACTTCTCCTAAAGTTTCTATAGCACTTGAAGTACTGCATTTAAATTTTGTGGCATAATCCGCGCTACAAACATAACAATCTACTCTGATTACTTCATTTCCAAAAGGAGCCGTCAGCTTTCATGTGCCCTTGGTGAAGTCGGCGGAGGCACTACCGGAGCTGCGTTTGTCTTTACAGTCTAGGTGGTTACATTAAACTTCTTTGTATAAAAGATTACGCTTTTGGCCTCGTTAAGAGAATACGATGTGTCTTATATTAAGTCACAACGTTATATGTTTAATGGTTAGCATAATCTGTGACCACGCGCCTGCCACGAGGAGGATGGATTTTCAAATTGTCTTCTGCTGGGTTTATAGATATGTACAGATTGCGCAAAAATGAGTTCGTTGATGATGGCGCCAGAGAATCAGCGCGGAAGGGGTAACTAGACGAGCGTTTAGTTTTTCCCTACACTTACTACATAGCACGAATCAGGTCAGACTTACGAATTTCCTGGTATGGAAGTTGAGAAACGGTTGACGGTAACCTAAGTTTGCGAGTCATTGTGCTGCAACTCTTTTACATATCTTCAAGTTGTCTTCTGGCATCTTCGAATCTCGCCTGTGCGAGTAACAACGAAAATTGATGGAATGCTCCGCTGTTTCTTAGTTAAATGAAGGTATTTTCTCCTAGGCAGTCTGGCACATTCTTGGTGAATATCTGATTTTACTGTATCTTTTCTCATGCTACCTATCCCTGTACTTGCACCGATATAAGTTGGATTACTACCGTCTTCCCTTAATCCCTTGCACCCAAGACAGATTCGTGCAACCCTGATTTTAAAATATTTTAATTTTGGGAGGAGTCAGGCCTACTCCATTGCATATATTTATACATTTGCTTGATGATGGTTGTATATTCGGAGCGAGAAGGAAGAGGATTTCCTTCGAATTCCGAACCATGAGTTTTCTATTTTCTTTTTTATTTAGTTGTTGTTTTGCCGAGATTTAACTTTGGGTGACAATTTCCTTAGTGGCAATCACTATAAAAGCGCCCTAAGGAAAATATCATTGTGAAATATATAATTAAAAAGGTTTTGAAGCATTTATTATGATAAATGCTGAATAATAAATTAATATCAACAGAAATTATTATTTTAGATGATATGGTAAAAAAATCTATCAAGTTTTACACGAAGTGTTTAAACGAAGATGAAGAAATAGCAATCTGTCGCGTGGTTCTTTCCATCTCACCAAATCATAGGAATTTAAAATGCAGATATTAAGGGCTAAAATGTATCCCTAGTTCCATAGCTAAATTCAAAATTATGGTGTCTATTTCTATAAAAATCTTTGATTTGGGACTAATTCTTTGACATGGTAACCGTCAAGCAAATATAAAAAAAATCAATTAGGATATTTTTACAAGCTCTATTAATTATGAAACAACTTATCGATATTCCTAAAACTTGAACAAAAATATATTTCATTGCAACTGAAAGAAGAGAAACAATTTCAGAATAAAGGATAGAGATAGCAGATATTCGTATTAAACATATTAAAACCCATTACTTATTCATAATTAGCAGAAAATATATAAGAATCACACACGAAAACTCTCACAGAAACATTGACCAGTGTATCTATTTTACTCAGTAACTTGGTAGTGTTTTAAAACTCTCCGCAGCCATTTCATGAAACTTAACAGTAGTTAATGGCTCTGGATCCAGCAATAATGATCAAATCTAAGTATTTCTTCAAAGAACCTTATGTGTCCCTTATGACACACTGGCATGGCGCAATTTGAAACTTGCCAATAAAAAATATAACACCTAAATATTATGGAAAGTCTGCTAGTGAGGTTTTATTCCATCGATTGATTTGGCTTCCCAACTTTGAACTATCGAATTTTAAGGATGTAAACATGATGCATCATAAGTAATCCTGATTACATTCGTGTCATAAGCCTTCTTGTTTTTTATTTGGGTACTAACAGTAAATTTATTTCTAATTTGAAAATACAATTCTCGATAATCATCTATATCCTTTTATAACTTCTGCGCTCAATTTCTGTCATAAATATATAGTTTAATGTAACCCTCTATTGCTTCATTAAGCTGACACTGTTCCCAGCGGCGTAGAATATAAAGTTTTCTCTAATGTGCGAAGACTCAATTTCTACGCACTTCAACTTCAGCCGGTTAAGTTTAAAATCTAATTAAAGATTTAAATGCGTTCATGTCCTCAATTCCTTATTCAAAAGACGTCGTCTGACTAATCTGTTCTTAAATCTGTTTTTCTCGTACTGTTTCTGGGTGGGATTGGCCAATTTTTACCTGCCTTTTAGCCTTTCTTTTACAAATAAGATTTGTTGCACTATTGCTTGTTTTCATGGTCTTTCATGCACTAACCTTCCAAGATAATTGAATATGACATCGTTATAATTAAACACGAAATAGGAAGGACTCTGCACAGTCCCTGAAAATTTAGTGGTATATATATATATATATATATATATATATATATATATATATATATATATATATATATATAATATATATATACATACATGAATGCGATGTTCCGCAGTAAAATGAAAAGGTACTTCCAAGTACTTTCGAACTTTATTCGGTTCATTCTCAAGGATAACTACAGGAGAAAATAATATATAAAGGGTATATATAAGCTAGTAAAAGATAAAGGACCTCCTCTAAGACAAGAAATCACCAATGAGAAAGTAGGAGAGGGATGGGTAGATTCCTATTAAGATTTAGCTATAACAAAGGTAGCAAGGTCAAACCCAAAGGGAAAAAAGAGTCAAGAACAGAGCCAAAAGGTTTAAAACAATTAACGGATAAATCGATAGTCTAAAGAGGCAGATTAAGAAAAACACGTGAAAAAAAATGAACCTAAAGAGAGAGAGAAAGGAGAGAGGAAGAGAAATAAATTAATGTTAATACAAAATCAATGCAAGAATTAAATTGACAAATCGGGTCACCATAAAAATGAAAATTAAAAAAAAATAGGAACATAAGTCAAAGTTAATTTGTTTAAGAATGAGTTTTTTCATAAGGTCATCAATTTTAAAAAGGGCGAGAGGGAAAATGTTGAAGTTAGTAAATTTTCTTCTCGTATGGCCGAGGCGATGGCAGTAGTAGCACCTCCATGGCAGTGGCATGAATGACTTCATGCGGTAGCCATACCACCTGGCACGCAGAGAACTTGTCAAGATCGAACGTGACGAAGAGTGGGGGGGTGGGTCTCGGGGACCCTTCCTGTTTTCTCATAACACGTTCAACCTTGACCGCTCCATGGTCGACCAACTCTAAGTTGATATCCTCTATGGAGTAGTCAACGAGTACCCTCGCATAAACCACTCTTTTCCCACATAGTTCATGGTAGAGTGCGGCGTCACACTCAACGGCGTGCCATCGTGTCCGTAGGTCACTAATCATGGCCGACTTGGAGTGATTCGATGCATTCGCTAGAAGGCTCCCGTCCGATAAAAAGGTAACCTTCTACTCCCTAACAATCACACTAGCTAAGGCTCTCCTTTGATGGAGGATGTTGCCTTTGGCCAACATGCTGCCATTAGTAGAGTTAATAACGATAAACGGTTTGAAGCCAGCAGGCTCAAAAACGCCCGGTAGTTTCTGAATGAGGGGCCCCGACATAATCGCGCCTCCGCTCTGCGCGCCTGCATTTCGGTTTTGGTCTGGGACTCCCCAGGCTGGGGAGCAACTTAGTCGGACATTCCGAACTTGGCTTGGTCGCTTCCCGAAAAGCAGCAAACCCGTCTGTTGTCGTGGCTCTCGCGGAGAGAGAGGAACCTTTCGTATTTTTCGTCCTCTTCGTCTTTCTTTTCTTTTTAGGAGAGGCTTTTGGGAAATGAACCTGCTTCTCTCCTCTGCCTGCAGGAGCTCCTAGGGTAGATGGATCGGGCTTAGCAAGATCCTTCTCCGAAATAGAGATGATCTTGGTTGTTATACGGACTCTAGTTGGTGGAGAATATCACTCCTCTCCTTGCGAGGCCCCGGGCACCCAAGCTGTCTGAGGAGAAGCTTGAACAGGATCAGACTCTGTTTTTGTGCTTGGAACCGAGCTCGAGTTCGACCCCATGGAAGATCCTACCGTTTATGGCCGATTCACTTTAGGGACCACGTCCATCTTAGGGTAGGCCTCCATGGAGGAGAGTGGGGCATGTACAGTGACCACTAATAAACATGATTAACACGCCATAAGGGACTTTACAGAGCACTTGCTGACGGGTCCTGTCATCCTTTTCCCCCTAAAGGGGTTGTCCCTGTGGGCCATGGCGTGCTTTCTTGGTAGTTCTCTGTTAAAATAAAGGGGTGACTGCTGCAAGTGGATGATGCCCAAGCCTAAGTTCAGAGAAGGAGTTGAGGGAGAGTCCCCTACACCCGTAGGCCTAGGAGAAGTGGAAGCCTCCTCTTCAGTTACCAAGATTTGGAGGATCCCCTGAGAAAGCAAAAGAAGGCGGTCCTTTTCTGTTCTGGAGCTGCTCGAGAGCGGCTGCAACGATGTTAGATGGAAAGGTAAAGGGAAAGTATTTTAAAAAATTCTCATCATTGGGCATCATAACCCTATTAGTCTTACGGGAAACAAACGCTAATCACCCCACACAGTAGCCCGCTCTGCAAGGGGTGAATACCAGGTTGGAAAAGCCAGCTACGACCATTTGAGATCTCTCCTCTCGCCCACTGGCCATGCATGCCTTTGGCATGGTGGCCCCACCTTGGGCTGGGCATAAGATTGATAGACCGTGAAAAGAGAAAGAAAGGTGGTATGTGCGGAAGGTGAGGATGGGGGTGAGGCAAGTTGTTAAAAACCCACCAACGCAAACAGGAGCTGAGAGGTGAGGGGGGTGTTGTCCCCTTCGCCCTCAGCTCAGATTCGAGATGGTTGGGTGAGAGGAAGCTGGTCGGTATCTACCCTGTGAAGTTAGGCAAACCAGAGATTGTTGTGGGAGAGGTTGTATGGAAGGTGAGGAAGAAGACAGGGTTTCATGAACAAGGAGAAGTGGTTAAGCTGGTGCTGGCCGGGGTGCTGAATCCCATCGGCGCGGCGGCCAGGAACGTTGGTTTCTTGTAATACAAAACACCTTGAAATGTATAAAAACACTAAAAGAAAACATTCGTAACTGCACACATGACCCACCTAAAATATACAAATGGAGAAGTGAAAAAGATCCTAGTGGTATTACATGATGGTTGGGAGAGACTTTACATAATATAGAAAGTTATTTAACTTGCATTCGGCTCTTTCAGACATTGCAACATTAGCACTCATTGTAAGCAATCACTTAAATGTTAAATAGTTTGATACTTCAGGTGATGAAATACTGATTCTTTATAAGATTAAAGAACTCAAAGTCGAAAAAATATATCCTATACCACTGACTACAATATAAAGCACTACTCATTGATTTATATATTTAACTTATTCAATAAAACATCTTGGAATTTATCATATTATTCATAAATATGTATGATAATAATGTCTTTTATAAATATGTCTGAATATTTTGTGAAAATGTTGAATTACTAAGTATTTTACTAAATGATCTAATATTAATAAAATGTGAAGTTTTGTCAAACCAGAATTTAACCATTATTTATTCTATTTTACCTTAAATTTATAAACGATGAAGCATGGTCGTCTCGTGCCGCTTCTGCCCCCGAAGTCCTTCTCCCCTCGGTCAATATACGGGTCCTACCCGTTTAAACCTAGTGCAAGTTTTATGCCCTCAATATGAGGGCATCTGTCATCATCGACCTCGATGTAACTACACAACTTACAGAACCACAGAGAATACAAATCTAACTTTTACATACCCAAGTATTATAACAAGTAGGAATTGCTTCAAAAATAAAGATTTAAGATATGATGTACAAACCACTATCAAAATATATCAGAGGAACAAGAGTTTTGTATCAAGGAAGTTTGTGAAAGTTGGTAAAGTTTTTGCCACAAAGTATTTCTTAGCAAAGAAACCTTTCTTTTACTCGGAGGAAATTACAGGATATTTCCATAGGAGTGTGCATTCATCCAGTCTCTGCCCCAAGAAGCATAGTCACCGTATTCACATTCAACCTATCATGAGGCTACCTAAAAAGAAACAACAAAGAGCCAAAACCAAAGGAAAAGAAGGACACAAGATCAACGACAGAATCGAACCAGAAAGGTATGGAAAAGAGCCGAAGGGAGGGTTACCCCCACACGGCGCGAGAGCATGCACCTAACAAGAAAAAACTATATAGAGCGGAAGAGGTCTGTATCCCTCCCCTAAATTCGATAACACCACAATAAAGTTTGTACTACCTCGTCCCGAATAGAAGGGACAAGCGGTAACCACCTTGCTTGTCCCGGTATCAGGACAGGTACCGTGTGGAAAGATAACGCACACTGGGACAAAATCACGAATGTCCTGAGCAGTCTGAGGTACCACGCAGTGGTGACATTAAGGTGCGGAGGGGAACTCCATCCAATGTCTTGCGTCAGATTCGAAGACGAAAGAAGATAACACGAAGCCGTCGTGCCATTATGCGGGTAGGTTCACTGAACGGTCGTGGCGCGATGGCGTGCAACTTCAGACTCCCTTCATATCAATGAGAGAATATCTAAAGCCAGATCAATATTTTTCTATCATGAAGTTAAAAACAAATTAAGGAAAACGAATTGTCTATCGATTCTATGTTCTCCTTTAATTAAAACATTAAGCAGTGTCCTTTATCCCAAGCGAATCCTCTTTAATTCCTTTTAAACTTTTTGAAATCTTTCGCTGTGATGAAAGCAAGGAAAAAATGTAATTAGGTAGACGTATATATAATTCTTCGTAATTCCACTCATTCACAAATTGCCTAGCTTTTTTAGGAAGAAAATACTAGGAGATCTTTAAAATAGAGGCTATCTTACAGCAAAGCTGATACTAGGTAAGCCAGTAGTCTATCCAGTAGTTTTAATCACATCCATAATTAGAATAAGGTAATAGATTAAAGTAAATCTCAGATTACTCATGTAATGATTTTCGTAAAATGCACATTGATTAGAAAACTCCCCAATTTCAATCTTTCCGCTTGGAAATTTTAATGTAGCCTTTAAATATCCAAATGATATTCTTAATGACCAAAGGCTCACACACTCTGATTAACAACCGTTTACTAATTTGGGGTTATTTATGTATGGATGTGTGTTTATTCTCAGTACATAACTGAAGATGGTATGTTAAACTTAATACCGAAACTAATGATGTAAAAAAATATTATACTTATTATGTATAGTCGTTTTCTTAACACAGAATTAAATCTTACCTACCGACCACAGCACATTATTCCACTTTACATCGGCTACATAACCTTTTGACTCTTCACCAATTGAGTAACAAAGATAGGCTTCAAACTGGGAAATCAAGAGCTCTCATATGTATGAAAACTTCATTTCGCTTATATACACGAAAAAAATATAAATAACCTTTGCTTGTTTAGGATTTATGTTATAATTCTTAGACATTAACACCATCCTCATTCGTCTTGCTATTGTCAATTCATTGTTCTGACTTCTCTTGCCATTGTTGGATAATACTGTTTACTTTTATCTATCATTAATCCAACATATCAATTACGAATGTGGATTTATATATTATATATATATATATATATATATATATATATATATATGGAAGATAATGGTAACCACAATATTTGAATCAAGATTTTATTTATAACTATCAGACTAGTTTTGGCCAGATGCCATTTTCAACTAATAATGAAGACACTAGGCAAAAAGCACAGTTTATTTACAAGGTGAGACACATCCTAAACACAAATGAAATGGAACCGGAAACAATCTGGAGAGTTGCTAATCCCCAAAACGCATTGCGTCCGGGGGCTTATAGATAAGATTGGCGATTCTATTCTTTATATATGTATTTGTTAAATTTGTATTGCCCTTCAGATAAATTTAAATTATCAATTTTGTTGATGATGATGTATTCCGCAATTCTCCTCTCAATATAATTGTTTTATTAATAAATGATTTTTGCATGGTTAAAATCAATTCTATAGTCGTGCGTTTGCATGTGCGTAAAGAGACTTGACGAATTCGTACACCTTCTGATATGAGCTAAATTTTATTTCATTCTCTTATTAAAGTGGCCTAACTCCCCGATGTATGTTAATTTGCAATTATAGCATGTTATAGCATGAGAGGAGAATTGCAGAATCCATCATCATCAACAAAGTTGATAATTTCAATTTATCTGAAGGGCAATACAAATTTAACAAATATTTAACGAATAGAGTTGCCAATCGTATCTATAAACCCCGGGGCGCAATGCGTTTTTTGGATCAGCAACTCTCCAGATTGTTTCCGCTTCCATTTCATTTTTGTTTAGCTCTTAGCTCGTCATTCATGCCAGATTCACTCGAGTATATATATTTTTTTCCAGATTGTTTCCTGCTGTTTCATTTTGTCCGATAGTTATAAATAAAATCTCGATTCAAATATTGTGGTTTAGCGATATCTTCCACTGATATACATCATGTGAATGTGATATCCTCCATTATATATATAAATTTTTATATGAATTATACATGTAGTCATAAAAGTGAGCAAAATATGCATAATTATGTACGATTTAAACTCAGCCAATTTGTCTTTAGGTGAATTTTCAAATTTTCATGACCAACATTAACAGGAAGATTTTTTTGTTTTGACGCGAGTTCTTTGTACAATTTACTTTTGTATGTTTTATTTTAAAGTTGAAAAAGTAAGTATAATAAAGGCCTCGGTTTTGATTCTCGACACTGTTGCTTGATTTTGATTTTTTTTACAATCGATTACTTGCCCATATGCTTTTTTTTTATTTTTTCTCTTTATTATCATAGAATAGTACGCAGATGTGAGCTTTCCGGGCCGATTTATAAACGAGTGAAGATAATTAAATTAGTTTTCAAGGACTAAATTTTTAAATTAAATTAGTTCTTTTTACTATAACCAAATAAATAATAATAATATTGTTACTTAAATATTATCGACACTTTGGACATCAAAATTTCGTTCCATCATTTTTTCTTTATTGTTAATCTTTTCCAAATCGATTTCTAGCTAAAATGTGAATTATACTTTAATCAATAAGGTTAAGAAATCCAATTAATTGATATTTTATAATTATTATCAAATCAATAATAAAAATAACTGTAATTATTTAAATATTGCTGTCAATTTTGCGGACACGGGTCCATAGATGAAAATGAATTTTATTTGAGCAAGTTCTGAAATTAAATTAATCTAAAATTTTTAGTATTACCAAGTCAATAAGTATAATAAATTATATAAACCGTATTTTTCAACGACGCTGGAATACAAGTTAAAAATAATACGCCGGTTTATCATTCTCTTATCATGTATATAAAAATACCATCGCCATTTATCCACCTTCAAATCATCTTTTTCTAATCTATACTCTTATTTCTCAACCTGAAATTTATTACCTTTCACAAGTAATTTTCCAATACATTCTCCCAGCAAATACAATATGCATAGGGTATACATCCCCTTTGTCCTAATACAAATCAATGTAGCATTGTAGTAGTGAAAACATCTGCGAGGTGTTGTTCAAAGGTGTTCTTTGCCACATATTCCCGAGAGGGAATTCCCTTAAAGATTCTCCTTCAAGCTTGGATATTATTTGCCCAAGCCGCCTATGATCTGAAGTCGTTCCATGTAGGTGAGAAGCGTCTTCCGATGCAGACTCCGTCTCTAATTACCACTCGATTTCCATGGTCGCTGCAGCTCTAAGATTCAGTGAAGGGCTCCTTTGAAATACAATGAATTTCAACCTATTTTCTCTTTCCAAAAAATTCACAACGAGTGTTGTTATTCGCCATATTGGATCCAGATTAGGATTAAGTTCGAGGGGATTTATACATTGTACACGCTTTGGGTTAGTATACCAAGTTAAATGGAAAGCTTGTAACTCCTATCCCAAATGTGCATTCTTTTATTTTCAGTCATTTATAAACTTCTCGAAGGCGTTGAAGTGAGGGTGAAAACCTTTCTTCATCTTTTAGCCTTACTCATCCCAGACTCATCATTTATTTCCTAGTCACGCTACTCTGCCCTCAACAGAACGGACTCATAAGACGCAATTGCCTTAGCTGTATTCCATTTCTATTCAAATACGCTCACTAGCCAGGACTCTATCCCTAATGATACTACCACCCATACATTCTCATGTCAACTACATCCACACTCAAGAAAATCTCTCTGAATCAATAAGAGTGTTTTACTGATGTAGTCAATCCATTACTTCCAATTTATTGCAAATTAATCCACAGTTTTCCTAAAGTTTAAACATTCATCATTGATTAATTCCAAAAAGTTATTTAAAGTCAAATCATAAATAAACTTGATTCACATAAAATTAGTTGCCTTCTAATGTTCCGTCAGGTGAGTTCGTCACCTGTCGCTAATCTGCTTCCATCTTTTAGTATGATCTTAGTTTAGTTTAATTAACTTTGCGTTGGATCATTTGATGTGGTTGGTCACTTTACGCTGCATTTCTCATATTAATAATTATATATAATATCCTCGCTCTTTTTTCTTACTTGTTTTTTTATCTACATTTTGTATTATCATTTTAATGAACATTAAAAAGTTCCCAAATGATGAGTGGTCAGCCCCGTGAGGAGGAACATTAGTCCCAATTAGTTAAGGGGTAACATTGCGAAAAGTATTTGCAGTCCCAAGAAATTCCGTATCTAAATTGGTCTCGAAAAATAAACATAATAGAATTTCAAGAACCAAACCTCCCACAAAATATGAGCAGCGCATAATATCCACTATATATTTTACCCTACTTGGTTAGAATAAAAATTTCACCGTTTTCCATTTTAGCTATTCAATCAAGGACCCTTATAAATTGCTTTCCTCCCACTCTCAATCATTGTAAAGTTCATAGAATCTCGCCATTTCTCATGAAATTACCTCGAATCTCCAGCAGTGTAAAGAAATCCTCTTATAGGTGTAATATTTAGGATATAAAAGTCTCAAATAACGATATTATCTCTCAGAGTTCTACTTTTATAGGTAGTTGCAACATTTCATTTATAAAATATATGTAAATAGACCGTTCAAGGTAGCCAATTTTTGCAATAGTAGAGTATCGTTCCTTTTTTAAAATGCAAATGGAGAACATATACGTCTTCTTCTTTCAGTGTTAGATGTGTTTATAACGAATAGAAATGATGCCTAGAGATATTTGTACCCGAACTTGGATCAGGTTGGTTTTAAACAAGGTTAAATATGATGGATGGTACTAGATCCGACATTAGTAAAAATAAATTCATCATTTTCTAAGATTCTTTCTAATTGTTGCGACGCTCAAACTCTGTTCACAAATAGCTAGTAAAGAACGATTCATCTTTGCTACGAACCCCACTATCCAGGATTCGTCGGTTATCATTAAATCAATTGACACTCTATAAGGCTCACTGCTCACGAGTAATAATGTGCACTGAGAACAAAGGTCTTTCTAATTTGATCCTTGATATCTCGGATTTTAAGGTAGGAATGAGAGCTTTAGGTTCTGGTTTAAAAATTAATAATTCTCTCCTTTATTCACTTCTATTTCTTCCTTCTATCTCTAAAGGTTTATGATATATAAAGGTTTAAATTCAGATTAGGGTTACCCTATATAAACCAGCAAGTGAATATCGATTAATGAAGGAAAATACAAAAATGCACAAAAGTAGAAAGGACATCAGAAATATTATAAACAAACCAAGATAATTGAGAGAGGAGAATAGAAGTGAGAGATATACCTTTAAAAGCAGATTATTATATGGTATATTACGTTAAGCTACGACCCATATATGTTCCACCTCTGACAGTAGACTGAACACATTTGTGGACTGATTAAACTGAAATTTGGCTCAGGGGGTACATACGTTTCTGTAAGAAGTTGAAAATATCATTGGTCTAAAAACTCAGTAAAAGCGAGACTTTCTGGTTCGTTATAAAGTCCCAGGTTGTAAAGCACCAATGAATATTGGTCCCCAGGGCCAGTCAAATCTGACATGCGAGGCTACCCGAGGTCATACGAGCCTAGCTGATGAACGAATTAATCAGTGTTTTCTGATAAGATACTGATCAATGCCCTGCAAATCTAAATTTACACCTGTACATCTTTGTGTAAGTCCTCTAGTAAATAATAAACAAGGATAAGAAAGCAAATTTAGATTTAATATAAAACAAAAATTAATAATTAGCGATAAAATAAATTCGATATGGAAAAGGAAAATAAGGATAAAATACACGAGAGAAATGGCTTAAAAGTAAATTGCAAGGAAACTCTTAAGGGAAAAAAAACCCTCTACGAAACTTCTAATTCAAAGAAATTAACTGAAAGACCCTTGCTAAATCATGTCAAATGCATATATATTTATTTCTGTAATAGGTGTGGGTGCAATGAATGATATTTATACAGATATTCGGCACATTCATCATTGTCTACTTTTCTCTTTGACATGATTATCTCCCGAAAAGATTATTTGTGAAATTCGGAGTTCCTCAAGAAGACTTTCGAGTTTCATCTAAGATTTTTTTCTGTGTTCCGCTTTAAGACTCTTCTTGGAACTTTGAAATACTCATAAGTCGCCTGAGAAGATTATTAAGCTTTCTTTTCTAGTCTTTTATTTGTGAAATTCGGAGTTGCTCAAGAAGACTTTTGAGTTTCATCTAAGATTTGTTTCTGTGTTTCACTTTAAGACTCTTCCTGGAACTTTGAAATACCCATAAGTCGCCTGATAAGATTATTAAGCTTTCTTTTCTAGTCTTTTATTTGTGAAATTCGGAGTTGCTCAAGAAGACTTTTGAGTTTCATCTAAGATTTGTTTCTGTGTTTCACTTTAAGACTCTTCCTGGAACTTTGAAATACCCATAAGTCGCCTGATAAGATTATTAAGCTTTCTTTTCTAGTCTTTTATTTGTGAAATTCGGAGTTGCTCAAGAAGACTTTCGAGTTTCATCTAAGATTTGTTTCTGTGTTCCGCTTTAAGACTCTTCTTGGAACTTTGAAATACCCATAATTCGCCTGATAAGATTATTAAGCTTTCTTTTCTAGTCTTTTATTTGTGAAATTCGGAGTTGCTCAAGAAGACTTTCGAGTTTCATCTAAGATTTGTTTCTGTGTTCCGCTTTAAGACTCTTCTTGGAACTTTTAAATACTCATAAGTTGCCTGAGAAGATTATTAAGCTTTCTTTTCTAGTCTTTTATTTGTGAAATTCGGAGTTGCTCAAGAAGACTTTCGAGTTTCATCTAAGATTTGTTTCTGTGTTTCGCTTTAAGACTCTTCCTGAAACGTTGAAATACTCATAAGTTACCTGATAAGATTATTAAGCTTTCTTTTCTAGTCTTTTATTTGTGAAATTCGGAGTTCCTCAAGAAGACTTTCAAGTTTCATCTAAGATTTCTTTCTGTGTTCCGCTTTAAGACTCTTCTGGGAACTTTGAAATACCCATAAGTCGCCTGATAAGATTATTTAGCTTTCTTTTCTAGTCTTTTATTTGTGAAATTCGGAATTCCTTAAGAAGACTTTCGAGTTTCATCTAAGATTCGTTTTTGTGTTCCACTTTAAGACTCTTCTTGGAACTTTGAAATACTCATAAGTCGCCTGAGAAGATTATTAAGCTTTCTTTTCTAGTCTTTTATTTGTGAAATTCGGAGTTGCTCAAGAAGACTTTCGAGTTTCATCTAAGATTTGTTTCTGTGTTCTGCTTTAAGACTCTTCTGGGAACTTTGAAATACCCATAAGTCGCCTGATAAGATTATTAAGCTTTCTTTTCTAGTCTTTTATTTGTGAAATTCGGAATTCCTCAAGAAGACTTCCGAGTTTCATCTAAGATTTGTTTCTGTGTTCCGCTTTAAGACTCTTCTTGGAACTTTGAAATACCCATAAGTCGCCTAAGAAGATTATTAAGCTTTCTTTTTAAGTCTTTTATTCCAAATTAAAAAGCAACAAAGGTCCTAAGATACTCTCTAGTCTATATTAATGAATATATAATAGGGTTCAATCAGCGGTGAAAAATAGATAAAAATATGATATTGTTAAATGTTAATCTACAACTCTTATTTCTGTCACATCAAATTTTAAATTAATCGCTATCGATTTCTCTATCATATGTATTATCTGAAGTGCTTTCAAAGACACGATTAGCGATTTATTCCAAATTTGTGTCATTTAATATTAAAAAGATTTTTATCCTCTTAAAATGTTAAATCTTTTGTTTACTAGCTTAAAAACCTTATTTCTAGCGGATCCTTAGTTATCTATCTCAAATACTTCAAATACTGAGGCATAGTTTATATTACTAAACCTGATCAGTATTTAAAGTCGCTAATATGTTGTCCGCACATATGTTGATCTTCGAGTGAAAATAAATTATAGGGCAGGATTTCTTCGTATGTTTTTTCCTAAGTTCAAGATTTAATTTGTTAGCACCCTACATTCCAATATTGCAATTCCTTTTACATTCCTGGAGATTAAAATTCAAAGTCCGTTTTTACAAGAGCTTTAAATATAAGGGTGAAATAATGACTTGTTTATTAAATGCAAAAATACTCACTATTTAAACGAAGGTTTTATTCACCCTTTTGACTATTCAGTGCATTGTTTCGAGAACTTGAGTTCACTCTAGATTAAGCCAATCTAATCCTTTTTTATGTATACAATTGTAATTTCGAGGGGAGAATATCAGGAGCACGTTGAAATTCATCTAGTATTTATCAGGCCATTCTTTTTCTTAGTACTTAGTTTAGCGTCCTAAACAAATTTGAAATTTGACCCAATGAATTCATGTCAACATTATATATATTAAAAAAAAAGGTCCAAGAGCAGAATCTTGTATAACGCCGCTATTCACCGATATTCCTGCTGAACCATTTTCAAATCAAATCTTTGCCTAGGAACCCTCTCATGAATAGTGGACACGGCGTTGGATTTCTGAACTCGAAGCATGGGGCTCGATCCTATCTGCTGCTGACACAGAACTTTCAGCGTCAGCATTATCACCGTCCATTGGGCGGATACTCTAAGTCTTATACCCAATGATGAAAGTATATAACTCCACGTGCCTCACCATGCGAATAGCCAATCAGAAACCCGCTATCATTTCCCTTCTTCACATTCTCAGCACAACATGCCCATGTTTTCGATCCTGTTCCGGAGCCTTTTGATTTTGTTGCAGTATTTCCTTACTGGAAAGGCGGACATTTATCCACATATCCCTGACGTGGAATGAAGGATTCCGTCATCGTTAGTTCGTGTAAAATACAAGTATTGTGACCTATTCCCTTTGTGACCCCCCCCCCCCCACACAAACATATGTTTTTCATGATCTAATTGGCAGATATCTGTCTATTATTTTCCATCAAGTCTTCAATCCATTATAGTAAGTTGTCCCCTAATCCGAGAGCTTTTAGCTTTACTAAGGCTTTTATGTGAAACGGTGTCAAAAACTATTCATAAATCTAACTAAATCTGATCTGCAGTTTGATCTCGGTTATACTTTGTGACCATTTCGTGAATAAAAATCACTTAGATTAGTTAAAAATGAGCATCTCCGTTGAAAGTAACCACTTTCAATTATTTATTAAAATATATACAAACAAATGCGCTACAATCTTACGAGGGGCAGCAGTAAGTTTTGCGAATCAGTAGGGTAAAACAGAGAAAGGGGGATGGCTGTTTGTGGGGATGTTAGGACAAGTTATGACAAGTCAGGACCTGCAGACGCACGCTTCTGACTCGTCTATTTGAGAAGAAGTAGCTAATCGCAGATCGTCAGTCACAAATATTTCAACAATAGAGAAGGTTGAACACCGGGCAGTGATCAAATTTTTGACCAAGGAAGGCAAGAATGCAAAAAATATCCATGAACGCATGGTTGCAGTGTACACCGACACCGCCCCTTCCTATGCAACCATTTCTCTCTGAAATAGGGAGTTCCGCCATGGTAGTAAGTTTCTTGAAGATGACCCCCGTCCAGGACACCCGTCAGACGTGATCAACGAGGACAATGTGGCCCGTGTAGAGAGGAGGATCCTCGAAAATCGACGGGTGAAGGTCGAATAAATCGAGCGAGAACTTTAAATATCGAATGGAAGTGTTATGAACATCATCCACGAAAATTTGGCCATGACCAAGGTCTCTGCCCGTTGGGTCCCTAAAAACATCACGAAACCTTACGCCCCATGATCGACTTCAACATCGTCAAAGTTCGGAGGAGCTGCTGCTCCTGTAAAACCAAGACTCGGCGGGATTCGGGTCACGCATAGTAACAGGTGATGAAACATGGGTACATCACTGGGATCCCGAGACCAAGGTCGAAAGCATGTCCTGAAAGCACAGGGGCTCTCCGACCCCCATGAAGTTCCGGACCCAACCCTCAGCCGGGAAGATCATGGCCACCATCTTCTGGGATTCTGAGGAAGTGTTGATGGTGGACTATGCGCCTCGTGGAAGGACCATCGCAGGCCAATATTACGCCGAGGAACTGGCTGGGTTGAAGAAGTGTATCCATCAGAAGCGGCGTGGCAAGTTGACACGGTGTGTCTTGCTCCTTTATGACAATGGGTCTGTCCACAAGGCTAGAGTTGCACAAGCTGCCTTGCTCAAGTGCGGATTAGAGAAGCTCAACCATCCCCCCTAGAGTCCAGATCTGGCCCCTAGCGACTACTTTTTATTTAGTTAGCTCAAGGCTGCACTGCGTGGACACCGGTTTGGGGACGATGAAGATGTCCAGCTTGCCGTCCAGGAGTGGATTGAACAGCAGTCAGGATATTTCTGGTTGTCGGAATTCCAAGTCTCAGGGATAAGTAGAGCAAGTGCACTGACTTGTGGAATTCACGACTTTTTGGGGGAGGCTGACCTTCATTTGACTGTTGTTTTTTTTGGTAGGTTGCATGTTGCTGCGCCGGGGAAGGCTGGCTTACCCCATAAAGCCGAAGCGCGCCTCTTTCTGGCTTTATTGCTTTGTTTTCTTGTTGTTGTTATATTTTTAGCCCTTGTCCTTTTCAGCGTTGTTATTTGTTATATACATATTGTGATTTGTCATTCACCTATTGTCATTTGTTTTCCATTTTTTGTGTTATTTGGTCCTTAATATAGCCTACTAGTAGGCTTTGTTGTGTACTGCGTCCTATGCCCAAGCAGACAGTCACCAGATGTGCTCTCTCTAAAAGAAAATCTTTCTTGTCTCTCCTGGTAAATGCTAAGCTCATTTGTAACTGTTGGCGGTATCAATATATCACTCTGTTTGATTGTGAAAATAATCTGTATCATTACCACAAGAACAGAATATTTAGCCCATTGTTAATGCCCTTATATTCCTCATTTCTTAACTTTTATCAAGGCACGTCTCCTTACAAATCCCCAGGATAAAACCCCTTTCTGCGCCACATTATAGTAATATTCCATTAACGTTTCTTGAAAAAAAAATCTACATTTTCGTTGTATGGGTTTGGGAGATGAGGGTTGAAGATGGTTTAGGAAACTGTTAATTTAATATGTTTGGTGTTCCTTTATGGTTTTATTCCTCATTTTATAATAATTTTTAGTTTTTTTTTGTTTTCAACTTGCAAATATGAAAGATTGTTTGGCAATCTTACTATTTTTGGTCTTGGATTGGTTCTCTCCTGCTGTATGTTTCTGCGTTTCCATTTTATCAGTGTTGTTACTTGTCGATTTTAGACTTCTTTTTTTTGGTTTATTTTTCTCGTCTTCTCAGTGTCTTACATTTTATTACTATTAAATCTTAAAGTGAAGAAATTATGAGAGGCAAAAGGTGCGGAAATTAATTACCCCTAGTCATTAAGTTTTGAATATTTTGGACCAGAAGGAGCTCAAATTTTTTAAACGTAGCAGGTCCTTTCTTCGAAAGTAAATTACGTAGATTCAAATAAATGATAGAAATGTGCAAATTTCCCAAATATATAAATTGCAACGATTGAAAGCGTCCCTATCCTCTTCTAAGAGTCAACACGCACTAAGAATGCGCGATCCGAATACTAATGATTTTATAGCGCTACTTCTCTCGCTGCTAAAGTGAAGAATATGCGTGTATGGGGTGAGGAAGTTTCCAAATTTATTCAATGTCTCTAAGTCTGACAATGTAACCTAAATATTAAATTAATGTGCTTGGTGGAACTGTTCGTCGTACTACAGAAATAAGGTTATAAAATTCATTTGATCTTTCACGAAAATTGAATTAACTTAAACGAACATTGCACGTAAAAATATAATACTCCCAGCGAACTATCATACAAGTTTACTTTCATGATTGAAAAATTTTCATGTCTCGCCATTCATTAATTAAAAGAAAAATTGGGGACATAGGAGAAAATAGTTAAGAAAAGTTTTAAAAAAAAAAGGTTTGTTTCATTTGTCTTATACACCTAAGCACGTCTGGTTTAGAAAATAAATTACTACGTTCGTAAATTATTAAAATAATACGAATTTTACATGGAAGAGATGATATGATCTGCATTATTTAGATCGAAATGAACGTTAATGTTAAAAAAATATCGGCAAATAACAAGTTGAAAGAAGTAAAAGTTGAAGATTTTGTCCATAAACAGTCACCATTAGCTACCTGGAATTATTAATAATTGAATGTCACATAGAATTATTTCAAAATAAACTAGACATGATTTTCACGATTTAAGGGAAAGATAATATGAATATAAATGTAAAAAATACAAAATAACCTTGATTTATTAATGCAATCATGTAGAAATTAGCATCTTAGATTAGATCAATAGAATTAGATAGAATAGCAAACTTGTTTCAGATCAAGAGAAAACAATTGTAGTTTTGCTCAAATAGGTAGAAACACAACAGGCCTAACTCTTTTATAGATGTTTAATCCTTCCAGCATTCGAAGAAAGCGTAAGTCTCCTGTCCTCTAAAAAAATTCAAGATGGCGTTCTTTTTAAGTATTGGTGCACAAAGTGTTTTCTGGTGCATAGATGCAGATATTGACATGATTGTGATATCACTATGGCAACTGAAGTTCGCTGAAGGCTATGTTTTACGCTATGCACTGCATATATGGAAATCCTACAACTAAAGTATTATAATGTTGTTTTTCCTGAATAAATATTAATTATCGGAGAAAATGTGCATTAAATCATCTAGGTATTTAAGATACCTTGTTAGTTTTAACTTTACTCGCTACTAGAGTTGTGGTTTTGATATTTTTTCAAGTGACCAGCACTGTTCCAAGCTTATTTCTGTGAGGAGCTACAGTTTAAGTCAGGATCCGAATCAAGGATTATTAAAAAAAGGCAGCTTTTGTATCAACGACCCAACTTGAAACCCCATCTGGTTAGTAATTATATCTAATACAGATTAACATCTCTCTGGATCGTAATTGTTTAGAGTTAAGAGGGGGCTGTTTTTATCGTTACTAAAATACGTTTTATAATTTTATCTCCGAAGGGAGCCTTTTGCCGTTGTGCGTCTCTGGCTCCTTACATACATTCCACACATTTTAACTTCCCCCATCACGTATTATTTTTGCGAACGACTTTTATTATCATAATTATTTCTCATAGATATGCCCTTGTTATTTTTTTCGTCCTTTAAAAGATTCCTAAGAAATTATAATAAGGTTCATAAGGGTGCTCTAAACCAAAACCAGTTAGGAACTACTGATGTACTTGAATTACCTTTGAATTACTCCTGATATTTGGTCACAAGTGCTTATATGGTACTTATTACCTCTGGGTTCGTGCTCCCCGGAAATGGTAAATTCGATGAAAGCAAAATTCGAAATAAATGTTACTCTATTTGCTAGTACAATACCAGATAATTATTCCACAAAAATAAAACTTTAAGGAAAAAAAATATTATTCTAAACACAAATTTAGTCCAAAATTTAAATTTTGAAAGTGTTAAAACAGAAGGTCCTAACTCTGTTTTATTGCGTAAAATGTCTCGATTGCTCTAAATATTACTTTGGCAAATCAAGTAAATGTTTAAAAAAACGAATTTCTCAGCATAAATATAATGTCCGTCGCGGGGAAGAAAGCAGCTCATTTTATGTTCATATGTCATATCTTAATCACAATATTGATTGGAATTCTGCTAAAAGCATTTGTCATAATAACGATACAATTTCCCGAAATATCATTGAATCAACCTTTATTAGTAAATTCCCAAATTTTAATTTAAGTCCTGGCTTATATAAACTTGGTGGTTAATTTTTAAATTATATTCACAATGTACTGTCAAAACTCCTAATTTGAGACCAAATATTCATAATAATCTTAATAAACAATTTAATTTTATTTTGTGTGCATCTATGTAGACTTATTTTTTTTTGTATTTATTTCCATTTGAGTCAAGTGTTTAGAACATTTGTACTTATTCTACCTTGGTTTTTAGATCCTGACCTCTAAGGTCAATCTCTCGTTAAGATTTTTTCCCTCCCTAATTGCTTAGGCGGTATTTTAATCCTCTTTTCAACCTTTAATCTTTTGAATTTACCTGATTTAATGATCTTATTTTTTATTTATCTTCGCTCCTCTTAAGGTTTCCATTTCATATTATTTCATTTTGTTGATTGGTTTTGCGCTTTTTTGTAGGCGTTCCTTATCCTCTGTATCATCTTTATAAATATTACAATTTTCAATACTTCTGTTATTCCTTGATAAAGAACTCGAAATAAAGTTCAAAAGTACTTGGAATCTTCGGATTATTTTAATCTTTGTTGCATATATATATATATATATATATATATATATATATATATATATCACATAAACAGCGGTTGGATAGCGGACATTTTCTTTCTAGGAGACAGAAGCCAGCTCGGTGATAGTGATGAGGGCGTACGTAACATCAAAGGGCAAAAGATATCACTCATCTGCATAAAAATTTGGATAAAGATGAATCTAAATGCTAATTTGGACATTTTGATGGAGAAAGTCATCCCATTGGTACACCATAGGAAATGTCAGTTTAACTCTTCAACAAGATGAAGTAACCTCACAAACACCTACAATATTGTCAAGACTGGTGACAGTCAAATTTTTTTAAGGGGTTTTGAATGAAGGAACTTTGAACTCAATGGACTTTGGAGTGTGGTTGAAGGTTTAGCAGAAATCATGTACCAAATTTCATTGAAGTATCTAAATTTGGAAGTACAGGTTGTAAAAATGCTCGCAGCGTGCCACTTATGCCCTGGTCATACCTAGACTTCGTTGTGTCATCGACGCTAAAAGAGGTCACATTGAATATCCGTTGCATCAACTTGTAGCATATACCTTTTTCTTTCTTTTTAGCTTAAGCATAATAAAATGTTACATTGTGCTATGAAAATAATTGAATAAATATAAATCTAGACTCTTTGTATCCGCCCTGCGCTCACTTTTAGGGTCGCCTATAAAGGATTTATTTGAATATTTTCTAAGAAGGTCGAAGGAAGCCAAAAGTAAAACAAGATAAGTAGTGTTTCTTGGTTAATAGAGGTTGGGGCAGAGGGATTTAGGCACTAAGTAAAGATTGTATTTGGTTATTCGTAAAGGGAAGGATGGTGTCCTATTTACGAACCAGACCTGGCTAGAAAGGGGTTAAGGACACGTGAGGCGCTTTAGAGTAAAGTATTTTGCGCCTTGGTTTTAAGTAGTATTCTGGTAAATGTTGGGTGGTTGTTGTGGGGGAATTACACGTGGAATTTCTTTTCCAACTCGGAAGTAACGTCCATGCGTTAAAGAAAATTCTAGAATTTGGTTAGGCATAAATTGGTAAGCCTCCCCTTCGTATCTAAAAGCGGTACCCTCGAACCGTGTTCACCCCG
Organism: Ceratothoa steindachneri; assembly: GCA_963969495.1. NCBI lineage: Eukaryota > Metazoa > Arthropoda > Malacostraca > Isopoda > Cymothoidae > Ceratothoa > Ceratothoa steindachneri. The sequence continues at coordinate 86,854,093 of OZ018334.1, read as the reverse complement.
GACCACCTTTTCGCGGGTTAGAATCACCTGGGCGTGAAGGTTTGAGGCCATTCGAGAGTAGCGCTGGCCAAACACCCCATGTTTTCCCCACCCCTGCAGGGGGAGCCTCAGATATATAGAACTCGTCTTCCAGGTGAGAAATACAGAATTGAGGAGTCCCGTCAAGATCCAAGAAGCATTCCCCTTAGTTCCAAGGCAGGTGCTTAACAACGAAGCAAAGTGACGGCTGAACTTTTCGTGTCGCTGGAATTAGCTCAGCCAGTGAGGTATATCCATTTGACGATCGCCACCGAGCGATTTTTCCGATTCAACTCATAAACTCATGTAGAAGCCCTTCTCGCTCCCTCGTCGTCTTCGGGTGGCCTAAATACTCTCCCCTAAACTGGACGTTACCGCCCCCCCCCCCACCTTTGGAAAACCGTCATCACGTCAAATTCCCGCTCAGAAGCTTCGAGTGCCCTCGCCCTCACGTTTATTGCCTGCAGAAGACATCCGTGGAACCTTACCCTGACGTCTCACCTGGAACCCTCCGTAAGCCCACCCCTTTCTCCCTTCAGTAACCCATTTGAGTTAATTCTTCCACTTGGAATAGTCTCGTTCTGTAACGCATTAATTTCTAACTTCAGAGTCTGATGCATAACTATGCAATTTCCCTCCTCATTTATCAATATAATTTTGCCCATTGATTCTCTTATTTTATGTAAAGAAAATTATGTTTTTGTACATGCCTCTTTAAATAACCTTGAGCTGTGTCATTGCCCCAATTTTACCTGACCTAGTTTTGCCCTCTATTCTCGCTGCTCCGCGCGTCGAAACTCGTGGCGTTCCGCCCCTTTGTCGGTTCGCCTTTAAGTTATTAGTCTCTTCTCCATAGATATAATATGGTATTAATATAATATAATGTTACATCACGACAGTTGTGTTTTATTGTGCCTCATGTGCATGGAGTGGAGTTGGGAAGGATCAGGAATATTTGGTTATACAGAGCTATCGGTTGCTTTCTTTTGGCTCAGGTGGTTTAGGTAGGAATGGAGAACCTTATGTAGTGTATGAGAGTGATAGATCAGCTTGTTCAAAAAATAGGCGTAAAGCATGTCTCTGATTGGAATAATTTTAGTTTCTACTTGGAGGTGTAGTAGAGAGGTGGTTTTCATGCCTTCATTTGTGGTGCAGAGGGTGCAGGTTCGATTAATTTCTATCTTGTCTAGGTTTGAGTGGGATCTGGGTGGTGCTAATGTGGATGCAGAATTCCGAGTATGGGTGATAAAATGCCTATATAGGATGCTTAGTATTTCTTTGAATTGCCCAAAATTGGAGTTTGTAGGAGTTCTTAGATTCTTTAATTTGAATGTGTGGAGCGGCGGGAAAGGGTCTCTTCCTTTAGTGTCATTCACACTAGAGTGGAGTTACGGTTGATTGTAAGAGGTTAGCCTTCAAAATAATGCGTGGATCGTAATTTGGTTCGTGATAGTCGAGAATAAGGAGTATGGCTGTTAAATTTAAATTACTTTCGGGTCATTGTGAATCAATTTTAAAGATATGGACTCATTTAATTTTCCGGCGGTGGCGCTTGCAAGGGTAGAATGAGACGATGTGTATAGGTCATGTGCGTAGATGTTTAGCTAAACATCTATAGTAGTGTTGAAAAATATGTCATGTATATAAAGATTGGAGAGAATGGTGTAGATGATTACACTTTGAGGGACCCCCATTGTGATTTTTTTTTCCCTTTTTTACCTTTTTTTTGTATTCTGTCCGTAGATTATTTTATCAACAAATAATTTCCGCCTTCGCTGACCCAATGGTGCCGGTCCAAAATTAGAAACTCGTGAAAAGTTAATTGACTTTCATAATTTAATTAAAAAAGGTAAAATTTTATATATTCCTTACATGTAAAATAAAATATTTAAAAACTTTTTAGGATTCGATGTCGAGGATTATAGCTCATGTTAATCAGAAATCCAGTACATCGAATTATTTTAATACTTCATTTGGAGTTTCAGTAAATTGATATTCGAACTATAAATAACGTGTATCTCAGTCTATTTCAGTACACGCAACCACACCCATAGGGAGTTGGCATTTGTCTAGAAGACGATCATCGGCACCCACTGCAAGGAGAGTAAGCTTCAGTAGATCATTGCTGGAAAAGGGTGGTTGTTCACAGGGGGCAGGATGGATGCATATTACTGGAAAGTTCAATGTAGGAATAAAGTGCAGTTGGAAAAGTTGCGAGAGCAAGAGGGACGATTGCAGCCTTAAGAGATTGATAAGAAAAGTCGATTTAAGAACTTAGGAGACTAGTGTCAGTGCTACAATAATCACCAGGTACAGACGTTTTCAGGAAATTGGCTACAACTTCCACATTCATAATATCAAGCTTCTCCCAAACCAGATATAAGGTAATAAGCGTCTTAACTTGGCTCGAAAGAAAAAAAACTAGACTGATGCAGAGTGGTCTAAAGGCCTCTTTTGTGATAAAAATGAATTTTGAATGTCATTTGTAAATCTTGGTTCTAGAGTCTGGATGTACCTTGAAGATGCAAGAATCCATGGTATTTTAAGTTCAGTAAGAAGTTCCTGTAGTTTCTGATGATTTGACGGTTATGTTATTTGCCGGTGTTGGTTTTCTCGGTATTATCATCCAAACTTAACGATTCAATTTACCAGGGGATTTTAGAGCATTTACTCTTTCCATCTGCTGAAGAAACTTTATGGGGATGGTGATCTCCATTACCAGAAGGAGTTAGTACCTGCCAACTTGGCTAAACCTAACCCTAAATATTCTGCTGAGTATGATATTACAATAGTGTAATTCATTGGCCAGCCAACTCTCTTGACCGAAATTCCATAATCTATGCGATATTTTAAAAAGGAAGATAAGGAAGCGACTATCAATGCAACCTGCGTCTTAATAACACCTCAGCTGTAACAGAAGTTTATCAAATCCTTGTCCCTTCGCATTGCTGCAGTAATTCCTTATAAAGAAGCCCCAACCAAGTTTAAGTATATAAATGTACTTAATTTTAGAAGTTGGACATTTCTGCATTGTACAGCCATTTCTGATTGATCATATGAAATATTCTAATAATTGAGATACTGGATTTCTGATTTTCCTGGACTATAAACTACACTTATCAACATTAAAATATAAAAAGGATTGAAATATTTCATTTTGTGTGTAATACATGTAGAAAATTAATATATACATTTTTTTTAATAAATTAGCGAAATAAATAAACATTTTTACGATGATCTCCTTTTTTGAGCTGCAATAGTACAACCCTATCATAAATTCCATATACAAGATCTTTCTACTTTGCTTTTTCTGCCCCGAAATTGCGTTTATCCCCTATAATCATTTTCGATATTTAGTCAGGATCGCGACAATTACCAAGCTTTTTATTTCTTGATAGGGGACTATAATATATTTCCTGCACTTTGTTTCTATATATTTTGCATAATTTATCACATAAATTTTAACTTAGTTGAGTATGACAGTATTTTATTTTCTTTACAAAACGAAAGGAATAAAAAAAAAAGACGAAAAATGCAAAGCGCGTCTTTGTTTAGGTAGTCTTAAAGTACGGTAAATTTGGTTGGACTGACGCATCCAATTTGGCACTAAGATGCGTGACTAGTTGTGAATTTCAAGAATAACAGGCTACAATAATTGCTTTTCTGAAAATAGGCCACACATTTATAAACTTAATTGATTATAATTCATTCTTTTCGCGATTTAAGTAGTAATGTAAATAATACGTTTTTACGAAGAAAAATATCAGAATTGGTATTTTCTTAATAAAGAAATGAAATAAAATAATGAATTCTATTAAAATATTGAGCCTTCTCTTGGAAGGAAAAAGGACTTGAGTTAGGTCCTCAGAATTGCTTAGATGCGGTTGCGTAGTGTCACGCTTCATAGGAACCAATATTTCTTTACCCTAAGGTCAGGAGAATCTTACAGAGTGTGTCGTTCTTGTCATCAAGTGGTTCCAGCTCGGTTAACACTACAGTTTATCCAGGTTTTGAGCCTCTGGTCTGCAAGATTGTCTTTTTTTGCTCGTGTGTGGGCTTCATGGCCTTCTAACAAATATTATAGTGCCTCCTCAAGCGATACCATGCTACCTGTCGAAGCGGCACAACCTCCCATCCTTTGTTCCTATACGGATAGCCTGACTTAAACACTTTGATCGGGCCTGGGTTAATTAGAGCGCTCCCACGGTCCTGCAGTTTAATAGAAGCAATGCCACTACTACAACTGAAACCTGAACATCACGTTTCCCCAGTCCTAAAACCTGCAGTAGGCACTCTCACAGCTACTATGCTGGCGCAGGGACTACTGCTATATATTTTACACCACTTTCGTTTTTTCACCACATTCTCTGCAGATATCTCATTACTAACTTTGCTCTTGCGCTTAAACTTCGAATAAAAAAATACCTTCATTCTACAAGACAAAGGAAGATTTGGAGTTCAGATTTTTGAGTAAAAGATCGCGTCTTATACACCGGAAAATAAGGAAGACACATTAAAGCTGTCATTTGGTTCTGTGTTTGGTGCAAGGTTGATGAAATTTCAGTAAGTTGTTATGGATACAATTTCCAAGCACGTCTTTCGGTATCTCTTCTGTACATAGCTTGTTTCTTCTGACTATGCAAATGCTTACGAAGAAATCATCTATTTAATTATATTATTTTAGGCAACGAGTATATGAATAGCTTCTTCGAGAATGTGCCAAAATTTCTTCGAAAGATTCCATAAACCATTAGACAAAATACAGTCACAAAGCATATGAGATATTACAAACTATACTTCAATGGTCCATCAGTTGCTTAGAGTTGCATAAACTCCCTAACACTTTAAAAAATATTCCTACTATATCGTAAATTTATTATTTCATAGGATGATCAAAAAGGCATTGGAAGTTTCCTAACTTCAAGGACCTTTTAAGATGCTGATATGTTTATTTGCTGTCTACCGGTTTAGTGGCCATGGTTTCATCTCTAACAATGGATCGATATGCATTCGCTAATATCCTTATTTTAAGTTTACTGCTTTCCTTCATCTATTCTCCTTTTCATATTAGCCAAAAATTGTTTCAACTTAAATTATTTAATAACTTATAATCTTTTTAGATAAATCTATTCTGCCTTTGCTTAACGTCCCTAACTGTAACTTTAACATTCTACTTTCTTAACTTTGAAACTCGTAATAATCAATTTCTTTGATTCGCGGTTGCACTTTACGTCAGTCAGTTATATCAGTGGCTCAAGAGAAAGGATGTGTGTTTATTTTTGTTTGTTTTTTTTTAGTTTTTATATTTCGAGTGCTAAAGATTGCTGTTTTTATCATACTATATTTAATTCTTCAGTTTTAAATAATATGAATGCACCTACATATGTTTAGTATTGATATGATTTATAGTAATGGCAATGTTTGTAGGGTGAAATTATATTTAAACACAGTAGTAAATTCGAGTCTGACACACATACTTTATTTACACAAGCAAGTAGATAACCAATTTTGGTAAGATCGACGTAAGAAGTTTCACTGGTACAACCACACGACTTCTGATTAAGAAACAGAAAGTTTACTCATTTCTGCTCTGCAAAATAGATGGGAAAACCAGTTACCCCCCCTCCCTGTTCTTTTTCACTCAAAATCCAATCTTTTTATTCCTCTTTCAGCGACAAGTCACATCTCTCTCGCTTTGAAAATGAGAAATGGTGTTATAATGCCACCTTTCTTTCTTTCACCTCATCTTAATTAAATAATTGGATTAACCCTAGACGATGACCACCGATAACACCATTTCTAATTAATAATGACACCAAAAATTTCAATCCTAGAAGATGATCCCCAAAAATATCAATCATAGTTGATGACCCCCAAGAAACTTATTGGTAGATTTAAAAAATAATCGGTAAAATAACTTTTATTAATGAAAAAAAAATTACACAAACAAATTAAACAAACACAATTAAACTGACAAAAAGTAAAGTATTAATCCATAAGGTAAAAGAGACAAATCTGATAGCCGAAATTTTCCAAGCCACTCAAACTGAATCAATCCTGCGACAAAGGATAGGTTAGGTTATTTTAACCTGTCCTAACCTAACCAATGCTCTTAACAAAATTCAATCCTAAGTACCAGTTTCACTTTATCTTTTTATCGTAATCTTATTATCAATTATTATTAATTATTTAGTAAATTAAACCTTAAGTCATGACCGTCCCCAAAAGATAATTCCTATATACTGACCCACAAAATGCTCAATCCTAGTTAATGGCCCCTAACATAGGCTGGTGTTTGTTGTCAATATTGATCGAAGTATTTTCCTTTACTTTGCGTACAGATAATGATATGGAAGATTGAAGCCAGAGACCGTAACCCTCTGGTGGGAGTCTGCTCTGGATCTTTTGAAAAGATACCAAAACAATAGGCACAAAATTGCACAGTCTTTTGGCTAGTCAACTCGAGCCTAGAGTCGCTTTCTCAATGGAACACCACCGCTTGACTTGAAACGTGCCTCTTTTGACTAGCCAACGTTAAAGTCCAATTCATTTGTATCCCGCTGGCTGGTGTCTACCTTCATGCCTGCTGATCTCTTTTTTTCCCCATTCTCCATTATTCGTATCAGATTTTCCACAGCATCGACACTACCCAACGACCTTGCTTAGTCTCTCATCTGCCAATCTCTCAGTCATTGCTCTCAGCAGAGTTTCATCGTTGCATCGAATACGATTCTATTTTGGCACATAGGTTAAATCATTGTCAAACATTTTGAGTCAAACCTTTTACATTGAAAACCGGCGTTCATTTGCACAGGGTTCTTGCAGTTTGTTTTCTTGGCTATCTTAATTTTTGCATACATATTTGATATGTGCGTAATTTAGGTGCAATTCATTACTTCTAGACCTCAGCAAAGTGAATTTACCTCTTGGTTCTTAAAAGGCTGTACAATGCCAATTCTGCTTATTTTAATTCAATATATTCTACTTAATAGCCCATTTGCAATATACATATGTATTTTGTATATAATAATCCCTAAATATTTGGATACTCGTTTTAAAAGGCGCAATTTGGGTTAGTTAGTCATATCTTACGCTAAAAACTAAATAGTGCATGATAGTAATTATAAATATATACAAGAAAGAAACACAGTTTGCTCGCAACATAGATTTAAAAATATCAATTTGATACTATTTTATAACGAATTATGAGAAAACAATAAAAAATACGAATAATGTAAAGATTCTTAAGTTTCCATTCAAAATCCTCGTTTTCTAATCTCAGACATCAGCAGGGGAAACCATTAGCGAAGATATTTATTTCAACCGGCGATTTATAACAATTGTCGAAAATAATGGGACATTATACTATTTCTGAAAATAGGAAGATTTTATTCTGCTTTCGATGTTATTTTTAATATATATGTAAATAAAATAGGTAAACCTTACGATCCGTTCCACGGTCGCTTCCCTGCAAGCGCGTCTCCTTGTTCCCATAATATTTCCCCCATTTTACAATATGTTTCACCTAACTGCTTAATTAACTCTTGTTTCAGTACTTAGTGCCAGCGTTGCGAATAGTAAGTATGGTTATGGTGGCCGCTCGAAATCGGCTTCCAGTAACCAAACACAATCAAGCATTAATTGTGGTGGTCACTAGAGTGTGCTAATTTATATTTTTAGATTATTCGTATATGCGTTTGGTTATTCGTATATGTGTTTGGCTACCCCATTCTCCCGCTCGCCCTCAGAAACAAATACTAAAACGACAGTTAATGAGACAGACGAAACATTAGGAAATGGACGAAATATTATGAAAACAAGGAGACTCGCGAGCAGGGAAGCGACTGTGGTACGAATTGTTAAGGTTTATCTCCTTTTCATATATAAATATATATATATATATATATATATATATATATAAAAATATATATATATATATATATATGTATATAGTTTACAGAGATCTAATTAGAGTTCCTAATCAGGGGGCGTGAATTTAAGTTCATTAAGGATATCTTTTAAGATTATATCTTTGACTTAGGGGCTGCATTTAAATACACGAGACTGCATGTATTCTTAGTGTTCGACTGAGGCTGGCATGACAAACTCAATGCCGAAACTGGTCTTGAGATAATAAATACTACGCTCCTCAACAGTCGTTTTATTAAAACACACACATATATATATATATATATATATATATATATATATATATATATATATATATATATATATATATGTATATATATCTCAAAGTAGCGCAAGAGAATGATGGAAATGAATTCATTAAACCACATTGAAAAAGAAAACAGAATAATTTTTCCTTGTAGTAATATTTTTATTACCTTTTTTCGAAAAGATCCGTGCAGGGAAGCGATTCGAACCATGGACACTGAGGCAGCGAGCACCGCTTTGATCACAGTTAAAAGTATGCCGTTAGTACACTATGCTACGGCATACTTTTAACTGTGATCAAAGTGGTGCTCGCTGCCTCAGTGTGCCTGGTTCGAATCGCTTCCCTGCACGGATTTATTTTCGAAAAAAGGTAATAAAAATATTACTACAAGGAAAAATTATTCTGTTTTCTTTTTCAATGTGGTTTAATGAATTCATTTCCATCATTCTCTTGCGCTACTTTGAGATATATATACATATATATATATATATATATATATATATATATATATATATATATATATATATATATATATATATATGATGCGTAAGGAATTTTAGGACATACATTATTTTTACTATAGAAACATATTATTTGACTTTATATTTTTTATATTTCAGAATTATCAATGACAGACCCAATGCTTACACAAGAAATGAAGAGGCACGCAGTTATCGTGGCTATAAAGGCTGAATATAGCAATTTAGAAATGGCACGATTTTTAAAAGTCGCTCGATCCTTCGTCTACAAAGTTTGCAAGGAGTTAGAGGCCAAAGATGGTTAAGCCATGGATCGACATTTGACCTCCTAGCTCCGCAGATCTCAATCCAATGGACTTCTATGTATGTAGTGTAGTTGAGAAAGAGGTTAATGAGCACCTTCATTACACTAAAAAATCCCTAAAAACATCCATTGTCAGAGTAATGTCCAATATGAACAAGAACTACTTGATCCTAGCATGTAGAGGATTCAGACATCGCATAGAAGCCGTTATCGAAGCTGAAGGAGACTTTATTGAATAGAATTACAAAACAATATCTTTATTCTTATTCACACATCTTTTTCAGTAAAATAGACATTATTTTCTGTTTCTAGTTAAGCAGTATGCTAAGAGAAATGTGAAATGCACTTTTATCAGATTTAGTGTAGCTTTACAATTATTCATAAATTTATTATATGCAAAAGGCTAAAATGCAAAATACATAAAAAAAATGGTTTTTTGCTCAAATGTGCATTTCACATTTGTTTTAACATACGGCCGTAAGAGTCCTTTTTGTGTAAGTATAAATATAGGGTGTCCCCCAAAAATGTATACATACTTTAAATAATTGTAAAGTAGTTGTTTATTAAAATACATTTAATTTTGAAAATTTCCAATTATTTAAAGTGTGTATACATTTTTGGGGGGACCCCTGGTATTATTCTCTTTCTTTCTTAAAAATGCAGCTCAGGAGATATTTTGCTGAAATTAACTGCACAAATTAACCAAATTTGCTCCCCTTCTTTCTTAATTTTCGGAATCAACCTAACTTCAAGAAAGGTTGGACTAAGTTTTAACAGCCTAAAATTTGGTTTATCTACTGTGAATGAGAGCTACCAGGAGAGTTGTTAATCTAATGTTATTTTTTGTTTTATTATATAAATATTTTCTACTTTTCATTCTTTTTTTTTTACTAAGTGTTTTTATTTAACCTATTTACCTTTAGACCTGATTTTTTTCAATGTTCTTAATTTTAAGATTTCGTATATAATTTTTCCCTCGTAATTTTTTGTATTGTCTTTCCAATTAAACTATGTCCGGTTAGTGTTTTTCTAAACATTCTTTTGACTATATTTTGTATGATCTGCAATTGGAGCATTCGTGTTTTTAATAGTATATGCATTGACGCAGTAATATATATTAGCGTTAATGATAGGAGGGATGCATAGATTTCTCCCTTGTTTTCTTCGTTAAAATCACAGAAACTGAATAAATCTCCAAGCTGCTGTTTTTAGTAGTTAAATCTAATTGTCTAGTAGGAGGAGGAGATTTTTAGTGCTAAAGATTTTGCATAAGCTGTTTACAAGTATTCCTCTCATTTGATAAATTTATAGTTTCGGAACTTTTATTGTTAATCTGGATTATATTAATTTGTTTGTTTTGATTTTCTACTTTAGTTTATATAAGTTAATTAGACTGATCATATACGCCATGCTGCATTAGATAGGTTTCATTATTAACTTGATTACATTATAAGTGAGATTGGTGAAATTGATTTTTGTTGACCCGACCCGACGTCTGGCTGCTTTTTGTCGGAAAAAATTAAGCGTACTATTTGTTTCTTTGATTGAGAGGGTTCCTATGCAATAATCTGAGGCGTGCTAAACGTTAGGTACGTCACTGTAGGGAAGGTTATTTTTAAGTTTCTATTGAGGTCTTATCTGCCTCCTAACTCGAATCCTAAAATATATTTTGGATTATCTTTCCTTGAAATGTTAAAATTGCCTCCTTCTGCTTCGCGGGATATGGGCTCATTAGCTATTTCTTTGGGGTTTTTTTTAGTTCGTTGATCGTGGATTTGCTTTATAGGAGTTAAGACCTATTTCTTGGTTTAGATTATTTATAATTGTCTTACGTTTTTTCTAGATATTAAACTTTTTAATATATTCATTTGTGCTTGATAAAAAAATGTTTTCCTTATTTTTAAGCCAGAGGTTAATTTTCGCGTGTTTTATACTTCGTTCGATTCTGCATTTCTTTCATATATGTCCAATTTATAAAAACTAGTAAAAAATGTCAGGGTTAATGTGTTGTATTTCTTTTGTTACATATGGTTTAGAGCCTTGCGTGCCAGTCTTGACTCATTATATTTAGCTTTAGTGAGGGGGGAAGAGTCATTATAATTTTATGACCATTCACTGTGTCCCACGTTTTTCCTCTACTTCTCTTCTTTTATATCGTCTTTCGTGTTACTTATCTATGAGGGTAGGATTCAGGCTGATAATAATACGCTTCTTTTTTGTTATGATTTTGAATTCCTTGACGTTTCCATTCCTATACTAGAGTGCTACCTATACGTTTGGTGTTTCTCATGTGATGGATTAGCGTTATTGCTACATTCCAATTGATGTAATTAATTAATTATTATTATTCTCTCTGATTTTGGTTCTACGCGTCTAATATGGAGGCGGATTCTTTTTAATATCCCCGTGAGATCAACCTGTTATGAAGAACTCAATTGATAAATTAACCTGGGTGTGGTCCTCTCAAGGGAAAACTTATGAAGAACTTATTGAAAATACCGCCTCTATGTGGGTTTGTATATTAAAGTATTTTCCACCATACACGAAGTTTTTTGTACTTTTTGAATTAGAACAACCACGCTATCCGTTGTCATTAGCAATTTTTTTCCCCTTATTCGTTTGGGGCTAATTTCAAAATGGCGAGAAATATCAGACATATTATTTTCTGAACAAATGGGGAAAATTGAAGCTACTCTTATCTCTGCCTTTGCTTTTTTTCAATACTTCCTGCACTATATTTTCTGTTTTTATTGATTTCCTGTACCCCAAATTAGTCTCCTTCACTAGAATCTATGTATGTAAGTGCGTCGAGATAATCTATGCTAATATTAAAAATAGCCAAATATCTCTTAAAAGCGATTCATATTGAGATTTGTATTTGAATAAATAAACCCATCATATAAAAACAAAGTGAAAAATTTCAACAACTTATATTTGTTTATAAATTGAAGGAAAATTAGATGAAACAATTTTAAATAATAACTATTATAGAACTAAAGAAAAAGAGAAAACCCTACTGAGTAACTTTAAGCGGACGATTGTCTGCTGATAAATCAATTTTTTTATTTAATCAGCATAAATATTGTTTGCAGGATCTAAGGTGGCTTCCTAAAGGTAATTTTTGTTGTAAGATTGCGTAAAATGTGGGTAGACATCTCTCTTATGGGTATTCCACAAGTTCTATATTTGATTTATGACGGGAGGCTAGTTTATGATTGAGTCTCATACACATTTTTTTCGACTAAAACCATGTTTTAGCAAACTGGTAACTATGACTATGCAGAAGGATAAGTGGCTTCCTCATCTTTATTGACGGTCTCTTGAACCAAGTTAGGAATTTTTCTCCAGAAATCCACAGACCTTCTTATCCATTTTGACAATAGCATCCATATTGAAAGGTCGTACTAAGTGATCTCCAATAACTCCAGCCAAATAATCAATCCTCCTCCTTTTATTGCCGCCTGCTTTATTGTTTCACATAAGGCCAATTGACAACACAACCTCTTGCCCAACCATCTAGCCCATCCACAGACACCCTTGGTTCGTTTGTGAAGATAACTTTGCGAAAGCCAATTTCTATGTATGTATGGGCGAATAAAAGAGTTTTTTCTTTGTTTTTAGTCGCGACCGACTCTACATCTCACTATGTCGGTCGGTAGGTCACCTTTTGCTTTTTGTTGTGTATGTAATAACATTGAAACTATTCGGCCGACTCTAACGAAATTAGAAACCCTTATGTTGTTTTACATTCTATTTCGAATGATATAATTGACAAGGTCCCTCCAACGTTAGCCGAGGATTTATTTTGTTTTTGCCATAACATCATAAGTATTTGGCTGATTCTAACGAAATTTGAACCCTCATGTTGTTTTACACTTTCTTTCGAATGATATAATTGCCACAGTCCGCCCAGGTTTAGCATAGGAATTATTTGGCAATAACATAATAACTATTCGGCCGATTCTTCTAACGAAATTTCAAAACTTATGTTGTTTTACACTCTTTCAAGGTTAGTCCGGGAATTATTTAAAGTTAAGAAGGTTGTAAGATCATAAATCAGAAAATAGGGAGAGAACACGACCTATGGTCAGCAGACCTTGTTTGTTTAGAAACGGTTTTCTTTATCTTATTTCTAACGGTGGAAAATTTCCTAAGAGCATAACACTTGTTTTCGAAACAGGAAGGGTATCACTAGCTGAAAAAATAGCTTTTCTGCAAGCAGAAGGGGCTTTAGCCTGTTTTTTTTTATTTAAAAGGAAATTTCTATCTTGGTTGAATACCATTCTCAACAATTTTACAAACAGTGTGATAATCACTCTTCAAATCTTTCAACGTTGCAGAAAAGACTTTCTGTTACCAAAATCCTTCACAATAGAATTCTTTTCTTCTTGGGAATGTTCTTTTTTCGTGTTCATTTTATTATAAAATGTAATATCTAAGATAAATAGTGTTGTATATACTAATTTAGGTTTATTACATTCATAAACGTATCCAAAGCAAAATCAAAATTAATAACAGTTTTAAGGAAAAAGATGAGTTAAGAGCTATGACATATATTCTATATACAGAATTATGTAAAGTGCATTTCCAAAGTCTCTCTTCAGTGCGAATTTTGGGTTCTTTTGAATTAAAAACTGGCTTTTGTCGCTTTTGTTACGCATGCTCAGTACGCGTTGTCATACTGCGCAAGCGCAATTTTGTTCCCTATATTGATTCACTACCTGCTAACTTAGCTATTGTTTACTGTTTTTCATATGCCAATGTTTTGAGAATTGAAGAAGGTACATATTTAGTTGAGTATGTTTTTCGAGCTGGAAACAAAGACATGGATACTGTGAAACAAAGATTCAAAAGTTCCTAAATACTGTTTTCACATTGTGATATTGTGTGGGTTTTCAGACCATGGGCTCAGTAACATATATCTAAAAGAGGTGAGCTACAGCTTGTTAAAAAAAACCCTCAATATTTATGAAAAAGTGTTAGCGCACATGTCCAAGATCTTGTAAGGTGTATGTAGGTTACAAATTATAGGCTGTACTGGTTACCACTTATAGGTAATTGAAGGACCAGTTATGGAGTACGAGTTTCTTCAAAGGAATGTAATGAGTTAAGGGGTAATTGGTTACTAAGCGCTAACCTTGGTTTGACTCTATTTGGCGTTGATTATCCTCTTGTTTGATTTTTGCGTTGTAGCCTGGCTAAGAGAAGTGGTTGATTACTCGTACGAGAAGGAAATCCCGAAGGGCGGATTCTAGGACTCTTTATTGTACGGATACTCGGTAGACCTAGGTGCAATAAATTCGTTTAATCTATGTGGGGTATTTGAGGCTGGCCTACTAATGTCGGGGACTACTTTTGGTTTACGCTTCCTCTTCTAGAGCTAACAGTTGACCTTGATCTTGATAACGGAAGGCCTTAAAGCATTGGCGGTCTACTTTGGATGTTTTATAACGTATTGAAAAATGTAGGCGTGGCTCACTGTTGGCCAATCATTCTGTTTGTGCGTAACTTAATTGAATTGAAAGTTTATTCATGTGTACAAGGGAAAGGAGAGAAAATTCGCAGGGAGTATTGATTCAAGCCTGTGCTAGAAAATATATCTTGGGGACAGATAATTTGGGGAAATAAGATTTTGTGTTTCGCGTCTCTGTGACAATAAACAAAGGCCTAGCGTCTTCGCTGTTTCTCTGCATGGTGTTTGATTAATATATCTGCACAGCTGTTTCGGCGTCTCCCGGGATTTTGGCACCACCCGAATTGTCAGCAAAGATAGCGCGAGAAGCGTCCTTTGGCCGTGTGAGTGTGTATGTGTGTGAGTATGTATGCGTTTACCGCGTGAAAGCGTTTCAAATTCACTTTTGCTTATCTGCCATTATAAGAATTCAGTATTTGCATATATTATTTACATAGCTTCATTACAAAATGTGATAAAATTTCAGTTGGTTAATTGCAGATGCATAATTATGTGCGTGCCCATTTCAAGACTTCATAGGACTCACATGACACTCATTTGTTAGGCTGCTTTATTGATCCTAATCTACCTTGTAATGGGGCACTACAAACTTATCAAAATTGGCACATTACCAGAAGATATCTTAAGTAGTGGTCACACGACGATTACAGAAAAATAAATTCATTCAATACAAAATAATGATCGTCCAAGAATCGAAGACTGCCTATCACGCTAAATGGCTTCAATATCTTTGATGTTGCTAAGATTTTGTTTCAGAAAAGGAAATAGAAGTGCTTAATGTTTTTATACACAAAAAACACAAGGTTATGAAGTACAAAGAATCCAACCCCTTTTTATGAGCCGCCTTTGCATCTTGAAAGAGTTGGAGTTTGAACAAAAATTTCGCGAAAAATTATTGTGGATACATATCAGTGTACAAAATGCGTCCGAAATCAATTAAAGAGCAAAAGATAGAGAGCATAAGCTTCACAGTTTGTCTTTAAAAACAAGATCAGGTTGGAATTATTCTTGGTTGCCTCAAGTTAGGGACATTGCAGCAAACTGTTGTTGGAGAACTTTGTTAGAGGCTGCAGTGGAACGATGGGGGCAGCCGAGCGAGAGAGTGAATTAATGAGAAAAACTTATCCCCTAGGTGAGTTTAAAAATATATAAGCCACGAATGGCGTAAAGTTGACAGGTGTCGTCATTACGCTATGTATACAAAAACGTAGGACGAAACGTTCATCCCCTATTATAAATTTAATAAATAAGACTTTTTGTTTTATTAATAAATTACAGATTCATTGCTCTATAAGAACGATTACAGAATGTAGCCACTATGTATGAGGCATTTTTCTATCAAATTTCTTCCGATTATCTTACTTTATTAAAAAAACTTTCAAAGAAAAATTAGGAATATACCCGAACTTTTCTACTCGAATTGCCTGCTTTTATAGTAATTCAACACGACGACTTTAACTATATATACTTTGCCTTTCTATGGTCCCTCTTGAGCAATTTTTATATGCCTTCATTTCATTTTTATCATCTAAATCTCGTCCCAAATCATGCCACGATTCAAAATATTCCCGCCGAATAACAATGCGGTAACCAGCCATCAGCGAAATATCCTTCTCTAAAGGTTCATTTTTAACTTAATTACGTATCCTTTTGTACCTTTATCAACATTATCTTAGATTCTGAAATTTAAATGGTCGCTTTCTTTCCCCTAGTGCCTTCCATTTGCTGCTTTAAAAGATACCTCTTTGTAAAAATTAATTAGTACAGGATAAGAGAGATTTTCCTTCGCGATATGTTTATAAAACTGAATTTAAATCATAATTGTAAAATAAAATTTAATCTAATCAATGTTCTTCGCGGTTAACATCAACATTTATTCACATTTTTGGTCTCAGACTCCATTTTTAAAAGATTATAAGAAAATTTACATTTTTCCGGGTTTACTAAAATTATTTTAATATATGTACTTTTTCAATCTAATAATCCATACTTTTAGAACTAAAACGTATGTATAACCTGGAATAACTTGTGTTCAGGTATTGCATACTGTGCATATGTATAAATACGAAAAATTAAATATATCCTAGTATATCTTACTATTCGAAATTTCACTTTTAGATAAAGATGATTTTCAATTACTCCCAATATTTACTCGCGTCTCTATAGTCATCCCCTGTGGCGCGCATGTATAGAGCATCTTTTTACACTACTTCATGCATCGTTGGAAGTCTTCAAGTATAGAAGTCATGAACAAATCCTGAGATTCGTATTATTTATCTACAATCGTTTCAAAACGAATCCCTTTTATTTTGAGTTATTGTAAAAAGTCGCCTTTAGTAAGAACAAACTCATAGGTTTGGTACGAAGTTGATACCAAGGGTTTTTGGAAGATGAAAACTGCCTGACAAAAATATGAGCGGCTGCCTTGTCAGGATGAAAAATCAAGTTGTTTTTCTTCCTCAATACTTGATTTTGTGCGATAGCTGATGGTCACCCTCACTTGCTTTATAATTATAACGTAAAAGTTTCCTTTGACAGTTTAAGCAGAAGCGAGGAATTTCTTGTGGCCAAGATCTAAGATGGCCAAAAAAAACCGCCCTAATAATATACACTTTTCAGAACTCCGATATTAAAGTGGGGTGATGGTAAGCGCTAGGGGATTTGCGCAAAGTTCTACTGCTACAAATGATACTTTCTATTGAAACTCTAATATTATGCCATGTTTTATCAGCAATTATGAACTTGCAGGTAAAGTTGAAGAAATCTTTTATTTCAGCAATGCGCTACAAGCAAAATGACACACGATGTCCTATATAATCATCAATTAGCATTCTAGGGATATGTTTTGCAGCACTTTATTATACCTTGAATAGGTCGCACAATAAGTTTGAACACTCTCGTAATACAGTCGTCCAATTTTACAATACCATCATTTGTTCATCTATGAAAGAATTAACGTTGCGCAGTCTTTCGACGCCTTCTGCTCATTGTTCGTCAGCGTTTTTCCAAAACGCTTTTTCTCTCTTTAAAATTTTTTCTTAAACGTTTATGACATAAAAACGTTCTGCTTCAGGCCATAACATTGTCACCAAAGTTTTTCTGAATCCATCGTCGGGTTTTTGCGGCAGCTTTCTCGGTCTTGAGGGAAATTTGCTGGAAGATTCTCTCCATGAAACTACACATTACCAAATCACTGAATGACCATAAAAAGACATTAAAAAATAGGAATAACTCAACAACATGTTCACCCATGCACACGGCTGCTGACATACTAACTAGTAAAATGAGATGATCCCTCCAAAAGGGGAAGAAGGTCATATTGCCTCCAGTTTCTGTCATTCTTCAAGTTTCAAGTAACAACGAATATTATCAACTTTTAAGTCACGTGGCGATCTATATCTCACCCTGTCGGTCGGTCGGTCGGTCGGTCGGTCCCCGTTTTGCTTTTTAATGTTTTTTAACAACTTTGTAACTATACCACCCTACCGTAGTGAAACAATGTGAACAAACCTAAATCGCGTGCTCTCAATTATTAATACTTATGACCTTATAGCCTTACGACCTTTAAAAGTTTTAATAATTCCCGGACTAAACTTGGGAGGTCCTTCACAATTAGATCATTTGGAAGAAAATATAAAACAGCATAAGAAGTTTAAAATTTCGTTAGAATCACCAAAGACTTGCGATGTTATTGCTCCAAAACTCATTGAAAAGTAGAATTGTTACCACCCGCCCGACCGAACTACGCACCAGCATACTAACCTATGGAGGTGCGTACGCACAAATAAAAACAAAATATCTTCATTTAATGCTCATCATAAGCTGTTTATAAGTATATTGTGAATGAGAATAAGTTTTGAGCATTCTATGAACCGGCTTCACTCTTTAACATTCATTCTTCTAACATTCAAAGTCTAAATTTCGATGGACGAGAAAGTTGTCTTTAATAATACTTTGAATTGTTTAGATAGAAAAAACACTTTGAAGTATCCTATATTCACATTATCTAAGCTAGTCTTTGGTTTCAATAGTGTTAGCACCACTTACCATTACCCTACTGTAACTTGATAAAATTATCTCTCCAAATATATATTTAACTCTCATGGATCCAGATCCGGATTCTTTTCAAACTTTTCATGTTGGTAGAACGTTATAAGCTGTTCGATCATGAGTATTTTTAATTAACATAGCGCATTATTTTTATAATATTGCTAAAACTTTCAGACATTGCTCTATCTGGCAAGGTTAAAAAAGGTCAATGAGAGCTATAAAATCCTTATCCGGTTCCGGATCGACCCTAAATCTAACAAAATATATTAAAAAAATCATCGAAATTAGTCAATAACCTTTTAGTTATTTTTTTATAAAAAAGAATAAGTAATCAAGAATATTTACCTGGATCTTTCGACAATTCAAATTAAAACTAATTGTCCAAGGCCAACCCCTTCACACCTCTCTTCAAAATACGTCAATAACCTTTACAGAAATCTTGTACATGACCAGACACACTAACATATACGGTTGATCATAAAACTCTGTTAGCGATGGCAAACATCCATACGATTGATTGATTATGAGGAAAGAGGTACTAAATTTTGGTATTTATAAGAAGTCAGAGACTATAAAAAAGTAAGGTTTGGTATGACTGAAACTTTAGTATTACAAACACACAAGTGAAAAAACAAAAGTAAAGAAATATAATAGAATTCGGCGAGAGATTTCTGTTCGAATTAGAAGCACAAATAATTTGCACGTCTGAAAGGCTCAAACTCTTTTTCCAAGAACCTCTCCTATTGCCTCAAAATTCAGGCCCTCCTTTTCCAACCTCAACTGGCAGACAACCTAATCTGTGCCTTACATTTTCCTGTTGCAGAGACACTAACAACTTCAATAGTTCACGACCGTGCAGCTTACTCCTACACTGCCCTCCTAAAGTACATCTGTGAGGTTTACACCCGCCATAACCATGCATAAATAAAAAAAACATATGACACACCTAGTTCAAGCCTCTTACCAATATATGTACCACTGAAATACCAGCCTATTCCCCCTCTCCTTCTAATAAATTATCTGGCTTCTCATGTGTTTTATCATACACTCTGCCTCTATTCCTTGTCCTTAGATAATTGCTATTTTACTTCGCTAAAACGAATTTCTTTCTCTTACCACAGTGTCTCCTGAGCAATTAATTTCCTTCCTCTCTTTGAAATAGACTTGTTATTCCCGTTGTTTATTCTCTCCTACTCTGTACCACTAGTTCTTCTCTGTTATTTTCCATTGCTTCAATGATATTTTTAATACTTCCCTTTTGTCTTGCACTTGCTGCTGTTTGGTTATTTCTGGTAAGGTTTCGTTTCTGAGATTGGTTTGTTTTCTAAATGTTTATTTACGATCATTTTCCTAGCTGTCTTGTTGGTTAGCAGTGATAAGTGTGTTGATTCGCGTTTTGAGAGTCTGAATATGTTAAAGAGCTTTTCTCTAATAAACGCTTTGTTTTGTGCTTTTGTTTCTTTTTATGAAGTCTCGGATTTTGTTGTTAAATTAGGATGGAATTGTTCCCTGTGCTATCGGTGATTGTGCTGCCTGCTTAATTGGTGTATTTTATTGATGAAATTGGAGAGGGCTTGGTATAAAGAATAGAATAGCTCAGGTGTTAAGTTGTATATGTTATTTTCTATGCACTTTGCCACTTCGGTTCATTCTGTTGGCTTAAATTTTTGATTGGGACGTATAAAGGGAGTGGTTTAGTTTGTCTGGGAAGCGAATTGGGAGATGCCTAGAGTGAAGTATGTGGAAGTTCTACCAGGTGGTTTGTTCTAATGCTGTTGTGGGGAGCTTGTTTAAGGAGTGTAGATGTTCAATGATGGTAATAGCTCTTTTATGTGGGACTGTAAGGTCGTCCAGGCAGGGTGATGGGCGTTCAAATTCCCCCTTAACAGAGCATGGGGAGTATCGAGAATGGGGCACAGTTGGAGGCGAAATACGCTGGGCAGTTTTTTGAAGAATGAAAGTGGTATATAAATGTTGATGTTATAACAGTGAGAGAGAGAGGGGGGACATGATGAGGAGCCGGTCTTTGTGGGCTCAAGATTGTGGTGCAGTGGTAATTTCATCCAATAGATTACAGCTCTATCTTGAATTGATTATTTACTTTAAAATTATCTCTTTTTTGTACAGCTTTAAATGGATTTTTAAATTTTCGATATAAAAGCTATTAATAATATCAATATGGTGAAGACAAACCTTTTTTGAAAATTACGCCAGCTCACTACAAAAAATATATATAAACACGTAAAGAAGCACAGATAAATAAACACACGTACCCTGAAATTACATTCTATGATAATTTTCACAGTTTCACTATACCAATAAGGGGCTATTCATAAATAATGTAACACTTTTTTTGGTATATTCTTGTCGATGGGTAACAATAACCAATTCAATTACTTCTATATTATGAAAATGATACGAATAACCTCCCATACAATATATTAAAGGAGAAGAGAAAAGGAATGCGCAAGTACAGTTAATGTAGTGTCAGAATGTGCGAAAAGATTAAGAAAATACACATGCTCTAACTGGGCAGTTTGCGGAAAGCTTTACCAATCGATGGCACTGTTTGTTTATATTTGTTTGTTTTCTCTAATAAGCGCGAACCCATAAGGTCATAGGCACACCCGACTATTATTTTGCTCCTTTGTATCGTGCCACAATCATCCTTTCTGACTTCTAAGTAAATGTCCGTTTCAGCGCTCCTGCGAGTTTCGAATTTTTGTTCTAGTGAAATGTTCCTGCAATCGCTTGGTAACGCAATTTATCTGAGGACTCGAATGACATTTCTGAATTGAGCTCTTCAGGTAGTTATTATTTTACAGGATAAATAATGTATGTGATTTAAGTTTTTATCAGTTTAATCGAGTTCAATTTTTCACTAAAAGCTAGAAAATTAATGTGAAATGAGGCTAATTATAACAATAAGAATTCTCTATTTTTGATGATTTTATCAGGAAACCGTCGGGTTTCTAAAGAGAAAAGACCGAAACATATCACTCTTTATTCGTGAGTGCAGGTTTTATGGTTCTGAAGCTAGTTCTGTGGCAATTTTGTGGACCAACTACTGATTTATAGAGAGCAAAACCGACATGCTAGATGTATAACGATGTTTTGACTAATTACCCCATGGGCTAAAATCTACGTTATTCGCCGGAACCATTGTTTGAAGTATAACAGCACTGTATGAAAAGATGCATTTCGGGGCGTACGACATACTAGCGTCCACGAAGTGTTTACACGTTGTGAAAGAAAGGAAGAAAAAAGGAAACGAAAGAAAAAATGAAGGAAACTAAAGAAAAAACGAAAGAAAGAAACAAAACGAAAGAATATTTTTCTCTCTATTATGTAGGTTTATATACTCGTATATTTCTTTGTGTGAGTGTATATGTATATATTCACAATAATTATATCTCAATCATTACAATCCCAAAACAATAAACGGATTTTTAATAGGATAAAAAATAATACTAAAAAACAAATTCAGTATAAAGGAATTAAGAAGAATAAAAATCTTGAAGGAAGAATTCAGGCATGTAAAATCCATCTCCAACAACCGTAGATAATTCGGAGGGGATAGAATCTCCTTTTCCTCCAGGGATGGAAGCTGGTCAGCAAATAGAATTCACAATTAGCTGCAGGTCAAATTATAGTCAAGAAGGGCTTGAAAAGTGTATAGAGAGTATAGCGGGAAAAATAGTAGCTGTTAAGAAGCGTATTCACTAGATCAGGCAGGACGCTTGCGATGTGTAGTTGTACATTGTCTGGCAGAAGCCCAAATCCTAAACGGTTTACAAACGCAACCATAGATGCTTTTGAATAACTTCACCTGTAACTTTACGTAGTTGTGCTGCGTATACTTCACTTTTTTTGTCTGTAGACAATCAGATTGGCAAAGAAAGATTCTTTCATAGAGACAAAGTTAAATACAGTCCTCAAAGGCATATTGAATTCATCTGATAACATTTTGTTCGGTAGTTAAAACCTGTACAACTGACAATGTTGTCATACTCACTTTGCAGATATGCCACTAAACGTTAAAGTGACTCCTGAGCTCCCTCAGAGGAGTGTTTGCTTGAATACTTCAAGGAGGACTCTTCCTACCATTTTAAAAGAGTTAGGAAGATCCAAGAGAGTGATTTTGCACCTTCTGAAGTTATATGTACAATGAAGAATAAACCTATAATTTCTCTACAAATGTCGATCCACCCCACATAACCACCGTCCAAAAAGAGAGAATTATTAGGCGTTTATCTATGAAGAATCCCTTTGAGACTGCAGCAGAAATGGCAGAGAGAATTCACTTTAGCGACGAAACTAAATTTAATTTAAATGGATAAGATGACAGACGCTGTATTAGACTCGCTGCTGGTGACAAACTTACCCCTAAATGTATTAAAAATTCAATCTTGCATGAATAATCCAGTGTTATGGTATGGGAGATGTTTTCATCTGAAAGATTTGGTCCGCTAGTGCGAATAATTGGAGTAGCAAATGCGAATGTGTACCTAAACTTCGTACAACATGTTATACCTTCACTCCGAGCATTTTGGAACCAGCCCGTAGTATTTATGAAGAATAACGCGCCATGCCAAACTGAAAAGCGAGTAAAATACTATTACGACAAGAAGATCTCGAAGTAATGAAGTGACCTGGTCAGAGCTCGGATCTGAACCCAATTAAAAACCTCTGATAGATCATTGGATATCAGGTTCGAGCCCACAGCCTTCAACTGTTACGGATTTAAGAACGAATTTTGATCACGAAAGAAACAAAATCACACCAGGAATTTGCAAGAAACTGGTGAGGTCCTTTGGTCTTCTCTGAGCCAAACTAAGAGAAAACAAAGGCTTCAACACCTGATAGAAATTGTTTTAAGTTTCGGAGTTGTCAAATCTTGCTTTGCTTTTAGTGTATTTGCTTGCTAAGCAATTCTGTGAATGACCGTTCTCTTATTTTGCCCGAATCAATATTTCATATTTTAGGTTTATTTAGTATAATATCTTGAATATATGATTGTATCGTATGAAATCTTCATACAAGATATTGAATGCATAACTTCATGTACTATGGAAATTTCATTTACCCACTCATCATATTTTTTTAATAAAGGAAAATCATTCTCTTATTTTCTTCGCTAGTATTGTATTATTTTATTGAGAAAACCAGGCAATTGCTTCGCCACGCCCCCATAAGGGGGAAACTTGCGCTTCGCTACTAAGATTAAAATTCAAAATCCGAAAAAAAGCAGCCATGGTTAAATTTTTATAAATTTCCTGAACTTTGACAATTGTAATAATTTTAAAAAGGAACTCTAAAAATAAATTTTCTGAACTTCACCATTTTTAATTTGGGGGTTTTTAAAAATTCACAAAATTTCGATACTTATATTTATTTATGAACTTCACTATTTTTCTTTTTGATATTATAAGAGAATTATTAGAAATAACTTTGATAAAAAAAACATAAGTCATAACCAAACTAAGATGAAATTATTATTTAAATACTCAAAAAATCCCCTTCTTAAATTATAGAGTTAGTGATGATGATGATATCTCTGAAATGGATGTAAACAATTTTGTGTACGGTAACCACAAAAGTTTGTGAGATTTTGGCTTCTTTTTCTTGGTTTATAAAACTAATGAAAGCGTCTGCTTCCCTGGTAGTTTAATACACTTTGGCCAAGATGGTGTTCGGATCCTTCATGATCCAATATTAACGGGTGCTATTTCTGCTAAACGTCCACCCTCCTAACAGGGAAGGAAACCCAAAACTAATATTATTTTTACTTTTGTATGTATCTGCATGTGTGGGGATGTGGGCGCATGTGTAGGGATGTAGTGTGTCTGGATATAAAATAGAAATTGCGAACATTTTGCTCTACATTGATTTTTTCGGCAATAATATCGTAACAATTTTGCCGATTCTAACGAAATTTGAAACCCTTATGTTGTTTTGCATTTTCTTTTGAAGTATATAAGTGCCAAAGTCCTCCCAAGGATAGCTCAGGTATTATTGAAGGTTTAATAGGTCTTCTGGTCCTAAGTCAAAATAATTGAGAGCACGCGACTTAGCTCTGTTGATCTTGTTTCCTCACACATATGATCTAAACAGTCGAAAAAAACTGCAATGTATGTAGTGGTTGTATGCGGATAGATTTGGTCTATTAGTTACAACCACTTGTTTGACTTGGATGAAGAGAGTCCTCTAAGCGTAGCCGATATATAGTGTGAAGGTAGCTCCTAACTGCTATACTAAGCCCATATGACCTAAATATTTGAATCCTACTTAAAATAATTTTTCCAAATCAAATTAACATCCTAAAATCTCATGAGAAAAATGTAAATATTCGTGAAACTCATTAAAATCTGTTTGACTATTATTGGTGTATTAAAAAATTAAAAGATTTTCCTTTTCGTGATATAAATTAATGGTTAAGAATCCTAAATCGAAATGGCTGGAAACGAAGCAAAGGACCTTTTATTGGCCAAACAAAAGCTACGTACTCATTTCTTTAGCTGGAAGAAGCCTCATACCACCGTCTCGCCATCCCATGCTATGCATAACTATATATACAGGGTGGTCCATAAATCCTAGGACACTATAGTTACAGGTACATAAAAAAAAAATCATTTGTTTTCCGTTAAAAACATATTTACACACAAAGTTGTACGCGAAGTGTCCTGGGACTTATGGACTATGTACACTAGCTTTCGTTTGTCCCTCTGCCGGTCCATTTTCTCATAAAATTCCTATATTTACATAATCAATCAGTCATTTAAATGTTTTTTCATTTTTCCACACCGTGACGCCCATTTCTCTATATGCCCTTCACTCTTCAATTATTTTCCCTCCTTACATGCCATTCCACCACATAATATTTTAAAGAAATCATTCATATCGTAAATACTTACATAAGAAGCAACATACACAAGTTTAAAATATACAAAGGTCATAAATCCTCTGTTTTAGTTCTTATCACCTGTCATAACACTTCTTTACCTAAACGAACATAAGCATCCTTCAGATCCATGTACCTTTACATACACTTTACATATCATATTCCTTGCGCTAGCAGTCAACTGTGTGAGTGAAAACATTTGATCATCTCACAACCTTTCTAAATCTCAATACCTCATCGCCTCTCATTCCATCTGTCATTCTTCTGGCGCCTTCGACTCATCAAAATAATGCCTTACGCATTTTTAAAACATTCAACAGATCTTATTCCGTGGCATTGAATGCATTCAACTTTCTCGCTTTAACTTTCATCTGCCATCAACGTTTCACAACGCCCATTTATCAGTCACTCTTACATGTCCAAGGGGTTTAGAATGCAGCCGCAAGAACCATTCCTGGATCTTTTCTCTTATGGCGCAATTTTGTCTCCTCAGCCAGAAGGCTGAATCGCTGGCTGACGAAGCTGAACTGCCTTTCTCATGCGCGGCAATCGAGGGATGGGATTATTCCTATGTTATAATTATTTGGTGGTTTGGGGGATCGAATAAGAAGAAATTAAAAGAAAATAATAGTAAAAGGAAGTAAACAAAATTATAGCTAATTCTTATTTAATGGATAAAACCTTACAATGTCTTTATAAATTTTGAGCAGCTAAAGTCTTTTGCTTTATTGCTTCGCCTCCATAAAATCTCGCACTTGTAGGAGTCGATTAGAGAAAAAGTGATTCCCCATTCGTTTTTTATTCCTCATCTTCGCCTTGGCCCAAAGGGACTCTATTTGGTTTGTGTGGGCACCTGTTTCTAGATCGTTAAACTTCTGCTAGTAGTTAACCGTCAAATTCTTATACCGTAGGTCTGGCAAGGATTCAATCCCATTTTATACACGCTACTTATCAGATATAATATTCGAGCCAGGTAATACACATTCTTTAATTATAGATAATAATGTTTCTGCCGATCTCTCAGGAACTACATATATGAAACACGCGCGTATTTCCATGCAAATCCCTTTGAAACCCACTGCACTGCGGAAATCGTCCAGATATTGTTCTTTCTCTAGCAAGTTCATACGTTGTCATTTTTTAAGGGTGAAAACAATGCTTATACCTCTAAAAAGACCCTAAGAATATCGTAGCACTGAAGATGTCACAAGATACTCACTCGAGTAACCGACCGTTCAGCCGTCTGGCTGAGGAGACGAAATTGCGCCATAATAAGAGAAAAGATCCTCTATTCCATAATATAATCGCTGCTTTTCTGTCATTTGGGTTAGTCACTTACCGTTACCTGTTTTCTTTGCACTTGAATTCCTTACACATCTGCTTTCTCCTCTTAATCTCTCATAAATTGACCTCTACATTTATCTTTGATGTTAATGAATCTCTACTTCTTTAAATGTTTGTTTTACTCTTCACATTTACAGCCACAATCACTGCCTGTTCCCATCCGATTATCTTCATCTTCCAAAACGCTTTCATTGTGGCCTTTTTAGTCCGACTATGCACTCGTTTTAGAGCTTTATTCTTCTCGCATGAATTCATTCTCACTGCAGCGATACTATCGGCCTTTATCCCTCCCTGCTTTCTCTCCTCCATTCCATATCTCACTTTATTAATCTAGTAATACAGCCCACATACGAACATACTGGCACTGTTGGCAAAGTCAAATATAGTCAAAAGTTCATTTATTTTCGTAATTTAATTAAAAAAGCCCACTTTATTCTATTCTATATTCATTAAACTTTAAGTTGTAATATTTCAAGGCTTTTATGTTTTTATTGTTGATGGCTGTGTTTTATAGTTCAGGAAAATCTGACATCCAGAATGAATTTCAAATTATTAGAATACAATAGGAGCTTTAGCTTAGCAGGCAGAGCTTCGGTCTGTGGTTTCTGGCCTATCTTGCTCTAACAACGAGGTTTTGGTCTAAAAGAATATTAAAAATTTCCATTAAATATTTCCTCGTAATTTAGTCTTGATATATGTTTTTCATATCCATACTTATTTTCTCGCCCTAAATTCAAGAAAAACTTTGAGGGAAATTCGTTTCATATACTGTAAAAACAACTTTTTACCACTTTTTTTTCATCTCTATTTTCACCACCAAATTTGAACTTATTTTATGAACTTTACGATGTAATTTTTTTTTTTCATTCTTAGATTCAGTGAGTAAAAAGTATAAGACGAGGAAATTGGTAACTCTTAGAAATTACTTCAAATATACGAGACGCCAAATTAACTCTTAGGAATAAATTTAATAAAATTTTCAAATTTCCAGAAAAACCCTACCGTATAATTTTTCAATCTATAAATAAACTCTTAGAAAGAACTTAAATAAAAACATTTGATATAAGATAATCCGTCTCTTGTTCCCTAATAATTTATTCTTGGTCTGATTTTTAGTCGCGTGCGACTCTATATCTCCCTCTTTTGGTCAGTCCCCGTTCGGCTTTTTATTGCTTCGGTAATAACATTGTAACTATTTGGTTGATTCTAACGAAATTTGAGACCCTTATGTTGTTTTACATTCTCTTTCGAATGATATAATTGCCAAGGTCCTCTAAGGGTTAAAGGTCAGCCCTGGAATTAGTTTGTTTTGGCACTAACATCATAACTATTATGTCGATTCTAACGAAATTTTAAACCCTTATGTTTTTTTACATTCTCTTTCGAATGATATAATTGACAAGGTCCTTTCAAGGTTAGACCAGGAATTATTGAAAGTTTTAAAGGTAATAAAGTTATAAATTAGAATAAGTGACAGCATGCCAATTTGGTCAACATACCTAGTTCAGATTCATCCTTATTTTCGGGGCATAAAAGCTTAAAAAACACAGGAATTATTTTGAAATTGGGGAAAAAAAGAATCCTCAGAGCTCATTTTTTTTCCACCTAAATTTTTATTCAATATTTTTATTTTGCTTTAAATTTTTTTTTAGATGGTAGCTTTTTCCTCCTGATAAAAATTAAAATGGAAAATCTATTTGAGGTATAAAGTTCAATAAAAATTTTGAATATCCCCCCACTCTCACCCCTAAAATAAAAACCCATATCTTAATTTTAATAAATGTTCTGAACTTGACCCACTGTCTTGTGGGTATCCTCCTTCGGTGGAGAAAGGCCTCAACGGCAGATCAGGCGGAAGAGGCTGTAAAACGCAACGGCTGTCAAGGCGAAGAGGCTGTAAAACGCAACGGCTGTCAAGGCGAAGAGGTTGTAAAACGCAACGGCTGTCAAGGCGAAGAGGCTGTAAAACGCAACGGCTGTCAAGGCGAAGAGGTTGTAAAACCCAACGGCTGTGAAGGCGGAAGAGGTTGTAAAACCCAACGGCTGTGAAGGTGGAAGAAAGCTGCAGCAGAGTCAGAAGTACCAAATGTCCAAGCTTTCCTGGCCACGAGGCCCATTTCTGATCCTATCAAGGAATGTGGGCTAGGTGGGGCACGGCACCAAGGACACACTAAACATCCCACCGCACAGAAGTTCGACTTTAACCCACGCCTTCATCACCACTTTCCTCATGATCATTACCATCACCATTAAATGATGGACGTCGGACTACAATCTTCAGGAACGAATTGGTGCCAACGACGACAAACTAACGAAAAAAATATTATTATTTAACCACTCCCCAAAATCCCGTGATTAGAATTTAGTGTTTGGTATTTCAAGAGATCAATCAGAAAAGGAGGTCCAATAGAGAAATGTCCAACATCAGGAAAGTAGGTACTTATACACTTAATACTTAATTGGGGGTCCTATACCACGAATCACTGCATGAGTGGTAAGGATTTGATGAACTTGTGACACAGCTGAGGTATTATTGAGGGGTAGGTTGCTTTCATAGTAGCTATCTCATCTTTCTCTTCACAATATTCCATATATTATGAAATTTAGGTCGGAAGATTTGGCTTACAAAGAAGTAGAGTAATGTAAAATGATGCTCAGCTGAAATTTTAGTGGTAGTTTTGGCCCCGTGGACAGGTGCTAACTCATTCTGGCCACTAACAGAAAAGAAGAACAAGGAAAGAAGATAAGCATTCAATGTATCCCAAAGATGATATGAGGTAGCAGAATTCCCCCTCATATTATATGTTGGGAAAGAGTATCTCCTTCCAAGAGTGGGAAACAGCAAGACTGTCAAAGCCCTACGAGAAGGAGCATACAAATGGGTCTTCCAGGGAAGAACAGAGTGGATAATTAGGTTTGATTGATGAATTACTCTTCAGTGACAGAATGAGGAACTTCCCTGGCAACTTCATTACCTTACACCGTAAACTATTTAAGTAATTTGTGGAAATATATATGATTGGTGATGCTTATCAAACACTAGGAGGTCCACTAGAGAAGTAATAAAGGTCAACTGGGGTGATCCATATTAGCTAATGGCTCACCATTTCACAACCAAAGAACGTGTAATTAAAAGACCAAGTTAAAGCTGTTGTTTTACAGAAAGCATGACAGCATCCAAAGATCATGACCCAACTTTCAAAGAGATAAATAAAAACGAAGATTAAACCAAAACCAAACACGACCAGAATTCTTAGCTGTGGAGAAATTACCACAATGAAGTCAATTTAACCGAACAAGACTCTCGATCATGCCCGAGATAATGAACATCGGATAAAGACAGCAAAAAGTAACAAAGTGATAGGAAGTGTACACTAAATGTGCACCAAGGGGAAAACACGAGTAAATTCCTCTAAACAAATACAATACAGACAGACAAATACCCTTCATACAAATGAATAAACAGGAACAAAGATAATCAGGTTAAAGCTCAAACACGCATCAACATAACGGCCTGAATGCTACAAAATACACATGAATGTAACAGTGATTTAATGAGTACAGAGATTATACGAACCTATAGTGATGTTGAAAATGATTGCAATGAAACAACAAATAAAAGAAAGAGCTTGATAGAGATTTGCGTCTCTCAAACCACCCATGGAGTGGTTGAACTTTGCGGCTAGATTGATGAAAGAGAAGAATGACAGATAGTTAAAGTAGCGACTCCTGGTTTACATTCCATGTTAATCGATAGTTCTTAAGTAATTTAAATCTTTCATCCCTTGTTATCTATCTCCATGTACTCAGGAATAAAATAAACTTCTCTCCTACTTATTTTTCTCTTTTCACCAATTTAACTTCTTTTCCTCTCCTCCTCCAACGGTCTGGGACAAACAAGGTGCGACCTAAGGGATTAGGGTGTCGGGGAACCAAGAAATCTTTTCCTCTACTATTCCTCAAGAGTCAAGAGTGGGGTAGACCTGCAGCAACATCAGTTCCCTGAAGAAACTAAATAATCTCGAAACGTCGAATTAACATTTCTAAGAATTTGGGACTTCTATTTATTCATCTCTCATCTAACATGTCACCGAGGGTAGCACACACACACACAATATATATATATATATATATATATATATATATATATATATATATATATATATATATAGTACAAGAAAGATAAATTGTCCGCGAATGAGCAATGAGACAAGAAACAGGAGTTTTTAGAGGTAAGATTCTAATCTTCTTCTAATGTACCTTTCTCTTACCTCTAAAAAACTCCTGTTTCTTGTCTCATTGCTCATTTGCATCCGATTTATCTTTCTTGTACTATATTGTTATATAGTCTGCAATGCAAGGTTTCTGCACCTACATTTCTGTCTTCAATTTGTTTTGAAAGGCAGAAAATGAATATGGCGAAAGCCCTGTGGTGGTTGTTATCACCCGCACAACTTGCATTTGCTCCTTCTTATATATATATATATATATATATATATATATATATATATATATATATATATATATATATATATATATCTGCTCTACAGGTATATTAATAGCAAGCCTAAAGAAAACAAAGTTGAGGAGTTAGTAAAACATGAATTCAACAGCGAAAAATGACAGGCATTATTTATCAAAAACCTTGAGACGGATGAGATCGCAGTTATTACGATGAAGCAGAAATAGATATTAAGACTAGGATCAATGAGCATAAGGATGACAGTAGAACGAATAGAACATCAAACGCAATGGTATTACATGTCGATGAATATTGTCAATTGCCTTAGTCAGTTGGCATCAAAGTAATTCTCAAAGGTTTAGGGACAAGAGAGATAGAATGATTGAAGCAGCATACATTATTTATAACAGGTCATCCAATTACAGGGATGAATTCTTCAGTCTGGCCACTGGTGAAGCTTGGGTCATATCAAATGATGCGGAAAGGGCGGACGGAGTCCGATCATATTTACTGACCAATTCTAAAAATCTTTCGGAGGACGGGCAGCCATGACCCAGGATGACATATACGGACCAAGAGAATAATTTCTTTTCCTCTCTAGTTTTGTTCTGAAGAAGCTGTAAGACGAAACGTTAATAAAGAGCTCCATTGTTTTTTCATATTTATACTTCTTTAACTCATCCTCACCTATGCGTATTGAAGTCAAACAATAATATATATATATATATATATATATATATATATATATATATATATATATATTTTTATATATATATATAAAAGTTTGTTTTTGTGGAAGATTTTTGTCTTCCACGTCGCCGAGTGGTCTAAGGGATGGTTTGATTGAGATCAAAGCGGTTGCTCGCTGCCTCAGTGTGAACGATTCGAATCCCACCCCTGTACGGAATTTCTGCGAATTAGGAAATAACATTTCCAAAGAAAAATTATCCCGTTTTTTTGTTTCTTGCGGTTTGCTGGATTCATTTCATCATTCTTTCGCGCTCATGAAAGATTTATTTATATATATATATATATATATATATATATATATATATATATATATATATATATATATATATATATATATATATATATATATATATATATATATATATATATATATATATATATAATATTGAGGATAAATCTCAGAGCCACGAGAAACGGATGTAGCATCTTTTCACTACGTTTCGAAAACTACAAGTTTTCATCTTCAGGCTAAGCTGCCCATACTTGGTATAGATATATCCAAGTAAAACTTGTAGTTTTCGAAACGTAGTGAAAAGATGCTACATCTGTTTTTCGTGGCTCTGGGATTTATCCTCAATTTCTAAATGCAGGCTTCACGGCTGAGCTCCATATGGAAATATATATATATATATATATATATATATATATATATATATATATATATATATATATATATATATATATATATATGTATATATATATATATCTATATATATATATATATATATATATATATATATATATATATATATATATATATATGTGTGTGTGTGTGTTTGTGTGTATGTGTGTGTGTGTGTATGTGGAAAAACTATTCACTGCATACCATTATCTCAGTGACTAAGCTGATACAAGTTTATTGATTTCCATCCAAACTCAATCGAAAGAAATTTGGTGGAATGCGCCTTCATCTATGTTTAAATTAGATAACCCTTTGAAGCATTGAATGTCAGTAACATATATTTATTTTATCAAAATAATTTTTGCTGTGTTGTAGCCATTTGTAATTTACTTATAATGCTTGTTTTGACTAGTGTGTAATTTTTCTTCGGGATCTTCCAAGCAAAATATATCTACCTTTATATTTTTACCAATTTTCCTATTGATATGAGTATGTTGCCTTTATTCGGGAGCTCAAAGTTCTAACCTCACAAACATATAGACCACTTAAATGCATCATGTTTCCTTTTTTTAATAATCTTAAGTTTCTCTCGGGAACACTTCAATAGTTTCTTACAAAATATTACACATTTTGCGACAAAACATACTTTACTCTCATGATGTTTGAACAGACTAAGTACCTCATTATGTATCACAGCAACACCTGTGTCTCGCTAAACCTTGTTTCCTTCTTTGTTATGAGACACAATTTCTCATCTCGGATTTTTTATGGCCTCATATTAGCCGTAGGTCGTATATAAACACAGTATCTTTTATGTAATCCAACAACATATATTCAAACTTTGCGCCAGATGAATTTTTTGTATCAATATGAGGTCATCAAGTTGGGTGAAAACTAATAATAAAGAATTTAACTTCTTTTTTGTACTTGACTCATTAGCTAATATGGTGTATATTTTAAAGAAGTAGGTATAGATTAATTTAGTAAAATGGAAAATAACAGTTATGAGGCTGTATTTAGGATTTACATTAAAAGTATCACATTAAGATCAATTTTACATTGAAAAGACGTTGCCATTACACAAGCTGAGTCGAATTGCGCTCAAGATGCCCTCAAATGGGAGAATGGAGTTACAATTAAATACGGCGTTCCGTGTACAGGATGGTCCATAGTTCTCAGGGCACTATAGTTACAGTTACATAAAAAAATTACATGTTTACCGTTAATAACATATTTACACAAAAGTTGTACGTGGGAGTGTCTCGGGACTTATGGGCTACCCTTGTATAGTAATAACCCTTTCTTATATGTCTTCTGGATCTGGATTGATGAGAGAGTTCTGCGTCTAACGGGTTCTTCATGTCCTAAGTTTTTCATAAAATCCGGCTTGAATCAGACTTTTAGATACTCGTCGCAGTGTTTTCGAATGTGGTTTATACATTTTAAATCATGTGAGTCGTGGCACATTCGGTTTGTGTAAATATGTATCTGAATTAGTATGATTATATATATATATATATATATATATATATATATATATATATATATATATACATAAACACATTCTCGTACACGGTCTTTCTCAGGCTCAAATACTCTGACTGACCATTGAATTTGCCTTTGGTCACATATCTTTCTTTTAAATGACAACAACCTCGGTTCACGCAGAACTCTCATTTAACCATTTCGTTCTATTTTTTTATTAACGCCAATCTTCTAGAGTGAAATCCTATAAACATTTGCCAAACTTTTTCCCGAATTTATTATCAATCCTTTTATCACTATTATCTATCCTTCCATAAATCACTTTGATATTGAATCTCTTCTATCTCTCTCTCTTTTTTTTCTCTCTATCTATCTATCTATTTTTCGAACACACATCAACAAATATTGACCTCAAACTAAGTTTCTCCCGAGAAACCCCGTTGGTTACGCCAACTTTCTCTACACAAATAAAAAAAACAATCGGAAATTATACCACATAAACACACAGTCGATCAAATCACCGCCAGAAGCACAGGTCTCTTTCATTCAACTTAACATTGTGCTCCATCCGACAAGGAATGACTTGTAAGTCACCTCAAGCAGTCCTCAGTCGATAAGATTCATTTACAAGTCTTTCTATTCGCATTCACATTTACTCTTCCTGCCGAGAAAAGGGTTTCATCTCACCGATTCAAAGCAATTCATTTTATTAAACGTCAAGTTTAAAATAAAATTATTTTTTTAAACTTGTTTATAATTCCAAATACAAACTTATTTGGTGAACACCCTGATAAGCGAACTCGAATCCCGAACTTGAATCCATAAGCATAGGAGAAGTATTTGTTCTAATAGAGAACTGGTGACCCCAGACACAATTAAAAAAACCTCTTCTCTTTCTACCAGCAAGCAACTTCTTCTCTCGATATATATATATATATATATATATATATATATATATATATATATATATATATATATATATATATCCTCCATAACCCTATATTATTAGAACGTGATGTTTTAATATTATAATTTAAAAACAAAGTGGAGAAGTAAACTGGTATGAATTTGCAATGATTTCTGTACCCCCTTTCTCCTCCCTCCTTCTTCCCCTCCTTCTCCCCTCCCCCTTCTTTCCATCTCCCTCTCCTTCTTCCATTTCCTCCCTCTCTCACCCTTTCTCCTTTCTCCTCCGACTTTCTCCCCTTCTCCCCTCTCCCCCCTTCCCATGGTCCTGCCCTCTCTCCTTCCCCCCTCTCCCTCTTCTACCCTCTCTCACCCTCTCCCTCCCACTCTCTATTCATCGCTCTTGCTACTCCCACTCTCTCTCCCCCCTTGTCTCTACCCATCTATCTATTGATTCGAATTTGTCATAACAAAGCCTAGAACTGAACCAAATCAAAACTATGCTGACGAAATTAACAACGAGCGTCTACCATAGAAACCTAACATATCCGGACGTCTCAAGATGTACTGTAATACTTTCGGGGCCTGGATAGCATCAGATTGTTATTTTTTCCTTACCATTGGAATGAGAATGGAATATTTATTGTAAATTCAATATTATAGAAGTCATACTTGAGTAAAATAATACGAAGCCTCCACCAGTGATGTGTATTTAGACATATGTTTTAACCTATAT
Source organism: Ceratothoa steindachneri (assembly GCA_963969495.1). Lineage (NCBI taxonomy): Eukaryota > Metazoa > Arthropoda > Malacostraca > Isopoda > Cymothoidae > Ceratothoa > Ceratothoa steindachneri. The sequence goes on along the minus strand of OZ018334.1, from coordinate 86,818,387 downwards.
GTACTTCAATGTCATATTCTCTTCCTCTAAATTCACTACAACTTGTACTGAATATTCTCCAGATGATAAAGAAGCTCACATTAATTGCAAGAGGCCAGGAATTCAAATTAGCAGCACATAAATGAAACTATGTTTTCAAGCCCTATTGTCTTCATTAGATACGACTCATTGAGGGAAGAAATACAAGATAGAAGTCAATAAGTTCTATAGTGAGGAAGAGGGGTGGCGACAGACGTCAGTATATAAAGTGTTTGCTACTTTTGATATTAAATAAAGTTAATAAACAAAGGGTCGAGAGAAAACAGAGCAGAACGTAATTATAGAGGGACATATGCAGAAATAAAAGAATTTTCTCGCTAGTGGGATGGACATTGTTTTAATCTCACACTAAGCAAAACTTTATCGTTTATTCTCTTCAATATAACTAAGCTTAGAAATGAAATATAATGACACGCTCTCTTTTTAGTTACGTGCGAGTCTAGTCGTGGAGGACTCTACATCTCACTATGACGGTCGGGTCGGGCCCGTTTTGTTATTTTTTGTTTTTATAATAACATTGTAACTATTCAGCCGATTCTAACGAAATTTGAAACCCTTATGTTTTTTTATGTTTTCTTCTAATGATATAATTGTAAAGTCCCTTCAAGGTTAGCACATGAATTATTTTGTTTTGTCAATAACATCCTAACTATTCGGCCGATTCTAATGAAATTTGAAACTCTTAGGTTGTTTTAAATCCTCCTTCGAATAATATAACCTCCAAGGTCATCTTAAGGTTAGACTTTGAATTAATTAAAGTTTTGAATGTCTTTATTTCAGAAATGAGAAGAATTTAGAGCACGTGAATTTTGGTCAGCAGACCTTGTTTTGATAATAATGAGAGTGTCTCTCATTTGGACAAACAATTACACTCTTTTTTGAGATAAACTTATTCTTACAAATTCTCAAAAGTTTCAAAGTTTCTATTTGGCTCGGATGCCACTTTAGTTATTGAGTTTGACCCTGATGCCATTTGTGTTGTTTACTTTGGGACGTATGCCATTTCAGATGTTTAGTTTGGTTCCTATTGCACTTCGGATGTTCAATCCAGTTCATCAATCTAGTCGTTCATTTGGGTTTTGATGTCATTTTCTTCGTCCACTTGGTTCCATCGCTGCTTTGCTCGTGAATTGGCCTTGCATGTCATTTTGGTCGTTCATATGACATCAATATCCAACTAATTAACTGGAATGGCACCCGCATATTACTAAACGGACAAACTAGCAACGGAATCTGACTAAACCAACAAATTGAGAGGACAAAAATGAAAGAACAAAACTGTATTGGAACATAGGTCCTTGATGTCATTTATTTTGTATTTTTTGTTGCTTTTTACCTTTCAGTGTTTACAAAATTATTACGCTCTCTGTCTCCCTCTCTCTCATACAGGGTGACTTGCTCTCAATGAAAAAGAGGAAGAATGTTCTGAAACGTTTTCGCGCTCTCCTGTTATTTTGTTCTCTGATTTGTCCGGTTTTTGTATCTGTTAGACATCCACACTTCCCCATAATATACAATTTTCTTCAGGAGTTTCTTCCACTAGAAGTTTTATGGGAGTACCCTCTTTTTTATTTGCTAAAAAAAATAAATAATTAATAGGTCCCTTCACCTCATTCACTCCTTTGCTCCTCTCTCTCCTACATACGTACTGAAGATTTATTTTTACCGCTTTAACGTTGGTTAGTGTTCTATGACGAAGAGCAGAAGAGAATAAGGAAAATAATCACGAACATAAAGTATAAAAACTGGAAGAAGACAATGAAGAAGAAGAGGACGAAGAAAAATAAAGAGAAGAAAATTGTTTATTAATATTAGTAGTGAAGTTCTATAGAAAAAGACAAGGGGAGGGGAGGGTAAAAGGGAGAAATAAAGTAGGATGGGCAAAGATGCTTGGCAGAGAGCGTAGACGAAGACAAGGATTTACTGCAGTCATTCCATAACCTCTAAGGAGATGCTGGAACACTGAAAGACATTCCTTTTAAAAATATAAACAACATGACGATAAATAAAGACGTATTTATTTTAATATTATTTTAAATTATAATTGAATTAACATAACAAATTAAAATGTACTTAAACCCCCTAAAAAATCATATTAAAAACGATATTATAATTATGAAATTTTTTGTTTGATATTAATTATTTCCACCCTATATCTTCTTCAAGGTTTCTTAGTCAAAGACTATTTTTAATTAAAAAGTATCTTCAAAGTTAAGGGAAGATGTTGAATTTGAAAAAATACAAAAATAATTCTCACAATTTTTTTTTTATTTTAGTCCAAAAAACAGAACAAGACTAATAAAAAAACACGAGATCAAGACCAAGTACTGCCTGCTTTGTGTAAATGGGAAGAAGTAAAAATACAAGTCATTAAATTCCCTAGAAAGCAAACACACAGGATCACGTACTCACACTTCCAGTTAATAGATGTCTGCAAACACACTAAAATTCTTGCCGAAATAAAGAAATCGCCTTTCCTACACACATATACGTCTCTTCAAATCTTTATAATTTGCACTTTATTTTGTCTTCCTCTGCTTTGAATGTAAAATTAAAAAATTTGTTAAATTTATTTATGTTTAAAATAATATTTTCGTGCTTTTTCCATAAACTTAGTCCTATTCACCTCATCGCCGCCAATTCATCGCGGTCAACTCATGGCCGCCTATCCATTTCACTCAACTCTTTGCTGCCTATTCATCGTCATCAACTCATCGCTGAAAAGTGATAGCCGCCGATCCATCGCCGATTGACCTTCAATTTTTCATGGGTCACAAGAAGCGATACCCTACGTTCAGGTTGAACGAAATATCTTCAACTACCTGACCCATTGCCGCCTTTGATCTTCAACAGGTAGCTAAATCTCTGCTCTGATGATCTTCATGAGTAAATCCTCGACTCTTTAATTTTTGCCCGTTCGTCATCTGCAATTCTCAAGACCTTCTTCCTCATTTTCGCCTGACGACATTTCCAAGCAAATACTTGATTTCGTATTCTATTTCCATCTTAAAATTCAGCTGAGGTTTTGTTAATTGTTGTCTCTCATTTCGGTTTACTTTCCTTATCAATTTTTATCATGTATCTCCTTTCTCCACTCTCATTTTCTCGGGAGGAAGAAAATCACTCCATCTTTTGCAGAACTTGTGGTTAATTATTATTCGAAGAATATTTACCTATGAATTTACTCTCATACTCGCAAAGGTTAGGTTTTGTTTGTTGCAATCTTAATCGTTGGTCTGAATAAATTGCTTATTATGGTTTTCCCTCTCACTTGATTTATAACCAACTCAATTTTACTAAACCACAAAAAATGAATTAGATTCTCCTTTGCCAAACGAAGACCAATTCCACAATGTGGCGTTGAAATCCTTATCAATTATTGTATCTTTGTTTTTCCAAAGATATTTATCCATTTGTGTTCATTTTAATTCTCTACTTTTCTCCATTTTATCATTGTATTTTTTGTTATTCTTCTTCACTTACCAATAAGATTCTCATTGTTTACCATAACACAAATGACCGAGTAATTTGGCACATTATGGTCAACCTACGTTGCAAAATATTAGCTCTAAAGTGCGAAGAATAGTTGAGCTTGCAAAGCGAAATTACGCCGATGGCTCTGAGTCTCCCAGTTCTTGTACAAGAAAACCCAATAAGCTTTTTGCCAACGTCAACAAGTAGTAAAACAAAATTGTTGTCCACGGGGCCTCTTGCTAATTGGATTTTCAGATACTGATCTACTCATACGTCAAAAAGTTAAAGAGAGTTTTATATAATATTTTCTACGTTCGATCTTCTCTTCTTAAACTTATATACAATCACTACATGACTCAATATATACATGTGCACAACTTCAAGTTAGAATTTTCTTATCAATTAAATTGGCATTAATTTAATTTATGAAAATTTATATGGTAACGTTGTGTTGGAGGAAATTAGGTTGAGGTATCAGAACACTGCCATAAAAAGGTATTTAATACATTTTAAAACATGCCATTCTTTTTAAATTGATTTTTTACATAAGATAATTTCGACTTCTTTCGTTTACTCTCTTGATTCTCTGAATGAATTTTATACCAGGCCGATCATCATACTGACTTCTCTTTGAAACTTAAAACTTAACCTTTCGTTTGACTTATTTGTATTCTAATTTTTTAGAACTTTAAGTTCTGGACAATTTTACTTTACTAAATCCTATAAAAAAATATCAGTTTTATTTTGGTCTAAGAAAGACTAATTCCTCGTTACTCTCGTTATAAGCCTTAATATTGCATTCTTTTTTCCGTAAGTTAATTCCGCATTTTTGTTCCCTTCACCTATCATTTTCTCACCTTCCTCTCCTTATCCACTCTCATCCTCTCTATAATTGATGATAGTGTCTTCATTGTTTACCTGAGATATAACCTGAGATATAACAAGCGTCATCATTCTATAAGGATGCATTCAGCTTAACGTTGACCTTCTTATAAGATCACAAAATAGCCCATATTAAAATTCTTTCGTTTGTTTTATTAATATAAAGTGTGAGCCTGTGCAACTAGAATACATTCTCCCAAAGGTACCAAATTTTTATCATCATCATCATCAGCAGCATCAGCAGCATCATCAATAACTCTAAACTTTAAGAAGGGGAATTTTTGGAGAATTTGAATAATAATTTCATCTTAGTTTGGTTATGACTTATGTTTTTATTATCAAAGTTATTTCTAATAATAATCATCATCACTAACTCGATAATTAGAGAAGGGGATTTTTTTGAGTATTTGAATAATAATTTCATCTTAGTTTGGTTATGACTTATGTTTTTTATCAAAGTTATTTCTAGTAATTATCATCATCGTCATCAGTAACTAGATAATTTAAGAAGGGGATTTTTTTTTTAGCATTCGAATAATAATTTCATTTTATTTTGGTTATGACTTATTTTTTTTAGCAAAGTTATTTCTAATAATCATCATCATCACTAACTCGATAATTTAAGAAGGGGATTTTTTTTCAGTATTTGAATAATAATTTCATCTTAGTTTGGTTATGACTTATGTTTTTTTTATCCAAGTTATTTCTAGTAATTATCATCATCGTCATCAGTAACTAGATAATTTAAGAAGGGGATTTTTTTTTAGTATTTGAATAATAATTTCATCTTAGTTTGGTTATGACTTATGTTTTTTAGCAAAGTTATTTCTAATAATCATCATCATCAGTAACTCGATAATTTAAGAAGGGGATTTTCTTGAGTATATGAATAATAATTTCATCTTAGTTTGGTTATGACTTATGTTTTATTATCAAAGTTATTTCTAATAATTCTTTGATAATATCAAAAAATCAAATGGTGAAGTTCAGAAATCAATATAAGTATCGATATTTTGTGAATTTTTTAAAACCCAAAGAATTACAAATGGTGAAGTTCACAAAATGTACTTTTATATGTCTTCTTCTATTACTATATTTCAGCAAAGTGATATTTTGAAAGGGGGAAAATTGAGTTCCTTTTTAAAGTTATTATAATTGGCGAAGTTCAGAAAATTTATAAAAATTTAACCATGGCTGCTTTTTTTTAGATTTTAAATTTTAATCTTAGTAGCGAAGCGCGAGCGAGTGGCGAATCCATTGCCTGGTGTTTCTAATTCTCTAATTGAATTTTTTTCGAAAGCAAGAAAGTAATTTGGTAACCAAATGAATTTCTGTGCCTAAGAAAGTATCTTAAAATCCCACCAATGAATTCACTCCAGATTACAGTGCATGGATGATTAGGTAAAAGTAACACGTCTGAAGAATACCTAAATATAATTATGTTGTGGCAAAATATGTACGATTGCCACAATTATTAATTTCACACTTTACTCTGAATTTCGTTCAGTGAATGACAATTCAATATAATATTATTTGATGAGAGAAGAGCGTTCGGGATAGGTTTAGTTATATTAGATAGGAAATTTATTAAGAAAATAAACTAAATTTAGTGAAATTTTTGACGTTAATGCTCTATTTTAAGCATTACTGTCAAAACATTTTGAAATGGTTTTTAGTCGAGTGTAGACGCCTCTAAAAGTTACTGGGTCGATACGTAATTCCGCCGGGCGAATGGTAAACAGTTTAATCTTCAATGAGTTTTTTTTTACATAATCGTAACTATTCGATCGATTCTAACAAAATTAAAATCTCTTTATGTTGTTTTACATTCTCTTTTGAATGATATAATTACAAAGGTCTTCCCAAGGTTAGTCTTAGAATTATTAAAAGAAAACTAACTATGGTTCGAATTGACACACCTTTTGAAATTTTAAAGGTCAGAATAATTGAGAGCACGTGACTTAGGTGTGTTGACCTTGTTTTATCAAACAAGGGAGCTAAATTTGCTCATTTTTTCCCCTTTTCCAGCTTAATTAACTTTATGTATTTATTTAATTTTATTCTTTGATATCACAAAAATAGTTTCATTAACATTTGGCTATTTTTTATATTATTATCCTTATAATTATTTTTCAACCTAACGTTTATTAAGAATATTATTACCAGGATTATAGCACACCCGAGCTTAGCGGCATCATAGCACACCCGAGCTTAGCGGCATCATAGCACACCCAAGCTTAGCGGCATCATAGCAGACCCAAGCTTAGCGGCATCATAGCACACCCAAGCTTAGCGGCATCATAGCACACCCTAGCTTAGCAGTATCATAGCACAACAAAGCTTAGCGGCATCACAACACACCCAAGCTTAGCGTCATCATAGCACACCCAAGCTTAGAGTTCCGAATTGCACCCAAGGAATTCTTTTATCAGGTCAAAAACTTAGGATTCACACTTCCATCTATGGTTATAAAAAATACATTTCTGGTCTAGGACTGTTAATACACACCCCTCTACCTATGCCTTTATGAGTCATTCCAGTATAATCTAATAGAACTCCAAGCCAGCTACTCTCCGGCGTATATGGCTGGGTGAGAACCATGGGTGGGAAGTACTAGGAAGGCTTTCTTGCGGAGCAGACAAGAGGAGGGACTCAACTGAAAGTTACAATCGGGAAAAGAACCATTGGAAGATATAAATTGATGGTATTTTTCACGCCTTAATTTAAATGAACTTGGTTATCGTCAAATTAACGAATCGATCTTGGGAACTATGTAGATCCAAGCGCGACACAATACCTAACGGTAATACTCTTTTAGCTCCTCTAAGGGGACAAGTACTTGAAGGCGCAGTTGATTTTTTCATAATTATAGTTGCTAATGTCGAAAATGCATTCAGTTGGAGTGTGGATTTTGTAAGTTCACAGCAGAGGAACGAATAATGGAGATCTTCCCGCTGCTAATTACCGGATAGTGATGGAAGTGGGAAACAATGACAAGAAAATGCAACAGTCATAGGAAAAACGTATTTGCACGCACCCATTTCATGGTCTAATCATTGGCATCACTTTAAGGAGTGTATATTTTTTAAATAAATTAACTTTTATTAATTTCTACTACCTCATAAGGCAGAATATTCCAACTTTATTGATGATTTTACATAAATAAGAAAGTATTGGGCTGAGTAATTCACTGAAGATTTGTTGATTGCAATCAAGAAGAATGTGGTAATCAATAAAACCTTTAGCTAGTCACTAGAGATGGTATTCCAAATTTGAGTCGGAACTAAAATAAGTTATGCATGCACAAATTGAAATGGATGACAAATAATGGTATGTTTAATGACTGATTGAGTGATTGAATGAATTTTGATATTAGAGATACTAAAGAAAAGAGAATTCCCAGGGTCACGAAATGAACACTTCCGCGAGGTGGGGAACTAAGAGAGAATTCCTGATATTCAACCACCCAGCTTTCTGGTTTGAAGATAATATGATGATATGTGTACTTTTCGGTTTGATAAGATTTATGAAAGTTTAAAAATGTTAAAAAATAGGTGCATATTCGCTAGAAAAACAATGTTTTAGATTAGCTTTAAGCGAAACTTAATTTGTCCACCTGAATGCTCTGTGCCGTTGTACTTTGGATTTATGAAAGTGTAAACAGTTTCGGATTGATTCTCGTAAATTGTTTCTCTTATTCATCCAAAAATATCTGTTTGTGATGCTATTTCCCGAGAAATCGAGTTATTTTACTGAGTAGATCTACTTTGCATTGTTGATTTGAAGACTTTACAATTTCAACTTTCCAAAGTGTTGCTATAAATGTTAAGCTTCGTCTTCAATTGCGATAAATAGACCATTAACATCTGCGGAAACAAAGTATAGGTCACCCAGAATGTATTTTACGTACCTTTAAATTGGTTGAAAAATACTGGACATACCTTGAGGAATATCAAGGTATTAATAGTATAAGTGGCGTAATCATTGGAAGGTTTACAATAGAAGATGGTTGATTTGGTATGTGGAAATGCATCACGCAGGTATATAGTTAAAAAATAAAGGTACAACCATAAATATTAAATGTAAAATCTGTGAGATGATGAACTGGGTGTTCATTTTGAACTGTGACTGAGTTCAAATCCGTATAGTCGCATGTAACATGAATATGCGTTGTCGTCTTTTTACCAAGGTAAACGCGGAAGGCATAAGAAGACTTACTGTGACGTATCTTTTTGTTTCACCACAAAAGTTTCAATGCTATCCTTAACTATGCTCAATAATCTTTAGCTAAACAGCGAGGTCATTCCGTTACCAGGAGGCTTCAGTTGTATTGCGGTCAAAATATCAGGTGGATACCATAGGTACCTGCAATTTTCCACTATACAGAGTGGGCGGTATGTAGAGCTCACAATACTTATTTGTAAGCATTGCAAAAACTGCATACGAGGAATAAGACGTTCAGTAATGGCTCGTAAAAATATATTAATGGTGCTGTTTACCAAACGCAACTTTTTAAATTACTAAGTCAACGCGACTTTTTTAATTATTAACTCAGGTCTTATGAATGCACAATGGATGTCACACATGAAAGAATTTCATGTAAAATCTTATCGATAATTTAAGTGTTCGTTTTCCGAACATTTCTATTGCGATCAAGTTACTATATGTAGGAAGAAAAATACCAGACAAAGATTTCTTAAAAATCTTGGCTCGCAGACTCCTTAAAGGCTTTATTTAACTTCTGTAACAAGTCCATAGGAAGTCAATGTGAGAGCTCAGTTGAACGAGCTAAAATTCCATCTTTTAAGCTATAGATGGAGGATATCACTCAAAAAATTGGCAAGAAGCGTATGGTTAGTTAATGTGGTGTAATCTTGAAGGAGGCATGGAATTCTCAAGTAAAGTCTAGTTCATAAGGAGTAGACAGAGGGACGTGTCAGTGCATAAGATCCACTACGCACAGACGTCTTCAAGAAAGAGGTTACTCTGCCCGCATTTCTAATACAAAGACACCCTTGATAACGATGCAACGTCAAAATAGTCTTAACTAAGTTAAAGAAAAAATAAATGGTCATTTTTTCAATAGTTCAAACCCTCTTTTCAGATAATAGTAGAGTTGTGAGGTCTTTGTAAGTCAAGGGGGTATAGTTTGTGGAGGAGAGTCGAGAGGCACGGAGTCTAAAGTGGTTTAAGTCCAATGTAAAGATTAAGCAGTCTCTGATGATTTTGGGTGTCATTTCATCTGCTCGTGTTGGTGCACTGTTTTTTATCAAGTCCAAAAAAACTTTGTCATGTACCAAGAAATTATGGAGAACTCCAAGCTTCCATCAGTCCAAAGGTTTTATGGAGTTTTCGTTCTCCTTCTCTTTTCTAACAGGGGTTACCTGTCACATTGCCAAAAACTAATATTAAATGGTTTGATTTTATATCTAAATTACAGAAAACCAACCAAATAGTCATTTTGGCTACGGAACAGTATTGGCCAAAAAATCAGATTTCCTTAATGATCTTGATACATATAAAAAACTTACATCTCACCGAATAAAAAAATAAAACCAAATTTTTCAATGATTTTTACGGAAAATTTTCATCGGAAATAACAACTTAATATATAAATTAAAGATGATTAATTACTCTCTATCCTATTTATCCGGTCTAACTAAGACGGAATCCCGCTAAAACCCATATTATCAGCGGTTGAATCCCATTCTTTCTATCCGTCAAAGTAGCTAGGATGATTCTTATCAAATTTAGTTTGAAAAATACCCATATATTACTTAATCTATTCGGGAGATTTCGTTGAAAAGGTCAGGAACTTATATTTAACCAGGAGCAAAATAGTAATTTTTTATATTAATAGCCTATTTAAAAACGTCCTAGTTGGCACAACTCTATAAAATATATATTGATTTGTTCCATCTGTGTGCGAAAATTATTTCCCTTGTACGTTTATGTGTAACAGAAAATTTTTTTACCTACGGAAATAATTTTTATCGCCTTTCACCCATGATCTGCATTTTTCACCCATTATCTGCATTTTTTTATGTAAAATTTCGAAAAAGAACTAATACCTCAAATTAATACACTCTTTTCGTTTGGTTGAGATAAGTTGATAAATATCTTACAACTTCAAATTATTATATTGTTGGCCCTATAATAATCTTAAAAACTCTGATAGCTTCTCTTAAAATCTCAACAACTTGCATCCCACTATTAAATTTAAGGTCGAGCGAGAATCAGAACACTTGCTGCCGTTCCTCGACAAAATAATAGGAGAATCAAGGACTCGATAATACATTCCGTATACCGCAACTCACAATTCAAATTCGTATATACTTTTTAATCATTCCACTATAAATCAGTTAAGAAATCCATCGTCTTGACGCAAATCTTAGGAGCTTATCGAATTTGCAACCCTTGCCTCCTTCAAGACTGACTTAATTTCATTAATTCTACGATTATTGGTTTAATCTCCACTTTATGGTTTATTGAATTATGTCACTCCAGATTCAGACGGAATTATTATTGGCCAAATAACAACAATAACGATTCCACCAAATCTTTTATTATGTTACCTTTTGCCACAAAATTTTTCAAATTATAGAAATTCGCCGCAAATTACAATATTAAGATATGCCTTAAATACAACCAGACAATGAAAAGTGTTTTTAAAGAACAAACCATCTAATTAACATTATGGAGTGTATCTTATTTCATGTAATAATTGGAATACATCTTATGTAGGGCAAACTGGGAACTTTAATAAACGGACACCGGGGAAAGGGTAAGTAAAGGTTCTAATTTTTCAACCACACAAATGATTTTAATCACCAAATTAATTTTAATAAAGATGCAGCATTGGATCAATATTGATGAATCGATTTCAAATTACAATGTGTCATAGCGATCATTTAAGTTTAACAAATTATTCAAAATTCTCTGGGCCCAAAACCTGCTTGAAAGATTGTCACAAATTTACTTGTTCCTTAATCTATGCTTTTACTTTATTCATTCCTCCCTTCCCTATAAGATTCCTCTAAGTACTTTCCATATATATACGTAGGTGAGTCAAAAAGTTCTCAGACAAATGCCAGATTATTGAAATGTTCGATTTTGTACAAGTAAATACAGGGTCAAACACGACTTTCATGTTTTCTGAACAATTCCTACAAAATTCGTCATTCAATTTGTCGAGACTCTTTGTATTAGATGTGCTTCAAAAAGGTTACTTTTTTGAACCCATAAAATGGCAAATTTTGAGATAAGAGCGAACATTAAATTCCTGACTAAACTTGATTGGAAGCCTGTTAAGATTATTGACGCTCTACAACAGGTTTATGGTGACTCTTCGCCATGTAGAGCGGTAGTTTACGACTGGATTAAGCGCTTCAAGGGGGGCAGAGAAGAAGTTGAAGATGATCCACGTGAAGGGAGACCCTCCACCTCCATTAACCCAGAAAATGTCGAGCTTGTGAGGAATCTAGTGGATAAAGATCGCCGTATTACTATTGATGAAGTTGCCAATGCATGTGAAATCTCTCATGGCTCAGCATTTGGAATTCTAACTGAAAATCTTGGCCTGAGCAAGCTTTCAGCACGTTGGGTCCCAAAAGCGTTGCGAGAAGACCAGCTGAATCATAGGGCCAACCTTTCTTTGGCTATTTTGACCAAGATTGAAGCAAACGAGGATAGTTTTTTTGAGCGCCTTGTAACGGGAGATGAAACTTGGGTGTATCAGTTTGATCCTGAAAGTAAAAATCAATCAAAAGAGTGGCACCCAAGGGGGGCAGCAGGGCCTATCAAGTTCAAGACAGAGAGGTCCGTTAAGAAGATAATGGCTACAGTTTTGGGGGATTCGGAGGGAATTATTTTAATAGACTTCTTAGAAGGACAAAAAACTGTTACATCCAGCTATTACGAAGGAGTTTTAAGGAAGCTGAAAACTTCAATAGCCAAAAAACGACGAGGAAAGCTCCACAAGCAAATCTTGTTCCACCATGACAATGCCCCTGCACATTCGTCCAAAGCTGTGAGATCTCAGCTACGGGAATTTCGATGGGAAACTCTTGCTCATCCCCCTTATAGCCCTGATTTAGCACCCTCTGACTTTTTTCTGTTTCCAAATTTAAAGGGACACCTAAAAGGAACCCGGTTTCAATCATTAGATGAAGCAAAAAAGCAGGTCATTACTTGGTGCCAGAGACAACCCCGTGAATTCTACAAAGATGGTCTTTACCGTTGGATTCATAGATTAAGAAAGTGTATAGATGTTAATGGAGCTTATGTAGAAAAATGATTACAGTATTATTACAAATAAAAATTTTATGCCATTTATCTGAGAACTTTTTGACTCCCCCTCGTATATAAAGCAATTGTGTCCAGTCTTCTCATTTGTGCAGTTGAAGATGGTAGTAGATAAAGGAACTAGTTGTGTAATGTAATAAACTGATTATACTAAAGTGTGCTTTTTAAATCTTGAAATTCACGCTATTGTGAAGTCTGCATATATATATATATATATATATATATATATATATATATATATATATATATATATATATAAAATATATATATAAATATATATATTTATATATATATATATATATATATATATATATATATATATATATATTCTCATCGGAAATGAATACTAGCAAGTTATTCTCATCGGAAAAGAACCCCAGCAAGTTATTCTCATCGGAAAAGAACCACAACAAGTAATTCTCATCGTAAAAGAACCCCAGCAATTTATTATCATCGGAAAAGAACCTCAGCAAGTTAATATCATCGAAAAAGAACCCCAGCAAGTTATTCTCATCGGAAAAGAACTCCAGCAAGTTATTCTCATCGGAAAAGAACCCCATCAATTTATTATCACCGGAAAAGAACCCCAGCAAGTTATTATCATTGAAAAAGTACACCAGCAAGTTATTCTCATCGGAAAAGAATTCCAGCAAGTTATTCTCATCGGAAAAGAAACCCAGCAAGCTATTCTTATCGGAAAAAACAGCAAGTTAGTCTCATCGAAAATGAATACTAGCAAGTTATTCTCATTGGAAAAGAACCCCAGCAAGTTATTCTCATCGGAAAAGAACCCAAGCAGGTTATTATCATCGGAAAAAAAACAGCAAGTTATTCTCATCGGAAATGAATACTAGCAAGTTATTTTCATTGGAAAAGAACCCCATCAATTTATTATCATCGGAAAAGAACCCCAGCAAGTTATTATCATTGAAAAAGTACCCCAGCAAGTTATTCTCATCGGAAAAGAATTACAGCAAGTTATTCTCAGCGGAAAAGAACCCCAGCAAGTTATTCTCATCGAAAAAAAACAGCAAGTTATTCTCATCGGAAAAGAACCCCAGCAAGTTATTATCATCAGAAAAAAACCCCAGGTTGATGATGAGGGCAGCAACTTTTCCATTTCCTTTGTCCTTCCTCTTTTCAGTCTAAAGCTTGGAAGCTCGGCTCTTTTAAGGGCATAAGACTTGAGGCCTACGTCCTCGTGGGATATTGTGACGATATTCCTATGGTCGGTGTTCATCACCTTGGCTATGAACCTCCTGCTTTTCTTTGGGTCCTCCCTGATTTTCTACTTCTCTTCTTTGACAACTTCGTCGATTCTATCCCTATTCTACAGACTAGACTGCTTTTCTTGTAGATCTTGCATCAAATTTCTTCTTGACACCATAGAAAGTACTTTTTCGCAGCTTCAGAAGAGCCATGATTGATACTCGTCAGAAGTGTTGAGAGTGAAGCAAATGTGACATAATTAATTTCAGTGACTGTAATGTTGCTAAAATTAGTCATGCCACATTTTTCAAAATGTTTCGGACGAAGGGAAATTACCTATGATATTATTATTGATGTTTAATAATTCCTTAAATAATTTGGATGACTACTCTTTGGCATTTATAGGTGTGTTACCAAATAATATTTTCATAATTCACTAGATTGAAAAATGTTAATACGAATATTTTTGTGAAGATGATTAAATATTAAATAAATAATTTTTTTTAAAGTCATTTGGCAACACAGTTTGAAACAAAACCGTGTCATAGTGTTTCGACAGTACTGCTTGAAATACCACATTAAAGTAAAGAATTTCACTAACTTTAATTTATTATATTCTTGTAAATCATATGTATTTTGTTCATGACTAAATATACTTCAAACACACAATATCATATTATAATATATTAAATTGTCACTATTTGAACTAAATTCATCGTAATGTCTATCATACTAGGTGTTGCTACTGTGCATTTAAAATAATGTAAATAAATATTTGATTGCTATTTTTTGTATTGCACTTTGAACAAAGCTGACAATTCTCGCCATTTTGTGGAGAGAAAGTCGCACTAGTTATAAACATTTTTACTTTCACGACCTGGGTCAAACGAGAGGAGGGTCTTTATGGTAACACATATCGTGACCCGAGAACGGAATCTTCGGCGTGTGCGTGATAAGGGCTAATTTGAGGGAGATCTTTGCATTTCTTATCCAGGACTCTACGGCAGTTGAGATAATGTGTGTGGTTGCATTTTACATGTTCATTAAAACTGTTGTCAGTGTATACTGAAGGGCGAACCTACGAGTTTACTGAAAATTCACAAGCTGTTGAATTTTTTAGATGATATTTTATATTTTTCTTGTTATGCTTTGGTATATTAAAAGGGAATTCAATATGCATTTTTCCTCATTTTTAACTTGATATATTTTTCATGCAGCCTCTTGTAAAATTCAGCAATTCGCTAAATTTTTAACCCGTCAGTTTCTATTTAAAATTCATATGTAATGCATAATATATTCGTTATATTTTTATTATTCTTAGAGTTCTCTAAAATGATATGCTCTTTGTTCCTTCTATTTTTATTTAATTTAAAAAATATAGAGGGATATGTTCATGGCATGCTCATTAGATTAAAAGATAATGGTAGATTATTAGTTGTAGTGTACGTTTTCTCCAAGAATGTTAGTCCAAAGGACAAAATTGAATTTGCACCGTTGAAGTTATAGTTTCAATGCATTTCAAAGGTACGTTAACAAGTGTAGGTAAAGATTGTTTTGTAAAATAGCGATTGAGTATGAATATAATGACTTTTGAAGTTTATTAAAAATATTTAAGGTATTTTAATAGTGTTTTAGATTTGTTAAAAATTGGACGGAGATTATTGCGGCTTTCTAAATATTCCAAATATATTCAGGTTGTTTTGAATAAAATAAAATAAAAGTATTCTTGTGAATTTCTTCTGTATAATGAACATAAGTTGTGAAACAATTTTTGACAACATAATGGTTCATATAAAAAATACCTGTCGCATCTGCTTTACAATTGGAGTTTTCTGTGTAACAATACAATAAGTATTAAAATTTATGGGGAAAATTTTATTCAAATTATTTTTATCTTTGCACCAAAATAATCATCCTACCAACAACAGCTTTATTACACTACCTTCCCTTCCTCTATGACATGAAGAACAAAGTTAGAGAGGGAAAGCATATTAACCAGTCATCGTGACATCGCCCACAATTTTTTTATACTCCCACGTCTATTAAATCAATATAATGGTATAACCAAAAAGATAGTTTGAAAATTATCGAAAAGAATGAATGGTATAATTAAAATTCGAGAAAGAGTAAAGTTGTTTATATAAAAAACCTTTGTCTTCAAGTCTGAGCTAAGCATCAGAAAAAAAATTTCCTTGATCAAAATCAACAAAATTTTCCTTGATTAAAATCAACCAAACCTACCATTATTCAAATGCAGGAAGTTAGAGTTTCAAATATCTCCAAATTATCTACTTTGTAATTAAGAATTTGAGTTTTTCGGTCTGACATTTAATTTTTTTATATATCTTCATCTATCCCTTTTCTTGTTTCTCTTCATTTTTACCTTCTTTCACCATCTATTTCAACTCCCAAGACTTTCTCCTTAAGTAAGTAATATGCGTACATTAAAAATCATACTTCATTGCTTTGTAGTTTTCCTTAATGATGGAGAGCACAACTACATTCGTCTGCCATCATAATTACGTCTTCACACAATTCTATCAGAAGGGTATTGAAGAAATGTTAAAATTCGAGGATTTTGAAGTAAAAATCTTTAGTCATATTTTTTATTTAAAAAAGCGACTTAAATTTGACTTGGCAAAAGAATATAATTTAAAGAATTGTATTACTCAGAAGATGAGAGTGAATAATAGAAGAAAAACCTCATATCTATGTAATTACCTAAAAAACACAAACTAAGTAAAAAGAGAAAAATATATAAAACATTATTACAAACTAATATATTTTAATTTCAGACTAGATAATAAATACACTCTTTGTCCAGAATACAAAGAAGAAACACAAATAACTTAGAAATAAAACAATCAAGAGTGAATGAAAAAACAGCCTTGATAGAGAAAATAAACACTGACCAAATTCAAGTTTACAAAACAATGAAATTTTTTAATTGAGATGAAAAGAGTTTTGTTAGAAGACAGGAAAATTTCGCCAATAAGCTTCTGAATCAGCTTATATGAAATTGAAATTTTAAATCGCATCAGCCTCGTTATAGAGAATTTAATAAAAATTAATAAAGCCTTATATTAGACCCATAAAATACCGCAAATTTTTAGGGAATTTCTTTTTCAATTTGATTCTCACCCCTACTTTGAGAAAGTCTAGCAATTTTCAATAGAAATCTAGAGCAAAGTTTACAACCGTAAAAAATCATACATCTACAAATTTACATACACTACATACCAAAGAAACATCAGAAGTAATAAGGTATCAACCACCCATTAGTATATATATGTCAAAAGAGCGTCATAAATCCGCAGAATTATACACGACATCCTCGCATATTACAAATGACACCACTTAAACTTTAGCAAATGCTACCACACAACTAGTTGCAAGCACCTTAAACAGCCACAAAGCCATGAACGCATACAAATTGCTTACATCTCTACGAGTATAATTATATAATTTTGTAATTATTAACGAATAAAATAAAATCTTGAAATCCTAAATTAATTACGTATTGTTTGTTTATTTCTTATCTTCTAACTTAAAGTGCAATCAGTTTTATTTAAAATCAATAAACTTCTTTATATAATTTTCTTCCATATTTTTTTTTATTTATACAAAACTATATATTTTTAAAGGTAAAATATAGGTAAAAGTAAAAATTAAGCTAAAAAAAGTATGGAATAAATGAATTTAAAATCGCCCCCAAAATAATAATTACTTCATAGGATAGTTACCTGTTTTCCCTACTATTATGTCATTATCACGTCCTGTTGGCATGAAATATCATAGAAATCAACAAATATATATGATTTATTATATGAAGACATTTTTACTGTAATACAGGGTGTCCCAAAAGTCACGCACCATAGGATAATTAGGTAAATTTGTCCTATGGTGCGGCACTTTTCTGACACACTGTATTTTCCAAATGTTTTATCATCAACAAAGTTGCTATTTTATTCTTTATTCCAATAGTTACACTCGTGTCGATGATGGGTCAACACACGTAACGTCTCGAGACGGTATGGCGCGTTGCCAAGGCGATCGCATTGACATCAGAGTCAACAAACTTAATATTACTAGGAGAAATTTCTAAATTACCTCAATCTTTTGTTGAAACGGTCTATTCTTTGGTTGGGGTTTAATATCTAGTAAAAATATAGTGTGTCCGAAAAGTTAGAACCATAGGAGAAACTTACCTAATTCTCCTATGGTGAGTCACTTTAGGAACACCCTGTATAGTGCATACTGATAACAAAATTCATAAACATAGCTATTTTAGATATTTAAAAAACATTATAATGAAGCATGTAGTTTTATTTCACTTTCTGGATATATTGAACACATGAATGCAAACCACCTAAACCAACATATTTTCTGACATCCTGAAGAAATAAGAAAACTCCAGGTGTCCGAAACTTTGGGCTACGGTTGTATCCATACTATTCGATAGGAAATATCTCTCCCTCTCTCACCCGCAATTCAACTACTTTTCTATATCCTTATCCTAGAGGTCATATAAATTCTACAAGATGCGCATTTGTTTCCTCAGTCCTCGCGAAATAAAAAGAAGAAGAATGTTCGCGCAAAAAACATTCGGCCTATCTCCATCTCTCCCTCTCTCCGTGTATCTCTGTCTGTCTCGGGCTCTGTCTATCTCTCTCAATCTCTCTTTTTTTTCTTTCTCTCAATTTAACGAGTTTAATTGTGAGTAGAACCAATTTTAGTCAAATATTAACAGTTAAATGAGGTAGTATTATATTTTATTTCTAATTTGACTACGCTTAATCCCTGTATTAAAACCATAAAGTCCAAATCTTTAAGCGTTGTTGATTGATAGACTCTTAGTGAAATAAAACTCTCTACCAAAGTAAAAAAAAATGCTTCAGATACAAAACAGAGATAAGGTAAATCAATTTTCAAGAGCAGAATTATCAAAATATCATTCTGTAAGATTGATAAACAGCATAAAAATGGAAAGAACTTAAGAAAATTATCGGTGACATGGAAAATATAGGTAACCTGTTAAAAAGAAGTGAGTAGAAAAGACAGATGGTAAGGTGGTCAGATTAAAACAATTTCTATTAGTTGAAAATAAATTAGACCAGAAATTCAAGAATGATAATTTTCTTATATTGGGAAACATAGGAGCAGTTAGACCTGTGAGAAACGAAACTGAAGAAATAAAAACACAAAACAGATTTACAATTATACCGAAAAGAGGACGAAATACCTAATAGAAGATTCTAAAATTATAAACCAGATTTATAACTTCAATGCTAAAAACTCTAGAAGGCAAAAATTTAGCTCCAATAAAAAGTAATTGAAGCGAGTGAGACTTTGAGTTTAGAGATCAATAATTACCTCATGTTCGCTGAAGGATGTATTTCGTGGGGAAATATTTGTTTGGGCGGAAAAAATTAATTACTGACTACACCGAAATTGTCAAAAAGATTAAATCAAAGACGAACAAAAGGTTACTTGGCGGAATATTACCCTGAGTAAAGTCGAAAACTGAAACTTTTATTAAAGTGGTTGGAATAAACGAACGCCTAAGAGGATATGTGATAGATAGAATGTGAATTTTGTTGATTTTTGGCTAAACTTCATTGACATTAAGGAGTATTTCGTTCAAGATGAAACCAACCTGAGCCTTACTGTAGCCAAAACTATGGAGATCTGATAACTCGAACTTGTAAGATATACTGGAAAGAAACTGCTCCAATAATACTTATCATCAGACTTCGGTAAGCCATACACGCCCAGCAGTGCAGATCAACTTTTAACACAGCTAAAAGCTATATTGTTCAATGCTATGTCTCTATGAAACCTATTTTCAGAGCATTAAAAGCATGCATATTATTTGCGTAACAGAGACGTGATTCAATTGTGACTCTATGGATTTAGACGTAAATTTCACTTGTAAAGGTGTAAAATGTTTCATAACTATACAGCTCCAAAGAAAGGTAGAGGACTAGCTTTATATATACTAAAGATCTTATTTGCGGAAGACTAAACTGGTTTAGAGGTGAATTTAATTGCAAATGTATACAAGTTTTATAAAGATAGAGCTCAGAAGAAAGAGGTAGAACGGGTTTTGTACATATATTCGAGAGAAGTTTTACCATATAGCCTCTCATATATGTTCGAAATTCAAATTTATAAAAGTAAAACTGAGCCATAAAAGAAACTCATATTTATATATAGCTTGCAAAAGCCAAAAAGTAGATATAGATAGAAGATTCTGTGATTGTATATGAAATATGATTGATGACATACTATCTTAATTATTGGAGATTTTAATTGCAGATGATTAGGGGCACTAATTATTTAATTTTATAGACAATAATCTATTATCCTACTGAATGAGAATTCTTTCAATAGGTCAAAATATCCAGGATTTAGTCTTGATTATCGACGATGACTTAAGTGAAAGTCTGATTGTAGGAAATGAACTTGATAATAATGGCCATAATATAAGTAAAATAATGTTTCTCCTAATCTCCCTCTTTAGACTATCGCTTTATCCATTAATCGTTTTAACCCTTTTGGCTCTGTTCTTGACTCTTTCTTGCCTCTCGGTTCGACCTTGCTACCTTTGTTATAGCTAAATCTTAATAGGAATTACCCATCCCTCTCCTACTTCCTCATTGGTCATTTCTTGTCTTAAAGGCGGTTCTTTATCTTTTACTAGCTTATCAATACTCTTATTATATTACTTTCTCTTGTAGTTATCCTTGAGAATTAACTAAATAAAGTTCGAAAATACTTGGAAGCACCTTTTCATTCTTCCTGCGGGACATTGCATATATATATATATATATATATAAAGTTTTTAAGAGGCCATGTTGTATGGTATGGGTGATTTGTTAAGGTGGACAACGATGGCTGCTGCTGAATGGCATTTTTTAACCTTTTCATAAGTGACTATCTCTCTCCGCTCAAGGAATGATCACTTATGAAAATTGAAAGATAAAAGAGTTAAAAAATGCCATTTCTCGTACCAGCATTTATTCCCTATTTTCCTTTTCTGAAAAGATGAGCATTTAATATGTTAAAAAGCTGCAACGTAAACTTAATCAAGCAGACATCGCTGTCCACTTTAACAAATCATATATATATATATATATATAATGAGAGCAAGATCTTTTAAGGTGCTTACTTGCCTTGTACCTCCTTGTAACGCACTAATTTACTCTACCTTTCTCCCCATCCCTCCCCTTCTCTCTCTTCCCCCTCTCTCTCTTCTCTCTCTCTTTCATGCTCATTTGCATTACATGTCTGTCCCGCTGTGGCCTCCGTCTAGAATTTAGAATGCAAATATCTCCGCGTCTCCAATGACCTCCTCCTCGAGAGTCAAGAATGCTGAGAGTGGTAGGTTTAGGGGTGGTAGGATTTTTAGTTTTGTGTAGTGTAGTTAATGATAGACTGAATTGCCGTTGCAATATGAAAAATATAATGCAATATGATGAAGATAGAGCCTCCTCAATATGCATGAGTAAAAGGTGTATGTAAAATGGGTAGTGTGTTTTGGATTAATAGTGTATAGCAAAGCGCACTTTGGGCACCTAGAGGGAGGTTTCTACTTATTCCGACCCATATTTTGGGGAGAGTGAAATAATCATGATAAGTGGAGAAGATATAAGAGATGAGAAATAACGAAGAAAAGTGAGGAAAGATAAAGACTTAGCAGGTGAAGTCGACGTGGAGTGAAATGCGAAAAGAAACTTGATAAGGATTAATCATGCTTCAATCCGTGGATTCATTGTCATTTTCTTTCCCTTACACAAATCTAAATTTATTACACACATTTTATGCTTTTATGTATAATAAAAGTTGGACTATGTCACGTCTCTTTCATGGTTTCATCTCTCATCACCTTGTTTTGTTTTTCAGATCTGATTTTCTGGTTATTACAATATTGTGATATTAGTTAATATGCTTACCCTCTCCCCTCAGTAAATAGATACCGGCCAAAACAACACTATTCTGACGTGATGAAAGATGCCGAAACAATCAGTAGTATGTTCTGGTTATAGTTGTAGTCGACTGACATTGAGTCAGTCGATTAAAGTGAAGAATGCAACTTGCGAATGTATTGGAAATTCTTCAGGAAAAGCTTAGGCCGCTCTGTAAAACTAAAATCAAAATATTTTTAAGTAAATTTAATCAGTTAACTTGTTCATTTTAACATTCAATCTAGATTAATGGACACTCTTGATGCAACTACTGACTTACAGAGTTTGCATGATCGGGCAATGTCTTGTCAAGTTACCCTTCCAATTAAAAGGAGTGATATGGTTTCTTATTTAGTGCCGTTCAAATACATTTCAGCATTAAAATTAGGGCATAATTACAAATCCATAATTAGCTTCAAAAATGGTGTCCAATCTAATGAATAGAATTACTTTAGTTGCAACGTTGCATTAATGGCTTTGATTGGTGCCAACTCACATTCATCATTATTGTTCTTAGTTCCATTAGTGTAAAATTGTAAACGTCGATTTAAACCTGCTATAACCAATCTCCACTTATCCTTACCCCAAGCCTCTGGACGAGTTAAAGGCCTACGCTATGATAAATTTCACCGATGAACCAATGCCCTTCACCGAACAGGTGAGGAAGAAATATAGCAGGTATCACCAATGTTAACTTCTTGCGCCTCTCCACTACACTTATTGCTGGAGCCTACACGTGATGACATTAAAGCCGTAGTGGATTATGCGGCATTCAACCGCTCGGACAACCGAGAGCATTTATCCCTCGACTATTCTTTCTTCTTTCGCTTTGATCTTGTTCAAGTTTTCTGCCAGATCCCTGTTTGTCTCGAGGGCGTCCCAAAGGATCCTACCACCACTCTCTTCTGCGCTTTCAAGAGGCTTTGAATATATTTTTGCTTTTGTAACAATGGCCAGACCTTTTAAGTTTTCATTCAATTTAAAACATATTCTTTTAACCATATCAATTTTACCATTTTTATCATCAGTTTACCTAAAAATCAGCACAGTACACGATCTGAAACACCGCCTACTAGTAACAGTAGTGGTCTTTATGTAAAGATCAGTTTAACCACTACCATTCTTTTGTCCCTGCTACCGCATGGCCCAGTAGAAAAAGCCAGAGTTGAGCATGATTAATTCAGATCGTGTGTAGTTATGTAGGTGTGACCAGACGTCGGAAACTCCACCCACGTTAAATTCACCACGAAAATTCCATATAAAAATCAGTAAAAAATTGATGCATGGAATATACTTGTATAAGAGGAAGAAAATTAATAAATTACGAGTGCTAATTATTTAATCTTTTTTTGTTTAAATGAATATTAGAACCCTATTTCTCATTCTACTGCACCCTTCAACTTTCTCTTTTTTATCTTTCCTTTTTCTCACTTACAAGAAGACTTCGCTGTGGCTTATATCTGGAGGTTTGTATATTCCTGCCTTAACACTCGCAGCTTGCTCTCCAGGCCTCAATGCCTTCATGAGCATCTTCCACGTAGGTTTCCTTCCTTTACAGATGTGTTCTTACAACCTTTCAACGTGATAACTTCAATTTAAATTGAAAAAAAACAACACATACGCAAAGCATTTTGCGCCGCATTCATGCGCAGTAGCGCCTTTAAATTTAAACTCTCCTTCTTACACGGCCGAGAATAAATGAAAGTTTTAAATGTATTGATTCACCATTTAATAGTTTAAGTTCTCTTAAACGCTAAAGTGTAATTCAAATCTCTAAGATTAGGAATAAAGTGTTGGGTCAACACTGAACCTTCTCGAACACTTCACTATCTTTAGCCAATTAAGAACTTCAAAACTACACGCACTATTCCATTAGTGGTTGCATTTATGTAGTTAGACTGTAGTAAAATATTATATTTAGTATTTTATCTAAAGCACCAGAGACATCTCTTTGAATTTGGTCGATGTTTATGCATCGTACGAGTGAGTGTTGATGACTTTCACTAACATGGCATAAGTGAGTCATAAAGCGTAGTAATTGCCATCAGCGCATTTCAATCTCTGCACTCTGTGGTTCAGTCTCTCCGTGTCGCTATGGAAACCGCGACCGAGGAGTATGGCTTGATTGTCTTCTGCCGGGCTCTGGACATGTAGGGACTGCGGGAAATAATCGCACTATTCAAGATACCATCCAATCAACAAGAAATTTGCCACCATGGCATGCTGCGTTTTTTCCCTCTCTGTAATCAGGTAAGCCCTTCTAAAACATGGCAAAGAAGATGAAAAACGGCCTAAGGGAATAAAAATCTGCTTGTCATTGAGCCGCGAACCCCATTTGATGGATCTATCCCTTGAACCTTATTGTGGCGACTGTTAGGTACCCCAGACTCTGTGGCACAATTTAGTAGAATGTCTGAAGGATCTATGCGTTCGCAACCTGTCACGCTACTCAGATAAGCGCTGTCGCTACAGCATGTCCCATCTACTCGGGACAAGTTCGTGCTTACCAGATCGCTGCATTTTAGATACAAGGAAGGGAGTAGGCCTCCTCTATAGTATCTAGTTATTTGGGTTGTTGGCTATTGGGCACCTAAGCGCGTCTTTTCCTTTTTTTTGTCTTGGCTTTTCTTGCTTCGTGTCGGTTATTGTCTTGCTGGTTTTTTCTCTGCAGGGTTCCTTTTTCTTTGTTCTTAATACACGCTATGAAAAGGGTAAAAATTAATTCCGGTGATTTTATGCCCTTGAATACTGTCGTAGAATGCCCCCCCTTTTTGTTCTATTCTAAGAGGGCTAAGAGAGTCTAATATATAGTGATATCTGAATATCTTAACGAACAGAGCCGTCCCGAAACACGTAAGGATATCGAGAGAAACGCAAAATAATCCCAAAATAAACTTATATTTTAACTTTAACCATTGAATACACAACATCTAAACATTAATTTCAGCAATACTCTGAATATTATCCTAAACAAGAATTAATTAAATTAGTTTACCCACAAAAATTGGTTAATTTCTCTACACACAACAATAATATAAGAATTAGGCTTAGGGACTCATCTGGAGTTTAAAGGGCCTCAGAAATGTAATTGACTCACGACGCGTGCCGTCTTGCCAGATGTAGCTGGGCGAAATCACACGGTTGTTTTGGCGAGGGTGGCAGCTGGGGGATCCACACGTTCTTCCGGGGAGGGGGGTTCTTCAAGGGCGAGAACAAATACAGTACTTTATGCAACACCTAGGCAGCCGTGGTCTCTTTGGCGAGAGTAAGTCGAACTTGGTTTTTAAATCAAGTTAACTTGGAGTGCGGTGTGACCACCGAGTAACGAGTTCAGGGGGAGCTTTTCTCCTTCGTTACTTATTTCCTCATGGACAACCACTGAACTCGGGAAGGGTCTTCTTCAAGGGCGAGGATCGATGAGACGGGGTTTCTCTGACGAGAATAAGTTACTTAAAGTTCGGTTTGGTAACCAAGGAACTAGCTCGAGGATAAGCTTCTTCTTAGTTCCAGTCTTCTTCAAGGGCGAGTATAACGGAGGGGGATTTCTCTGGCGAGAATAATTTGAACTTGGTTCCTTACCAAGTTAACTTAGGAGTTCGGTGTGGCCACCGAGTAACAGACTCGAGGGGGAAACCTTTTCCTTCTTCTTTTCTTAATTTCTCAAGGACGAGGAATACCCCTGGTGTTTAAGGTGCACCAGGATATGAGGAGTCTCTCTAGTGAGAGTAAGTTGAACTTAACAAAGTTAACTTATCATTTGGTTTGATAACCCGTGACTAGCTCGAGGATGAGCTTCTTCTTAGCCCCTTAAGGTAGGTAGCCCTGCCTCTCTTGCAAGGTCCTTCTTGGTCTGGCAAGCCAAGTACACTACCTCTCCAGTCTCGATAGCTCGGTTTTGGATCCGAGGACTTCGTCACCTAGAGACTGACGTATACTACCTCGATTTTCCTCAGAGTTCCTCATTTATACCTCGTCACCCCACTGGGGGAGTGGTAAGGGGGTAAGGGGCTTGAGGACGGCCCCAGAAGAGTTCTTTTGGCCAACCGTTTTTCTCAAGAAGTCAAACATCGGCTCCCCGTTAGCCTTGAGATTGGGAGAAACACGTCTCTAATTTCTTATTTGACGTGAAACTGAATCTCACTATCCTGGGGGAGATCTTACATTTTGACCTTTAGGGTCTTTCATGGCACCGAGTTGTGCCACGCTGCGGTTACGCTTTTGACTCGCCGATGCCTGGGCTGGATGTCTTTGAGGTAACCGCCTTGGGACTGCATCACGAGTGAATGGGGTGGGGGGGGGATTGATCATTCCCCTACAAATACAATCGCTAGATTAGATCCATTAAATTAAAAAAAAATTGCCTTAATTAATTAATTCTTATTTATTTTTAATTGATGTTGAACTTTTTTGTTTTTAGCCAAACTTTACCCAACAAATCTTTTTCTACTTGGAAACTCTTATATGCTTTTTGAAGAAGAGTAAACTTTAGTATTTATAATGAACTCATCTTTTTCATGTTTTATTGTTATGTTTGTTCCAAAATTTACTGGCTGCGCGTCATTGTTGTAAAATGTTTAACAAATGTGTTTAGGCAAACATGCACTGTTTCACTTTAAAAACTTAAATGATAATCCTCTTATTATGAAGTCTGTTGTATTATTCTTAGCTCCTTTTGTATTGTAAGGTGAATTTGAAGTCTAATTCTTTACAACTTGATTAATTTATTATGTTTTATGTTAATCGCCCTATATGCAAGCAAAAACTATTTGCTGCAAAAATAAAATCTGATACTTGTGATGTTATCATTTATAAGGTTCAAGACTTCTAATTTCCAGACAATTCTAAAATTGATTCGCTTTCTTTATAAGCAAAACAATCTTCCACTTAAAAGACAATTAATCATTGGAATCGCTTGCCTTAAATCTTGAGGCACAATAATTCTATTAAAATAGCTAAAAATCGCTACGAGGGATTTATAGAATCTAATTCACTTGAATGGCCAGAGGTGGATCGTTCGGTTTATAATGCCCTTATTAACTTGATTTTAAAAGACAATCTTTCATAATCACGATTCGTGGAATGTTGTGTTATTAGTTTGTAAGCGTTCATCGTCTTGTAATCGCCCATTCCTTATACCAGACTATATATTATCAATAAATCTCTAGTTTAAGTCAATTGTCAAATGGGTCAAGAAGCCTCCCCCCCATAGAAAAGTACAGAAAAGGGATTTAAACTGTTTATATAAATTTAAACCTTTAAGTTCGATAATATTTCTATTTATGTAAGTAAAATTAATTGAGACGTGAGTGGACGCGCTAATTCTAAATCTCCCAACGCGTTCGCGAAGAATTGAAGTAGATTTTCTATTAAATCAGGTTTCCGATTGGCTCATCCAGCGACCGCTCGCAACATTGCGTTATTCGTGGCCTATTTATTCTTGCACTGTCGGCTTTTTACGGATTATTCTCATTAGTACAACTCTATTCTTCGACTGCTCCATCCCTCCATCGCAAGTAACACCCTTAACATGAAAGTTCTTTACCCATTTGAGCTGAAAGTCCCTTGACTTGAGGCAACCAAGAAGAATTCCAGCTGTAAACCTTATAAATAAAGACACACAGTGACAATTATTACTACAACAAACGCTCAGAGATAATACATGAAAATTGCTAAAGCGTTACATGATTTAATTGATGGAAAATCCAAAATGCGTACTCTATTTCCAGAAATTCTTCTCAAGCTAATCATAGGAGAAAATATTAAACCACCACTAGTAAAAGTACCACTGTTATCGAAATCGGTTGACGTTATTTCGTTGACTTAGTCACGAACTAGGCTTTCGGAAATAAGTAGTGGTAATTCTTCATTAGTTGAAAGTATGGTTTAAAATATTACATGCTCTTAAGTTTTGTGAGTTGTATCTTTGTCCAACTGAAAACAAAGCTTTCCTTGTCAGATCACCTGTGCTAAGCATATTTGGACTGAGGTTAAGCTTCTTTGTTATTTCCGTCGGAGCTGAAATTCTTTCCATCTTACTCCTATTTGTTACCATGTCTCGGGGCCAATGAACACACTAATTTCATGCTGATGTTTTATAAAAGTCAATTTTTTTTTGTTTTGATATGAATTAAAAACCGTACAAAAATTACTCCGACCAATTAATAGCGAATTTGTGCCTATGAATGCGTTATTTTCATGATATTTTATTATCACTGTCATTATTAATGTTCCTTTCCTAAATAAAATTAAAAAATTGATAACAAGTCCAGTCCCATTTTTAATTCTGGAAAATAAAAATTATTGCACTGATTATGGCCAATTCAAACAGCTCAAAGACTATTGTAACTTAAGGTGGAATATGAAATTGTTCTATATAACATAGCTGGCCTATAATAGAAGCTTTAATTTAATGACTACTGATTCAATTCCCAAGGAGCGATAAAAGACAAGGAACTAAGATCTATAATAAAATAAATCTCTGCATATATTGCAACGTTGTATCGTCAATTAGACTTGATTCAGTGAATGCAAAATTGAAATATGAGAGGAAAAGATCTTCCTCTCCAAGTTAGCTAAGCTGAGCTCGAAAGGGTAATCGGGAATTGGTGCTCGGATCAAACGTATAAAAAGTAAGAACGTATTTAATCGCTCACGGTTTTGCTGATTATATCGTAATATTCCTTTAAATGACAGAACAAATAATATTAATAGTAAATTAATTATCATAAGTTCATCTCGCGTGACGAACTGAAATTTCCGTTAGCCGTTACCGGAATCCGAATTAATGGTCAAATATTAAATTACACAAATGATGATTTGTATTTGGGATAGGTGGTAACTCCTGGTCCTAAGAGGGAAGTGAAATTAGCAGAAATACTAAATGATGGACTCCTGGTCCTGAGAGGGAAGTGAAATTAGCAGAAATACTAAATGATGGACTCCTGGTCCTAAGAGGGAATTGAAATTAACAGAAATACTAAATGATGAACTCCTGGTCCAAAGAGGGAAGTGAAATTAACTGAAATACTAAATGATGTACTCCTGGTCCTAATAAGGAAGCGAAATTAACAGAAATACTAAATGATGGACTCCTGGTCCTAAGAGAAAGTGAAATTAACTGAAATACTAAATGATGGACTCCTGGTTCTAAAAGGAAAATGAAATTAACAGAAATACTAAATAATGGACTCGTGGTCCTAAGAGGGAAGTGAAATTAGCAGAAATACTAAATGATAAACTCCTGGTCCTAAGAGGGAAGCGAAATTAACAGAAATACTAAATGATGGACTCCTGGTCCTGAGAGGGAAGTGAAATTAGCAGAAATACTAAATGATAGAACTCCTGGTCCTAAGAGGGAAGCGAAATTAACAGAAATACTAAATGATGGACTCCTGGTCCTAAGAGAAGTGAAATTAACTGAAATACTAAATGATGGACTCCTGGTTCTAAGAGTGAAGTGAAATTAGCAGAAATACTAAATAATGGACTCCTGGTTCAAAAAAGGAAAATGAAATTAACAGAAATACTAAATAATGGACTCGTGGTCCTAAGAGGGAAGTGAAGTTAGCAGAAATACTAAATGATAGAACTCCTGGTCCTAAGAGGGAAGCGAAATTAACAGAAATACTAAATGATGGACTCCTGGTCCTGAGAGGGAAGTGAAATTAGCAGAAATACTAAATGATGAACTCTTGGTTCTAAGAGGGAAGTGAAATTAACAGAAATACTAAATGATGGACTCCTGGTTCTAAGAGTGAAGTGAAATTAGCAGAAATACTAAATAATGGACTCCTGGTTCTAAAAGGAAAATGAAATTAACAGGAATACTAAATAATGGACTCGTGGTCCTAAGAGGGAAGTGAAGTTAGCAGAAATACTAAATGATAGAACTCCTGGTTCTAAGAGGGAAGCGAAATTAACAGAAATACTAAATGATGGACTCCTGGTCCTAAGAGAAGTGAAATTAACTGAAATACTAAATGATGGACTCCTGGTTCTAAAAGGAAAATGAAATTAACAGAAATACTAAATAATGGACTCCTGGTTCTAAAAGGAAAATGAAATTAACAGAAATACTAAATAATGGACTCGTGGTCCTAAGAGGGAAGTGAAGTTAGCAGAAATACTAAATGATAGAACTCCTCGTCCTAAGAGGGAAGCAAAATTAACAGAAATACTAAATGATGGACTCCTGGTCCTAAGAGAAGTGAAATTAACTGAAATACTAAATGATGGACTCCTGGTTCTAAAAGGAAAATGAAATTAACAGAAATACTAAATAATGGACTCGTGGTCCTAAGAGGGAAGTGAAATTAACAGAAATACTAAATAATGGACTCGTGGTCCTAAGAGGGAAGTGAAGTTAGCAGAAATACTAAATGATAGAACTCCTGGTCCTAAGAGGGAAGCGAAATTAACAGAAATACTAAATGATGGACTCCTGGTCCTAAGAGAAGTGAAATTAACTGAAATACTAAATGATGGACGATAATAAGAAAACCCTGTTACATATCGATAAAAAGTTGCATTTTTGGTACTTAAATGGATTATCTAATTCAATATACTTGTTTTACCGTGTGGTAACGCAAAATTGACCCTAAATTAACAAGGTCAACAGACCTAAATCGTATGCTCTCAATTATTCTGACGTACAACCTTATGACCGTATGACCTTACAACCTTCAAAACCTTCAAAATAAAGGGCAATCCGACCTATAGTTAGTTATATTTTAATAATTCCCGGTCTAACCTGGAGTGGACCTTCGAAATTATATCACTAAAATGAAAATGTAAAACAACATAAGGGTTTTAATTTTCGTTAGAATCGGCCAAATAGTTAAGATGTTATTGCCCCTAAAACTCCTTGAAAAGTAAAATAGTGACCATCTGACCGTCTTACCTACGGATCGACATATTATTTTATAGAGTGGGGTTGCACGCGACTAAAAACACCCTCGGAAAATGAGTACTATTCAAGGAAATATATGATAGTGGATGTTGGGAATAACATTTAAAGGGTGTAGAGAAAAAAAACACCTAAGAACGTCAATGTAAATAGCTCTAATGCAGTGTTTTCTAACCCTTTTGAGCCAGGTTCCACTACACTCTTCTAGACAAAGGTATGATCCACCGAAAATTGGAAAAATAGTAGCAAAATAGAACTATTTTGAGTATTATAATCTTAATTCTTGATTACAAAAGAATCTAACATATTTATTGACCCAAAAAGATTAAACAAATAAGCAGAAATATCCCTATTATCTTATTTAGCCGCTCAGACGCCTTATTTCTTAATTCGAGAGACAATTGAGAATTGACGTCCACCGAAGGTTAGGGGAGCCCGTATTTTTTGAGTCCCTCTAAACGCGAGGTTAGAAAGACTGAGCTAAATCAGGTACTGAACTAATTTTTATCTTAATTCATATACCTATGGTTGCTAACCCAACTCAGGGCCAGTTCTAAACGTGACTAAATAGGGAGGGTTGAAGCGAGGAAAAACATCCTCCTGAAACTTCTCTGTCAAAACCTTAAATGGATGAGTCCTTTACGGAAAGAAAGTAACGAGAGGACGTCGCCTGTAAGCGACCCACAGAGGCATCGTCCTAACTCTGTGGTGGACCAGAAAGGGACACTGCATCAAGAGAAGGTTCGGCCAAAGAAGAGAAAGGAATAAATAGAAGTGAAATAAACAAAAAAGTCTTTGGGAACCACTCATGAAGAACGTCGACACCCGGGTAGGGAAAAGCAGGGAAGAAGAAGAAGAAGAAGAAGAAGATAAAGAATAGAGAGATAGTCATATCAAAATATATTCTTGGATCCTACGCCAACGCCATATCAAAGTTTCCCCAGGACGCTCAACTTCTCTGTCAAAACCTTAAATGGATGAGTCCTTTACGGAAAGAAAGTAACGCGAGGACGTCGCCTGTAAGCGACCCACAGAGGCATCGTCCTAACTCTGTGGTGGACCAGAAAGGGACACTGCATCAAGAGAAGGTTCGGCCAAAGAAGAGAAAGGAATAAATAGAAGTGAAATAAACAAAAAAGTCTTTGGGAACCACTCATGAAGAACGTCGACACCCGGGTAGGGAAAAGCAAGGAAGAAGAAGAAGAAGAAGAAGAAGATAAAGAATAGAGAGATAGTCATATCAAAATATATTCTTGGATCCTACGCCAACGCCATATCAAAGTTTCCCCAGGACGCTCAACTTCTCTGTCAAAACCTTAAATGGATGAGTCCTTTACGGAAAGAAAGTAACGCGAGGACGTCGCCTGTAAGCGACCCACAGGGGCATCGTCCTAACTCTGTGGTGGACCAGAAAGGGACACTGCATCAAGAGAAGGTTCGGCCAAAGAAGAGAAAGGAATAAATAGAAGTGAAATAAACAAAAAAGTCTTCGGGAACCACTCATGAAGAACGTCGACACCCGGGTAGGGAAAAGCAGGGAAGAAGAAGAAGAAGAAGAAGAAGATAAAGAATAGAGAGATAGTCATATCAAAATATATTCTTGGATCCTACGCCAACGCCATATCAAAGTTTCCCCAGGACGCTCAACTTCTCTGTCAAAACCTTAAATGGATGAGTCCTTTACGGAAAGAAAGTAACGCGAGGACGTCGCCTGTAAGCGACCCACAGAGGCATCGTCCTAACTCTGTGGTGGACCAGAAAGGGACACTGCATCAAGAGAAGGTTCGGCCAAAGAAGAGAAAGGAATAAATAGAAGTGAAATAAACAAAAAAGTCTTCGGGAACCACTCATGAAGAACGTCGACACCCGGGTAGGGAAAAGCAGGGAAGAAGAAGAAGAAGAAGAAGAAGATAAAGAATAGAGAGATAGTCATATCAAAATATATTCTTGGATCCTACGCCAACGCCATATCAAAGTTTCCCCAGGACGCTCAACTTCTCTGTCAAAACCTTAAATGGATGAGTCCTTTACGGAAAGAAAGTAACGCGAGGACGTCGCCTGTAAGCGACCCACAGAGGCATCGTCCTAACTCTGTGGTGGACCAGAAAGGGACACTGCATCAAGAGAAGGTTCGGCAAAAGAAGAGAAAGGAATAAATAGAAGTGAAATAAACAAAAAAGTCTTTGGGAACCACTCATGAAGAACGTCGACACCCGGGTAGGGAAAAGCAGGGAAGAAGAAGAAGAAGAAGAAGAAGAAGATAAAGAATAGAGAGATAGTCATATCAAAATATATTCTTGAATCCTACGCCAACGCTATATCAAAGTTTCCCCAGGACGCTCAACTTCTCTGTCAAAACCTTAAATGGATGAGTCCTTTACGGAAAGAAAGTAACGCGAGGACGTCGCCTGTAAGCGACCAACAGAGGCATCGTCCTAACTCTGTGGTGGACCAGAAAGGGACACTGCATCAAGAGAAGGTTCGGCCAAAGAAGAGAAAGGAATAAATAGAAGTGAAATAAACAAAAAAGTCTTTGGGAACCACTCATGAAGAACGTCGACACCCGGGTAGGGAAAAGCAGGGAAGAAGAAGAAGAAGAAGAAGAAGATAAAGAATAGAGAGATAGTCATATCAAAATATATTCTTGGATCCTACGCCAACGCCATATCAAAGTTTCCCCAGGACGCTCAACTTCTCTGTCAAAACCTTAAATGGATGAGTCCTTTACGGAAAGAAAGTAACGCGAGGACGTCGCCTGTAAGCGACCCACAGAGGCATCGTCCTAACTCTGTGGTGGACCAGAAAGGGACACTGCATCAAGAGAAGGTTCGGCCAAAGAAGAGAAAGGAATAAATAGAAGTGAAATAAACAAAAAAGTCTTTGGGAACCACTCATGAAGAACGTCGACACCCGGGTAGGGAAAAGCAGGGAAGAAGAAGAAGAAGAAGAAGAAGATAAAGAATAGAGAGATAGTCATATCAAAATATATTCTTGGATCCTACGCCAACGCCATATCAAAGTTTCCCCAGGACGCTCAACTTCTCTGTCAAAACCTTAAATGGATGAGTCCTTTACGGAAAGAAAGTAACGCGAGGACGTCGCCTGTAAGCGACCCACAGAGGCATCGTCCTAACTCTGTGGTGGACCAGAAAGGGACACTGCATCAAGAGAAGGTTCGGCCAAAGAAGAGAAAGGAATAAATAGAAGTGAAATAAACAAAAAAGTCTTCGGGAACCACTCATGAAGAACGTCGACACCCGGGTAGGGAAAAGCAGGGAAGAAGAAGAAAAAGAAGAAGAAGATAAAGAATAGAGAGATAGTCATATCAAAATATATTCTTGGATCCTACGCCAACGCCATATCAAAGTTTCCCCAGGACGCTCAACTTCTCTGTCAAAACCTTAAATGGATGAGTCCTTTACGGAAAGAAAGTAACGCGAGGACGTCGCCTGTAAGCGACCCACAGAGGCATCGTCCTAACTCTGTGGTGGACCAGAAAGGGACACTGCATCAAGAGAAGGTTCGGCCAAAGAAGAGAAAGGAATAAATAGAAGTGAAATAAACAAAAAAGTCTTTGGGAACCACTCATGAAGAACGTCGACACCCGGGTAGGGAAAAGCAGGGAAGAAGAAGAAGAAGAAGAAGAAGATAAAGAATAGAGAGATAGTCATATCAAAATATATTCTTGGATCCTACGCCAACGCCATATCAAAGTTTCCCCAGGACGCTCAACTTCTCTGTCAAAACCTTAAATGGATGAGTCCTTTACGGAAAGAAAGTAACGCGAGGACGTCGCCTGTAAGCGACCCACAGAGGCATGGTCCTAACTCTGTGGTGGACCAGAAAGGGACACTGCATCAAGAGAAGGTTCGGCCAAAGAAGAGAAAGGAATAAATAGAGGTGAAATAAACAAAAAAGTCTTCGGGAACCACTCATGAAGAACGTCGACACCCGGGTAGGGAAAAGCAGGGAAGAAGAAGAAGAAGAAGAAGAAGATAAAGAATAGAGAGATAGTCATATCAAAATATATTCTTGGATCCTACGCCAACGCCATATCAAAGTTTCCCCAGGACGCTCAACTTCTCTGTCAAAACCTTAAATGGATGAGTCCTTTACGGAAAGAAAGTAACGCGAGGACGTCGCCTGTAAGCGACCCACAGAGGCATCGTCCTAACTCTGTGGTGGACCAGAAAGGGACACTGCATCAAGAGAAGGTTCGGCCAAAGAAGAGAAAGGAATAAATAGAAGTGAAATAAACAAAAAAGTCTTTGGGAACCACTCATGAAGAACGTCGACACCCGGGTAGGGAAAAGCAGGGAAGAAGAAGAAGAAGAAGAAGAAGATAAAGAATAGAGAGATAGTCATATCAAAATATATTCTTGGATCCTACGCCAACGCCATATCAAAGTTTCCCCAGGACGCTCAACTTCTCTGTCAAAACCTTAAATGGATGAGTCCTTTACGGAAAGAAAGTAACGCGAGGACGTCGCCTGTAAGCGACCCACAGAGGCATCGTCCTAACTCTGTGGTGGACCAGAAAGGGACACTGCATCAAGAGAAAGTTCGGCCAAAGAAGAGAAAGGAATAAATAGAAGTGAAATAAACAAAAAAGTCTTTGGGAACCACTCATGAAGAACGTCGACACCCGGGTAGGGAAAAGCAGGGAAGAAGAAGAAGAAGAAGAAGAAGATAAAGAATAGAGAGATAGTCATATCAAAATATATTCTTGGATCCTACGCCAACGCCATATCAAAGTTTCCCCAGGACGCTCAACTTCTCTGTCAAAACCTTAAATGGATGAGTCCTTTACGGAAAGAAAGTAACGCGAGGACGTCGCCTGTAAGCGACCCACAGAGGCATCGTCCTAACTCTGTGGTGGACCAGAAAGGGACACTGCATCAAGAGAAGGTTCGGCCAAAGAAGAGAAAGGAATAAATAGAAGTGAAATAAACAAAAAAGTCTTCGGGAACCACTCATGAAGAACGTCGACACCCGGGTAGGGAAAAGCAGGGAAGAAGAAGAAGAAGAAGAAGAAGATAAAGAATAGAGAGATAGTCATATCAAAATATATTCTTGGATCCTACGCCAACGCCATATCAAAGTTTCCCCAGGACGCTCAACTTCTCTGTCAAAACCTTAAATGGATGAGTCCTTTACGGAAAGAAAGTAACGCGAGGACGTCGCCTGTAAGCGACCCACAGAGGCATCGTCCTAACTCTGTGGTGGACCAGAAAGGGACACTGCATCAAGAGAAGGTTCGGCCAAAGAAGAGAAAGGAATAAATAGAAGTGAAATAAACAAAAAAGTCTTTGGGAACCACTCATGAAGAACGTCGACACCCGGGTAGGGAAAAGCAGGGAAGAAGAAGAAGAAGAAGAAGAAGATAAAGAATAGAGAGATAGTCATATCAAAATATATTCTTGGATCCTACGCCAACGCCATATCAAAGTTTCCCCAGGACGCTCAACTTCTCTGTCAAAACCTTAAATGGATGAGTCCTTTACGGAAAGAAAGTAACGCGAGGACGTCGCCTGTAAGCGACCCACAGAGGCATCGTCCTAACTCTGTGGTGGACCAGAAAGGGACACTGCATCAAGAGAAGGTTCGGCCAAAGAAGAGAAAGGAATAAATAGAAGTGAAATAAACAAAAAAGTCTTCGGGAACCACTCATGAAGAACGTCGACACCCGGGTAGGGAAAAGCAGGGAAGAAGAAGAAGAAGAAGAAGAAGATAAAGAATAGAGAGATAGTCATATCAAAATATATTCTTGGATCCTACGCCAACGCCATATCAAAGTTTCCCCAGGACGCTCAACTTCTCTGTCAAAACCTTAAATGGATGAGTCCTTTACGGAAAGAAAGTAACGCGAGGACGTCGCCTGTAAGCGACCCACAGAGGCATCGTCCTAACTCTGTGGTGGACCAGAAAGGGACACTGCATCAAGAGAAGGTTCAGCCAAAGAAGAGAAAGGAATAAATAGAAGTGAAATAAACAAAAAAGTCTTCGGGAACCACTCATGAAGAACGTCGACACCCGGGTAGGGAAAAGCAGGGAAGAAGAAGAAGAAGAAGAAGAAGATAAAGAATAGAGAGATAGTCATATCAAAATATATTCTTGGATCCTACGCCAACGCCATATCAAAGTTTCCCCAGGACGCTCAACTTCTCTGTCAAAACCTTAAATGGATGAGTCCTTTACGGAAAGAAAGTAACGCGAGGACGTCGCCTGTAAGCGACCCACAGAGGCATCGTCCTAACTCTGTGGTGGACCAGAAAGGGACACTGCATCAAGAGAAGGTTCGGCCAAAGAAGAGAAAGGAATAAATAGAAGTGAAATAAACAAAAAAGTCTTTGGGAACCACTCATGAAGAACGTCGACACCCGGGTAGGGAAAAGCAGGGAAGAAGAAGAAGAAGAAGAAGAAGATAAAGAATAGAGAGATAGTCATATCAAAATATATTCTTGGATCCTACGCCAACGCCATATCAAAGTTTCCCCAGGACGCTCAACTTCTCTGTCAAAACCTTAAATGGATGAGTCCTTTACGGAAAGAAAGTAACGCGAGGACGTCGCCTGTAAGCGACCCACAGAGGCATCGTCCTAACTCTGTGGTGGACCAGAAAGGGACACTGCATCAAGAGAAGGTTCGGCCAAAGAAGAGAAAGGAATAAATAGAAGTGAAATAAACAAAAAAGTCTTCGGGAACCACTCATGAAGAACGTCGACACCCGGGTAGGGAAAAGCAGGGAAGAAGAAGAAGAAGAAGAAGAAGATAAAGAATAGAGAGATAGTCATATCAAAATATATTCTTGGATCCTACGCCAACGCCATATCAAAGTTTCCCCAGGACGCTCAACTTCTCTGTCAAAACCTTAAATGGATGAGTCCTTTACGGAAAGAAAGTAACGCGAGGACGTCGCCTGTAAGCGACCCACAGAGGCATCGTCCTAACTCTGTGGTGGACCAGAAAGGGACACTGCATCAAGAGAAGGTTCAGCCAAAGAAGAGAAAGGAATAAATAGAAGTGAAATAAACAAAAAAGTCTTCGGGAACCACTCATGAAGAACGTCGACACCCGGGTAGGGAAAAGCAGGGAAGAAGAAGAAGAAGAAGAAGAAGATAAAGAATAGAGAGATAGTCATATCAAAATATATTCTTGGATCCTACGCCAACGCCATATCAAAGTTTCCCCAGGACGCTCAACTTCTCTGTCAAAACCTTAAATGGATGAGTCCTTTACGGAAAGAAAGTAACGCGAGGACGTCGCCTGTAAGCGACCCACAGAGGCATCGTCCTAACTCTGTGGTGGACCAGAAAGGGACACTGCATCAAGAGAAGGTTCGGCCAAAGAAGAGAAAGGAATAAATAGAAGTGAAATAAACAAAAAAGTCTTTGGGAACCACTCATGAAGAACGTCGACACCCGGGTAGGGAAAAGCAGGGAAGAAGAAGAAGAAGAAGAAGAAGATAAAGAATAGAGAGATAGTCATATCAAAATATATTCTTGGATCCTACGCCAACGCCATATCAAAGTTTCCCCAGGACGCTCAACTTCTCTGTCAAAACCTTAAATGGATGAGTCCTTTACGGAAAGAAAGTAACGCGAGGACGTCGCCTGTAAGCGAACCACAGAGGCATCGTCCTAACTCTGTGGTGGACCAGAAAGGGACACTGCATCAAGAGAAGGTTCGGCCAAAGAAGAGAAAGGAATAAATAGAAGTGAAATAAACAAAAAAGTCTTTGGGAACCACTCATGAAGAACGTCGACACCCGGGTAGGGAAAAGCAGGGAAGAAGAAGAAGAAGAAGAAGAAGATAAAGAATAGAGAGATAGTCATATCAAAATATATTCTTGGATCCTACGCCAACGCCATATCAAAGTTTCCCCAGGACGCTCAACTTCTCTGTCAAAACCTTAAATGGATGAGTCCTTTACGGAAAGAAAGTAACGCGAGGACGTCGCCTGTAAGCGGCCCACAGAGGCATCGTCCTAACTCTGTGGTGGACCAGAAAGGGACACTGCATCAAGAGAAGGTTCGGCCAAAGAAGAGAAAGGAATAAATAGAAGTGAAATAAACAAAAAAGTCTTTGGGAACCACTCATGAAGAACGTCGACACCCGGGTAGGGAAAAGCAGGGAAGAAGAAGAAGAAGAAGAAGAAGATAAAGAATAGAGAGATAGTCATATCAAAATATATTCTTGGATCCTACGCCAACGCCATATCAAAGTTTCCCCAGGACGCTCAACTTCTCTGTCAAAACCTTAAATGGATGAGTCCTTTACGGAAAGAAAGTAACGCGAGGACGTCGCCTGTAAGCGACCCACAGAGGCATCGTCCTAACTCTGTGGTGGACCAGAAAGGGACACTGCATCAAGAGAAGGTTCGGCCAAAGAAGAGAAAGGAATAAATAGAAGTGAAATAAACAAAAAAGTCTTTGGGAACCACTCATGAAGAACGTCGACACCCGGGTAGGGAAAAGCAGGGAAGAAGAAGAAGAAGAAGAAGAAGATAAAGAATAGAGAGATAGTCATATCAAAATATATTCTTGGATCCTACGCCAACGCCATATCAAAGTTTCCCCAGGACGCTCAACTTCTCTGTCAAAACCTTAAATGGATGAG
The DNA here is from genome assembly GCA_963969495.1 of Ceratothoa steindachneri. NCBI lineage: Eukaryota > Metazoa > Arthropoda > Malacostraca > Isopoda > Cymothoidae > Ceratothoa > Ceratothoa steindachneri. Next base: position 86,778,988 of record OZ018334.1, on the reverse strand, counting down.
TCCTTTACGGAAAGAAAGTAACGCGAGGACGTCGCCTGTAAGCGACCCACAGAGGCATCGTCCTAACTCTGTGGTGGACCAGAAAGGGACACTGGATCAAGAGAAGGTTCGGCCAAAAAAGAGAAAGGAATAAATAGAAGTGAAATAAACAAAAAAGTCTTTGGGAACCACTCATGAAGAACGTCGACACCCGGGTAGGGAAAAGCAGGGAAGAAGAAGAAGAAGAAGAAGAAGATAAAGAATAGAGAGATAGTCATATCAAAATATATTCTTGGATCCTACGCCAACGCCATATCAAAGTTTCCCCAGGACGCTCAACTTCTCTGTCAAAACCTTAAATGGATGAGTCCTTTACGGAAAGAAAGTAACGCGAGGACGTCGCCTGTAAGCGACCCACAGAGGCATCGTCCTAACTCTGTGGTGGACCAGAAAGGGACACTGCATCAAGAGAAGGTTCGGCCAAAGAAGAGAAAGGAATAAATAGAAGTGAAATAAACAAAAAAGTCTTTGGGAACCACTCATGAAGAACGTCGACACCCGGGTAGGGAAAAGCAGGGAAGAAGAAGAAGAAGAAGAAGAAGATAAAGAATAGAGAGATAGTCATATCAAAATATATTCTTGGATCCTACGCCAACGCCATATCAAAGTTTCCCCAGGACGCTCAACTTCTCTGTCAAAACCTTAAATGGATGAGTCCTTTACGGAAAGAAAGTAACGCGAGGACGTCGCCTGTAAGCGACCCACAGAGGCATCGTCCTAACTCTGTGGTGGACCAGAAAGGGACACTGCATCAAGAGAAGGTTCGGCCAAAGAAGAGAAAGGAATAAATAGAAGTGAAATAAACAAAAAAGTCTTTGGGAACCACTCATGAAGAACGTCGACACCCGGGTAGGGAAAAGCAGGGAAGAAGAAGAAGAAGAAGAAGAAGATAAAGAATAGAGAGATAGTCATATCAAAATATATTCTTGGATCCTACGCCAACGCCATATCAAAGTTTCCCCAGGACGCTCAACTTCTCTGTCAAAACCTTAAATGGATGAGTCCTTTACGGAAAGAAAGTAACGCGAGGACGTCGCCTGTAAGCGACCCACAGAGGCATCGTCCTAACTCTGTGGTGGACCAGAAAGGGACACTGCATCAAGAGAAGGTTCGGCCAAAGAAGAGAAAGGAATAAATAGAAGTGAAATAAACAAAAAAGTCTTTGGGAACCACTCATGAAGAACGTCGACACCCGGGTAGGGAAAAGCAGGGAAGAAGAAGAAGAAGAAGAAGAAGATAAAGAATAGAGAGATAGTCATATCAAAATATATTCTTGGATCCTACGCCAACGCCATATCAAAGTTTCCCCAGGACGCTCAACTTCTCTGTCAAAACCTTAAATGGATGAGTCCTTTACGGAAAGAAAGTAACGCGAGGACGTCGCCTGTAAGCGAACCACAGAGGCATCGTCCTAACTCTGTGGTGGACCAGAAAGGGACACTGCATCAAGAGAAGGTTCGGCCAAAGAAGAGAAAGGAATAAATAGAAGTAAAATAAACAAAAAAGTCTTTGGGAACCACTCATGAAGAACGTCGACACCCGGGTAGGGAAAAGCAGGGAAGAAGAAGAAGAAGAAGAAGAAGATAAAGAATAGAGAGATAGTCATATCAAAATATATTCTTGGATCCTACGCCAACGCCATATCAAAGTTTCCCCAGGACGCTCAACTTCTCTGTCAAAACCTTAAATGGATGAGTCCTTTACGGAAAGAAAGTAACGCGAGGACGTCGCCTGTAAGCGGCCCACAGAGGCATCGTCCTAACTCTGTGGTGGACCAGAAAGGGACACTGCATCAAGAGAAGGTTCGGCCAAAGAAGAGAAAGGAATAAATAGAAGTGAAATAAACAAAAAAGTCTTTGGGAACCACTCATGAAGAACGTCGACACCCGGGTAGGGAAAAGCAGGGAAGAAGAAGAAGAAGAAGAAGAAGATAAAGAATAGAGAGATAGTCATATCAAAATATATTCTTGGATCCTACGCCAACGCCATATCAAAGTTTCCCCAGGACGCTCAACTTCTCTGTCAAAACCTTAAATGGATGAGTCCTTTACGGAAAGAAAGTAACGCGAGGACGTCGCCTGTAAGCGACCCACAGAGGCATCGTCCTAACTCTGTGGTGGACAAGAAAGGGACACTGCATCAAGAGAAGGTTCGGCCAAAGAAGAGAAAGGAATAAATAGAAGTGAAATAAACAAAAAAGTCTTTGGGAACCACTCATGAAGAACGTCGACACCCGGGTAGGGAAAAGCAGGGAAGAAGAAGAAGAAGAAGAAGAAGATAAAGAATAGAGAGATAGTCATATCAAAATATATTCTTGGATCCTACGCCAACGCCATATCAAAGTTTCCCCAGGACGCTCAACTTCTCTGTCAAAACCTTAAATGGATGAGTCCTTTACGGAAAGAAAGTAACGCGAGGACGTCGCCTGTAAGCGACCCACAGAGGCATCGTCCTAACTCTGTGGTGGACCAGAAAGGGACACTGGATCAAGAGAAGGTTCGGCCAAAAAAGAGAAAGGAATAAATAGAAGTGAAATAAACAAAAAAGTCTTTGGGAACCACTCATGAAGAACGTCGACACCCGGGTAGGGAAAAGCAGGGAAGAAGAAGAAGAAGAAGAAGAAGATAAAGAATAGAGAGATAGTCATATCAAAATATATTCTTGGATCCTACGCCAACGCCATATCAAAGTTTCCCCAGGACGCTCAACTTCTCTGTCAAAACCTTAAATGGATGAGTCCTTTACGGAAAGAAAGTAACGCGAGGACGTCGCCTGTAAGCGACCCACAGAGGCATCGTCCTAACTCTGTGGTGGACCAGAAAGGGACACTGCATCAAGAGAAGGTTCGGCCAAAGAAGAGAAAGGAATAAATAGAAGTGAAATAAACAAAAAAGTCTTTGGGAACCACTCATGAAGAACGTCGACACCCGGGTAGGGAAAAGCAGGGAAGAAGAAGAAGAAGAAGAAGAAGATAAAGAATAGAGAGATAGTCATATCAAAATATATTCTTGGATCCTACGCCAACGCCATATCAAAGTTTCCCCAGGACGCTCAACTTCTCTGTCAAAACCTTAAATGGATGAGTCCTTTACGGAAAGAAAGTAACGCGAGGACGTCGCCTGTAAGCGACCCACAGAGGCATCGTCCTAACTCTGTGGTGGACCAGAAAGGGACACTGCATCAAGAGAAGGTTCGGCCAAAGAAGAGAAAGGAATAAATAGAAGTGAAATAAACAAAAAAGTCTTTGGGAACCACTCATGAAGAACGTCGACACCCGGGTAGGGAAAAGCAGGGAAGAAGAAGAAGAAGAAGAAGAAGATAAAGAATAGAGAGATAGTCATATCAAAATATATTCTTGGATCCTACGCCAACGCCATATCAAAGTTTCCCCAGGACGCTCAACTTCTCTGTCAAAACCTTAAATGGATGAGTCCTTTACGGAAAGAAAGTAACGCGAGGACGTCGCCTGTAAGCGACCCACAGAGGCATCGTCCTAACTCTGTGGTGGACCAGAAAGGGACACTGGATCAAGAGAAGGTTCGGCCAAAAAAGAGAAAGGAATAAATAGAAGTGAAATAAACAAAAAAGTCTTTGGGAACCACTCATGAAGAACGTCGACACCCGGGTAGGGAAAAGCAGGGAAGAAGAAGAAGAAGAAGAAGAAGATAAAGAATAGAGAGATAGTCATATCAAAATATATTCTTGGATCCTACGCCAACGCCATATCAAAGTTTCCCCAGGACGCTCAACTTCTCTGTCAAAACCTTAAATGGATGAGTCCTTTACGGAAAGAAAGTAACGCGAGGACGTCGCCTGTAAGCGACCCACAGAGGCATCGTCCTAACTCTGTGGTGGACCAGAAAGGGACACTGCATCAAGAGAAGGTTCGGCCAAAGAAGAGAAAGGAATAAATAGAAGTGAAATAAACAAAAAAGTCTTTGGGAACCACTCATGAAGAACGTCGACACCCGGGTAGGGAAAAGCAGGGAAGAAGAAGAAGAAGAAGAAGAAGATAAAGAATAGAGAGATAGTTATATCAAAATATATTCTTGGATCCTACGCCAACGCCATATCAAAGTTTCCCCAGGACGCTCAACTTCTCTGTCAAAACCTTAAATGGATGAGTCCTTTACGGAAAGAAAGTAACGCGAGGACGTCGCCTGTAAGCGACCCACAGAGGCATCGTCCTAACTCTGTGGTGGACCAGAAAGGGACACTGCATCAAGAGAAGGTTCGGCCAAAGAAGAGAAAGGAATAAATAGAAGTGAAATAAACAAAAAAGTCTTTGGGAACCACTCATGAAGAACGTCGACACCCGGGTAGGGAAAAGCAGGGAAGAAGAAGAAGAAGAAGAAGAAGATAAAGAATAGAGAGATAGTCATATCAAAATATATTCTTGGATCCTACGCCAACGCCATATCAAAGTTTCCCCAGGACGCTCAACTTCTCTGTCAAAACCTTAAATGGATGAGTCCTTTACGGAAAGAAAGTAACGCGAGGACGTCGCCTGTAAGCGACCCACAGAGGCATCGTCCTAACTCTGTGGTGGACCAGAAAGGGACACTGCATCAAGAGAAGGTTCGGCCAAAAAAGAGAAAGGAATAAATAGAAGTGAAATAAACAAAAAAGTCTTTGGGAACCACTCATGAAGAACGTCGACACCCGGGTAGGGAAAAGCAGGGAAGAAGAAGAAGAAGAAGAAGAAGATAAAGAATAGAGAGATAGTCATATCAAAATATATTCTTGGATCCTACGCCAACGCCATATCAAAGTTTCCCCAGGACGCTCAACTTCTCTGTCAAAACCTTAAATGGATGAGTCCTTTACGGAAAGAAAGTAACGCGAGGACTTCGCCTGTAAGCGACCCACAGAGGCATCGTCCTAACTCTGTGGTGGACCAGAAAGGGACACTGCATCAAGAGAAGGTTCGGCCAAAGAAGAGAAAGGAATAAATAGAAGTGAAATAAACAAAAAAGTCTTTGGGAACCACTCATGAAGAACGTCGACACCCGGGTAGGGAAAAGCAGGGAAGAAGAAGAAGAAGAAGAAGAAGATAAAGAATAGAGAGATAGTCATATCAAAATATATTCTTGGATCCTACGCCAACGCCATATCAAAGTTTCCCCAGGACGCTCAACTTCTCTGTCAAAACCTTAAATGGATGAGTCCTTTACGGAAAGAAAGTAACGCGAGGACGTCGCCTGTAAGCGACCCACAGAGGCATCGTCCTAACTCTGTGGTGGACCAGAAAGGGACACTGCATCAAGAGAAGGTTCGGCCAAAGAAGAGAAAGGAATAAATAGAAGTGAAATAAACAAAAAAGTCTTTGGGAACCACTCATGAAGAACGTCGACACCCGGGTAGGGAAAAGCAGGGAAGAAGAAGAAGAAGAAGAAGAAGATAAAGAATAGAGAGATAGTCATATCAAAATATATTCTTGGATCCTACGCCAACGCCATATCAAAGTTTCCCCAGGACGCTCAACTTCTCTGTCAAAACCTTAAATGGATGAGTCCTTTACGGAAAGAAAGTAACGCGAGGACGTCGCCTGTAAGCGACCCACAGAGGCATCGTCCTAACTCTGTGGTGGACCAGAAAGGGACACTGCATCAAGAGAAGGTTCGGCCAAAGAAGAGAAAGGAATAAATAGAAGTGAAATAAACAAAAAAGTCTTTGGGAACCACTCATGAAGAACGTCGACACCCGGGTAGGGAAAAGCAGGGAAGAAGAAGAAGAAGAAGAAGAAGAAGATAAAGAATAGAGAGATAGTCATATCAAAATATATTCTTGGATCCTACGCCAACGCCATATCAAAGTTTCCCCAGGACGCTCAACTTCTCTGTCAAAACCTTAAATGGATGAGTCCTTTACGGAAAGAAAGTAACGCGAGGACGTCGCCTGTAAGCGACCCACAGAGGCATCGTCCTAACTCTGTGGTGGACCAGAAAGGGACACTGCATCAAGAGAAGGTTCGGCCAAAGAAGAGAAAGGAATAAATAGAAGTGAAATAAACAAAAAAGTCTTTGGGAACCACTCATGAAGAACGTCGACACCCGGGTAGGGAAAAGCAGGGAAGAAGAAGAAGAAGAAGAAGAAGATAAAGAATAGAGAGATAGTCATATCAAAATATATTCTTGGATCCTACGCCAACGCCATATCAAAGTTTCCCCAGGACGCTCAACTTCTCTGTCAAAACCTTAAATGGATGAGTCCTTTACGGAAAGAAAGTAACGCGAGGACGTCGCCTGTAAGCGACCCACAGAGGCATCGTCCTAACTCTGTGGTGGACCAGAAAGGGACACTGCATCAAGAGAAGGTTCGGCCAAAGAAGAGAAAGGAATAAATAGAAGTGAAATAAACAAAAAAGTCTTTGGGAACCACTCATGAAGAACGTCGACACCCGGGTAGGGAAAAGCAGGGAAGAAGAAGAAGAAGAAGAAGAAGATAAAGAATAGAGAGATAGTCATATCAAAATATATTCTTGGATCCTACGCCAACGTCATATCAAAGTTTCCCCAGGACGCTCAACTTCTCTGTCAAAACCTTAAATGGATGAGTCCTTTACGGAAAGAAAGTAACGCGAGGACGTCGCCTGTAAGCGACCCACAGAGGCATCGTCCTAACTCTGTGGTGGACCAGAAAGGGACACTGCATCAAGAGAAGGTTCGGCCAAAGAAGAGAAAGGAATAAATAGAAGTGAAATAAACAAAAAAGTCTTTGGGAACCACTCATGAAGAACGTCGACACCCGGGTAGGGAAAAGCAGGGAAGAAGAAGAAGAAGAAGAAGAAGAAGAAGATAAAGAATAGAGAGATAGTCATATCAAAATATATTCTTGGATCCTACGCCAACGCCATATCAAAGTTTCCCCAGGACGCTCAACTTCTCTGTCAAAACCTTAAATGGATGAGTCCTTTACGGAAAGAAAGTAACGCGAGGACGTCGCCTGTAAGCGACCCACAGAGGCATCGTCCTAACTCTGTGGTGGACCAGAAAGGGACACTGCATCAAGAGAAGGTTCGGCCAAAGAAGAGAAAGGAATAAATAGAAGTGAAATAAACAAAAAAGTCTTTGGGAACCACTCATGAAGAACGTCGACACCCGGGTAGGGAAAAGCAGGGAAGAAGAAGAAGAAGAAGAAGAAGAAGAAGATAAAGAATAGAGAGATAGTCATATCAAAATATATTCTTGGATCCTACGCCAACGCCATATCAAAGTTTCCCCAGGACGCTCAACTTCTCTGTCAAAACCTTAAATGGATGAGTCCTTTACGGAAAGAAAGTAACGCGAGGACGTCGCCTGTAAGCGACCCACAGAGGCATCGTCCTAACTCTGTGGTGGACCAGAAAGGGACACTGCATCAAGAGAAGGTTCGGCCAAAGAAGAGAAAGGAATAAATAGAAGTGAAATAAACAAAAAAGTCTTTGGGAACCACTCATGAAGAACGTCGACACCCGGGTAGGGAAAAGCAGGGAAGAAGAAGAAGAAGAAGAAGAAGATAAAGAATAGAGAGATAGTCATATCAAAATATATTCTTGGATCCTACGCCAACGCCATATCAAAGTTTCCCCAGGACGCTCAACTTCTCTGTCAAAACCTTAAATGGATGAGTCCTTTACGGAAAGAAAGTAACGCGAGGACGTCGCCTGTAAGCGACCCACAGAGGCATCGTCCTAACTCTGTGGTGGACCAGAAAGGGACACTGCATCAAGAGAAGGTTCGGCCAAAGAAGAGAAAGGAATAAATAGAAGTGAAATAAACAAAAAAGTCTTTGGGAACCACTCATGAAGAACGTCGACACCCGGGTAGGGAAAAGCAGGGAAGAAGAAGAAGAAGAAGAAGAAGATAAAGAATAGAGAGATAGTCATATCAAAATATATTCTTGGATCCTACGCCAACGCCATATCAAAGTTTCCCCAGGACGCTCAGGTGGAGTGTATGGCTCCACGTTGGGAATCACTGCTCTAATACCTTTATACTTCACACTCAGCTTACACTCTAAAGGGAAGGAACTTTTCAAATTACCTTAATTTTCTTACAACCCCCTCATCCTTTCCTCTCCATTACACATACATGTAAATAAAAGTTATTCTGTATACAGAATTATTATTGAACATACACCCAATTTTTCAATTCCATAGTTTCCACTGCATAACTCTATGTAGAGGGTGGATAAGGAAAATTATCTCTGATGGAAGGATCATCTTTAGTGACCTTTCTCACTTATGGAGGTTCCTCAGTCTAACAAGAAGCTAAGACGCTGACGTTTTGCCACTCTGGAACTTACTCAAAGTAACCTAACTTTAAGAGGATACTGACGTTTTGCACCTCTGGAGCTTCCTTAGAGTAAAAAGAAACTAAAACACTGACGTGTCGTTACTCTAGAGCTTCTTCTGAGTACAAGTAATTTAGCCACTGACGTCTCGCCACTCTGGAGCTTCCCCTGAGTAACATTAACCTGAGATGATACTGATGCTTTGCACCTTTGGAGCTTCCTCAGTGTAAAAATGAAACAAGACACTGAAGTTTCGCAATTCTGGAGCTTTTTAGAGTGAAAAGAAGCTCGTTCTTCAAGGCACAAGAAACTAAGACACAGACGATTCGTCGTATCGAGCTTTCTTCTCAGTAACAAAAAACTAAAACCCTGACGATTCACTCCTTTGAAGCTTAGTCAGAGTCCCAAGAAACTAAAACACTATCGATTCATCCTCTGGAACTTTCTTATAGTAACAAGAAACTAAGACACTGATGATTCATCCTCTTGAGCTTCTTCTCAGTAACCTGAAACTAAGACACTGCCGATTCGTCTTCTGGAGCTTCCTCAGAGTAACAAGAATCTGAGACACTGACGATTCGTCCTCTCGGGCTTCCTCTGAGAACCAAGAAACTAAGACACTGACGATTCGCTCCTTTGAAGGTTAGTCAGAGTAACAAGAATCTAAAACACTGCTGATTCGTCCTCTGAAGCTTCATCAGAGTAACAAGAACCTAAGACACTGACGAATCGTCCTCTTGAGCTTACTCCGAGTCACAAGAAACTAAGATACTGATGATTCACTCCCTTGAAGCTTAGTCAGAGTAACAAGAAACTAAAAAACTGACGAGTTGTCCTCTCGAGCTTCCTCATAGTAAATAAAAACTAAGACATTGACGATTCACTCTTCTGGATCTTCTTCAGAGTAACAAAAACTGAAACGCTCATCAATCCGCTAGTTCATGGGAGGAAATGTAACAACCCACGAATAAACAAAGATGGGAATAGTAACAAGGTGAAAAGTGGAAAAAATAAACATCTACGGAAATTGGACTAGCGAAATCCCTAGTGTCTAATCTCGACGAGTCCTAGTGGTAATAAGATTAAGACTATTTCACACATAAAAGTACAATTTAATCTATCTATATTGTTATAGTACACACTTATCTACGAGTATACATGCATATCATGCATGTTTCTAATTACATACACACTTAAATGAGTAGAGTAGACAAAACTGAGAGGATTAAATGACACAAAGTTTTATGTAGCAAATAGCCTAAGCTAGAAATTAGACGCTCAGAAAGCTAGAATTCAAAGCATCAAAGAGAATTGCACATTCAATTTATTTGCAACTCCACTTTAGCCACGTTGTTCTCCCTGCTCCACCATTTATAAACTTTTCAATTCATATCTACGCTCTTTTATATCCTACTACCGTGTCTTAACGATTATTCTCTTTCACTCATTTTAGCTACCTTGGCTGCATTCCCCCAATTCTTATCCCCCAATCATCCACAGCTTACAAATATATTTCCACCTGCCAAATTTCAGCTTCGTTACGCCCGGTCGTCGCTGCTCATTTGTCAGTCTTAATCTGTTATTTGAGATTTACATTTGTCTCCTCTGACTTTAATCCTGGCATTAGTTGAGGATTCTTCCTGGATCTTTGCAAGCGGTCATTGCGTTTTCCAGAATGCTGGCAATAAGGCCGTTCTATTTCTGAATACAAATACAAATACGGCACTGTTCTTCAAGCTCGCTAATACTACATTCTTTATGAATCCTGGCACTTTTTAGGCGTTCTTTCTGAGTCATGTCAAGAACATAGCGCAATACCTGAATCCTACCAATAATAAGGTGTTCTTTCTGAATTTTGGCACTAACAAGGCGGTCTTCTTGAATTCTGGCACTAACAGGGTTTTTTCCTGAATCTTGCAAATAACAGGATCCTGTCCTGGCACTAATACAGCGGGGTTTTTTCAATCCTGTCACTAACCCGACGCTCTTTTTGAATCTTTGCATTAACACAGGGGTCTCCCAGTATCCTGGCACTAATACGGCATTCTTCCTCAATCCTCGCATTAACACGGCGCTCCTCCTGAATCTTGGCATACTAGTTTCTACATAAAATAAAATGTGGACAGTGTTCTGGTATATAATGAATCGAACTCGACTGATTCCTTAAGTGAATAAAATTCTTTAGATGGTGGCATCGCTTAGCTATAAATTGCTCTAGTTGATAATGTTAGTGATGTACCAAAAGGAATGAATGAGGCGAGACACCAATGGACCACAGTTTATCGCAGTTACCGGAATTGCAATAGGAGTGATTTAACAATCAAAAAGAAACTTACTTCTTCGAATGCTAGATTCCGATCGTGCTAGACGGTTTTTTTTTCTTTCGTGAAGTTATTAAGTTCGACTAGAGCTTAGTAAGGATACGACCAAAATTAAGCAAAAACCTTAGCAAATAAATTAGGGGAAATCAGTTGGGCAGAGAATGAATTGGATATGAAGTCCTGCTATGACTAATCTCTTCAAGAGAGATAACAGATTTCGTCAAGACGTTGATGCTGGTGACAAACGGAAGAGAACAAAAGTACGGCGAGTTTGTGCCAAAGAAATGTCATGAGACGACATAATGAGGTTGATGCAGAAGTGAGATTGTGGCATGGAATATTTCGTCGTAGTAAAGACCATGACGTTAGCAACGAGGTGGATGTTTGTTTCTGCCTACATAACGTTTAATTTCTATTTATTTCTTTGCACATGATCAGATGGTAGAGTAAATGTCCTATTTTAATCTTCGATAATAGAGTCCGTGTAGATACTAATGGAAGAGAATGTGCTGGCGGGATAGGAAAAGGGATAGTGTGCAGTGGTCTGGACTGTTGGGGCTACCGTTTGTAATGCCATGTATGATATAAGTTGGAACCTAGAACGCTCCCAGTCTCTTCATAACCTTCCAGAATTCGCTATCAAAATAGCGAATTCTGTAATTAAAATAGGGTAAAACATTATTATTGGATGAAGAATGTAAAAAATCTTCGATTCAGCCATGATAAGATAAGGAAAAATAAAGTGGTTAGATTTACGTCTGACTTTTTCTACTTATCTTAAAATGAGTGATAAGAAAAAAAAAGTTCCAAAGAGACGAATAAGGATAACGTTTAATATTGGCTCTTCTTTACTGAGAAAGAGTCAACAAGAAAAATTGAATGGTTATGAGAATTGGCAATTGTCCCCCCTAGTCCCACAATTGCTCAATAAAGAGATTGGCAATCATGCACCCTAGTTACCACAATAGCCTAATATGGAGTCAACACCTGTGGGCAAAATCACTTCATATAAAACTTTTATTCTTTTTTTAATTGACGATGGCAATTTTTAATAATGAGACAATTAATGTCTTTGCTATTTTAATATTCTTCAATCGTCATTTTTCGTCATTAACTGCTTTCCCCATAGAGAGGATCGACGCGCATAGAGTGTATTAAAAAATATCCACTTCTACACACCTTTACACTTCGCTCTATTAAACACAAAGTCACCTGCATATCGACTAGGTCCTATATGTTGTACCATACAGTTTTGTCAAGGGCCATCCCTATACAGAAGGCCCCAAGCACACGCCTTGAAAAATCCCATTAATGAACATCGAACAACCGAGTTTGTCCATCGTCAACTCTTTCTCTTTCATACAGTCATTATCCTTATCGACCTTACTTTTACGGAGTATTGCTACCATTCTTACATCTTGCCACTCCCGTATACTCTCTTGAAAAGTCTTTTTTCCGTATTTTATTCTTGCATTTTCACACCTCCGCACAACAATCTGATTCTGCACTAAGATGGAAGCCTTTCTCACACTAAAATTACCCCTTACTCAGTCGGTCCTCTTTCTAGCTACCATTGTACAACGAGCAAGCCTCATAAATGGTGGTTTCTATATTTGCCTTTCTACTTTTTTCAGACATCAAACAGAACTAACAATCTAGTGCGTACTTTTCATTTCTAAACAGTGAGACAGCGAGGGGTTATAGCTTCGAAACAAATCGCTTTCTCATTCACTTCCATAACCACATTGTACAACTCAACAATACAATATTGGGATCTAATTTTGACCAATTCATTGTCATATGCTTAATAATAAAGATATAAAATATTATTACAGAATATGTGATTTCATTTGAGCATATTCCTAAAATAACTCTGTTTGGCCGCATCAATATTGCTTCGCTACTAAACATTTATCGCTTTTAACCATACAAGTACCTCTCCACTAGTTTTATCCTTTTTACGATCTCGCTGGTTCCTGGTCATTAATTGTTTTAAAATAAATTGTTTTTCTTAAAAGAGACTAAAATAGAGTAACCAGTGATAGAATTTTTACTCAGAAGAAAGAATACTGTGAGAGTCAGCACAGGAAATACGGACGACAGCCGAGGGAAAAAAAGGCTAAAATAGAAAAATCGAACATAGGGATATGGTTTAATAATAATGAAAAACAAATAGCAAAACTCATTAACCATATAAATTGATATCGGTAGTTGGTCTTATTATATTCAGTAAACAAATCGTGCAAGTAAGTCTCAAAACAAAAAAGTTTAAGGAGAGGAAATACGAACTAAGAGGAACGAGGGATACATTGGCAAGCCTTACCATCACTTATTCTCCATACTTGTTAAGGATTTTGTTAGTTGGCCTATTATAAGTCTTACAAAAATAAAGAAAATGCCAGCGACAGTATATCTACTGGCTAGTATTGAAAGAAGGCTTGATAACGCGGTATAGTTAGGCTAAATGAAATGTAAGGAAAGATGATAAATAGGTACTTTTTGAGACGCGCATCTTTTTCGAAATTATGTCCAGTCCGAAAAGAAGGCAAGTTTCCCTAGTGCGATGGAAGATTGAGCTTAGAATCCACAAGCTGGTGGGATATTTATAGTTTTGTTTAGAATCCTTGAAACCTTGCAATTTTAGACCGTATGGATGAATCCTTGCAATTTGCTTTTATAAAGCTACAAGTTCATTTGGTTTGAGGTTTCATTCTATAAGTTTCGAAGGGAAAGATTTAATTTCATTTTCATAAAAATGTGAATCTTAACCCATTCAAGAAAATTAATGACGTATACTTGGTGAAAAACGATATCAATAAACGTCAAGACTGTTTTCAAAAATATTCATAATTTAGACGTCACTTAAAAAAACGATACAGGTTATGGTTCTTCTGCATAAAAAACGAACATCCAGACTAAGCGCTAATCGTTGAAACAAATTTAAAAGTCAATGACTTTTGTTAAAGGAATAACCTTAGTGAATAAGATGATATCTAAAATAAACACATTACACAAAAATGGCCATGACGTACTTCGACAATAATGATTCAGATCATTCCACCTCATTGACATACCCCAAAGAGAGCCTAAATTCTAAAAATCTGAAATGTGTCTCCCAAACATCCTTTTTTTAATCTTTTGGACTATAATATATGGGAAAGTATGTCTAAAAAGTATACGAGAATCGAAACATTTATCGGTTTTGAATCAAGTAAAGATAGTCCCTCCTAAGGCAAAAAGGAGGGATTAACTTTATTTGGTTAATTGGGGGAGGGATGACCTTCACTTGGTAAAATGGGAAGTATACGAGGTTATGACATCTTCATTTTAAAGCTACTGGAATGAGCATAAACTAAGAATTAAACGCACGCGGGGATGTAAGAGAGAATTGCCAAACTCTTATCTACAGGAATTTATGTAGCTTGAAAGACATAAATACAATGTTTTCAATAATTTTTGCGATACGATTTCCAGCCAATACCGTTTTAATTTAGTTATTAAAATTTAATTTCTAGAGTTCTACAAAGTTTACAATTTTTAATTGTTTTAAAATAAAATTGCTACTAAACATGTTCATAAATAAACTTTTTAACATTTCTTTTTATATTATATCCTTGGGAGGGATTAGCTTTACTAGTGTAAAGTTGGGAGGGATTATCTTTACTCGGTATAATGGTAGGGACTATCTTTACTTTATCTTCGGTTTTTATCAGGGTAATTTTGAATACTCAATTGGCGGTGAGGGCCTATAAACCTCTATAAAGTTATATAAAAACAATATTTCAATCCACTTTCCGCAATTCAAGAATTCTTCCACACCGCTATCATGAAACGATATAAAGCTGCCTAAATTACGCTCGCCCGTTTGTTTTTATTGTTAATATTAGTTAACTTTTATTTTCCAAACTCCAATATAGTAGATTAGGGTATTTAGGTATGTTTAGTAACAAGATCTGTTGGCAATTTGGGGGATTTAATCTGTAGAATTACTAAAACTAATCATGTTTAGATATCTTCACACTCCGTACTTTATACATCGTTGTGCAGAACTTCCGCATCCCGAATTTGGCCTCGTCTATTCCCATTGCTTTCTCAAGGCTACCGGTTTTCTCTGTGTTCTTTTCGAACTAATGAATTATCGCATCCCGAGAGAAACTAAAAAACTCCACCAAACTTCTTGTGGAGGCTTGTACTTGTTCGCAGATTTCAGTATAGGCGAGTTTGCTGCAAACAAAGCAATACACAATCTAGTGCCTCTGGGGAGATGTCTGCTGTCGAAAAAAGTGCCTATAAAAGCCGTTTTTTTAAAACAACACCTCGATTCAGACATTTTTTTTTAATATCCCGAAAAAAAACGTTTCTCTCACAAATAAATGCATTTGTTCCCTTAGATGAAAAGTAGCCCCAGAGAAGGAGAGAGTCCGGATGCTTCACCGTGAGGACGGCACAGTGTTCGTGAAAGCATTCTTCTTTTCTCATCCTAATTAGGGAGAGGTGATTCAGAAGTTCCAAACAGGCGGAGGGATCATTAAAATGTTCCGAACAAGCGGAAGGGAGCTTCCTGATACAATAAGACTTTTCCCCACTCTTTAATAGTCCGTTCTGTATATTTTCTAGAAATATGGATCCCATGCATAAGGTTCTTCTACGTGAGATGAGGCCTTATCGAAGCCCTTCTCGTCTTAAGAAGCGTATAAATTCACCAATTGTCTGTGCATACTCAAACGTTCACACCTGCTTCTTTTCAACTGTAAGCAAGATTTGCTCGGGATTCAACCCGATTCGTGAGCTGGAACCTTAGAAAGCGACAATCATGATTTCATTTGAAGTTCTTCGGCGTCGGAAAACTTTATCACGAGTGTTTCTTTTGTTAAGTCATTAATGACCCTAAAGATGGTGCTCTTTGATGCAAAAACCCATCTTGCATTCCATGTCACTTAGGTAGAGAGTTACTACCTACAATGGAGTTAAGAAAGACTAAAACATTTATTTATACAAAAATATGTTGGGAAATATATTCTCAGTAAACAGCATCATTCATTTAACCCATATTTTTCAGTTTACCCTTTTGATCGAATAGCAAACTCAAGGGACTAAATCTTACCGTCTACAGGAACAGGACCAGAGCTCTATTTTTGATTTAGCGAAGGAATGCTGTTCTTTTCTTATTGTTTTTCAAATGATGCCGTTTAAATAAACCTGCAATAATTATTAAAATATTCGAATAATTATTCTTAATAAGGAAATTTTAACAACGGATGATTAAGAAATATAAATTGCTCTCAAAACATTTGGCCATGACTGTATATATATATATATATATATACAAATGTATAATAAATAGCAAAATAATTTACCACAAATGTATAATTATTTTACATAAATATTTTTATTGTCGGCTTGAATACTTTTACCCAAGGTTGTATAACTATTATAACGCCCATATTTTAACCCATTTAAAGGATACATTGCAGAAAGAATTTAAAAATGAAACATTTTGCAGTGATGAAGGCGAATTGAAGAAAGATGGGCGCACGTAATTTAGGCGACAAAATCATAAAATACTTCTAAGTATCGTTGTAATATTTTCCTAGGAGTAATATCTCGATGGCAAAGAGGTTTTATCGCTCCTTATGCTCTCTATAAAGTCACCAAGAGAAAATATCTTAACTCTATTTTGCAACACATGAATTCTTCCATGCTACCATTTTTTAATACTATGAGACACAAAGAGTTACACTTGCTCGCGCATTTCGCGATTTGTTGGTGTTTCTTAGCCCCCTCAGGCACCACCCCATCAACACAATATCATTTTTATTATGGAAATCGTGTGTCTAGGGCTTTTTTTTTCAAATTTCGTGATCTAACTATTTTGTGCGAAGATAAAACAAATTTTATTAACTTCGTTCTTGAACATAAAGTTATACAGAAAGAGGAGTCCTTTCGGATGCTCGGGCGTGAAATTACTATTAATGAACAATGTCCTTTTCCTTGTGAGAGAGACGTTATTTCGCCAGGTAATAAAAAAGCGTTGAAATCGAGGTGGAGGCTTTTTTAGCGACTTTATTTTCGACAGCTCCCCCGCCCCCGAGGCAATCTTGTGGATTGTGTATTGCTTTGTTTGCAACTAATTCACTTATACTCAAATCTGCGAACAAGTATAACTCTCAGCGAGAAATTTGGTGGAGTTTTTTAGTTTCTCTCGTGATGCGATCATTCATTATTTTGAAAAGACTTAGGAGAAAATCTGCAGCCCAGATAAAACAAAGGAAATAGACGAGGCCAAATTTGCTAAAACAAGTTCTGAGCAACGATGCATAAGGTTAGGAGTGCCAAGATATCGAAACATGTTTAGTTTTAGTAATTCTACAGATTACCGGCAAAAAGATTGCCGACAAATCGTGTTACTAAACATACATAATTACCCTTAATTTCTTTATCGATGTTCTGTTCGAAAATTAAAAATAAACTAATATTAACATTAAAAACAAACGGGCGAGCGTAATTTAGGCACCATATATTTTTTCATAAGAGCGAGGTGGAAGAATTCTTGAGTTGCAGAATAGGGTGAAATATCATTTTAATGTGACTATATATAGGGTGATAAACCGTCTCCGCTAATGAAATATTACTTACTGGAAATTACCCTGATCAAAAACAGATCAATTGCAAAAATTTGACTATTTGAATTATTGTAAGATATGATTTCATTTTACTTCACCTCATCCTTTAAACTTTTCTCGAACTTCAACTATACTATTAGGAATTTCTTGCTGAGGAATTTATTCCATATCAAAAGGATCGCTTCTACTATTTCTTCAACATTTTCAATGTTTCAATTTTCGTACACGTTATATGCAGTTCCCCATATCTTATAGTCCAAAAGATTAATATCAGGTTTTAAGAACTCAAGCAATCTTTCAGATAAGGTATTGATGTTGAAGTGGTGTGGTGAGTCCTGTTTAAAATACATAATGTCAATTTAGGCATAGTGTGTTTATTTCGGATATCATATTACTTACTAGGTTATTCCTTTAACACAAGTCATTAACTTTGAAATTTCTTTCGACAAAATTTATAGTTTTTTTTTATTTTTCAGATCCCTTTTACTGATCATAACACTATTAAGAAAGTAAGATTTAGGCGTGATTAGTCCATAGTCTGAATTTTCTTTTTTTTATGCAGTGGGACCATGAACTTTATCGTTTCCTTTGTCTATGCGTGTCTCATATTTAAAAATATTTTCATCTGTGAAAAATGTTTCCTGAACCTTTAAAAGACCTAGAAGACGTCTTAGTCATATTTGACAAAGTTCTTAGTGTTTATTGAAACTAAGAGAATAAAAGAATGACGGTCCCTTTAATTTCGTGTCTTAGTTTCTTGTTACTCTGAGGAAGGTCCAGAGGAGCAGAATGTCAGAAATAAAGAACACTTTACCACTTGTGGTTTCTCTTATTATTTTACTCCATTTGTATTTGTTGTCAATACAATATATATATATATATATATATATATATATATATATATATATATATATATATATATATATATATATATATATATATATATATATATATATATGAAAACGGAAATGCACGCATCCCTTCTTTATGTGACCGAAAACATAAAGAAGGCGCGCAAACTAGCACGCATCCCCCCCAAGCTCATACTGCTTAATAAAGGAAATGTATGGGAAGTGATACACAGAAACAAGAGAGCAAAGATCATATTTGAGATGACGCCCATAACAGCGAAGAGAAAAAACAGCAAGGGCGACGGGTTTTTGTGTTTTGTTGTTGTTTTATTCGGCTTATATCGGGGTCATCTCCAATAAGATCTTTGGTATCTTCTTTAGGTGTATCACTTCCCATATATATATATAACCTAACCAACACTGGTTGGGTTATCGCGAATCTTCCCCATTCCAACCATGCAGCACATCCCCGCAAAGTAAGGACCAACCTGAATTCAGGAAGATGGTGGAAGTTTCCCTGAATAGAATGCGAATACGATTTTGCCGGTGAGCTTAGAACCATACGTAAACACTCGCACTCTCCAAATTGACTCCCCCAAATATATTTGGCCAATGTTGTGCGTTAAAAGTTAAAATTATAATTTAAGCAACTTAATATATATGTTTATCTCTCAATAACTGCGTAGAGTTACCTCAAGGATTTCTCGAAATAGATATACAGAAAAAAAAACAAGTTAAACTTTGTGGTTAAGCTATATATATATATATATATATATATATATATATATATATATATATATATATATATATATATATATATATATATATATATATATATATATACATATAAACAGTTTTTTTGCTAAACTTAAATCACTCGTCCCTTCCATTAAATGTACCCAGGAGATTGAATATAATGGAACCCTTCCCTTTTTCGATCTTCTTATCCATAAAACGAAGACTCGTTTTAAATATTCCATCTTTCGCTAACCTATTAAATCAAACCTTAACATCCATTTTTAGTCCCAAGTTAAACGGTCGGTTGTGAGCCCTGAATATATGGATCTGGAATTCTCTAATATCTTTAAGATGGGCCACAATTTGTAATCCCAGTATCCCTCTTCTTTTAAATTCTCTTTCCTCTGCTAAAAAGACGTTCCTAATATCCTCTTTAATGTTAAAAACGTTCTGCTTTTGCCATTTCCTAATTGCTTTACTTGACTTCCCCGTCTTTTAAAAAAGTGAACACTTTCTTACTTGCAAGTACGAGTCTTCTATTAAGAATAGACTTGTACACAATGCATGTAATAATATAGTTGAAATTTTACTCACATGAATTTTATGGCTGTCTGAGTAAATATTTTGGACAAACAGGCAAGCAATTATCGGTCGGTATCAATCAAGATAAACACAATGTACGGAGAGGTGATAATAATATTTCATTTTTTGTTCACATGTTCCAGAATGACCATTTAATTAATTGGAAGTGCGCTAAATATATTTATCGCTCCAATGACATTATAAAAGAAATATGGCGAATGCCATTTTGTAACCTTTTCGGATAAGTTGAACATTTCCTGTGTGACCTTTTCAAAATTGATGCTGTTATCCTAATCTTATTAAATAAATCCGTGTGTACTTATGTTCTTAATTTTGTGTAATATTCATAGTTATGTGTACCGTTTTTATTATAGTTATTTAATTGATTTTGTATTTAAACACTTTTATTACTTTCCCTCTCTCATTTTCCCTCCATTTAGCTGCTTCTCGTGTCTCCCCTAATCTTCCGTTTTAAGGAATCTCCTTTTTCTTCCTTTTGACTTTGTCCTTTACCTTTTGTGTCACTTCGGTCGACCTTGTTGATGGATGTAATTTTATCCTCCCTCTCCTATTTCCTTATTGGTGATTTCTTGTTTTAGAAGCGGTCCATTATTTTTCCTTTTTTTATATATATATAATCTTGTTATATTAATTTCTCTTGTAATTATCTTTGATAATGACTGAATAAAGTTCGAAAATACTCGGAAACACCTTTTTCTTTTTCATGAGGGACATTGCATTCAATGCTAACCTCACTTGCTACTTTGTGAGTTTTTCATTTCATTATATATATATATATATATATATATATATATATATATATATATATATATATATATATATATATATATATATTCATGAATCTTCATACACCGATTATTTATTGTTCAGGGGCTCCTCGCACCTTCAACAAAGTCCTCTTTGATGTATTTTTATATATAACTGTTTCAGTTGAAGATTTCTTATGACTATTTTTACCTTTACCCCGTAATGTTTCTTGTCATTTTCCATGTCATAATTTTTATTCCCTTTGCTATTTCTACCACCCGTGTTTGTATTATTATTCTTTTTCTTATTGTTCCTGCGAGTTATTCCTACTATGTATTTTTTCATGATTCCCTGAGTTGTCTTCAGTATTTCTTACCTTGTGTTCAGTATTAACGGGTATTTTTAAATGGTTACGTACCATTGATTAACTGCTTTGTATTTCAAGCATACATGTATCTAGTTTGTGAAGATGAGGCTGAGCTTTCGTACCGTTCATAGCTCTAAGTTTTGATGCTCTCATCAAAAGGGAAATCTTCTTCTTCTGCAAATTCATTACTTACACATCGAAAAAAATACATATTTTCAATTAAAAATGTACTATATTTTATTTACTTTGAATTTTATTTTGTTAAAGTTAAACGTTGATAAATAAATTTAATGTGTTTATTACCATTTTTGATGCAAATTTCGTTGCGCTTATGTAGATTCACCCGATGAATCCGATGCCTTAACTAAAAAAATTCCCCCAATTTGAGCATATTGATTTATGATGCCTCGTTCCCTCAGGCGTCTCGTATCTTTATTTTTCATTGAGTGCATTTTTCATTTAGAACACCCGAGAAAATTAAGTCAAGGAGACTAAGATCTTGTGAACGAGGAGACCATTGTTATATTTATTGTGTAGTGTAATTCCATGTGATTACACCTTTATTCCAAATAGGTTCGTTCAAGAAATGAAAATAATTGAAACAATTACTTTAGTGGAGCAAAAGGGTAGTGTTTAACTTCATTATAGTTATAATTATGTATCCTGTTAAAACGAAATTAATGTTCAGTTTAAGGGTATATTTTATAAATGAAAAGGCATTTTGATCATGTGCTCCACAAACAATTCATGAGGATGTTCAGTGATATTGGAATGACGGTGTATTGGAACCAAAAGGCAGTAGTGAAGATGGAAATGATAAGACTGATTGGATAAAAATACACAAAGGTGTCAGGCAAGGATCCGTACTATTAACTTATGTTTTTATTATATGGACAAAAAGGCATTGAAGAACTAGAGAATGAACAGGGTATGAGAATAAGGGGAAGGAATTTGAACAACTTGCAATATGTAGATGACACCGTGTTAATGGCAAACTCTGAAGAGATATTACACAAATTGGTTGACAGGTTGGTGGAATCATATAAAAGTAAAGGACTGTGGATAAACATCAAGATGACAGAGGTTATGGGAATAACTAAAAGGCAAGAGAGACTAGTTGTAAATGTTCAAACTCAAGGCAGAATTATCCAATAAGGAAAGGAATTTAAATATCTGGAAAGCATTTTTTCCGAAAACGTTGACTGTGAGAAGGATATAAAAACAAGAGAGAAAGTTCCTTCAATGACTAGCGGTGCTTTGTGATGATAAATGGTTATTGCATTGATGGTTCTCCATGATTCAAATCACTTACAGGTGCCTTTGAACGACTAAATAACGCTTCTGCCACTAGATGACGCCACCCAGCACCAAATCCGATGGCAGATTTGAAATCTCCAGGGTGAATAACCATATGTCCCAGGTCATATGGGTCATTTCATGGCTCTAAACGGGTAAAATTGAACAGGACTTCTTTTGAAAAAAGGGACGCCTAGACTTCGCGCTTCGCCGCAGGTAACAAGAATTTCATTCGCGAAAACAAAGTTTCGAAAAATGAGAAAAATTTTGACGAATATCTCTACAAGCCTGAACTTAAGATTAAGAATAATTACTGTTATGTATGGTCAACATTGACATAATGGCTGTGAAACATGGACACTTAGAAAGAATATGGTAAAAGAGTGGAAGGAAAAGAGATGTGGTTCCTGCGAAGGATGATGAGAATCTCGTCGATAGATAGAGTTACAAACAAGGAAGTATTAAGTAGGGCCCGTACAGAGAGATGGGGCAACTTGAATTCGTTGGACACATTCTAAGATTAGCCAACTTTGAGAAACGCTGCCTATTGGGAAGGATAGAGGGGAGGCGAGCGAGAGGAAGATTAAGATTAAAGCTTATGGACACGATTCTTTAACAGCTTGGTGATAAACGAAGAACTGTGGACTTGATCAGACTGGCGGACGACAGGGGGAGATGGGGATTCATGGTCACCGACTTCTATTGACTGGCACTCAGGTATACTTAATTAAAAATTTAAAAAATATCAGTATGGAAATATTTAATCGTGAACATAACCTTCTTTGCTTTCTAAATCTTCCTTCCATTTGTCAACAAGCTTGTAAATGCCACGCTTTTGAAAGTTTTAGGTTTAGATGAAAAATATTAATCCAACCCGTTTTCAACCTCTCCTCCTGATGTCAACTTAAGACCATCCAAGTGGTTGTGTAATTCTCTAAGCAAGTGATAAACGGGAGGAACAAGGTCAGGTAAATATGCAGAATGAACCAATATTTTCCAACCGAGCTCCTCCGAGAGATCTTTGGTCATTCTAGTTATGTAAAGAGAGTCATTGTCGTTATGTAGAATAACACTCCTTCTGTTGACTAAAGAGGGGCGTATTTGGCCAAAGCGGCTATAAAACAACGAGGCTAATTGTAGTATAGATAAGCATTAATTGTTTGATTGCTGTCTAACAGTTTGTAATGGGCAATATCTTCAATATTCCATCATACACACAACATAAACTTTTTTGATGAACCTCTAAAATCGGTTGTTGAGAAATTCTGCTTCTTTGATTGATACACAAACAGCTGCGTTTCCTGTTATGAAGAAGTATTCACCTCTCTCTACCAGTAAAAAGCATGATCATAAATGGCGCCAGAAGGTGCCGAGAAAGCAATGTCTTACCGCAAACAACAAGTTGCTGCAGATTCTCCGTGGACACTTCGTAAGGTCGCTATTTTTAATCACTGGAACCATTTGGCCGAAACTGACAACTCTAAGAGTTATAAACGTATTTTAATATAATTTTTAGGAGGTGCCCTTAAGGTATTTTTCAACCTAACCTATGAGATTAATAAAAGTATACTCAATATTTTTTAGTTATATTGACCCAAATCAGTGGTAACACTTATGTAACGTTTGATAATTTTGTAACTTGCTATAAATGCTTCCTATTTATTTTTGTTTAATATTTGTTGCTGTTACTATTTCTATTTACATATATAATTTTTTACATACTGCAGTGTTTTTTCTTTACAGGAGACAGCTAAAATGCCTAGGGAATAAAAAAGTCCACAGTTTCTATTATATGTATATGTCGATCAGTTACATCAAGACAATGCAAGAGACAGTGGACTAAACATGTGGAGTAATTTTATGAGCTGTACTTTGGATGTAAAGTGGGTGACCAGGACAAACACTGGGCACCTCACATATGTTGTGTTAGGTGTACGAGTTCTCGTTCGGCCTGGGCAAAATGCCAAGGGCCTGGCCTCACGTCTGGCGTACCAATTGTCTGTAGGCAGCCAAAGGACCATTCAACGGATGGCTACTTCTGCTTAACAGATATTAAAGGTGGGTATTCAATGTGTTTTCTTTCCTGTCTTTAATACATCCTATGTTGTACTTCCAATATTTTTGTAGGTAATCACAGTCAGTAATATCCATCTTTTTTATTTTACTGCAGGACGCAACAGAAAAGGCAATAAATCTATCATCTATCCAGATATTCAGTCTGCAATTCGCCCAGTTTGATATTCAAGTGATATTCCTGTACCACAGCCGCCCTTTGAACTGAAAAGCGATGACCGGGGCAACTCGGGCAACTCAGACGATTCAGAATCTACAGATACACCATATGTGGCACAGCTTGAATCTGACAAGAAGCCACACCTCCTCACCAAACCGGAACTGAATGATCTAGTTCGTGATCTAACACTTACAAAAGCAGAGGGAACTACTGGTCCCAAGTCTGCAACAATGAAACCTGTTGGATGAACATGCTCGGATTACAGTATTTAGGAAGCGTTCAGCAGATCTACAGCAATTCCTTACCTTTGAAAACATCCTGACTTATTGTAATATTATCAGAGGCCTATTCAACGCCCTTGAGCTGACTTACGAACCAAATGAGTGGAGGTTAGGCAGAGATGCCTCCCTTTACAGCATAAAAGTGGTTCTGTTGCACATTGGGAACACTATGTCTTCAGTTCCATTTGCTGATTCAGTCATTTTAAGAGAGACTTATGAGAACCTTGCTTTTATTCTAGACCACATAAGTTACCAGGAGCCTAAGTTGCTAATTTCTGCGGACTTGAAAGTAGTAGCCATACTTAATGGGCTACAAACTGCATACACTAAGTTTATGTGATTCCTTTGCAAGCGGTAAAGTAGGGCCAGGTCAGAACATTATGTAGGCTCAGAATGGTCACCTAGGGAAACTATGGCGCCGGGATGCCATAATCTAATTCATGAACCACTAGTAAAGTAGAAGAAGATCATTTTGCCACCACTGAATATAAAACTAGGCCTAATAAGGCAATTTACCAAAGAACTACAACATAACAAGCCATGTTTTCAGTACCTCAAAGTGATATTCCCTAAAATAAGTGATGCCGAGGTTAAAGAAGACATATTCATAGGCTCTCTGATTCGTCGACTTATGGCTGATGAGAACTTCTAGGCAACAATGGATGAAACTGAGCTAGCGGCTTAGGATGCATTCAAAGATGTATGCAAAGACTTCTGAAAAAGCACCAAGGGCCCACAGAGACCGTATAGTGGAGAGCCTAATCAGTGCTACAAGATCTCGGATGCAATATGTTACTGAAGTTACACTTTCTGAATTATCATCTTTACTTCTTCTCTGAGAATGCAGAAGTTGTGAGTGATGAACATGGAGAGAGGTTCCATCAAAATATAGCGTCAATGGAAAAGAGGTATAAGGAAAAATGGAGTCCTGCTATGCTGGCTGACCTCTCTGGAACGTGAAGAGTGACACACCTGACACATCTTACAAACGAAGAAGTAAATCCTAAAATGTAGGTTAATATATTATATAATGCTAACAAACATGCTAATTTATTATATATTCATAAATTAATTACAATGGACACATTAAATCTGAATTTGCCAGCGAAATACATTTATAGTGGCGTGGAAATCGGTATTAATTGCATAATTATTGGATCACAAATTTACAAGAAAATATTACGGGATGGGATTTTTTAGTTATCAAATTCGAATTCAGCAAAACTCAACTTTACAATGAAATGCACATGAGATCCATTTTTTTCTTCACACTGAAATGTGTTGCACAGTGCAAATCAATAAATAACCTGGCTGGCTGCCTCGATTCCCCTGGCCAACGTTCCTCATACTCTTACAGGGAGTATTGTTATTTATTGCTTTGCACTAACCGCACCAATTGTTATTAATATTTCCCCATATTGGATAGCTTGTAGCTTCTCTTGATGACAACCCTCTCTTTCCGAACCAGTCCTCCAGCTCCTTCTCTCTATTACTACATATATATAAAACTACTCCTAAACTTCTCCACACGAAACAACCAAAAGCGCTCACAAATATTTATTTTTCGCCTTTCTGTACAAGAAAGAAACACGCAACAGGTTAATCACGGATAATATTAACTTTCTCATTCATTTTCAGTTAAATTCTCCAATTTCATTATTTTACATTTCCATTTGTCCTCTTTCTCGAATCAGTTTATGGATTTTTATTGACAATCACCTAAATATCTCGCATTGTTACTTTTGTAAAATTGCTCTTAAGATTAGGCTCAACCTGAAATTTGGCGGAGAGGCCAGATAAGCGCCTTGAAGTGAAAAGAAATCCCTGTAAAGTATTCTGCCCTTAAATGCCACCTACATAGATTCAATTTGCACCCGAGAAAACCTACAAATGATTTTCCTGTTCACACATAGGTCAACTTCTATTGCAGGTTTTCATTTTTTTAAAGGACTTGAGAATCGATTCCAACACCAAGGTCGACACCAAGAGAGTAAACCTCTACGCTATCTCTCTCTCTGTCTCTCTCTTTCTCTCTCTCTCTCTAATTATATATATAGCTAAAAGCGCTCGATTCCATCGGTTCGCGCCCCATTTATTATTTCACTTTAACTGGGAAAAGGGCTTGTATTATATTTTATTCCCTCTTTTCTCTCCCTCTTTCTCTCTCCCTTCTTTCTCAATCTATGTATGATCCGTGTTTGGTCTTATAAAGAAAAAATAAATCGCTTGTGTATCATCTTGCCTTATTTTCTTCTGCGTTATTTGGCCTTATATATATATATATATATATATATATTTTTTTTTAGGATAAATAAGCAGGGTAAATTTAAGAAGTTCATTATTATATTATAACTTCTTGGTACCAACGTTTCGCGTAGCAACCCATTCTCAAGGATGTGGGATTATAAATAGATACAAACAAGAATTTTTTAGATAAGTTATCAGATTTTTAGAAATTAATTATATGGGAAATGGGAAGCAGCAGAGGTGGTAATATTCAAATTATAAAAATGCAGAGCTTTTAACTATTAGGGAATGGAAAATATGTTTTCGTCTTTAAAATAAAAACTAGGATTAATTAGTTTTGAGTGTCTTTGTTGTAAAAAAGGGAGATAAGAGAAATATTTGAAAGATAGGGGTTGTTTTGGGGCAGTGGATTTGGTGTGTGTAACTTGTGGATGATTATAGTTGCAGTAAAAGTGGAAATGAGCTTGTTTCAGAGTTTAAAGTGGGGTTTTAAATCTATTATAAAAAGATTCCAGTGTACGTAGTTGGTTTTCGGTGTTAGCTGTGTCTTTAATTGAAAAATTATTCAAGTTTGGTTTATGGTGTGGATGTCTGTTTTCGTAGTGTACTCAGATAGGGGAGAATTTGAGAGTACTAAGCGGAGCTCCGGTTCTGTTGTTGATGTCTTAATGTGCGCAAATACGGGTATGTAGTGTGCGCTGTGTTGATCCTAAATACACCTCGGAATTGCATCTCGAGCAGTTGAATTCATATATGATGGACGATCGAAGCAGCGTTGGTATTTTTTCTTTAATGTTGAAAATATGTTGCAGGAAATGAATTTAGAATAAAGGGAGAGAATATGATCCAGAGAAGTGAATTTAGGAGTCCTATATATGGGAGAGGTAAAAAAACCTTCTCTTTCGGGACCTTGTATGAGGGATCTTTCGGGTTAAATATTTTATTCATAGAATTTCGAAGAGTTCGGTCGTATAAGTTTAAAGGAGATCCGTTTTGTTGTAAATATTTAGTGAGGAAAGTGACCTCGTTGGGGTATTGAGGTATGATGTGGAGAGATTGTAAGTGCGAGAACGTAAGGTTTTGATAGAGTTTAATTTGATTTTGGTGGAACAATGACTAAGAAAATGTAGTCCAGAGCCCGTATGTGTAGGTTTTCGGTGAATGGAAGTGGAGAAACCGTCGGTTGTTCGTGTTATTAGTAGGTATAATAAAGGAATAGACTCGTTGTCTTCCTGTCCTTGAGAGAATTCAATATTTAGATGTTACAGGTTTATGTACTCTAAGAATTTATCAGATGAACTTTTAGAGCGGAAAAGGGCGATGGTGTCGTCTTCTTATCTCCTGTAGAAGATAAGCCGGAATTTTAAGGGGCATTTGTCAAGTGCTTCTTCTTCTAAGTTACACATGAAGAGATTTGCAAGAGGGGTGGCAATAGGACTTCCCATTGCGAGGCCATCTCATTTAATTAAAGCTTTTTTCACCAAACTCTCACCCTTTCTTAAAAATTAATTTCCAGCATCACGTTTTATACCAACTTTTCAAAACAGACGCAAAGTAAATCTTTTTAACATTAGAGACAAAATACCAACGCTGCTTCGATCCTCCATCATATATGAATTCGATTTATAATCTCACATCCTTGAGAATCGGTTCCTACGCGAAACGTTGGTACCAAGAAGTTATAATATAATAATGGACTTCATAAATTTAGCCTGCTTATTTATCCTAAAAATACGTATACGCCTGGCAACGCCAACCCCTTTGTTCTTATATATATATATATATATATATATATATATATGGGAAAGAATTCAATAGTGAGTTATGTTATATGATAGTAAAACCAATGTATAGGAGCAAAATAGTTATTTTTCGGTATGGAGTTGCCATACCCTCGTGATTCGTTTGTTGAATATAGGATAGATACAAAAGTCGTTATAGAGTCCCAATTTGGAGACAGAATAGGATAAAAAAGGGAGAAAAAAATGTCATTAATTGTGGTATGTGGTTCCGAGATGTTAAACTCTACTTTTTATGTTCAGATTTTGCGTATAGGAGCTGCATTTAAATTAACCATCAGAAAGATTGAAGTTGGGAACTTCTTTTATTAAGATCGATTCTATAATTTTTGGGGGCGAAAATCTTTAAAATTGTATATAATTTGGGACCTTTAATAATCTATTTCGTAGTTTTAATTATTGATGTGATTATAAATAATTGATGTATTTCTGATGGTCAATCTAAATGTTGTTCCTATAGCACAAAAGTCGATTCAAAAGTTTGCCAAGCTTGAATTGGCAGTTGCTCATTATTTGGCAGCGGTCTATTTTATTCCAATTCTGTGTTATTTTGTAAGTTGATACATCCAGCATAAATAAACAGCAGACGATTAGATGGCCGATCCGTTCTCGCCAGATTCTTTAAATAGCATACGGCATACATTACCTGATGTCATGCATCCATCCCTCGAGTGTCAATAGGCAGCTAATACAGATTCCATTAGGGTCCAATCCCTAGTATTAGTCTCCAATAAGAAAGGTTTAGTAATTTTCATAGGCGAAATTAATTTGCATACTCGCGAAATAACATATTTGACTTGTTTTTTGTCCACTTGATTGTCCAAACACATAAAATAGCAATCTGATACTATCTTGCACTGTCTTAAAGCTATCACTATACTATCTGAAATACTAAAATACTAATACATCATAATTAATAGAATATAGTGAAGGTAATCATACATATGAAAGGAGCAGTCAATGTAATAGATGATAGAAAATGATTGTTGAAAATAAAGAGAAAATATTGATGCTATGATGAAAGGATTGATCTCATCTTATTCAGAATGCTGGAAATATACAAACTAAAAACAGGAAAAAAATAAAGTGGAAATATTTTGTTGTTGTTTTGTGTTAGCATTCCATTAGTAATACATAACTCTTGGCACAAACCTAGAAACACAAGCTGAAATATTAATATGTTAAATTGTAGGGTACATGCGGTTAAATAGAATTAAAAAAGCAATGTAGGAACTAATTTTTTGTTTTATATTTAGGGTAAAACATCAGTTCTACGTTTTTTCGCCTTAAATTTCAGCTTTACAATGGAAAAAATCACTGACATATGCTAAAAGTACCCTATTTTCTTTGCAAAAGATAATAGCGAGTGCAGAACGACCCACTCAAAAGGTATTTGCTTAATAGATTTAGAGAAGTAATCTACCTCTTTTTGCCACTTTAAGATGGCAAGGGCAAAAGAAGATGGAAATAGAGAAGGAGAAATAATGTGCCAAAAGAAATATTGCTAATATGTAATTCTTAGGTTTAGTTCCTTATGCTGATAAACGTTTATGCGAATTATTTACCATCCAATTTATTTATTTTTCACTCAGGTAATTAATCTATTTTGTTTATTGGTTACAAATGATAACTTTATATAAGGTAATCACAAAATAAGTGAACAATTTTTAGTTTGTACAAATATACCTGCGGAGAAAATATACATATATTCGGTTTTCAAGAAATTAATGTATTCTTTTAAATAGAAGTGTCGTGGTGTGAAATTATATTATATCAATACCATATAATATCTATCGGGAAGGGACTAATAACTTAAAGGCGAACTGACAAAGCGGCGGAACGCCACGAGTTTCGACGCGCGGAGCAGCGAAAATAGAGTGCAAAACGAAGTCAGGTAAAATTTGGGCAATGACACAGCTCAAGGTTATTTAAAGAGGCATGTAAAAAAATATAATTTATTTACATAAAATAAGAGAATCAATGGCAAAAATTATATTGGCAAATGAGGGGGGGAATTGCAGAGATATGTATCAGACTCTGAAGTTAGGAATTAATGCGTTACAGAAGGAGACTATTCCAATGGGGAGGATTAACTCAAATGGGTCGCTGAAGGGGGGAAGGGGTTGGCTTACGGAGGATTCCGGGTGAGACGTCAGGGTAAAGTTTCACGGATGTCTTCTGCAAGCAATAAACGTGAGGGCGAGGGCACTCGGAGCTTCTGAGCGGGAAGTTGACGTGATGACGGTTCTCCAAGGGAGGGTCGGTAACGTCCAGTCCAGGGGAGAGTATTTTGGCCACCCGTAGACGAGGTGGGAACGAGGAGGGCTACTACACGAGAGGATGAGTGGAATCAGAAAAATCGCTCGGTAGCCATCATCAAATGGAAATACCTCACTGGCTGGGCTAATTCCAACGACATGAAAAGTTCAGCCGTTACTTTGCTTCGTTGTTAAGCACCTGACTTTGAGCTAGGGGGGATGCTTCTTGGATCCTAGGCGGGACTCCTAAACTCTCTATCTCCCACCTGGAAGACGAGCCGTATATATCCGAGGCTCCCCCCGCAGCGGTGGCGGAAACATGGTGTGTTTGGCCAGCGCTACTCTCGAATGGCCTCGAACCTTCACGCCCAGGCGATTCTAACCCGCCAAAAGATGGGCCAGCGTAGACGCGATTCGAGGCTACGGCTTGTGGATGGGGGGTGGAGATGCTGACCAATTTAAGCCTAACTAAATTCTAGAATTTTCTTTACACATTCACGTCACTTCCGTGCTGGAAAAGAAATTCCACGTGGAATTTTCCCAGAAGAAGTAAAGTAGGTTTTAATATATCAAAAACTACATTTATTCTTACAAGTTTTAATATTATTGGAAATATGGCCCGAGCGTTTATTTTAATTATGGATACCTATGGATACTGATCTAGTACTACCAGTAGCCGGGTCATAGTAGAGGCATGCATCTAGTAAATCTTCTGTTTTCGTATATTTTATTCCCACTACAACTAGTATAATGCGCTAGCTGTTCACTCGCTCGTAAACGAGACCACCTTTTTTTAAAATAAATAACCTGGCCATATAATGAAATTCACATTAAAATCAGAATGACAATTTCTAATGATGCCAAGGAGGAAGAGGAGCCTGGACTTCACGGGGGCGGATGGTATTATGTTTATGACACTAACCAGCGATCGTGGAGCTCTCGGATCCCAAGAGGCAAGGCACCCTGTCCCTTCAAGGCGTATTAGCATTAGATTACAACATAAGAAGGATTTCGGAACGGAAGAGAGAAGGAATGTTTCGTGGCGTGAAGACAGGAGGGAAATGATAGAGGTGTCCTGGGTATGGTATGGTGCCTAAACCCGCGTGGATAGCTATATAGCATCTCTAAACTCAATCCATCTCGTGATGACCTGGTTGTTTTGTGTTTGCGCACGCTAAAATTTAAACCCGACACCTAGTCGTTGGAAATCCTACGCTGTACCCACTAGCGAGCGATCAGGATTTTAAATCTGGTTAAGATTCAAAATTGAGGATATTTATGGGGCCCTATTGCTTTAATAATAAAAAAATCACCACTTTAGCTATAAAAGAATTGAAATTGATCAAAGTAGTATATTTTGAGGTAGAAAAAAAATAGCAAAAATTTCAATGTGAATCAGCACCAAACTTTTCTCTTCTCTCACACGAAATTTTTTAATCTAACTGAGTCGTTCTTACGTGAGAGGAAATTTGGTTGTAGGAGATTTTTACTTTGTACATGAAAGAGATTTTTTTTAGAGGTGGTAAAAAAATGAAGTTATTTGGGAAGAGATATTGCGTGAGTGCGGGAGAAATTTTTCTACTCTGGCTGTGGTGTAATTCTGTAAGAAAAGAGAAGCTTTGGTTGGAACTCAAAGGGGAATTTAGTGTATAAACAAAAAATAATTGGTTTTGGACGCACAACGTAGATTCATTGATGGAAACAACGAATAAAGAAAACGGAAAATATAATAACTTTATTCACCTGTTTTGAAAGTCCCACTCTACAGATTTGTGGACTATTTGACTTTTGTGAGGTGGTTGGCCTCAATTTTATTTGATTCTCTCGGATGATGGTCGCATGATCCTTCGCCAGTTAGAGGCAGGCCCCTGACCCCGCAGCTTCCTTCTTCTTCTCGCCTTTGTTCTGTGTCATATTCTTTGTGTTTTGTTTGTTATTTGGTTTTAAATTTTGTTTTTTGTGTGTGAATATTAAAGTAACCTAGTACCTGGCTAAAATTTTATATGCAAAGACTTATGCCCTTGATGGCGGCCGCTAGATAGGCGCTTTTAAAAAAACTGACGTCCTACTCTAGCATAAGCGGGTTTGTGCCAGGCGGAGGAACTGAGCTCCAAATTCATTCACATTAACCTCTCTCGCTGCCCCTTCTGGACATAGACTCACTCAATCCAATAGTCCCGATTATATACAATATTTCAAGTAACATAAATCAGAATAACCAATAATTATGATATAATGAATGCTAATAATTTATTTACATAAGTTAGTGATTGGAATCACATAACTTCATTACTTCCTCAAAAGATCTTAACAAAAAAAAGAAGTTAAATTTAACCATAAAACCATGCAAATCCTATCCAAAATAGATATCAGCAGAGCTTATGTAGGTATAAACCAATTATTTAAGCTTAAATAAGCAGGCTAATCTTGTACTCAAATGAGAGTTCTTTTTTTCCTCTTCCTAGAATTGTAAGCCAATAATAGAGCGAAATTTAAAACGTTGTTAAAGGCTTTAAAAAGTATTCATTTAGGTAAAAAGTGAAAAATAACTCTAGTACAAATTAAATAATCCTATGTAATAAGATACAAAAAATAACAACATAATCGCTATAACATTTGTACATATTTTGCTGTGCATTGCTTAGAATAAGTCGAATTTTCAGTTGGTTTTTGTTTCTGCAAAGCAGCACACATCTCCTGCATTACTTTGATTGCCCGCTCTGCACAATTAGCTTCTGCTTCCATTGAATTTCCAATGAGTAAGTACAATGCTACCTTGTAATGTTTCAATATTTCTGACAAGTTCTAACTACAATGGCTCTTAAATGCCACCTCGATTTTCTAATGTTTGGGAATTTTTTTAAAGTTAGTCAAAGGAAAATGACTTTTTTCTTCAAAGAATCTAAACACCCCTGTTTGATAGTATACAAACTTCATATCATCTCTCCTTCCTGATTTCTAGAGGACCTCTTTCTCTCTATTGACAAACTGGAGATATACTTCACCAGTTGAGATACAAATGGATGTTCAATGTTTGGAGGGTGTGCCGACAGAGTATCGAAGGACAAAGTATCGAAGAGCAAAGTATCGAGGGACAAAGTATCGAATGAACAAAGTATCGAATAGACAAAGTATCAAATGGACTAAGTATGAAATGGATAGATTATCGAATGAACAATGAATCAAAGGAAAAAGTATAGAAGGGAAAATTTAAGGGACGACAGCGGGTGGGGTTCGTATCGAACAATATTTTCTTCGGAAATACAGTAACCGTAAGTCGATTCGAAGGAACCGCGTTCAGGAAAAATAATATTTCGAACTAATATATATATGCTGAATGGACGAAAGTATTAAAAGTTCCAAAATTCAGCCCCCCATACCCCAAACAATAAGTTCCTCTCTCCCCAAACAGGAAATGATTGCGAAATTTTAACTTAAGATAATTAAAATTTAATTTGAACTTACATGGTTATGTATTATTCGGAGGGGAAAATAAGAAAGCCAATATTTGATAATAACTTGTGGTCAGTTTACGAAAGAGGTGCAAATGATTTCCCAAGTACGAACAATTCAATTGAAGGGTGGCATAATGCATTTCACAAAAGATTAATGATTTGCCATCTTACAGAAGATAAACTTTTGCGAATACTAGGTCTGGATCTAGCCAAGACTGAAATGAATTTAGAGCAACAGCAGCAAAGTAGAGATGTCCAAAGTAACAAAAAAAATATGCTATAGTAAACGAACGAATCAGTGCATTTATTGATAGATACAACGTCACTTCTGAAATAGAATATCGTAGAGCCATCGCCTACAACCTTTAATCATATTTTGATAGTTTTAAGTACCCTAAAAAAAATAAAATTTATCCGTTATGTTTAATAAAATTTATATTTCTTATATTTTGTTCAATATTGTCATAAATTTGAAGCATTGTAATCCTCATACCTATGTAAAAATATTTATCATTTTTTCATTGCAACTGTATTATCGTTCAAATCAATATTTCAAATTTTATATTTGTTTAACTCATACGTTCCTTAAAATTATCATTCATGTCGAACTTTCTTCAAAGTTTTTATTTT
Organism: Ceratothoa steindachneri; assembly: GCA_963969495.1. Taxonomy (NCBI): domain Eukaryota; kingdom Metazoa; phylum Arthropoda; class Malacostraca; order Isopoda; family Cymothoidae; genus Ceratothoa; species Ceratothoa steindachneri. Next base: position 86,744,226 of record OZ018334.1, on the reverse strand, counting down.
TAAAATTCAAAATCACTGATTACCACAAGTTCCACAATCATTCTATCTTTTGTCTATTCGATACTTTGTCCATTCGATACTGTGCATTTGATGCTTTGTCCATTCGATACCTATTCAATTCGATACTATGTCCTTCGATCCTCTGTGCTTCGATAGTCTGTCCTACATTTCTTTGAAAAAGTGTTGTTATCATCAATATCTCCGTCAATTACAAAACGGAGAATTTGTCCAGAACGAAATGCTGATAACTGATAATTTGTGGTTTAAATTTATCCTCTTCTGAGAACATTCGTTGCAATTTGACAACTACTCGTACTCTTTTCCTCAGTGGAAACGTATGTGATATTAGCAATGATCATCTTTATTCTATTCCATAATTCTATTCATCAAAACCTCTTACAAATCCTTTGCAATGGTTTAAAAGCCTTACCATCATTCAAACACAATGCAGCCAATTTTACTTCGATTTTTTCATTTTGAATTACGCTTACTCGATATACATTTTCTTACATTTCCATCGAAATGTAAGGACCACTTTTCTATTTGTATCTTTTCAATTATTTTATTTAAAAATGATCATTTTTTTTTTAAACAGGATGAATTAGAACATATTCTCTCGTTTTTAAACAAAAGTTCATAATTAATATACTTATACATTGTTTATATATAACTACATCTTAGAAAAGAAATACCGATGCTATTTTGAGACAAGTTTGGCAGCTGACTTGACGAACTGCGCTCAAATAATACAAAGAGAAAATTATACATATAACATTAGACATCCTTATTTATATTAATATAAGAAGAACCAGGCAATGGCTTCACTATTCCCTCCTCCGGGGGGAGCTTGCGCTTCGCTACTAAGATTAAAATTTAAAATCTCAAAAAAGCAGCCATGGTTAAATTTTTGTACATTTTCTGAACTTCGCCAATTATAAAATTTTTTAAAAAGAACTCTAAACTAAATTTTTCCCTTTCAAAATATCACGTTGCTAAAATATATTTATAAAAGAAGAAGATATATAAATATAAATTTTCTGTACTTCGCGATTTGTAATTCTTTTGGTTATAAAAAATTAACAAACTTTCGATCCTTATATTTATTTCTGAACTTCACCAGTTTATTTTTGATATTATAAAAGAATTATTAGAAATAACCTCGATAAAAAATAAGTCATAACCAAACTAAGATGAAATTTTTATTCAAATACTCAAAAAAATCTCCATCTTTAATTATAGAGTTAGTGATGATGATGATGATGATGATGATGATTATTATTACTAAATGAAAACTCAGAACATTTACTAATTTGTATCTTAAAAATTTACTGACTATATAAAGTTCTAATCAGTTCTACAAAGTTTCGGACAGCTCTCGAAAGTTTCCGAAACTGCTACTACTTATGTGTAGATATCCTCCTAACCCGCACTTCAACCAACATCACCACTTCAGCCTATCGGAAATCTTCTTTTACCGGTCTCGGTATGAATTTTTATAGTTTCTGTGGCATCAAATACAAATTAAGCACCATTAAAACTCTCCTCCATCGTGGCTATCAACTATTATCTAACTATTTTCTTTTACAAAAAGAATTCGAATTCCTCAAATGTCTTTTCCAAAAGAATGGGTTTCGTCTTTCCCTCCTCCAAAAGTCTATTCGTCAGTTTTGGGACAAAATATACCACACACCTCAACCACTTGCCACTGTTCACAAGAATAGTCGCTATTGTTTTCTCCCAAATATTAGTCCCTTTAATTCTCGCTTACGCCGTAAACTCAATAATCTCCTGAAAAGATTTTTCACACACACTAACTTTAAAATAGTTTTCTTTAGTAATTTTCATTTAGGACAATTTTTTCGAATTAAGGATAGACGTTCCCCCTTCCCTGAGATGAGCTGCTAGGTTGTTTATAGATTTATTTGCCCCAGGTGCCACCGTGGGACCTATATTGGAAGCACCGTCTTCTTACTGAAGGCTCGAGTCTGTTCCCACCTAGGCATAAGCTCGTGTACTGATCCGTTCTCACTAATAAAGATATGTCCCCCATCCGTGATAAATCCATTTCTATGTAAGATTGATATTTTCCACCTAAACTTTGGGCTTTTTAGGACATTCCAAAGATCCTACCTTCCTTACTATTCTTAAATCACTGTTCATAAAGCAATTAAACCCCAGGTTCAATACTGATTCTAATGCCTCCCCCCCCTCATCATCGCAAGAATATCTTAAAGTTTACAACCTACCGATCCTATGACGTCACATAAAAAAAATCTCTCCCTCAGTTTTCCGTTTTGCTCTCCGCCAAATGCTGCTAACCTTTACATAACCTAATTAATGTTTTCATTCCATTGTTTTGTCAGTGAAAGCTCGCCCATATTTTACTGTATCAATTTCAATATAGTCCTTTATTTTGATCGTAATCATAATTTCTTGCGATCATAGTTATTATGCTTTAAATCTATCTATTTTATAGAACTAATATATATATATATATATATATATATATATATATATATATATATATATATATATATATATATATATATAGTACAAGAGGAATAAGAATTGGATGTGAATGAGCAAATGAGACAAGAAACTGGAGGGGGTTTTTTGAAGGCAAGAGAGAGGGACATTAGAAGAATCCAGAATCAAAGGGAGCAGAGGGCAGCACAGTGAAGGCGATCCTTTACCGAGAAGACAGAAATAACGCCAGGGAAAAAAAGTTTTGAATTCCTGGCCGGGACTCGAACTCGGGTCTGCTGATTGCCGGTCAGATGCTTTACCGCTAAGCTACCAGGCACAGTAACTATATTTCGCCCAAAGCGTTACCCCATCAAACCCAGTATCTCCCTAAGCTAGGAACCTCCAAGGAATTTTTATACCACATCCTCTTACCCGCTCACAATTTAAAGGCTCACTGTCCATATCACATACATGGTGGTTGTATAATCACCCGCAGATCCTGTAGTTGCTCCTTCTTTGTATATATATATATATATATATATATATATATATATACCATTTAATGAAATAGCCTACTAATCAATCAATAAATGCATGATCAAAACATGTTAAAAAAAATAGTTTAAGTTATTTTGGTGATTTTGAAGCTATAAAAAGCGAAAACCAAGGAAGGAAAGTTAATAATGCAACAACCACGCAAACTAGGACTAGGAAAATAAATTAAATCTTAATACTCTAAAAGTTTAAAAAAGAAGTTGTAAATTAAAGTGATAAATAAAGATGAAATTAATAATGGACTGAGGGAATCATTACACAAAACCAAGTATGGAAACTGTTGCAGATTATAATCTTAACGCAATCTTTTCTTTTGAGCTCCGTATTTAATATTTTAAACTATAAGATCGTAGTATCGTAACGCCATGGTGGAGATTGTTTTTTATAATCTATACAAAGCTTACTGATGTGGGAATAATCCTTTTTTGGCGAGAAAAGTGGCAACCAACGATGATTCTATATTTTAACTTGGGGTGGAATGTTTGATATATGGGCATTTATTGCAGACTTTTCGTTGGTTTGTACTGGTTTTTCAGTTCAGTTACTAATGCCCATATGAGAGGAGAATCTTTCCTTTAGTGACCTAATAGAGGTTCAAATCTATAAATCTTGGGAATACACAGGACATTAAGTTGAAAAATGATTAAATTTTAAATTTGTTTACATATGCTATTTATTTAATTTGAGAAAAATATTTTGTTAGTAATAACTGTAGTTTATGTTTTAAATTCCTATTATATATGCCCCGCTCTAGCATCAATAAATAATATTTGTATCTTGTGACTGTTTAACAGGTAAGGGTGATAAACGCCATTCAAAAAAGAACGGATTGACTTATCTACGATAAACTTTGGAAAACCGTTGTTAAAAATAAGACTGAAGAAACTGGAATTTTTAGTACATATACACATGATTAAAACAAATGATACGCACAGGAAATAAGAATTATAAATGAGGTAATTTTCTATTTAAAAGCTGTGCTACTAAAGAAATTCATCCCAACGCTTTAGAAGTTTGTTTCCTATAAATTGATATTTCTAACCCATTTCCATTTCTTTTGAATTAAAATATCTAAAAAAGGGGAAGGCATTTTATTTTTCGGTTTCCTTTATGTATACTATGTTTAGTTGAATATTGTTTAAAAAGTCAAAGAATTATTTAGCTTGATCACTATGTCAGAGAATTACCATGGAATCACCAGCAAAACGCCCGGAGAGGAGGCTTACTCCTCTCCTTTGCCTACGGGTGTAGGGGACTCCCCCTCACCCCCTTGTCTGGAGGTGCCCTCGGGTGCTTCCCTCTTTCCAGCGGCAGTCCCCCCTTTACTTTTTAAGGGGACTGCCAAGAAAGCGAGCAGGCAGCCCATAATGGACCGCTCCCCATTGAAGCGGCTCCGTAGGGCATACAAAATAAGGGAACCTCTGAAAAGATTTCCTCTGGCGTCTTGGTTTATGGGAGGAATTTTGCTCAATGATTTCCTTATGGTATTTCGTGGTTTCTTGGTTTTGGGTACATCTGGTACATGGTGGTGACGGGGCAGCTTTATTCTGTGTTTGTATTGTTGTAGTATAGTGGGGTGGACCTTTAACCCACGTCTCATGATTAATTTCCAGCCAGCCAATTTAATAAATTATGATTATTAAGACCAATGTACTAAATAATCGCCTCTAAATTGGGAGGTAATTGAATAGGAAAGTTGCAAAACCATACGGAATACTTATGACGTCTGAAGGATAGACCAGTACCCTCACGCACTCTTAATTCGGTTTAGATATATTGATGAGGTGATTTGTTTAACGCGTAACCATCTTAATGTGAACTCATTTTTAACTCGTCTGAATGGCATTGTCCGACATTTTATAAAATTCACCGTTAAGAAAGAAAATGAAATAACCCCTTCGTTTTTTTAGGTTTGTTAATTTATAGAACCTCCTTTGTTTCAAATACATAATGTATCGCATACTTACCCACCACCCCGTGAGGGGCGTGGCGATTTGCTTACATGGTCGCCGTGCTGAAGGGACTCAGCGCCCCATTCGGCCCCAGCTTAGCCTCTTCTGCTTTTTTCAAACAGCCTGTGTTTCTTCCCTACTTCTTCACTTCCCCTACAACCTCTCCCACAACTTTTTCTGGTCAGCCTCTATATTCACAGGGTAGATCCTGACTTTCTTCTCAGCCAACTATCCCTGTTAGGAGTTGGAGAGGGAGGGGGCAATGTTCACTAACTTCTGAGATCCGGTTTGGGATGGTAGGTTTTCAACAACTTGCTTCATTCCCACCCATGCCTTCCTCACAACCCCTTTCCTTCTCATTTCACACTCTATCTTTTTTACGCCGTGCCCAAGGTGGAGCCGCCATGCCTGCCAAAGGGCGGCCAAGTCACCAGGCGGAATGGGTGGCCTTAAATGGCAGCACCTGGCTCTGCCAGCCCCGTACGCACATCTTACAAAGCGGGCTAGCGGATATTAGCGTCTGCATCCCGTGAATGAAAACGGGTCACCATTTCCAAAGACGAGTCTAACAAAAATATCCCTTTAATTTCCCCCCTCTCCACCGTCGGAGCCAGCCTTGGGCAGCTCTATTGAAAAAATAGAGGTCCCCCACTGTGCTTTCACAGGGGACCCTACAAATATCTTTACCCGGAGAGGAGGCTTACTCATCTTATTTGACTACGGATGTAGGGAACTTCCCCTCACCCCCTTTTCGGGAGGTGCCTTCGGGTGCTTCACTCTTTGCAGCGGCAGTCCCCATTTACTTTCTAAGGGGACTGCCAAGAAAGCCAGCATACAGCCCATAACCGACCGATCCCCAATGAAGCGGCTAGGTAGGGCAATTCACCTTAGGAGAGAGAGAGTAAAGATAAGGCCCATCGGCCTCTTCCCTGCAGAGACCTGCTGACTCGTATACTGACTTTAGCGGAGGTTAAGGCCTGTGCGTCCCCATACTCAACTCGTGGCACCGTTGCCAATAGTACTTGTGATGTCCTGGAGGGAGGGCTAGGGTCAAATGGAGTCCCACTCAGAGATAGAGATAGTCCTTGAGGCAAATCAGCCCCAGACGGTAGGGCCTTCCATGGGGGCGAATACGTACTCGGTGCAAGGCAACGAACTTAAGTCCGCCCCTATGCAAGGTCCTCCTCAAACGGCTCGGTTCTCCAAAGCAGTATAAGGAGGGGAAAGATATCTTCCTCTGGCTGGTGCCCCTGCAACCGCCAGGACCTTCTCCATCTCGAAGAGGGACAATGCTGAGGCCGGTCCATCTGCCCTGGGAGCTCCTGCAGGCGGAGAAGAAATGCGGATTAATTCCCCACCCTCCTCTCCTAAAAAGAAAAGGAACAAAAAAAAAAATAAAAGAGTCAGGGGCTCCTCTTTATCCGTGGGGGCTGCGGGGACGGATGGGTCTGCTACTTCGGTCAGCAACCAAGCCAAGATCGGCACGTCCAGCCCTGCTGCCCCCCCTTCCTCCTGGTGCGAAGTCCCCGACAAAGAAGACCACAAACGTACAAGTGCACATAACGGAGCCTCGATTACGCCGGGCCTCCTTATTCAGAGAATACCCGGCATTCTCTAGCCCACTGTCTTTAAACGCTTCCTCTTCATTTGCTCCACTGATCACAGCATGTTGACCAAGGGCAATATGATCCATCAGAGAAAAACTTTAGCTACTGTGATTGGTAGAGAGCCAAAGGTGACCTGTTTCTCAGGAGGGAGCCTTTTGGTGAATGCGTCGAATCCCTCCGAGGCGGCCATGATTAGTGTCATTCGGACACTTGATGGCACGCCCGTGGGTGTGACGCCGCACTCTACCAGGAACTTTGTGAAAGGAGTAGTTTATGCAAGGGAACTCGTGGACAACTCCATGGCCGACCATGGGGTGGTCAAGGTCGAACGTGTGATATGAAAACAGGGAGGGGCTTCGAGACCCAACTCTACAATCGTCGTTACGTTCGACTGTGACAAGCTCCCTGAGTCGGTGCGTGCCCGTTGTTATTGCTACCACGCCAAGGCATTCGTGCCACTGCTGAGGAGGTTCTGATACTGCCACCACTGCGGCCATACTAGTCTCTCCTGTCGACGTGCAAAGTCTTGGTTACCCTAAACCTGTGTAAGTTGTTCCAAAACCACACACGATAAGTCCAAATCATTTGTGGCCAAGTGTGTCAATTGTCGAGAGCCCCACCACGCTTCTTCGAAGTAATGTGGTGCATATCTCCTTAAAAAGGAAATCTTGGCCATTCAGACTCAGGATCATCTCTCATTTCGTGAGACTAGATAATTGGTTCTGGTGCGCCCGACCTACGAGTACTGTCGTTTTCGCACCCATTCGGAAGCCTTCTGCGTATTTTACTCACCCTGGGCATTCCCCTGTTAAAGCTAGCGAAACAAAGAGTCCAGAACCAGCCGCCACTTCCCCCAGCGTGACCGTATCGTACAAGGCCAAACGGCCATGTGCCTTCACCGAGGTGTTAGACTCACAGGAGGCAACACCCCGGAAGTTGGTCGCCAGGTAATCTTCCGAGGTTCATAAAGCTGCTCCCCGAAAGGAAGACAGCTCCTTGGCCCACGCCCACGGTAAGGGGCTGGGTGGCTTGGAAAAGGTGGATCCTCAAAAGACGGCATCCCTCCTCCGAAGCCGCCCCGCCTGCCTAAGGTTTCGAGGCGGAGGAAGAAAAAGACTCGCATGGCGAGCCCAACATCCCCTAATAAGTCCTCGAAGGTGACAGCACTTTCGGCGCATTGTCCGGCCTTCGAAAAGCGTATGGACATTCCTGTAAGGGTCTTCTCTTCATAAAGGCCCCCGCATCTCCTCGGAACTAGGCCTGGAATTTCCGTGGACTGCTGGCCAACTGGGAAGAGTTGTGCGGAGGCTCGTCTCGCTCCGTTCCCCGTTAGCTATCTTTTTGCAGGAGACCATGCTGAGCGCATGTGCCCTGCCCACCCTTCCTGGGTATAAGGGTTTTGCGCCCCCTCTACCACGGGATGGGGGACAGGTGGGAAGATGTGCAATTTACATCCGGCATGATGTCGCCATTCTTCTCTTCGCTTTAGATACCTCCATCTAGACAGTAGCTGTGCAGCTGCACCTTAATTGGAGGTATACTATTATTTCCGCGTACATTTCACCGTCAGCTGAATTTGAGGCGGGGGACTTTCGCTACATCGTGGCACGGTTGCCGAGGCTCTTTATCTTGTTCGAAGATCTAAACCAAAGACACCCCTCTGGGGAGACTACTCTATTAATCCCCTGGGTCAAGTCCTTGCTGAGCTAATCGACGAACTTGAGATGGGTGCCCTAAATGTGGATGAGTTTACGCATCACTGCACGAGAACCGCTTCATTTTCCAGCCCTGATCTATCTTTGTGCTCTCCGGATGCACAGCCTGATTTTGATTGGGGGGTGGTCGATGACCTCCACGGTAGTGATCACTTTCCCATTCAAATATCATTTTCAGGGAAACTGCCGCCTGAGAGCCCACCTCGGTGGTCCTTAGCGCGGGCGCGGTGGCATGCATTTCAGCAAATGACTGAATTCTCTATCTCAGTCGAGAAGTTTAGGTCGGTAGATGAGGCTGTTGAGTTCTTCTCCGGCAAGTTTATCGTCGCAGGCCTAACTAGTATTCCTAGAAGGTCTGGCCGTTTTGCACGCCAACTAAACCCTGGGTGTTCAGGCGAAGGTGAGACCGTCTTCAAGCAGAAGCATTATGCCTGCATGCGCTATAAGCGCCGCCAAAACGATTTCAGTGTCGCTGAATTTCGTCAGGTTAGGGCTAGGTTCCGGTATATTTCGAAGCATGCCCACTGCTCTTCTTGGCGGGCATACGTGTCTTCACTTAACGAGAAGACTCCTCTAGCAGAGGTGTGGAAGCGAGCCAAACAGATTCAGAGCAAGTTCTCGCAGCGGCCCTTTCCCGTTCTCCAGGAGAATAAGACCGCAATATCTGACCCCGCGTTCGTAGCGGAATCCTGCGTGACCGCTTTCTCCGCATTCTCTAGCCTGGATGCTGCTCCGCTAGCATTCAATGCACATCGTGATGTCGTGGAAGGCCGCCGACTGGATTTTACCTCCAAAGGCGCAGAACTCTTCAACGGCAAGTTTACTCTGAGTGAGTTGCGTTCCGCTCTTGCTTTGTGCGCGGACATCGCTCATGGTCCGGACGATGTCCCGTACGCCATGCTTCGACACTTGGGTGAGCGAGGATTGAACTTTCCTTTATATTTGTTCAACAGGATCTGGGTGGAAAGTCTCCTCCCGGATTCCTGGCGAATCCCTATTGTGCTCGCCTTTCCTAAACCGGGGAGAGATCACTCTACCCCGGCCGGTTTCCGCCCAATCTCTCTAACCTCTTGCATGTGCAAGATGGAGAAATTGATAAATGTTAGATTAGCCTTTTTCTGGACAGTGGAGGCCATTTGTCTTCTCCACGTCAGATGCTTTGCTACGAGTGGAAAATGCCGTCTTCATAGCCGAGATGTGGCAATGCACCACTCAGTACGGGAGATTACTCTACGTGCCCGGTTCAGAGGCCAGATTGTGATTTATAGCGACTCACAAAGCACCCTGAGTGCTCTCGGGGCACTGGAATCTCAGCATACCCTGATTTGCGATATCCGTGACGCTACGGTTTTGGCAAGCCGGGCGGATGTCGAGTTTATCTTCTGTTGAGTTTCTGGACATGTAGGAATTACGGGGAATGAGTGCGTCGATGAGAACGCCAAAGAGTCCATGAGACTTGGACAACCAGACCAGCGTTTCGCTCTTCCTCACACCCACTACAAGGCAGGAATACGGGTAGCTCTCCGAACTGCTTGGAAAAGAAGATAAGGGACAGTCGAAGAGAACTTAAAGTTGAGTGCCACTGCGCCACGACTGTTTCCATGCAGCTACCCTGCAATGGAACGAAGGCTTCAGTTTGCTTTCTGTCGTCTCCAAATTGGACACAGACGCGGGACGCACCGCCATTTGATGGAGCACTCTCCAGCGCCCTATTGTGAAGACTGCGTTGTCCCGCAGACTGTTCGGCGCATTCTTGTTGAATGTCCCAGTCTGGGCGATCTCCGCAAATGTTACCTGCCCCGGTACCGAGATGAGCGGGGTCGCTACCGCCTGTCCCTTATATTTAGGATGAGTACGTGCACATGGACTAGTGGACTTATACACTTTTAAAGGGAGTCTGGCTTTCTCCCCTTTAACTAGTTGTGTTTTTGTGTTGGTTTTTGTTATTTTAGTAAGTCGGACGTTCTTGCGCCGAGGGAGGTGGACCTTTCCCTGACGCCGGAGCTTGCCTCCTGTTTATTGCCTCTTTCCTTTTTTGTATTTTATTCTTATTTGGGTTTTTTTTTTGCATGCTATTTTATAGATGCCTATTACTAGGCAGTGTTGAAAACGGCGACTAATTCCCAAGTAGGCAGTGGCCAGATGAGCTCTTAAAATAAAAGAAAAATAGATACCTACCAGAATTGGAAAATACATTTTTTGTCAAAATACAATCGCTAAGTCAGACGCAATATTTTTACTTCAATGGTTTCGGCTCCCTGAGAATTGTTTCTTTCGAAAGATTGAAAGAATTTTCAACGTAAACAATAAGTAGAGCTAAATAAATTTGCTATCCTCTTGATTAATTAGATATTTGTAAGAAATTAGTTTAAAAAAAAAGCGTTTTATCAACCTACTAAAAAACGAGATAATTTTAACTCTAAAATAGCTTCTTGCCTTTCAACCAACCATTTTTACATCTCCCAAGGCTCCTGTGGCACTAAGAGATTAATGTTACATTCAAACTCGCCTCCAACTTGCAATCTATTTTTGTACATTAACGTCCTACTCAACTCTGGCATTGCTTATTCTATAAAATGTAGGGATTTTTTTAAAAGTGTCGAAGATTAGTGAGGTAAATATTTACAGGTAAGCGTTAAATACCAATAATACAATGTACTGTATGTAAGTATTTATAACGCAGAAAGCGCGTTGTTTGTAATCATGTTTACATTTAATTATGTAATTAAATAGGATATTGACCGTTCTATTTAAAATTCAAACGATATTCACTCAAGATAATACTTTAGTGTATATTTGTATAAACTTCTTTGATGACTTTAATATAAACATTGGCCTCTTCTCTTTAGATCTAAATATCATGCAGATAATACATGTCAAAAACAAAATAAAATGTTTAATTAACGCTTCCCTTCTTTACCCAGATGGCTTCAAATGTGATATGACCTAGGCTCGTTCCCCTACCTTATAATTCCTCAGCGATGCCTCTCTACTCATTCCCGGAAGAGGACTGTGACAATCAATACGAAAGCGCTAGGAATCAGATTTTTGGGGGGAGGATGATATATATATATATATATATATATATAATTCAAGTGCCTGGAAACTTAGTGTTTTCCTTTGTCCTGGAGGTTGCCTTTGAAATACCGTAAAATAGGCAGAAAGACTACGATGCCATACCAGCAGGTGAGTCGAGGTTTGGCTGTCAGATAATTTCTTTGACCCAAATCCTTAACTGCACCCACTCGACTATGCTGCGTTGGGTGTGTAATTTAGGGAGAGAGGCCAATAAGTCCCCAAGCATCAGGAAGGTCGGGTTTATATCCTGGTTCATCACAGCTCAAAATGGCCTTCGAGAAGGCCTACAGGTTATATATATATATATATATATATATATATATATATATATATATATACATATATATATATATATATATAAATATATATAACACGATAGATGCTCAATGACCAAAAGAATAAGAAAAAATGATACATATGCGATTTAGTCTTTTTAAAAGATCAAACAAGGATCAAACATAGATTAAGAACGAAGGAAGAAAGAAATAACAAACGAAAAAATAACATAAAATCTTTCCCGCGTTACAGAAATTGAAATAAATAATCTGGTTCGAACTTCTGTCCTCGAGCTTTCTTCGCTCTTCAGGCCATCCCGCTAATCCATAGGCTTAAAAGGAGTTTTCTAAAAGTGTCGATTCTAAAGTATAGATTTCAGGTAGTTTGTACGGAGCTTTCTAGGTAATTAACCCTTTGATGCCTGAATTGGACTATATATAGAAAATATTAAAACATTTAATCAATATAAATTGAGTCAAAGTGGTTTTAAATTGTGGTTCTACATGACACCATAAGTACTTAAAGGGTTAAGTCTGTGAAATACCAACTTAATCCTTCATCGGAAATTCCTAGAATCCGTTGAAGAACTCGTGATCAGAAGAGGCAAACGATGGATTATGCTTTAGTTATTATTGTCCAAAAGGCGATGCATATTCTTAATAGTGATCCAGACCTCTGCAAGGTCTCAGCTTCCCGGCTTCATACAGTGTGTCATGTGTAAATGAACGAGTGTGATGGTTTTCCTCCTGAAAGTTTTTTTTGCATATGTAGGGTAAAAAAATGAATTTTCCTTTTAAATCCTCTACCTTCACCCCAAAAAAATTCAGCCGAAAGAATAGACATGGCCAGGGTTATTGGACTTTTTACCAAGAGCACTTGAAGACTTATCGTTATCTAAAGCAATGAGTAAATATTTTGGTGATACTTATGTTAATCTTTAAACTGATTTACTTCCAGACGCCCTGCAATCATTGGCGTGTTTATGTTAATGCCATTGAAGTAAAGTAACTCTAAAACTAAAGTCTGCGAAGCTTCATATTTGTCTATTATTGCAGCATGACAAAGACTTCTACAGGTTGTAGAAGGAAGATTTGGCATGTTGATAGTACTATTAATTGCTCCATCTCGCCTTTTGAAATTTAGTTCCAGTGGCTCTAATTATTTTCCCAAATCAAAAGAACTTTTAGACGGAATCCATTTTCGGTGAAAAGGATTAAGGAAACTGATCCATCGGTGGAAAAAAATGTGAATTGTATAAATGCAATAGGAAAACCCAGACTTCGGCTCTTGTAGCAATGATAAGCGTCCTCCTCGTGCCATCGAGTCCCTCTGGGGGACGCTCCTCATCTTTACCAAGCAGGTGGCTGTATCGAATAGACCTGACTAAAAAGAACTCTTTCAATATAGTGACATAACGTGTGGGTGGAGACGATTTTATGTTGGTGCATTAGTAGCTATAATGGTTGTTAAAATATGGCTTTAGTGGTGAATAAGGCTAATGTTTATGGTGTGTTTGCATTTGAAACGATAATTTTGTAAACGGAAATGAAAGAAAATAATAAGTTTCATGCGAAAGTGATAAGCTTTGGCTGCTTTCCCTCCAAGCAATTTATTTTCCGTAGAAATTGAGTGCTTGGCATCACGATTTCCTTTTCCTATTCTTCGATTCAGTCCATTAAAGTCCTCATTTGAAAATTATTCATGGCAGCATTTGTAGATGATTCATGACAGTATTTAAAAAAAAAATATGGCAGCTTTTGAAAATGATTTATGGCAGCAGTTGAAAATGATTTATGGCAGCGGATCTTATCTAACAAAATGGCTGTGATAAAAAGAATAATCTGATGAATTAGCCAACATTTATATTTGGGGGACAGTGAAACCCTCCATGCATTTGTTGGACATTGAAGGAAATAAAAAGGGAAGGAAACAAACGAGGTAATCGTAACATAGTAGAGAATAAAAGGAACAAATATGAAAGACATGATTTAATTAAACACAGAGCGAAGGAAAATGAAGGAAAGAACTAAAACACTCAACTTATAGGCAAAAAGAGTACTATTCGAAGGAGTGGGCAGTGATATGAGCGAAAGGTTCCTAATACCAGTGTATTACTAGGAGTACTAAGGTTAGGGAGGAGGCGGAAAACTCTCGGAATCTTTCCTTCCATTTTTAGTCGCGTGCAAACGACTCTATAAGTTACTTTGTCGGTCAGTAATTCAGTAGGTCGGATGGTCAACATTTTACTTTCCAATGAGTATTTTCTTGGCAATAACATCATAACTATTCAACCGATTTTAACGAAATTTGAAACACTCATGTTGTTTTACATTTACTTTCGAATGATATAATTTCCATGGTCCTCCCGAGGTTAGTCCAAGAATTATTAAAATAAGACTAGCTATGGGTTGGATTGTCCCAATTGTTGAATGGTTTGAAGAATAATTCAGAGCACACGACTTAGGCCTGTTGACCTTGTTCATTGGTGCTCTTCCGGGGAATGTCCTTTTGGCTTATTCTCCGCGGGTCATCGTCGCATTCTCAGCGGATGAGGAAACCAGGTTATTTAACGCTTTAAACTAGATTACTTAACGTATTAAACCAACGCAGTTAGTAATTAACGCCCTAAACAAACAAACCATGTTACTTAACGCCCTAAACCTAGAAACCAAATGCCTTAATGCCTCAAACCAACAAACTACGTTAATTAACGCCTTAAACAGCACACTAATTTAATTAGGGCCCTAAACAACTATACCACGTTACATAACGTTTTAAAACAACAAACTAGGTTCCATAACTCTTAAACAAACAAACTACGTTACTTAATGCCTTAAACCCCCAAACGACGTTAATTAACGCCTTAAACAACAAACTAATTTAATTAGGGCCTTAAACAAATATACCACGTTACATAACGTTTTAAAACAACAAGCTACGTCCCTCAACTCTTTAAACAAACCAACTACGTTACTTAATGCCTTAAACCAACAAACGACGTTAATTAACGCCTTAAACAACGAACTAATTTAATTAGGGCCTTAAACAAATATACCACGTTACATAACGTTTTAAAACAACAAGCTACGTTCCTTAAATCTTTGAACAAACAAACTACGTTACTTAATGCCTTTAACCAACATACGACATTATTTAACTCCTTAGACCAATAAACAAAGTTACATAATGCCTTAAATCTACCAATAAATAAATAAATTTTGACCCAATATGAGTAAAGAGAGTGATGACTTTGTAGGAATGACTTTCAAGATTTTTTAAGATATAGAGTAGATTGCTTGAGGCGCAGAAGCTCTGAAGATACCGAGTAGATTTCTTGAGGCGAAAGAAGCTCTAAAGATAGAGAGTAGATTATTTGCGGCGCAGAAGCTCTAAAGATAGAGAGTAGATTGTTTGAGACGCAGAAGCTCTGAAGATACAGAGTAGATTGCTTGAGGCACAAAAGCTCTGAAGATAGAGAGTAGATTTCTTGAGGCGAAGAAGCTCTGAAAATAGAAAGTAGATTGTTCGAGGCGCAGAAGCTCTAAAGATAGAGTAGATTGTTTGAGGCGCAGAAGCTCTGAAGATACAGAGTAGATTGCTTGAGGCGCAGAAGCTATAAAGATACAGAGTAGATTGCTTGAGTCTTAGAAGCTCTGAAGATACAGAGTAGATTGTTTAAGGCGCAGAAGCTCTAAAGAAAAAGAATAGATTGCTTGACGCGCAGGAGCTCTGAAGATACAGAGTAGATTTTGTGAGGCGCAGAAGCTCTGAAGATAGAGAGTAGATTGTTTGAGGCGCAGAAGCTCTAAAGATAGAGTAGATTGTTTACGGCGCAGAAGCTTTGAAGATACAGAGTAGATTGCTTGAGGCGCAGATGCTATGAAGGTACAGAGTAGATTGCTTGAGGCTCAGAAGCTCTGAAGATACAGAGTAGATTGTTTGAAGCGCAGAAGCTCTGAAGATACAGAATAGATTGCTTGAGGCGCAGAAGCTCGTGAAAGCCTCTTCTACTATTTCTTGGGATTTTAACCTTTTTGCAACATAGGTAGATCCATTTTATCAGGAAGAGGAACTATCGTAATTTACTCCCAATAGGCCAAACATCTGAGTGTCTAGTCATCTACTGGCCAAACGTCCTACAAGGTTCGGAAACTCTACCCCTTATCCACTGGCCCAAACTCCTCTAGAGGTACTGAAGATCTACTCTATATGTTTCTGCACCGAATTTTTATGGGAACAAAAGTCTATCTCACTTACCTCTAACATGCAGATAGGGTATCTACTCAGAGTCTAGTGTCACCAAGAACTCCGAGAACTCTAGTATTGAATTGCTCTAAAAGGCTAAGCATCCATTAAAAATCTACTTGCTTCTACCTCATCTATGAAACTGGGCATCGATTCGTACGTACCTAAGTGCCACGAAATTCCCTTCCTTCTGTTGGCACGATATTTCCTACACTACTGTGCCAAAATATTCCCTACACTTCTGTGATAAAATATTCCTGGTAAATCTCGTGGTACAGTTAATAACTCGCGTCCGACAGGTTAATGCCTCTAATCCCTGACAATATTGCGAATGTTATGAGTGGCTTTTATTACTGTCCATTACAAAGATATTGAAGGCCGAAGATTGCGCGACTAAGATTAGGTTAGCTTTCAGAGATGAGAATAGATGGAGGTTTGAGGATAGAGAAAAGTATATATACCATGTAGTTTGCTCTACATACGAGTACTGAGTACATTTAAATGCAGAACTTATGAGTAGAAAAGACTAAAACCTATTCCATGGCTTACCTAGGCATAGAATTACATTAAACTATGAGACAAGAATACTTTCTAAAGCTATGTAATTTGAAAAAAAGGAAGAAAAAATAATAAAAATGCGAAATAATATAAAGAAATGCGAATAGCAAGGGGGGCACCATTTAAACCCGAAACGTGACCTTCATGTTTCAACTTTCTGAAAACTTGTTCATACGAAGAAATATTGGAATATGTGATTAGGACGTCTCCCCTCTGTAACCTCTTTATGACTCTTTCATTTCCTGTGTCTAATTAGCGTGTCAAAAGATTTAGCGCTGAATGATCACTTTGAAATATATCTCCGTATGGAGTTTTGTCTCTAGGTCAAATTAAGAGTCGTTTCTTTGCCTCCCTAAACACAGACCAAGGAAATTGACACGAAGAAGAACTCATTAAGAAGAAAGAGTATGTGGACAGGTAGTTCGCATTGCTGGTTTATTAAGACGGAATAAAAAGAAAGTCAATGAAATGTGATCCGTATAGAATATCAAAGATACAAAGGAATGTTTCAGGAAACTAATTTAGTTTAATAAAGCTTTAAGTATAGCAGTCGTATTTCTCATACAACGCAATTTGGCTTGACTAAATACATTAAAATGAAATCCTTTCAAGAGAAATTTAGCGTCAAATAAAAATAAAATTGCCTTTGGAAAAAAAATTGATAACATCTGCGATGAAAATAAAAGTGATTTCGCTTTTATGAATTAATAATAAACAGCTCGTAGAAAATGCCCATGAATTTGAGAGATGATTAATGCTATGCGTCGGAACTGACGGAAAGAAAATATTTAATAGTTTATGCGTCAAGGTATTGGAGGTCCATTAATCTCTATAAACGCTTGTCTGGTATCAGTTCCTAAGGAAGATTTACGATATTTTAGAATTAAAAATATTAAAATTATTTGTTTCTTTTACAAGATTTTCACCTCTTTATTTAAGTGGTAAGATTAATTTGGTCCGGGTGGGGGAAGGAGTGTTTTGTACCATAGTAGAAAATTTCATATTAAGAAATTACTAGAGATTTAATAGCTTAATCATCATATTACCTTAATGGCAAAATTAAATTAGAGCGATAAATTTAATAATCGCAAACACTACGGAGTTAATATATTCCACGAATTAATTTAGCAGACATTGAAATGTGTATAGACATTTGTATATACTTGAGACTTCTGCTAATTCCTAGGTTAAGTCAATGGGTTTGGGGGCTATTAAAAGATAAAATAAAAGAAGGGAGAGGTTGTAGCTTAGGTGAGATGGTTTTAGTTTATTAGTTTTTATAAGACGTTAAAGTGTTGAGTTTTGTAGGTTTGGTTAGGTTGTTTGGGTGTATGCATTTAGTAAAAGATGAAGACATGTAGCTGAGTATGTTTTGTTAATGCTAGTAGAATATTATGATAGTGAGTTTACCAACTTTAAACTCGCACACCTTTAATAAGGGCTATGAGTAGATTAAGTTAACCTAAATTCACCTCACGTGAACACCTTTGTTTAACTGAAGTTAAGCCACCCCAACTTTGTTCATCTGAAGATAAGCATCTTCATCTCTATTTACCTCAAGTTAAGCCAAGCCATCTATGTTCACATGAAGATATACTACCCAATTTCTGTTAGTCTCAAAATAAGTCATGCCATCTTTATTCGCAAGAAAATAAGCTATCCCATCTTTATTCGTCTCAAAGTAAGTCACCTCATCTTCGTTCCTCTCAAATTAAGCCACGCCCTATTTGTTCACTTGAAGATAATCCATCTTAGCTTTTTTCATCTAAAGTCAAGCCACCCCATCTAAGTTGACCTGAAAATAAATCATCCCACCTTTGTTCACCTGAAGATAAGACACGTCATTTTTGAAGATAAACATATCATCGTTGTTCACCTGGAGATAACCATCCTAACCTTTTTCACCTGAAGATAAGCCACGTCATTTTGTGTTTACTCAAAGAGAAATATATCATGGTTGTTCACCTGGTGATAACCACCCTAACTTTTTTCACCTGAAGATAAGCCACCCGACTTTGATTGGCCAAATATAAACCAACCAATCTTTGTTCACTTATTGATAAGCCATCTCTTTTTTTCACCTGAAATATAAGCAACCCAAACATGATTGGAATGGGGATAAGCCACCCAACCTTATTTCACTTAAAGATAAGCAACCCTATCTTTATTACCCTGAAAATAAGCTAACCCTATCTTTTTCACCTGAAGATAAGCCACCCCATATTTGTTCACTTGAAGATAAGCAACCCCATATTTGTTCACTTGAAGATAAGCAATCCCATATTTTTTCACCTGAAGATAAGCAACTCCAACTTGGTTCAAATGAAGATAAATCATCCCACTTTTGTTCACCTAAAGATAAACCACCTCAACTTGGTGCAGATGTGGATAAGCCCCAACTTATTTATTCTAGGAAATATTAGCTACCTTCATCATTGTTCGCCTGAACTTGAGCCACCCAATTTTTCTTCGTCTTAAAATGAGAAATCCAATATTTGTTCACCTGAACATAAGCTACCTCACCTTTGTTCACCTGAAGAAAATGTACTTCCAATTTGTACTAATAAGGCAGCCCATCATTGTACACCTGAAGATAAGCCACAAATATTTGCTCGCCTGAAGATAAGCCAATCCAAGTTGGTTCAGGTGGAGATAAGCGACTCCGAATTTGTTTATCCGAAGCTCAGCCACCCCAACTTTATTCCCCTGAGGATAAGCCAGAACATTTTTTTCACCTAAAAAATAACATACATAAAAATCAACAATTTGGTTTCAATAGGAGGAATTTACTCTCCCATGCAATGAACAACTAATTTTAGGATTTGTTCATTTACTGAAAGATAAGAAAATTGTGCAAGAATTACACCTTGAAAAAGGACTTGAAAGAGACACTAAAGGTGAATCCAAGTTTACTATAAGGTAGTTAAGCAGTTTCTCAAAGAAAAAGACATCCCTATTCACAAAAAAATTGCTTGTTTAAAGGACGATGCTTTAGCATTAATAGAGTAGTACAGAGTCTTTCTTTCATTCTTAAAGAGACCTGTACCCACTGTTTTGATAATACATGCGCAATGCACTGTGTAGAGGTATAATAAGAAATTAGTTTATATAGATATATATGAATATATATATATATATATATATATATATATATATATATATATATATATATATATATGTATCGATCGATTCTAAGGAAAAAAATAACTAAAGACATCTAGGTTTAGCATTGCCCCTTCGAGGTTCTCCGGTAACATAGGAGAACGGGCAAAATGGTAAGTGATACGAGACCGATTCCTGACAGCTCAAAAGGCAGGCACTTCGAGGGTGTACTAATAAACAACCCATTCAAAAGTGCAAACTGCCGATCTCGTATTACCCCCTCTCAGAGCCGCAAGACGCAAAAGTGCGGCAGACCAACCTGACGTTCCACCTTGCGAGGCCCCCCCTCCCCCATCCACCTCCCCACCAACCTCAGCGGGAGTAAGTTGGGTATATAACCGAATGACCCGTGTAAACCGGGCTTTTTGTTCATTCCCACCGAAGAGACAAGAAAGTCACCGGTTGACAGAAGATTTTTCGAGTTCGACAAGAAGACTCAAAAATCACCGGTACAAAGGTATTGCAAGTTAAGGAGAATTTGCTATCCTTGTACAATACCAGATTGTACCAAGGAAGCTCGGCGCCGTTCGAGCCCCAAGATTAGTGAGTACCAACCGACACAGATTAAGGACTCCAAATCTTATTCTATCTGAGTTTGACAACTCCAAACTAGTTAGATTTCTTATCCAAAATCGAAATTATACAAGCGAGACCCAAATCAATAGAAAAGAATATAATCATATCCCAAGATTAGAAACCGTTTCAAGGTCATAAACATACGAGAACCCACCCTCCTCATCGGCGTCTTTGTTTTGATTCTCTTACGCCAACTCAAAATTCCTCGTGACGTCACCCGTCAACTCACCAGGCAAGTCAACGAACGCCCTCTAGCGAACAAAACCCCCGGAGATATTCTTACTGGAAACTGGTATTAATCTCCATTACCTTATGTAAGTAAAGAATAATCTTGTTATTTATGTCTCCGTGCATAAAAATTAGTTTATTGGATGTCTGACTAAGGACAAAACTATTAACTTAAAAAATGTTCCTCCCGTAAAAATTTATCTTGAGAGCTAGCCCTGTAATCCCATTTTCTTTTTATACGTGTGTTAGATCTTTGTGTTTTAATGTTAATTAGTGAGGTGGGTTATGTTTATTAAAGTCTATTTTTCTTTAGTAAATGCTCTGTTTTAATTATCCCCGAACGAGTTGAAGTGGCAATATTTGAAAGTCAAGAAAGAAACCCAGTTTATTCATTCACTAGAATAAAAATTAAGTTTAGCACTCTTAGCGCCCGATCCTCAAGAGATCACCGAGGCACGAACTTACGCTTCAATTTAAAGTTATTTGGTGTATTAAAAGTTAATAAAACAAATAAATATATATTAGCTCGGCATTCTACGACATATTATTTAAGTGGTGTCAGGTGTGGGGTTAAGTCAGAAGAACCCAAATTTAAGATTAGAGTTAAAAGCCCTTACCCATAACAAATATTTGCCAACCCGTTCGAGGAAAATTTAAATAACGAGACTTCAAACAAGTCTTAAAGATTTAGTGAAGTAGAGTTACGAAGGTAGGAATTATAACTCAACGAATAGTGTTGTGTAGTGTGCTGTCTTGTTTTCGGATAGGAATAATCCAATCAAGAGGTTTAGAGAAAGGTAAGGTTAGGGTAATAAAAGCTAAGAGACTCCAAGTTGCATACGTAACGTTCGTTACAGTGGTGAGGTTTCAACGAACGTAGCCAATATGTCCTTGTTTGAATTATTTGTTAAACAAGGTCAAACCCTGGGACTAAAGGACAAAGAACTCCTTGCATACGTCCAAGATAAAGAAAGGACCAAAAGGGAAATAAGGAGAGAAGAGAGAAAGTTACAAATGGAAGCTGATGAAAGAGAAAAGATAAGAGAACACGAGAGAGCATTGAGCAAGGACCAAGTGGAAGTGCAGTCCGTGATTCCAGGACTGGGACATCGCAGGTCTCAACTCTGAAGCTGCCAGCGTACAAGGACGAAGACGGCCTATACGCGTACCTCTCGCACTTCGAAAAAATATTTGAAGTGAATCACTGGGATATCGAAACAGACGGCATCGCCAGATTACTCCCCCTTCTCAGTACCCGAGTAAGAGTCATATTCGTGTCTCTACCATCTGATGCGACGATAGACTATTCTACCCTAAAAGCAGAACTACTGGGAGAGATTAACCTGAATCCTGAAGAATATAGGATAAAATTTAGGCAGGCTAGGATTCAGCCCATACAAACCTACTTACAATTTAGTTTTATTCTCAGGAGACACCTCCAATTTTTGTTAGAGTCAGCTCAAGTGAGAAATTATTTTGGCTCACTCATCGACCTCATACTGAAGGACCAGCTATTAAGCACGCTGCCTCCAGAATTAAGGGCCTTTGTCAAGGACAGGAGAGCAGAGTCCTTCGATGAGTGTGTGGCAGAAGCCGACTTGCATTCGTCAACCCATAGGTTATATCCTAGAGAGTGTAATAAAAACAAGCCCTCGTCCCCCAAGAAAGGTGGGTATCATCAGAAGCCCTTTTCGCCAAAGGAAGGGGATTATTCCCATGAACCCCCGCAAAATAACTCCCCTAAATTCATCAGGAACGCAGTAAATCCCAGAAACCCCATAACTTGCTATAGTTGTGGCATCCAAGGCCACCTTAGCTACAATTGCCCCCAAAACTCGAGGCTTAAGTCGCCCTTGAACCAGGAGGTACATAACTTGACGGCAACGTTGAAATCAGAACAACCTTTGAATCCCTCACCTCCTTTGACCAAAGCGAATTCCCCTGAACAGCAGGGGAATTTTGTATACAGCAAAAATTCTCCCGAAGGATTAAAATTCTAGACTGGCGCTGTAAATGGTCGCCGAGTCTCAACCGTGTTACGCGATACGGGGTGTACCTGTATCGTTGTATCAAACCAATTGCCTCCCCCTATCACCCCCCAGCACCAGAAGTTCGTGGTCGTCCAGGATTTCCTGGGTAGACCCACTAAGTTTCCTGTCGTCCGATGCCACATACAGTCGAAATATTTTTCTGGCTGGACCGACGTAGTAGCACTGCCTATTAAATTCTGCTCTGTATTAATAGGCCAGAGCACGCAGCTCTCCCCAAATCCGATAGCTCAATTAGTAGTCACCCGGATACCCGCGAATGAGAGACACCTGGTTTCGACCCATTTGTTTTCGTCCGAAAAACGTGTGAAAGAAGGGATATGTTCACGAGTCGTCAAGACTGCGACGGATGTGGTGCCGTCCCTCCCACCCGCGGAGTGGAAGGTACGGAAGAAAGAAAATGAAGAAGAAGAAATAAAAATAAATATAAGAAGAGTAATACATACGCCTAATAAGCAAGCTGTAGCCAAGCAAGTTCCTCCTGATCACAGGGCAAACAAAGAAACTTTTCGAGAAAAAGTTCTGACTGAGAAATCTTCGCAAGATCAAAATAAATGTGCAGAATCGCTGCCGGAGTAAAACCCTGAAAATAAAAATTCTCAGAAGACAAAGATGGTGACCAAAAACTCAAGGTCAAATGCAGTGATTGAAACGGGAGTACCAAGCTACTTTCAAGAAAATAGCGGTTCTAAAGACAGTTTAATGAAAGAAGAAATAAACGAAGAATTTTGGGAAGATCAATCTCCTCTCTCTGATGAAGATCAATCCTATTCCCGAGAAGAAAAGTCAATAGTAAATAGGCAAATAAAGATTAAAAGAGAAGGAGAAGCAAGAAGATGTGTAGGGGGTTGGAAGGAGTCATCCTTCTATCCTGACCACGTGTACGTGACTACCCCTACTCGGGAAGGACACTTACATGCACGTAGCGCCGTCTCAAAGCGTCCCTGCGAACGCGTTCGCAAGAGGAAAACGTCTAAATACTACTTTGCTGATTAGGCCATCTCTGAGCTAGGAGTCAAAATTGGGAAAAACGGTTTATCCACAAGACAGAATCGGGTAGACGCCATAATAAAGATGCCGCTACCCAGAACAAAAATCAAGTTCGTTTGTTTGTAGGAACTGCCCCATGCTACCGCATATTCATACGACATATGTTATGCCAGTCGAAAAGTCACGATGTGGGAAACAGCGTATGGGACTGAAGTACTGAAAGCATTAGCCATAATGTAACACCAGGTTAATATAGTTTACCTACGGTAATTTTTTTTTGTGTGTTGATAGAATTTTATTGTTTGGTTTATTTTGTACGTATAAGTGTATCCCTGATGTTGTAGTTTCTTTTGTGTATTTCGTAGAATCGTTTACGATAAGTGTTAATTAGGCGCACGAAGGACATAATTCAATCAATAAGAGTGATGTGAGTGGAGCGTTCCCACTATCGGTCGAGTAGCTTTTTGTACAGATGTTTTAGTAGGACTCTTTGCGTAGAGCACAGGCGATTCCCCCCTTCCCCCAGGATCATCTTAAGGGTGGAGGAATGTAGAGTTATAATAAGAAATTAGTATATATATATATATATATATATATATATATATATATATATATATATATATATGAATATATATAAATATATATATATATATATATATATATATATATATATATATATATATATATATATATATATATATATATATGTATCGATCGATTCTAAGGAAAAAAATAACTAAAGACATCTAGGTTTAGCTTTGCCCCTTCGAGGTTCTCCGGTAACATAGGAGAACGGGCAAAATGGTAAGTGATACAAGACTGATTCCTGACCTCAGCTCAAAAGGCAGGCACCTTGAGGGTGTACTTATAAACAACCCATTCAAAAGTGCAAACTGCCGATCTCGTATTACCCCCTCTCCGAGCCGCAAGACGCAAAAGTGCGGCAGACTAACCTGAGGTTCCACCTTGCGAGCCCCCTCCCCCCCATTTACCTCCCCACCAACCTCAGCGGGAGTAAGTTGGGTATATAACCGAATGACCCGTGTAAACCGGGCTTTTTGTTCATTCCCACCGAAGAGACAAGAAAGTCACCGGTTAACAGAAGATTTTTCGAGTTCGACAAGAAGACTCAAAAATCACCGGTACAAAGGTATTGCAAGTTAAGGAGAATTTGCTATCCTTGTACAATACCAGATTGTACCAAGGAAGCTCGGCGCCGTTCGAGCCCCAAGATTAGTGAGTACCAACCGACACAGATTAAGGACTCCAAATCTTATTCTATCTGAGTTTGACAACTCCAAACTAGATAGATTTCTTATTTAAAATCGAAATTATATAAGCGAGACCCAAATCAATAGAAAAGAATATAATCATATCCCAAGATTAGAAACCGTTTCAAGGTCATAAACGTACGAGAACCCACCCTCCTCATCGGCGTCTTTGTTTTGATTCTCTTACGCCAACTCAAAATTCCTCGTGACGTCACCCGTCAACTCGCCAGGCAAGTCAACGAACGCCCTCTAGCGAACAAAACCCCCGAAGATATTCTTACTGGAAACTGGTATTAATCTCCATTACCTTATGTAATCTTGTTATTTATGTTCCCGTGCATAAAAATTAGTTTATTGGATATCTGACTAAGAACAAAACTATTAACTTAAAAATTGTTCCTCCCGTAAAAATTTATCTCGAGAGCTAGCCCTGTAACCCCATTTTCTTTTTATACGTGTGTTAGATCTTTGTGTTTTAATGTTAATTAGTGAGGTGGGTTATGTTTATTAAAGTCTATTTTTCTTTAGTAAATGCTCTGTTTTAATTATCCCCGAACGAGTTGAAGTGGCAATATTTGAAAGTCAAGAAAGAAACCCAGTTTATTCATTCACTAGAATAAAAATTAAGTTTAGCACTCTTAGCGCCCGATCCTCAAGCGATCACCGAGGCACGAACTTACGCCTCAATTTAAAGTTATTTGGTGTATTAAAAGTTAATAAAACAAATAAATATATATTAGCTCGGCATTCTACGACACACTGTTAACATATAGTTGCGAGAAACTTAAGTAATCGGCTTCATATATCCATTGGTATTGTTATTATAACAGTAATTAAAAAAGCCGTCCGCCATTACGTGGGTTTTAACTATCAAACTAAGTGAGCGCAGATTGGCCTTAAATAACTGAGATATGTCTCAGTGCAGTTCAAGTAACTTAAAGAGGACGACAAAAATAATATTTTATAACATAAAATGGAAATATTAAACATCTACAAAAGTGGGTTTAAAGGAAAATATTTGGTCAGATGAAAAATGACCCTCGGTGTCGGTCAAAAGGACAAGTCAAAGGGATTATAGTGGGTTAATGACCTGACTCGGAACGGAGTCTTTAAAGGGGCCACTTTAAGCTTAAATACTAACAAAGATTATTAATATGGGAAGACCGGATTATAATAAGATCCGAGGGTGACGGCGGCTTGCAAAGCTCAAGCTTGAAGCGTCAAAGTGTAAAGGCAATTAGGGAAGCGAGAATTACAAAAGGATAGGTTTTACCTCAGGGTTCTTTTTGAGGGAGTACTTATGTGAATACACGAAAGAACGGCCAGTGCAGAGAGCTTGCCAATCGTCTGGGTCAGAGTCCAACGTGGGGAGAGTTCTAGCCTTCGGTGCTCGAATAAACCAAGGGAAAGCCGAATCAAGAATCGTGACGTGTTATCGTGTGTAGGGCGAGCGGGTACTAACTTGATCCAGCCAAACCTTTGGTTAAATCGGGATTGACAAGGCGGAGAAATTAACTTAGGCCACGCCGCTTTCGTTAGACAAACATGGAACTCAGGGAATAGGCGGCTTCCAGCCGAGGAATTCGAGATAAGGAGGCCTAAAGAGTACTCTCCGGAGTTCTTTCTCGCTTCGAGGGTAAGGGATTGAGAGATCAAATCGCCTCAAGCACGGGGGATAGGTCTCCTCGTGTAAACACAGCTATGCTCAATAAAACTGCGTTGACCCGATTCCTGCCTCGTTCAACCTTGCTGCTCACGCTCTTTGTTTCGAGTTTAAGGCCACATGTAATTCTGAGGATCCGAGGTGGACCTCAAGACTCTATTCTTCCAGATATTTAATTTTCTGAATTTGCAATTGTAAGACTGTGATGTAAATTGTTTCAAAGCTGAATCTCTCATTTGCAAGTTCATGGACAAGCTTGTACACTTTAGGCATAATATTGGTAGTCGGAAGCTATCTCAATTTCTCAAACTTGATCGACTAGAAAATGATTACTATGCTGATAATTCCATATTAGGCGATGACCTCTTGATTTATTAGGACCATTTGAACTCTTAGAACGAGTTCATAAACTGAAGATATCAGGATCTCATTAATATTAAATTTCCTGACTTGCTGATAAACCAATTTGTATAGATGAAACCAACTCTGAAATGTAAGAGGAATTGTTTAAATAAATCGACTTCGAATTAAAGCCCGTTTTCACACCTCATATCAGGAATTTTGGATAAAAAGGAAATTTCTGAAAGGTATTCTGAGATGTGGGAAGCTATCAAACATTTCTTCATTGCTTTTCAAACTTCCTATATGGCTGAAGGTAGTTTTAGTGCAGTTACTCAGTTTAGTAAACAAAGAAATCCCTTGAAAATTGCATAAAGAGATCTAAGAATACTTCTAAGCAGCATGGAACCTTGAGTCTGAGTCTGAGCCTAACCACTAAGTATCAAGGTCAACAACCGCATTGAAAACATTTTGAGGTAAGCTTCCAAATTATTTTTTTCTGATTTTCAACAATGCTCTGTATAATAAAAATAAAAACTATATTTAAATTATTTTGGTACTATAGCCGATTGTTATCTTGCTAAAAAAGATATATTTAGTATAGTATTCGAAATCTAATTTGACAGATCTAAAGGGGTGCACTAGTCCAAAAATGGTTTGGAAACACTGTTTTAGACAGACTTAATGCAAATTGCTCACTCAAACACTTTCCAATTCGATTTTAAGAAATATATCAGACCAAAGGCAAGATCAGATTAATAGTTATTCTGATTTACTAATAGCAAAGGTGGCGGCATGAAAATTAAAAAAACAAAACAAAAAAAAGGCAAACATATTTTAGGTTAATTGGTATAGTTACGACAAGCGGAATTGCAGAATATTTTTTTTCCATGTATGTCCGAACTATCTCTCTCTCCCTCCCCTCCTTTACCCATTGGAAATTTACCCTTAGAATGTAGCCTTCTAACCATGACATACAGATACATACCACCCTCCCTCCACCGCCACGCCAAAACAAATCGCTTCTCTGCCAATAATCCATCCCCTTAGTTTTGAGAAACTTGGAAAATAGCCAGTGGCTGTCGTTGCAGCTCTCCAACAGGCTGTAGTTTTAATTCCGACACAGGATTTCCTTTTTTGTGGATCTGAGCCTTCTTCTGGTTGTGGAAAAAATTGTTCGGAGATATGTTCCCCCTCGAATGAGAATTCGGTTGCCTTTTAGGCTCTATTGGGAAGGTACAACTCATTTCATTCATTCTTTGCAGCAGTTTTGCCACTCTTGAATCACCGTCTCCCCTATAGTGATATGAAAGAGGAATATAGTGATTTTTCTTAAAATCAACTTCTTTTAACTAAGGTTTCCAACGTACAACTTCCTTGCAATTAAGATTAATCTATTTCATTTTCTTAGAGAACAATTAGTCTGCGCTGTCATCGAGCTTTTCTCGATCGGTCACGGAGTAGAGGGTGTTTGCTGTTATTTTAAAAACCGAGTATTTGCGCTGTTGGACCAAGGGCGAGGAGTTATCTTAAATTTAGAATTCATATAATTGGAGGTAGGCGAAAAACCATGACACCGACTACTATTTCCACACTAATGATTTGACTGGGATCAAAAGAAAGAACCGCAGCACTAGAGCCTGGACCATCCTCAAGTATCCTGATATCCAATCAGCACAACATTTTATAGCTAATTATGATAAAATTCTAGTACTTCTCTTTGGAGAAACTGCTAAAATTCGTATTGACTAGGATTCTAAGAGTGTTGAATAAAATCAAAAAGTGTTTTGGACAATGATGCCCCACGTCCCTTTTCCCCAAAGGAGCTAAATGATCTATTTCGCAATCTCAGCTTGTTTAAGTCCTCTTCCAAACTGTTGGTATCCAGATTGAAGAAACCAACTCCTCTCTGACCGTGCTTGCATTACCTTCTACCGCAACAGACATCAAATGTACATCCTTATTCTCACTTATTATTCGGTTTTTGAGAAACTTGGATCAATGAACGACGAGAATATTAAAGAGATGCACACCAGGTACCAGGGGCGCTGTGGTGCAGTCAAGATGACTGATTACTCTTGTATGTACATTGAAGAAAGATATCCTTATCGCTCAGCCTTCTAAGAGTTCGAAGAAACGGAAGTTCATGACCTGAATTCTGAACACTGATGACTTAATATCCAATTTACAATTACTTACCTCTATCAATGTCTACTATTCAATGTACATTAATCAATTTTTAACATTTAGCTAATAAATTGTGTTAGAAAACGATGTTTTTTATCTTAAAAACGTATTTCGGATGAAAAATATTACCAAACATCATCGAAAATTTTACAAAAATTTAATCGATTTAATTAGAAGATCAGATATTTTAAAAATTGAGTTAGCAGAAAAACCTAAACAAATTTTAGTAAACGGATTTCATTTGGGGATTCAGCGGTACAAAATTGTCCTATATCAGTTGAAAAAGGAAAAAATTAGAAGACTAACAAAGATTTTCTTTGTAACCCAGCGTAATGAAACAGTTATAATTGCTAGAGCAAAAGTGGCAATTGTTCCCGCCATCTGGCCACTATAAAAACAATTGTTCTAGCCATCGTATTAAACAGTTATCTTGTTTAAAACAATCTGTGATATTATTCGTGTAGTTGACGGCGCTAGACAAAAAGATCATATCGAGAATCAAGGTTTTCGCCTCACGTACTTTATTGTCCGGAACCTTTTGGCCAGAGCATTATTAGCCGGTACTTGATTCGGCAAAACTTTATTAGCTGGCACTTCATTGCTCGAAACTTCATTGGCCGGAACTTCATTGTCAGGAACCATTTTGGCCGGAACTTGATTGTCAGGAACCTTTTTGGCCGGAACTTCATTGTCAGGAACCTTTTTGGCTGGAACTTAATTGGCAGAAATTTGATAGGCCGCAAAATTATTGGCCGGAAATTTATTGACCGAAACTTTATTTGTCAGAACTTTATCGATCGGAACTCGATTGGCAGGAACATTATTGCCTGGAACTTGATTGAGGATAACTTTATTGACAGGAACATTATTGGCGTAACATTATTGGCCGGAACTTTATTGATCGGAAGTTAATATCCCGGATCTTGAATAGCCGCAACTTGATTGGCCGGAACATTATTGGCAGGAGCTTTAATGACCGGAATTTGATTTGCCAGAACTTTACAAGCTGGAAGTTCGTGGCTGGAAACTTTTGGATAATAAAATACCCCCCAACCCCTTTAATAATATGTGTACTGAAAAATGAAGTAAAATCACTGAATCTAAGAAGCCTACTGATGCTTCACTCTGATCTCCCCATACCCTCACTTCTCACCATCTTAGCCTCTACTCTCCCTTATCCCACGAAGATCCAAACATTCTTTATATAAATAAACATTTATCTCAGACTAGTCAAAGGGAAATAATCATATGTCCTTCGATATTTGAGGAAATTGCTGAAGTTGGAGAAGAAGGGAGGGAGGACGGGGAAGAGTAGTGGGGTAAATACTCTAATAATACCGTCATTAATCTTCCTGGATTTTAGGAATGAGTAGATAGCTCGCTGCGTACAGAAACCCCACATGGGGAATACAACATTGAGTTTCATATTTGAGTGTTATATATTAAAGTGGTAACCATCCAAGGGCTTAGGGGAATACTACAACTCGTAGTAGTAACAGCAGAAAGAATGACAGGGATACAACGTTTCACTTATATTATTTCGCCCTATTTACTGCAGAACTTTCCGTAACTCTTTGAACATCCCGCTCGTCAACATCCCTCTCCGATCACATCCTAGTATTTACCGCAGAACTTTCCGTCCCTCTTCCGACCACATCCTACTGAATCCTACCAGAGATGGCGAATCGGAAAGAAAGCGAAATGGAATGCTAATTAATGTTGAATTTGACCTAACATTCTATTATGAATTAATTTTAAATGTAAATAAGAACAAAGAGGAATTGGATTCATCGGTGAATTTTCATCTCCACAATTTGCGGTTTCTCAACTTTCACCGCCCTAACATTATTATTATTATTATTCTGAGAGCTACCAAAGCCTCCCTCCAGGGTGCAAAAACAACTGCTAAATTGATTCAACACAATGCCGACATGGTACTGAAGAGAGGAATAGGTAGCCATGAAAAAAGTGAAGGGCTAATGGTAAACCCAGATGAATAAGAAATAGTAGAAGATGAGAAAAAGCTACCGTTTCAAGAATGCATTCACACAGGACTTAAATGAAGAAATATCCCTTGAGTGTACAATCTCGCTGGAAAAAGCATTCCACATTTTAATTAACGATCGTATAAAACACCGTGAAAACTGTGTCGTACTCACATTCCTTTTTTCTTTTTTTTTAAGGTTCAGTGTGCTGAAAGAAAGAAGGAGGAGAGGCTAAGCTGGGGCCGGATGGGGCGCTGAGTCCCGTAAGTACGGAGGCCAGGAAGGCAAATCACCGCACCCCTTACGGGGTACAGGGTGAAAGAGAATTGGTACAGAAGACGAAGTAGGGGTTAGCAAAAAGAGAAGAAAGAATGCCAAGCTGGGGCCGGACGGAGCACTGAGTCCCGTCAGCACGGCAGCCAGGAGAGCAAATCGCTGTGCCCCTTATGGGGACCAACATTCACAAAATTCATGGCCAAGTCATTAAGATTAAGACTAAACCTTGTCACGCAAACTGGATTAAAAGAATCAGGCAGAGCTGCGTGCAACGGATGCTGAATAGTATTAAATACCTTGAAAATAAATGCTAAGGGCACCAACCAGACGCCGCTGATCCAAATCAAGGGACGTAACTCAAAGACTTTATCATTTATAGATAAAGAAGATGTGGTAAATAATGGACATGCAGAGCCACGAATACAGCCTAACATACGGCAATTCATGCATATATTCTAACAAAAAAGCAGGCAAAAAAATCACGTATATTGTGTAATAGTTTGGCGAAAATAATTGAGCGTATATGTACGTGGATACACGTACAGATAAACTAGCTTCGCTTAGAAAGTGGTCACACAGGTATCAATTATCAGTGCCTAATTTATAATAAGAGGTCATTGAATGTGTAATAAAATTAACTCATCTCTTCTACGACGTGGAGTTGACACCATATTGATGGGATTGGTAATTGCCTAGGAGTTAAGTACCAGGGTTACACTTGATTTTATCTAGCCTTGCGCTGTCTTTCCTATTCTATGACAAACGTTGATAAAGGTGGTACGATGACTAAGAGGGAATAAAATGAACGAAGAAGGACAACTGTGTCGGAAATGGATGCGAATAGAAAAGACTCAGGAGGGAGGGAAACTTGGGATTCAGAACGACATGACTCGGAATCCCGAAGAAGAAGAGGGTTCGACCATTCATTTTTTCTAATCAGAATCGTCTGTTGGGTTGTGGGTATCGATATAATCATTTCGAAGTGATTATGGCGTCGAACAATGTCCCAGTTCATGACGATGGATGTGGATGGAGAATGGGTTGTATTTTTTCTACATATATATATATATATATATATATATATATATATATATATATATATATATTGAATATGTTTGAACATTATTGTTAGGAAACGCAACTAACATGAAAATACATTGATTTGTTTTAAAATATGTTCGAGAACAAAAAATGTATGTTAGGTATAAACAAAAGGAGGAAATGGCTTAGGTAACTTTTGGTTCCATGCGGGGGCGTTGCAGATTCTGGCAGCGAGTCGTTGGGGGGGTTGGGAGGATAGTCTCTGGCTAGAGTTGTGTATTTATTAAAGATCTGCGTCGGCAGATCATAACTACCTCGGTCATTTGGAGTCTTCAGCGGTCAGGATCACTGAAGATGATGGTGGTGTAATTGACGTATGATGCGTTATAGCTTGTCGTTTGATAGTCCCGCCCTGGAGGTGCATCATCAGCCTGCGTGACAAAGTTGTATAAGTCCTTCCTATGTATTTAGAGTTGTGGTGAACTCAGTCACCGACATTGCACGAGTATTCATACAATAGGTTGGCCTCTTGTAGGGGGTTCGTCGTGGGGAGACAACTGTTCTTCTTGACGAGGAATCGTTTTTTTCTGGTCTTGTAATATATGACCAAGTTTATTTTATGATCGGGGTGGGCTGGAGAAACTTTGCGGTGTATAATGGCTTTGAGAATGTTCTCGTCTTCCTTGTAGCCTGTGCTCATTGTTGCATGGTAGTATATGTCGAGGAATGACAAAGTGGTGTCATGCTCTATGCAGAGTGGGGCCCACGGGTATTCAAAAAGGCCGGCAAGTCCCGGCTAAGGGCTTGTGCCCAATTTATATTCGAGTGCGTTATTCTAAGGTTGGCAAATAAAAGGGGGGAATCGAGATTGCCGTTTCAGCTCAAGAGTTATTGTAAACCCCAGCAGGGTTTACAACTGATTAAACGTTCTGGGGACCATAAACTAGGGGTAATATAGCCAGACTATGTCTGGGAATGTTTTCATCTTTGACCTCTTATGGGCAAACCTCTACAGTATATGTCTATTGATGTGAGATTTTCTGGTCTGTTTATCGGAAGGAAGGTACAGTTTATCTTCCACTTAAGGATTGAGTAGAATACGGTTTGTTAATAGCCATTGTTTACAAGGAGCTGATTCACTCGCTTAAGCTCAGCATCAATCGTTACCCATTTGGAGGAGTGTGCGATAATGCTCTGTTCACGGGGCGCTAATAACCGATCTCTTATACCTGTCGGGGCACTCTGAGGAACACACACACACACACACACACATATATATATATATATATATATATATATATATATATATATATATAATAACGAGGGATCTTCAAAAGGTTTTGGTGCAAGCATTTAATATATTCAAAAGATTATCGTAAATTTTCAAGTGAAAACACGTTTGATCATATTATTTTGCTGATACCTGCCAAACTTTCATTTATTCTTCTGACGCATTTCAGGTAGCAAGTGACTGCTTACACGAAATTAGCTTTTTTTCACCCATAGAAAAGCAAACTTTTGAGATCAGAGTTGTTATCAAACTTTTAACAAAACTTGATTGGAAATTCCCTGCTATTTTCGATTATTGGCAGCATGTTTATGGCGAGTCTACGCCACATATAAATACTGTTTTTAGGTAGATAAAACATTTACAAGAAGGAAGAGACGACCTTAATGACGACAAGAAAAAAGGGAGGCCCATACACATCAACCAATGCAGAAAAGGTGGCCGCCGTTCCAAAGCTTCTGGATGGCGATTGCAGGATTAGCGATGAATTTATTGCGAAAGAAGTCGATATTTCCCAAGGATTAACATATGCAATTTTACAGAGTATCTTGGTCTCAGCAAGCTTTCTTCCCGTTCGGTGCCGAAAGCGTTGCGAGATGATCAGATTGCACAAAGGAGTCATTTTCACTCATGACAGTTCTCCAGCCCATTCTTCATGACTAACAGGAGAAACTTTGAGGGAATACCGATGGTAAATCATACCCCATCCATCATATAGCCTTGATCTTGCCCCATCGGACTATTTCTTGTTTCCTAAGCTTAATGAATATTTAAAAGGGACAAAAATTTTATTCGATCGAAAAGACAAAACGTGAAGTTAAGACACGGTGCAATTTGAAATGTCCGGAGTTCTTCAAAGAGGGATTTGTCAGGTGGAAACATCGCCTTCAGAACTGCATTGACCTAAATGGGAACTATGTTGCAAAATATTAGTAACATTTGTGTTATTTTAATTTTTAATAAATATTTCTTTAATTATGCAGCAAGACTTTTTTGAAGATCCCTTATATATATATATATATATATATATATATATATATATATATATATATATATATATATATATATATATATATATATATATATATATATATATATATATATATATATTGTAGAAGTCTAAATACCACGTACATTAGTGTATGCGGAAATACCCCGACACAAGCTGTGCGTTCCTCCCGTATTCCAAATTCACCTTTCGCCTCGAATTCCCTCCGCCCCTTTTCGCGCCTTTCAGACAACCAAATTCGAGACAGCCTTTCAGGAAAATGTCTGCCGCTAAAAGACACCTGCTAGCCGACGAAGGTCTGAGTTTTCGCGCCGTCGTAAACCGCGAGGTGGAGCGAAGGTGTGAAAGATTTACTCTGTTTAGCAGCAGATGAAAAGGTCTTTCATGCAGCGATACGAATTTTATGAGAACTCAGTGCTCTCTGCCGATTTCTGCCCGTGAGGGAAATAAAAGGGAAAATTCTCCCTGGAGTCAGACAGAAGACCTTGGACCTACGTCGAGTGTGTGGAGCTCGTTCCACAAAGGAAACAGTTCGCCCATTGTAAGAAAGAAACTTCAGGGAATTTGTGTGTTGCTGTCACGGTACTTGTAGGTGTCAAACTTCTCGCAGGCCCCCTATTCAGAGACTGAAGTTACACCGGACCTTCCTATGTGGATTATCCTAGACGTACAAGTAGCTAAGTAATCAGTATTGGCTACCCACTCCAGGAGTCAAATAATCGGACAGTCACTTCGAGGAAGAAGTCCGATTTGAGCCACAGTTTGGCTCACCTTCGTGATTCAGGAGGGATCATTATATCACTGGTCTAGGATCATCTTCTCATTCGGTAACCTCAGATGGTCGGACTAAGTGAGATCATCGTCACCAGAAAAAGATCTTCACCGTCATTCTTATAAATACTTACGAACTCAAAAGTATCGTTAAATTAAATTATCCCCTCCCCTAATTTCACCAGTTTGTTCGTTAACTAGAATTCCCATCCTGAGTCCATAACCTCGAGTATTGAAAATGATTAATTCAGTGCTTAATTCAATAATATTATTCCATTCATTCTGTCGGGTGCCATTAAGACGCAAGCATCCTAGCGAGTAATTTTCAAGTATAATCCCCACGACATTTTGTACACTTACTTATTCAGTGCAAAGATTAATTCTATTTACGCTGTTTCATATTTCTAATTCATGTACATTAAGGATTATTTTTGTATCTGTGGATTTAACTATTTTTGACGATCCTTTGTTAATTAATAAGCAATCCACTCGGTTTAAATCTCAATATTGCACCGGTCCACCCATGACTGATTTTTACTGAGTGGGGACACACTCAGGGGATCATTATCTTAATTTTGATCAAAAGGGAAGCACCGGGGTTATTCTTATTCCCCGGAAGTGGCTATGGTAGGTGTATTGGATACACTTGACCTCCGCTTCACTTTGGTGCGGTAATAAAATATATGTCCAGGAAGTGGGACTGGGATTACCCACTCACTAAATCTTGACATATATATATATATATATATATATATATATATATATATATATATTGTGGAGGAAGAATGAGAGAAAGAAGGAATCCCCGCCCCCTGACTTCCCCAGTTCGCCGTTGAGCTCTCTAAATTCGTCTGCCCTATATACTGCGAAAATTAGAACAATGGGAAGACCATTAAGGGAGTCAAGGGACTTCCCGCTATGGGCCCTTATCGCGACCCATGGCAATTAAGGAAGTCTGTTGGCAATAAATCTCTCTCCCCGTCTAGATAATTTCGGGGTATATATTCGACAGTTCAGAATTCACATTCAGATTGTGTCTGAAGCAGCCGTCCAGTACGTTAGGTGTAACGTCTTCGTTTGTCGAGAGGAAATCGACTACATTCTCGTCCAGAGAAGAATTGAATGATTTTGGAAGAGCCAAGGAAGAGCTAGTCGTCACTCAGTGTGTTATTTGTGGAGATAGTTAGGCGCGCTTCAACCCTTCTAACTACTTCTTTAGATTTTAAGGGTCAGAAAAGCTTCTCCGAAGCACCCTTTATTTTTCTTTTAAGGATAAGAGCCCCCCCTCCCCACACACACAACTTAATTTTCCCAAAGTTAAATTGAGCGTCCCGTGAGACGCCCACAAGTTTAAGATCAAACTTACCTACCTGGTTCTACTCGCCGAACATCAAGGTAAATGGGATTTAACCTGCGCTTTGTCCCGCTACTCCCACCTTTTCCGCGTTGGACCTCAAGGATCCCCTTTGCTCTAGAACTTGCATAATTGTAAAATCATTACTTATTTGATTATTCCTCGGTTTAAACTTAATTGATAGTCCTAATCATTTTAGCAACGAACCGTAAATATTTAATTGCATTGTCATTTAACTTGCCCTATATGTATATGTAATCTTTAGTTCTATTAAAGAATATTTTTGTACCCGATTTGAATAATCCTTGGCCTAGCAACTCTGTATGTAAAGCACTCTTAGAACCATCTCCAGGTTGGAGCCTTGTTTTTGCTCGGCCAGAGTAGGCCTGTGTGCGTATAACGGCACACACCGGTCATGCCACGTCACATGCATATGTCTAAAACAAATGAAAGGCAAGATAAAAGGACCAATATCTTTATAACATATTTGAAATATCTAAAAGGGCGATGCTATTGAAAGCTTAGTATCAGTATGCGGTATACTACAATCTAAATGTCTTCTTGTAACACATCATATGTGTTGATTAATATGATATGCCATGGCGATGTGATCTAAAAATGATATTAAAAGTGTGAATTTATCGTGGAGAAAACAAGTCTATTGCACGAGTTGCACGAGAAGGGTCTCAGCTGTCGACCTATCGTACAGAGAGAGGGTCAGTGGGTCAAATTCCGGTGTGGCAGAATTGATAAAGATGATCCAAGAAAGTGGGAACACTCCAGACCGACTAGGTTCTGGACGACCAAGGCTCAGTAGGCAACGTGACGAGAGGTATACGTCGCATAAGCATTCGGGATCGTAAAAAAAATGTAGTACAGCTGCAACATGAATGAACAGAGAGCGGCTAAGTTAATGCATCCGTTATAACAGTCCGTCCAGGATTAGTTGCACAAGGCTCGATATCATGTATAGCCAGCCACAAATTGATATCGATCTTTCTAATTTATTATGAAAATTTAAGACAAGATAAAAAATCTTTTTCCTTCTTTAAGAAACATAATATTCCTTGTAACGTTTACAACCAATTCGTTGCCTCAGGGACTTCTGGAATTATTTATGGCCTACCGAAAATTCCCAAAGTAGGAATGCCACTCTGTTGAAATCTTTGTACAATCAATATTCCCAGTTTTCCTAGTTAAGTTTTTAGTTCCTATCACTAACCCTCTCATTCAACTTGAATTTACTCTGCAAGATTCTTTTTGATTTGTGAATTCCATTTCTCAACTCAATTTTAATAAGGCGTTTATGACTTCAATTTATGTGGTCATTATTTACAAATTTACCTTTCCTAAAAACGTGTAATATTATATCAGATACACTTTATCAATCCAAAGGTAATATTTCAGTTTCACCAAGTCTCTATTCTTAACTCTTTTACAGTAGGACCAAACTTTACTAGCAGATTTCTGTTACCAGGGTAAAAACTGGTTAAGTAAATGTACTACAGAATTCAAACATTTGGTTGGTAAATGATACATTGATCACTGCTTTCATATCGTCCATCACTAAGACCAGGTCTGTTTATTTTTGAATTACTTAAATTATCAACTCCCCTCCCCAATATTCAATTTCCAATGAAAAAAAAGAGAAAATAAAAGTTCTTTCCTTGACGCTACTGCTACTAAAGTTCCTCCAAATTCAGATATTTTTTTACAAAAAAAACTAACCACCACCAATCTTGGTGGATGATCC
Source organism: Ceratothoa steindachneri (assembly GCA_963969495.1). Lineage (NCBI taxonomy): Eukaryota > Metazoa > Arthropoda > Malacostraca > Isopoda > Cymothoidae > Ceratothoa > Ceratothoa steindachneri. Next base: position 86,705,833 of record OZ018334.1, on the reverse strand, counting down.
TCTAGATAGTCGCAAAGGATATTTGTGAAATCAACTTGCATTTCAAGGTGGTTTATCTTCTTTAGACCTAGCGCCCCCACCTTGCCGAATGCAGACGCTACATCTCTCAGTACGATGTTTGTGTGTTGTTGGTAACCTTGACAGTGTCAATGCGCTTCATAATCAAGGCTATCGCAGTCTCTGTGTTAAATTTGTTATTTAAAAGTTTTTCTTCAACAGTTATTCTCTCTTCGGCTTTCCAGGTGTTAAGAGTAAGATCATTTTACCCCTTAAAGAGGTCAGGAACATACCCCACGTTTAAACAGACGTTGAAGAGACGTATTATTGCCTCATAGATGTTATCGGGGAAGTTTACTAGATGCAATTCGGTGATACCAGAAATACCATGAACTTTTTGTTTAAAGCTCTTCAGGACTGCCTCAAACATTTCGGCGCAAACGGCCTTCCTTGTCGGGTTATGCCTACGCAATGGAATGGTGTCATTTCCGTCCAAGTTCATTTATCCTCGTGAGTATTTTCTCTTCATAACTTATCAAAGTTATCGTTTCCTTATTTCCTATCCTGAATATAATCTCCCAATGTTCGTTGAAATCGTGTTCTTTTAGCCGTTCGTCCTTGAACTTTCTTCTGCCGAATTTGTGGTAATGGCAGCCTTAGATAGAGGGTTCCTCCCCAATACTTATAGACCTTGATTGCAAGAAAAGATTGCTATCGTAAGTTTACTTGCTGTAATTGGTCATCATTAAGTTGTTATAGATTTTAATGTAATACTTACCTTCGTTTACTACATGCTCAGAGATCAATACAATGCCAAGATCTAACTAATTGATGATTCATCTGAAATTAATTGTAGAGAAAAGTGAATCAAATGAAAGGCTAAGCAAGAAATAGAAAAACTAAAATAAAACACAACCGAGGACATATAATGAAGATAGGGTTGAATTGATATTCGGTGAAATTTGGAAGAGGATTTTGATCATAAGCGCCATAGAAAATGAAGAATTTGCCATCGATTTCGAATATAATATCACAGACTCGCCTGAGGAGAAAATCGATAAAACACGTCAGCATCACTTCGTTGCTGCAAGGAGAGAATTATACGGCGCCATTAATCTTTTTTAAGGAGGAAAACGGCTCGCAGGTCCTACTCCCCTCTGGCCCACACCCACGATCGGAGGTATGGCAGCAGAGGAGGAGGCTTGTGGCCCACTTGCTCCTGGAGAAACGTTTAACACATATTTGTATGTGCTTATGTTAAAACCACGCTCCTATTGATCCTGAACACTACTTCCTCCGTACTTTTGTCCATGCACAACATTGGTCAATTTCCTTGTTATGTTGGTCTCATACATAACTATGATACAACTTTTTATGTATTAACGCTTTTGAATAGATACAAGCTACACATTATGGTTCAGATTGTACATTAAGCTGTAGGTCCCACGACTAACTAAGTCATTTTGGGGGGCTCCTACTATATTTTTTGGCTGTTTTTTCTTCTCTTACTCTGTCTTACTCCTACACACCTTCTCCACAGTGCGTGGATCTTAATTAGACTCTGGACAGTGTCTCTGCAGGGATCTACAAAGAAGTAACGAGAGTTTCTTCTCCTTGGCCACTCTTCTAAGTATCAAAAGGGGAGCGGGCGAGTTGTGCGACCAATTCTTTGTCTCCCATTTTATTTTTTAAAGCTCATCTGGCGACTGTCTTCTTGGGCTTTAGTCGCCGTATTCAACATTGCCTAAAATTAGGCATCTTTAAAAGAGGATGCTAAAAAAACATAAAAAACATCAATAAAAATAAAACAGAAAAGAGGTAATAATCAGGGAGCAAACTCCGGCGTAAGGGGGAGGTCTGCCTCCCCCCGGCGCAGGAACGTGCGACCTACTAAAATAACAAAAAACAAAAAAAAACAACTAGTTAAATAAAGGATAGAAGGCGGGCTTTCAACAAAAAGTCTATAAGTCCACCAGTCAATGTGCACAAACTCTTCTTTGTTTCCCACTTCTCTTTCTATTTCATTTTATATACATAATGATTCACCCAGTCTAAAGGCACTAGTAAAGGCTATCTCAGGTAAAGGCGGAAGTAATTTGGGTAAGAGGCGAAAAGAACGATTTTCTCAAGAAAACTTCGAGAACAAATCTATGCGCTCTTAGGACTGAAAGATTCTCGTTCTGTTCATCTCGACAGAGGTAGCCCCACTAAAGCGCATGCTATTTCTTAGTCTAATTCTTTGCTCTTTTTTACCTATAATTTATTTCTCACTACCACTACATAATTCGGTTACCGACAAGTTCTGATTTGCAGTTGGTAGTAAGGTATAGTGAAGCCCTCTGCATAAGAACCCGTTAGTGGGCCAGGAAAGGGGGTGCGGATTCTCGGTCACGAAACAGAACCAAACTGTAGACCATTGCTAGTGATAGCTCTAGGTAGGGGAAGAGTGTGCAATCGGAAGGTAGGCCAGAAAAAATAGGACGGATATAGAGGCTCCTCCTTCTATATGTTCTTTTCTCAGTCTGTCTCTAAATATCTTTTTCGCTATTGCATTATCGATATGTCTCTGTCTCTATTTATCAATATATCTGTCTCAGTTTCTCTGTCTATTTCTCTCTGTATCGTATTATTTCTGTGGCAATGTGTTTCTGCCTTTCTGTTACTCTGTCTGTCAGAGTTTTCACTATTTCCATGTGTCTCTGTCTCTCTGTTTCTCATATATGTCTCTCTATCTGGCAGTTTATCTCCCCCCTCTCTCTCTCATTCTCTCTTCCTCTTTCTCCATTTCCCTCTCTCTCCTTGTCTGCCTTTTTTTCACTCTAACTCTATCTCTCCCTTCCTCTGATTTTACATCTCTTTCTTCATCTGTGTCGGTCTCTTTCTCTCAATGTGGAACCTCTCTCTCTTTCTCTTTATTTCTACCTATCTCTTTTGTCTCTCTCTCTCTGACCATACACAATTAATGACGATGATGAGATCCTAAGAGAATCAGTTTGTCTTCTATGATTGTATATCATCGATGTTCATAGAGATGAAGCATGCCAATTTTCCATGGCGCTAAAGTAGTATCGAAGAAGGCGATGTTTCCCTAGAACAATTAAGCATAACGTTTTAATATGTTACAACTAGGTTGGGAAGGTTTAATGCCACCTATTGGCTAGAAAAGGCAGCTTTTGCCGCGGTGGTGGTGGTGGTTGATCAAATTGAAACATGTTCAAGCCCTCATCCTTGCTTGGATCATCAACGTGTCACTCAAAAGCAATGAATGGCGATCGGCTAAGCAACTGCATTCCAGAAGAAGGGCCTTGTTTAACTTTATACTCTTTAACCAACTGGAGGGAATTTTAGCGGATACAATTATAGAAAACTTAGTGTTAAAAAAAATGATCCGCAACTCACGACAATGGTTTCTTTTAATGAGTTCATGACTGACGAACCTGATTGAGTTCTTACATAAGAGAGTTAGTACGACCGATCGCGAGTGCTGGACATCTTTGAACTTTAAACAGGATTTCAATAAACTACCCCGGAGAAAACTTACGACGATTGAGCGCTTTTAAAATCAGTAGCAGAGGATTGTGGTGAGTGGATAGCCATCTGACTGGTTATCGGTCCGTAGCGGTGTTTGGTAGGACTCAGTCCTCGGCCCTCTCCTTTCAGCAATTATGTACATCAACTAACTTGTTGAAGGATTAAACAGAATCGCTCTTTTTGCGGCAAAACACGAGCCTATCAGTAATAGGCTAGTGTTCGGTCGCAAAAGTGTGGTAGATGCATTTTAACCTCGGAAAAATGCGAGGTAATCGTCCTCTAGTTTGGGAATCCAGATTTCGATTACATTCTAAAAGGCAAAGGTAATGTGAGTATTTTCTGATAAAATCGCTTCAGTGTGGTTGACGAGATCTGTTTGATGTAGTTCTTTTCCTTTAAACACACAATCTCTCTTTTATTCTTTTTCTCTTTCGTTCCTTCACTATATTTCATTGAATGAAAATGTGATTTTGGTTAAATCTTTCGGTATGTATTCTCCTTAATATTAATGGTAGGTAATCTACTTAATTTATTATTCCTGGTCTATTATTCATACCTTACAACACTATTCATAACTCGTCTATAGTCAAACTGCATTATCTGTGTTACTACAACCACATATCCTTCGTTATTTCACTCCTTATCATAAAAGACCTTCAATCAACTACATGCCATTTTTTCTATCAATCAACTAGTTTTAGATAAACGTTTTGTCAATGTTTTCCTTCTTTTCGGTTTCGTTTGGTACAACATACACAGAAGTGGTCATAATTTGGATGTAAAAAACGATAGATTTTTTGTAATGCTCGTATGTTTACAACACTTTTACGATTCGCCAGATAAAAAATGTTTCCCTTATCAATAAAAGACTTTCGACCCTAATAAACCTCTCTCTCAGGAAATGAATAAAAGGTAGTGATGAATTGAAAACTTCAATTTTAATTTTTTATTTTTAAAATCGCTCGAGATACAATTTTTTCATCTTATTAACTGCTTAATATAACTTTGCTAATAATATATTCAATATACTCAAAGATAAAACTCAAAATATTTACCTTAGAAATGTATTATTTTCATTAAAATTCTCATAGTTTGAGGCATTTGACACATACTAAACATATGTAGCTTCCATCCAGTCCGTTAAAACATTGTAGTGAAAAGAAAATGCATTAATGGTGAAACAAAAGATCAATGTCAAAGGCAATAATAAAATCTTATTTGTCTTTTCTCTCCTAAAATATTACCAATGTAATCAAAGCGATTTCAACTTTCCAAAATTTTAACTTTCGGTCCGTTAAAACATTGTAGTGAAAATAAAATGCATTAATGGTGAAACAAAAGATCAATGTCAAAGGCAATAATAAAATCTTATTTGTCTTTTCTCTCCTAAAATATTCCTAATGTAATCAAAGCGATCTCAACTTTCCAAAATTTTAACTTTCGGTCCGTTAAAACATTGTAGTGAAAAGAAAATGCATTAATGGTGAAACAAAAGATCAATGTCAAAGGCAATAATAAAATTTTATTTGTCTTTTCTCTCCTAAAATATTACCAATGTAATCAAAGCGATCTCAACTTTCCAAAATTTTAACTTTCGGTCCGTTAAAACATTGTAGTGAAAAGAAAATGCATTAATGGTGAAACAAAAGATCAATGTCAAAGGCAATAATAAAATCTTATTTGTCTTTTCTCTCCTAAAATATTCCTAATGTAATCAAAGCGATCTCAACTTTCCAAAATTTTAACTTTACAGAGATGTCTCAGATAAATCTTTGACGTATTTTTCATTTTCAAAAATTAAGGAACTTACGGATGATCAAAACCTATGGCATTTACATCTCACATCTGAGTAATATTTGTTTAAATAAGAAAACCACTGCATACAAAGGCTAAAATCCAGCGGCTCCACTTGAGTTTACAAGTACTAAAACGCATCAGTTCAACTTGAGTTTACAAGGGCTGAAGATGCAGCGGTTCACCTTGAGTTTACAAGGAATAAAAATACAGCAGTCCCAATTGAGTTCCTAAAGAATAAAAAAGCAACGGCCTTGCTTTAGTTTACAAAGGCTTAAGACTTAGCGGCCCCTATCTCTATGCTTTCATCCGCATCTCCAAGATATTCTCATAAGTCTTTGCAAGTACGTCTCCATGCTGCTCTCTACTCTGCTTTTAAAATCAACATTCCACCTTTTAGCGTTTTACATTACAAACTAGCTTATTTTACTAAATAATTCATCGTTTATATATGTTGATAATTGACAAAAGGCGTAACAAGGAGCATTGTGGGACACAGATCGTCAATGATGACCAAAGAAAGGTCTGCGCATTATATAATCCTCTGCTACCATCCAGAAAAGCTCTTTATAATCCACTGGCTTACTTCTCGTTAATTCATAGCTTTCACAAGTTGGTCACCAACTTGCGTCAGGTTTCTTGTCGTTCACCTTCTTCTATTGTATTCGCTCATTATGCTGCCAAAGAACTCGATATAATACCTTTTGCTAAATGGAGGTCAGGCATATTTGCAAGAATTTTCGGCATATCTGTGCGGTGATTCTCTTTACCTCAGTCAGTGTGTCTGTTTATCTAGATCTAGCCGCACTCACGGACAAGGCGCATCAGCATCGTTCTCCTTCGTAAACGCAAAGGAAAAGTAATCGTTAAGGACGTTGGTCATACCAAGATCACCTTCTCGCACAATACAAACTACATGCGTCCTTATTAGGAGTTCTGCGCTGTTGCACCATTGACGGCCTTTCAGAGTCCTCAAAGCATTCTTAAGGGGTCCCCTTGCAAGAAACACCACACGAAACTAATCGTCGTGTTTAGCCGTACGAACGACCGTATAACTATCCTTCTCTGTCAAACATATATCTAGATCTTGAGGCATGCGAGAATTTCCACTACTTGTTTCCTGTAATTGATTGTATTGCAATCTCGCAAATGAACCATTTTAGTTGTGTATATGAAGAAGAAAGAGCCTTCGCTGAAGTAGCAACAGCACTTTGGAAGAGAGAGTATTTGATAAGATAGAGAAAAAACTTCAGTTGAGAGAAGACTGGAGCCGAGAGATAATTTTATGAGAGAGCGAGAACACTTAATAAAAGTGAGCCTTTGATCAGATAGCGAGTGCATTACAGAAGAGAGGGCCTTTGGTTAGAGAGAAAAAGCCCCCAAGAAGAGAGAGAGAGAGTCACTGAACAGATAACTTGAGCACTACAGGAGAGAAAAACATTGATCAAATGGAGATTCCGGAAGAGAAATGCTTTAATTAACTAACGAAAAAAATCAAGGAGATGAGCTTTTGGTCAGAGAACGAAAGCAATCAAGAAGATAAAATCTTTAATCAGATAGTCACAGCACTCCAGAAGAGAGGATTTCAAAAGAACATAATAGTACTTCAGGAGAGAGAAAGAGAGACTTTGATCAAAGAGGGAGAACAATCAGGAAGACACAGCCTTAGATCAGTTTACTAGCACTACAGCTACAGAAGAGAAGTGTTTGACGGGAGAGCGAGAGTAATCTGAGAGAAATATAAATTGATAAGATAGCGAGAGAACTTCAGCAAAGTATGATAAATAGACTGAGAAATCCGTGGAAGAGCAATTAATCAGGTACTTTGATTAGATAGCGAGATTCTTTAATAAAATAGCGGCCGTACTCAGGAACAGATAGCATTTGATCAGATAGCGAAAACACGCAAGAAAGGACAACCTTCAATTAGATATCACTATTACTTTTGAAGTAAGATGATTTAATGAAATAGCGAGATAAATTCAGAGGTTTAAATTTTCTAAGATATCTAGAAGACTCAAAAAGAGAGAGCCGTTGATCGGATAACACAGATAATACAGAAGGGATACTGTTTGATTAGAGAGCCAGGCTACATCATAAGAGAGAGCTTTTAATCAGATAGTGAAAACACTTTAGTGGCAAGAACTTGTGAATGGATATCGAGAGAACTTCAGTGAAGAGAGCATTTGAATCACATACATTGATGCAGCCAAACCAAAAGAGTGACACTTTGATCAGATAGTGTGATCAATTCAGCAGAGAGACAGCCCCGAATATGAGAGCAAGGGAAACAGGGATCGCTCACTAGGAGTAACAAGGAGTAACAAGGAAATTAAGTACCCTAGGAGATCTTACGGTCCATTCAAAGAGGGTATCTTTGGACTAGCAATCGAGCGGGCACATGGCTGCTCAATTGTTTTGCGTCCCTGAATGGCCACTTTTCAAGACTTTGTCTAGTCTTGACTTGAACTGGTCAACAGATTTACTGTTGACAACTTCCACTGGAAGTGCGTTCCACTCACCGCAGATACTGTAAGTGAAAAGATTTCCACAGAGATTGCGGTTGTAACGCTTCAGTTCAAGTTTGAAGCCGTGATTGCGCGTTCTGTTCTCACTCAGTGTGAAAATATCCCGGTAGTCAACATTGTCGAACCCTCGAAGTATTTTGAAAACTTCGATGAGCTGACCACGCAGTCTACGGGTTTCCAGCGAGAAAAGATCTAATTCCCTTAGTCTATCCTCATAACTTTTATGTCGGATAGAGGGAATCAGCTTGGTTGCCCTGGCTTGTATGCGTTCCAACCTTGCGATATCCTTTCGAAACGAAGGACTCCAAAATTGTACGGCATACTCCAGGTGCGGCCGAACGAGGGAGTTGTACAGACAAAGTTCTATCTCCTTGTTACGGTATCCAAACGTCAGAAGAGATAGCGAGACCGGTTCTAAAGAGAGCTCTTAACCAGATATAAAGAATACTCAAGAGGGGAGATCCTTTTATATGTTAGCGAGAGGGCATTCTAGAAGAGAGAAGCTTTCATGAGAGGGCATCAGAGCTCTACAATAGCAAGAGAGAGAAAGAGAGAAAAATGAGAGATTATTCTAGAACTGAAAACCTTGCATCAGATAGTGGGGAAAATCCTCCAAAGAGAGCCTTTGATCAGATAACGAGAGCAGTCTAGAAGAAAAGGTTAGATAGGATAGTTATAGTACTGCAGAATAAGATTTAAAAGAGCATAGAGATACCACACAAGAAGATATCTTATGATGATATAGCGAAAGTTATCGAGGATAAATAACCTTTGCTCAAATAAGTAGAGCTTTTTTTAAAGATGAAAATATTATCAATGGCTCACAGCTCATAGGTATGAGCCATTGATCAGATTGCAATGGTACTTCAAAAGAGTGGGCTTTTACCTATATATATTAATTAAATAGAAAAAGTTCCAATATTGAGATAGCGAGAGCACTTGACAAGATAGGGCCTAAAATTAGAGAGCAAGAGCAAAACAGTCTACAGATCCTTTGAATAGATTACAAAACACTTTATAAAATAGCCTTTGAAATATATGTAGATACTCCAGAAAAATGCTTTTATCTGATAGCGAAAACAATAAAGAATAGTCTTAGAACAGATAGTAAAAGCAATCAAGAAAATAAGACCATTAATCAGATAGAGAGAGACTTGACTAGAGAAGACCAAGACTTTAATCAGATAGAAATAGCTTATCAGGAGAGATATACTTTTATTAAATGGGGACAGAAGTCCAGAAGAGAAAGCGTTAGAACAGAGAACGAGAACCCTCTAAGAGAAGGATAATTTGATGAGATAGCGAGAGAACCTCAGAAGAGAGTATATGAGAAATAGGCTGAGAAATCACTGTAAGAACATTTATCAGAGAGGGGTAGCACTATATACATAGATGAAAAAGATCCTGTGATAAGATTGAGTACGAGAGAAATCAGGTGAGACAGAAATATAGTAGAATAAGCTTTTGATCAGATAGCAAAAGACAATGAAGAAGTGAGTATTCAAATGCTATGGCGAGAGCACTTGAGAGGAGAGAGCCATTAATCAGAAAGGGAGAGTATTTTACAAGAGGAATCCTTTGAAGAGATAACGAGAGCGGAAGGTATCTATTTAGAACATTTTATTGTTTATCATATTCCCGTAATTTCTTTTTTCTTTCTCCGATCAGTGCATACCTGTACTAAGTGTAAGATTTCTTGCACCTCCCATAAAATTTCATCTCTAATCCTCTTTGCTCTACAGTTCTTCATAGTTTCTAAATTTCGTCCCTTACCTGTAGTAATTCCTCTTTATTTAATGAGAAGTCATCTCTTTCTGTATTTAACATTGCTCGTCATTTTCATTTTGTCTGCTAATTGTTAAGCAAAATTTTGCGTATATAATTATTTGTTTTTAATATGTTTCTCACTAGATTATTATGAATATATTCTATCTCGATTATTTTTTAATAGGCTTGTTCAGTTTTGTATGCGTGATCCTTTTTCTTATTGTTCTATAACATTTCTTTTTGTTTTTTTTCCCTCAACGTTTATTCATAGCCTTATTTGGTTTTGCCTTAAATAACTACGTCATTTTTTAAAATAGCACAGCGTAAAAGTATTTACATTAAATTATTTTTACATATTGTTAATGTTGATTCTGTGATTTAATAAATTCATGAAAACTTTTTTGTTACGATGAATGTATTTATCTTATTTTCGGGGAGAATTTTCAAACGATTTGTTTTCTTTCCTAAGGGTTTGTTTAATTACTATTGTTTACTTATATCTTTTATCTTACCCAGCAGTTATCGGATTAAAAGACCAGATAACCCTTATATATCTAATGAAACTTTTCATTATGAAGATTATGTAATTGATCTGTTACTTTGTTTCATATAGTGCCATACATATCTATTATTTGCTCTATCTGTTTTGTAATAAGTTCATTATATAAATGTTGCTTCTTCTCCCAATTCTAAACTAATCTGTTTCCATGTTCTTCTCTCGCTACTATAAATTTTTCCGCGAATCGACGTTGTGCCTTTTTTATCCAGTCTTTGCATTAAAGACCTCAATAATCAACTGTTAATGATGTTTCCTTGTTTATGTACTTTCATTTGCGCTGTATAGAATTCCTCAACTTCTTCATCTCAGGGTCAGCTTATATTAACTTTAATCATTTTTTTAATTACTATTTTCACTATCGTATATTTTCAAAATTCCTGTTATGAATGGTGTTACACATATGTCGGTATATGAGTAATCATAAGAACTCGCAGGGGTGTTGTTTTGATACCAAATTTTCCTAATATTGTTCCCTCACTTTGCTCCTAGCTTTGGTGAGGCCAATAATGCTTCATCCTCATTTCCTAGTTTTTTTCTAGTTCATAGATCCTAGTAAAATTTGGAAATTGTCTGAATATTGTAACTAGCTATATATATATATATATATATATATATATATGTGTGTGTAGCACATCTAATTGATCTGTTCCTTAGGAAACTGATTCGTAGCAGGAATATATTAACACTAAAAGTATAAAAATACAATAAATAACACTGGTTTACAGAGAAATTGAGGCAAGCACAAAATTGTTGTTCCAGCCTTATTTTGTGGGTCTAATTTCAGATATGAAGCTAGTTTTTACTCATCACCTTCAGTTTTTAAGGTATACATGTATTAGAAATTTTAGGAAACGTGTTCTTTAAAACCTTTACGCTACCAATTGGACAATACATCCCAGAAGTTTTTAAAAAATACCTGTGGACAGAATTCAGCTTAAATTAGTGTATATTTTTATCGCAATGGTACTTCCAATCTATTAGCGTATTATTGAATATCTGGCAATTCTCTATTACTTCCCAGTTGTTTTTGATAGCCAGTGAAGTGAACACGTTTTGAAATGTTAGCATTTCTTTTATTAATCTTTTGAGAACTAATTGTTAAATTAGTTCTCAGATATATTAGAAAATATATATATTATAAAATATATATCTTGCACTAACTATATTTATGCTTTCTACTCAATATAATATATCTACATGGATAAATTTATGGCCCCAACCTAGGGCCATGATAAATTTCTGGGCAACAGAAAATTTTGGAAGTGAGGGGGCCTCAGGTCCAATGAAGGGCGCAACAGAGTTTCATTTTCTTATGAAATTATTATAGTACTTCAAAAATTATGTAATTATCAGCCTTTTTTGAATATGGCATATTTGACTATATGCAGTTCTCCATAATCTGTTAATCTTGTAACAAGCAACTATTTACGGGTTACTAATCATAAAATATTGAGTTTATTTTTCTTCGATATACAACAACGTTGTAATGATTTATTAGTTATACGTTTGGCAGCGTCGTATCTATGTTCCACACCCACGGCACCAATACTCGTTGCAGTTGTTAATTCAGTCAGTCAGTATCAATATTTCAAGTTGTATCATCTTTTCTGCTCCGTACAATCTTGTTTGTGTGCAGTATTTTTTTTTATTTTGGTGAGTATCTTTTCAATCATCATAAAATAACTAATATTATATTGTGACTCTAAACATAATATTCATAAAATATATGCTACCAATAAGGATATTTTTACGTGCACTCTTTACTGTGTCGTATTTCTAATAGATATAAAATCTCTAACGATTACTTTATTTCTCTTTCATTTAATTGCTAACGACAACATCATCGCGCGCTTGCATTGCAGCTGCGCGGCGTTGCTTATACGAAATGTTTATTGATTCAATAAATATTACGTTTTATGGTGGTAATATTTGCTTACATTTATGTTCATTATGTACTTAAATGGTGTCATAAGCATAATGCAAAATGTAAATAACAGCATTCATAAACTCTAAAAGTTATTAACTGTTTCTTAGGGCGAAATGGACCACACCCTGACTTGCAGCTCTGTGGTCTAAAATTGAGTGGCATCAAATAGGGTTAAAGTTATCATGTAATGGTTAACCGTGGTAAACTGTTTACCCAGTAAATAAATAATTTCATATTTAATATAGTCTTTAAAATATATATTCGTACAATATATGTATACAATTTAGTTCAATATAAATTACATACAAATGTTCAAACATTTGCGTTTTCATCTTTTCAATAATTATGTATTTTATTTTAGATTTACACGGAAATTAGGAAAATTTCGTTTTATTTACAACTCACTATCCACTATATATATATATATATATATATATATATATATATATATATATATATATATATATATATTTATATGTATTCTAAAAATTATCCATAGCTGATAAGGTGGAGAAAAAATGTCGACAATACTCAAGCGAGTTTGTAGAATACGGCTATATACCGTCTCCAAACAACATAACAAAGCAAATGTGTCTTATATGTATGACAGAGTTTTCTAATTAAAGCATGCGCCTAAGTAAGCTTGTAATAGATTGATGAAGCATTTTTAAGTGATAATAAAGCCTTTCTTATGGTGCCTGGTAGATGATTATAGTGAACTCAGAGAGGAAATGCTTTTTGCTAGCAGTCTCGTGAGAGATATTAAAGGGGAAACAATTTTCCACGAAGTATTAGCCAATTTCCAAGAAAAATTATTCCAATGGGTAACATTATGGTTTGCGCAACTGATGGTGCCTCTGCGATGGTAGGAAGATACAGGGGCTTCATTTCATATCTAAAACAAACTGTGCCTAATGTTTTTTGCATACACTGCGTGGTTCATCGTCGACATTTGAATACAAAAAATTGGGAGGACGTCTGAAAGATGCTCTTGAGAGTGTAATCAAGGCTAGCAACCTTATAAAGTCAAGTCTACTTCAAGAGTGTCTTTTGCAACACCTACGTGCAAACAATGAAGAAGAGCTTGAACGTTTACTTTTGCAGACAGAGGTGAGATTGCTTTCTAAGTGCAACTACCTGCGACACTTCGTTACACTCTGGGAGAGTATTGTACCATTTTTGAACGGTAAGCCGCTTAAAGAAGAAATCATATCTGCTAAGTGTGACATATTCTGCCTTTCAGATATATTTGACAAGCTAAACATGCTGAACAAACAGCTACAAGGTAAAAATACAAATCTTTTAACTTCCAAAGAAGCAATAAGCTCTTTCCTTGGAAGAATTAATATTAGGCGTAAGAAATTGTTATAATTTGCAACCCTCACCACTACTGAAGAGGAGCTGCATGAGGATGATATTTTAGTGTACATTGATCACTTGAAAAAAAATGCACAATGATATGGAAATTAGGTTCAAAGATCTCTTGGAAATGAATATTCCACGTTGGGTGGTAGACCTATTTAAGACAATTGCCACTGATGTTGACATCATACTGCAAGAAAGCCCCATTGAGTTGCAGAGTAATCAAACATGGCCTCAATAGATTTTGGACAAGTCGTGAAATTGCCATCAACTTCCCATTGCTTTGGCAGGAAGTAAAATTATATCCCATTGCCTTTCCAACGTCTTACTTAGTTGAGTCAGGTTTTAGCCGAGTTTCTCATCTATTATCCTAAGCCTACAACCGCTTAGAAATTGTAACTAGAGGTGATCTTCGTCTATCTCTAACAACCATGGACCCTGACATTGAAAAACTTGCGCAACTACTCACTGAAAAAAACACAAAGAAAGCTAGTATAATATATTTGTTTTTATTTTGCTAAAGGATTCTATTTTTTGAAGTCAAAAGATAATAATATTTTAAAGGTTGCTTATTTTTCGTTTTGCTGCTATATCATAGAAATAATATATGGTCTTAAATGGTTCTTTTATTGAACCCACCAAACATTTTTATCTGTTACTAAAATAGAATAAGGAAAAATATATGTACAATTGATGGACACTGATATTTTTATGGAAGGTATTATAATATTGAAATAATATTTTCTGCTAATAATCCGAAGGGGGCCACAGAAATATTGAAGATCCCAAGGGAAGCCATGAACTACAAACGGTTGGGAACCACTGACCTAATGGATGAAACTTCTGGGTTGGAAATGGGAAGGCAATCCTGTAAGACAAACCTAAGTGCTTAGCCATCTTTGATTTTAGTTTCAAGCGAAGTTGGACGACATAATAACTATGGCACGTTAATTTTTAGAATATACTTACGGGATCTGATTTGTTTTAGATAATTTCGAAAAATATGAGAGAATGAAACATATTTTACGTATTCGTACATGATCAACACGATTCAAGATGATTACACCTTCTCTCACTATCAAATTTAGTCTAGACTGATCTTTAGGCAAAATGGATTGGACCCTAAAAGGACTTAAATTAAAAAAAGGGATTAGGAATTTTAGAACTGTCCCACTTGTAATAAAACTTATTAGCTAATCTTTTGATATCATTGGCTTAATTGGGAGTGGATTTAAATAATGGAAGACCATTAGGTTGGTGGCAAAGTATTTTAAAGTGAAATTGCGATGACTTTTAACCTTGATGGTGGTCACCAAATGAAAGCTTTAAATAGTTAAAGGTAAGGAAATAACGGGAGAACAATTCCTTAAACTTTTTAAACTGGCCCACTTACAACTTAATGGCAATACCATGGGTTTTCCATCGGATCGCTTATTTGCCAACAGTTTTTAGTTTCACCATGAAACACTGGCTAGAAAAATGTCCTTTACAATACAAAGCATTAGTCTTTAAAACTTATATTAATGATTGTTTCCTGATTTTCAAGAACAAAGATCATACACATTTATTTCTTAATTTTATTAACCAACAACATCCGAACACAAAGTCTTCAATGATAACAGAAATGGAAAACAAAATCTCTTTCTTTGATGTTAACATTGTTTGATAATGAGTTCGGCCTTTAATACATCTATTTATAGAAAACCCGTTACTAGCAAAGTGGGTACTAATTTATTTAGCAGCTCTCCTAGTCACCTCACGTAAACTAGCATTAGAATTTGAATTTTAAAAGCCTATCATATATAATCAAAGTGATTCGCTTTTCAGGAAGAAATAACTTAGAGGGATTTCTTTTACATCATTTTTGAGATGTTAGTGTCAATATTTTCCTCCAAAATTATTAGAATTGAAACACTATAACAACTGTAGCAAGGCAAAAGCCTTCCCTAAGTTAGCCCTATCTCAAACATTTAATATTTAAGTTCAATAAATTTTTCTCCCCGCATAACATTTCCCACAATGCCAATTATCTATATTTATTACAACCCTGTTTTTTTTACATTCTAATTTGTGCCATAAGGAGTCCATTCCTATGTGCTTGCAATCGTATGTAGTTTATAATTATAGATGCACGACATGCCATAGTTGTTAAGTGGGCCAAACTGGCTTGAAACTGAAATTAAGATCGCTAAGCTCTTGGATTTGTCTCACAAGACTGGCATTGCCATTTCCAAACCACAAATTTCCTTAATTAGACAACACTGAAAAGCACCCTCATCCTCTTAATACAGAATCTTTTAACATCTTATCATCTGCCTCAACCTCAATAGAGTTTTAAATCCTTAGGTCTTGGTCATAAAAAATAAACCCTAATTTAAATAATTACACCTCTTTAAATAAATTATTAAATCTATAGCCAAGCAATCTATCAACTCACCAACAAACCAACGAGCATTCTTTGTAATTTTTTACATTTATATTTTTTTGTTTAAGATATTTAATACGTTATTTTATTTTTTAACTTCATTCAGTTTGTTTCACTGAAGTTGGTTTGTATTGAATTTTTTCTCCCTTCCCTTTGTATTTCCACATTGTTTTATAAGTAATGTTACATACTAAGATTGATGCTCTACACGCCCCTCAATGTATATATATATATATATATATATATATATATATATATATATATATATAAACATTTTAGTCAATAGCTAAAACGAAAATGGTTGAGATTTTAACACCGATCAATCCTAATTATTTCTGAGTGCGGACCTACTGATTAACGTATGATACGAACCACAGATATTTTCAGCATGTGGCGGCCGCTATAAAGTCGATCTGATTTAGAAATATATTCAGTGACTAACTCCGTCATATGTGACTTTAGGGACTAAATTAATTGTTAATAAAAGTAATATAAAGAAGTGCAATTTTGATTCACTAAGATAGTTTCTTTGTCGGCTGTGCCATGGCATCTTCACTTATATAATGTAAAAAAGGCGGTTCATCGATTGGGGGAATTTACAATCAAGAATCGTTCAAGATTTTGGTTTAGTCAAAGGAATTAGATTCAAATTGTAAGTTTGAAGTGGTAAAATGGGGACGACTCTATTTAATTCGGACTCGAGTTTGGTTCTGTTACGAAAATCGTTGCAAGAGTAAATGCCTTATTTCAACCTGAGGCAAATCTTGTTTAAATTATTGATATAATTAAAAATAGTGGATGAAGTGTTTGCTTTCTCTTGTACTCAGGACGGGTTTGTGGACACAGACTTGTTGACTATTTGACTTTTTTTGACGAGGTTATCCTCATCTATTATATTCGACTTACTTTGGTGTTGGTCACATCCTCCTACGCAGGGGGAAGGCGGGGGCTCTCCTAAACACCGAAGTGTGTTTACTTTTTCTGTTTGCATTTGTTTTGTTTCTTTTGTTGCAGTTTTCTTTTGTTTGATTGATTTTGTGTGAATATTAAAGTAACTTAGTTCTACCCTAAAACTCAATTTTGAAGACTTATGCCCTTGTTCGCTGTCGCCAGATTTGCCTTTAAAATATAAAAAATGAAGCCCTGGTCTTTGATAACCACTCTATGTTCAAATGAAGTTTTATTAATCATTTCACTTTCTCACATACGTAGCAACGATGTGCAATTAGTTGATTTTACTCTTGTTACAATATTTGGTTGAAACATATACCAAATGACCATTAATTCTTACGGCTGTCTTATTCCAATTATCTAAATGGCTCGTCTGCCTCTTTCTCTCCTCTCTTTGGCACAATTTCCTATTCTCTTGTTATTAGTTCACCGATCTCATTAGCGAACTCAATTACCTCCCTATTTAAATTTTTAAAATTCAATCACGCTCGGATGTATGGTCAGTTTTCACTAATGTTCCTGCCAATACCATTCTTATCTTTCTCTCAGCTGAGCTTCCAATCTTTTCCTCTCCTTATTCCATACATTATTTTTCATATATATCGTCTCTTTATGTTTTACAAACTATAAATTCCGTTTTAATGACATTTACTGAGATTTTTGCTTACTACCGGAGAACTCTTTCCTCTTTCCTTGTCAATATTTATATAAAGTTCTTCAAAAATTAGATTACTCTTAAAAATTACTAAAGCACCTTTAATTTGGTTCAAACGCATGGACATACTCCTTTCTTTGGCTTGAAACTCCCTATCTAATAAATGTTTAGCAAAGTTATATATTTAGTTTCATTTATTAAATTTATTTAATAACATAATGGTATCCTCCTTTTTTCTCAAAATATTCATCAAGAGAAATCTTCAACGTTTCAAATATGATGTTTACCAAAAGCTTTTAAATCAAATGTTTTTCTTTGATGTTTCTACAAACTCAGAAAAAAATGTAATATATACAATAATGTTCCTAGGTTAGTTAACTCTGTAAATTTGAGGAGGGGGAAGAGGCATTAGTTGAAAATTATTTCTTTAACTGAAAGAGCAGTCTAAAAACAGGAGGAAAATCCCTCTTATTTTATCTTTTCATCATTTTTTTTGTTATATTCTGTCTCCCTAGCTTAACATTAATGTTGCATTTAAATAAGACTATTTTGCTAATTTGCACCGGGTTCTAGTTAAAATTTCCAAAAATCAAGCATTATATATACAATCCACTCTGTAGAGACTGCCTGGAAACCAATTTAGGAAAAACAGATAAAAGCTGACTCTGCGAATACTCAACACCAATCGAATGTGAGCCATTTTAGTTAACCATCTATATTCTATTCATGACTATGTCTCTCTCTTCGCATGGGACGAAGAGGTACGTTCTAATCATTATGTTTGTAGAGAAATTCCGAAATGTATTTGTATTCTATTTATTCTGAATTCTAGCATGAACACTGGTGTGTTTTCACTCAACTCGTTTATTATTTACTAAATAAAATAAAAAAATCTATCTATATGTAGTATGAGTCCGCCGTGTTTTCATCTCAAGAAAAAGATGACTCCTTTGACTTTCTTATTATTCCCTGAATAAGACCTTTCTTCCGTTCATCTTGTATCTATATTTCTAACAATGTGTCCTCCCTTAATCGCTTTTAGTATTTTTTGTTATTCGTCCCCCGTTTTTATATTCTTATATGTATTTCTTCAATGGACCCTAGGGATCAATCATGACTTATATCTTTTCGTTTTTCTCTGGGTAGTCTTCAGTTTCTGGCCGGTTTGTTTTTCAGCATCTTAGCTTAACTTCACTAAATTAGATAAAACTGGTAACAAGCATTCATTAGTTACTACGTGGTTTACATCTTAGGTACTTCTATGGACCTAGAGGCAAATCTTTCATACCGCTGTCTTGCCTATTTTGTTCTACTGATTTCCTTCTCCACGTTTCTATTAGGAGTCACAATATGTCTTAAATATGATTTACAACCTTAGCCTTACCGACTTCTGCCGTTGTCTTTGATGGAGTCCTGGTTCAGTTGGACGAAATTGGCTGTCCTTTCTCGCGATTACGGACGGCACGTCCGAGCATGAGGCCGGAAATAATTTCTGGTCTTTGGATACGTAGTTGCTAAACCACGTTAAAATATGGTGGCAATCTTCGGATCATCTATTGTGCACGTAATAGTCGTTTGCCTTTTTCATTGCCATAAAATGGGAAAAATGAAAGGCTAAAATAATACGAGATCCAGTGTTCATTCTCAAGTACTATTTTAATACATAATATCCAGCTAGATCTATCACACTTGATCCCATCAACTTAATAAGGGATGTATGCGTAAGTGAATTTGTTTCTTTTTTTTCGAATGTTATTGCAAAGTGATATAATTTACAAGAGAACTTTGTCAAGTTCAGAAAGAATTAAGATTAACAAATACTCCCAAAAAGTTTGGCTAGGAAATAGAGAATGTCAGAAGTCTCAAGATGGCAAAGACAACTCTGCTAAAGATCACCAAATCTAATAAGAGAGGTTTGCTAATATCTCAGTTAAGGCAATTTCTTCACGCACTCACTTCTACCAACACCACTTTATCTATGAGCCTATTGTCAACTTACCGTTCTTACTTTAATAATATTAATAAAAGGAAAAATAAGATAAAGGAATTACGAAAGAAGATACAAGAAATTTATCTTCGGAAAGTACGATGTGTATTTATGATATCAAGTATCCACGAATTTGCATTTGTTTGTTTTTAACCTACGTGATTAAATATTAACAGTTTAAAGAATAAAATTTAGCCTAAAAATAGTTCCAACCCTTTTAGAGATAGTTTACCAACAAAACAAAAGCTTATCTGTCCTTTGAAAGACACTTTAGATTCTTAGATTTAGAAAGAATAACCGCCGGTCTCTCTTCAAGACCGTTCTTATCAAACAATCTTACATTGCAAATCCGTTTGACGTGAAAGATGAGCTGAAGCCACACAACTGCGAAGGACACAAAGGGAAGTAAATGAGTTGATTTATAATTATTTGTAGTATTATTCTTCAGATTCTTCAGTCTTTAAATCAGTTTGTAACTTTCGTAGACTTGATCGCGTTTGTTCAATGAACTAATAAAGACACCTCCGAATTTAGGGCTCATCAAATAGTTTGTTATTCGTTCATTTTCTTCGATTTCTTATTTTACAATAATTTTAACTATTTTTATGGTATTTTATTACCTAATCTTTTAATGTCAGACTGATTTTAGGTAAGTTATGCCTTATAATTTTGAGGGGGAAATCCAGATGGTACCTGGTTCGAGAACATTCAAAGTTACAATATATTTTTGGATTCATTTGTGGCATGCACCAAGAGTGCTTCCCTCTCAGTTTAATTTCTTTTTGCCAAAATATTACTGGCGTCTTTTATTTCTCTCATTAATATTATTATAATGATAATATAAGAGTAAATTTATTCTATTCTCAATTTACTTTTTAATGATAAGGTCTATTATATTTAGCGTGCTTGTAATTTCATACAACCAAAACTTGTTATTTTTTCAGTTAATGTTCATAACTTTAAATTACCTTCACACGACTAAAATAATTTACCGAAGTATATTAATCATAAATATCAAAATACTGCAATTGCTATAAATACCATTATATCCTTACTACACCATAAATATTTATGTGAATTCTACGGCAAACAAATAATGTATACCACAAACTAGGCAACGGCTTCGCCACTCTTCCCTATGGGGGGAGCTTGCGCTTCACTACTAAAATTAAAATCTTAAAAAAGGCAGCCATGGTTAAATATTTATAAATTTTCTGAGCTTCGCCAATTATAATAAGGAACTCATTACTAAATTTCCTGCTTTTCAAAATATCACGTTGCTAAAATATAGTTATAGAAGAAGATATATAAAAATTATTTTTCTGAACTTCACCATTTGTAATTCTTTGGGTTTTAAAAAAATTACAAAATTTCGATACTTATATATATTTCTGAACTTCACTATTTTGTTTTTGATATTATAAAAGAATTATTAGAAATAACTTGGATTAAAAAAATCATAAGTCATAACCAAACTAAGATGAAATTATTATTCAAATACTCAAAAAAATCCCCTTCTTAAATTATAGAGTTAGTGATGATAATTCAACTCTTCAACAATGAAAAAACTCAGGAATTTTCAAGCGTATCTGCTTACTTATTTAATAGGATATTGAGCAAATAAAGCTTCCAAACATTTTCTTCTTCGCAAATATACGTACAGTAAAATTTAGTTTGCTAATTCATTCAGAGAGGGCCAGACTCCTAGGAGACTCCTAGGAAAGGTAGAGAAAATTAAAAATGCAATTTGCTCCTGGTAAACATGAGTAAGATTAGAAGGATTAGGAAAGCAGAACAAGAAAGCAAGACTAGCAAGTGATGTGAGAGATTTAGTGAGGATGCTGAGTAGGAGGAAACTACGACATTTAAATTCATATACATGAGAAAGGAGGAGAGGTATGGCAATGCTGCCACAAAGTGGGGTGCCATGCTGCTCACAGAACAAGTGTATTTCACGAGAGAAACGTCCGTTTTGGAGAAGAAGAAGTAAGTTCCTTCAGAGATATAGATCAGTTGAAGAGATCAAAGAGCAGTCATCTGAGATCCATCGAGAAAGTAGCTCCTGTAATTAGGAGGCGAGTTAGGTGCCAAATGCTTGTATGGCAATGTAGAAACAGTTGTGATTAAGACCTTATGAGAATTAGCAGCACTAGCAACATGGACTTTAAGAGATAATTACTAGGTTGATGCTCAGAGCTAGGTGTAGCTCTAGCGCCTGTAGTGGCTCTGGTTCTGCCTACGACGTTATCTGAATGGTACCACTTCTGATTAATCGTCGGAACGTCTTTGTTCCAAAAGCTTTCACAGCGTCAGGAGTATTGCATTCAACATTTTTAGAGAATAATTTGTGTAACGCTTCATTTGTACCAGTGTATACGGATGGCTCCGACGCCTAGGGTACGGTTTTCTCCCACTCCGTATCCCTTCAGTTTTAAGTCAGCGGGGCTCTACCAGGCGCTGCGATAGGCTTCAAGGCTGATCTGGTTGCAATACAGTACTGAGGAAGGGAGATAACGCGTCCTGCCCAGGTTCGGGGACCAAATTGTAATCTATAGCGACTCACATTCGCCCTGACCTCTCTAGGAGTATTGGAATCTCCACACCCTTAGATTTTTGGTATCCGTGACGCCAAAGTCACCGCAAGGCAGGCGAATGTTCAGATTATCTTCTGCTGAGTTACTGAACGTGTAGAGATTGCGGAAAATTAGCGCACCGAAGAGGGTTTCAAAGATCAGAGCATTATTTCGCGCTACCTTGCACTAACTACATGTTAAGAATCAGGTCAGCCTTCCCGACTACCTCTGGAAAAAGATGGGAGACAGCCGATGGGTAATTACTGTTGCGTGCCATCACTCCACGTCTGTTCATGAGGAACTACCCCCAAAGCTGCGATGGTGCCAAGAAGATGTGGGCCTACTCCCCGACGCCCTTTCTCCGATGTCGAAGTGTGCTTTTTCTTTTTGATTTTGTCTTGCTTAAGAGTTTTTCGTTTTTTATGTTTCTGTTTTCTTTTTATTGATATGTTTTGTCTTCTAAAATAAGCCAGTATTTTGTTGGAAAATAAATGACGGCGCTGTTGGCAGTCACCACATTTACGCGTTAAAAAATTGCATGCATGTATTCAATAAATCTAGAAATCATAATAAACGTACAAGCTGCCTTATAAATATTTGGCAGTATCTAAAAAAGTCGATGCTATTGTATTGTATGTAATCCTGGTATCGTTATGCGTTATTTTGCAGTCAAAATGTCTTCGAATAACTTATATTTGATCAGTAGTGATATAACCTTTCGACGGAATATGATATGGCCGAAAACGTAGCTATACCGTGAAGTAAATAATTCTGATACTCAGGCTCCACGAGGAGTCTCTGAACCCTTGGCAAATTGAGGGATCGGAGGGAATCCCAATCTGGTGTTGTAGAAGTATTGAAGATCGTCGGCGAAAGTGCTAACATCCAAGACCATCCTAGTTCTACACAATTCAGGGTCAATACCCAAAGTGAAGACATGTCTCTGCGTCGCATTAACCTTTAGGATCGTAAGAAAACCTCGTTACAGCTGCAACATGAATGTACATAGTGCCAGGTTAGTGTTGTTAAAATTCGTATTCATACATCTTTCGTCTTTCTTTAAAGTTCTCGAACTTTCTATTTCACATTAACCCTAAATTGAAAATGGTGACTCATATAAGTATCTCACGGGCTAGCGTGAAAGCTTCCAATTTTGAGGTTTCTCCGAAGTAGAACTGAACCTCATTTTAAGTCAGATACTCATTTAATTCCACCTGTAGAATTTCTTAATATTCTAATTTCTTCAAGTTGATGAAACCACAAAAACTTTTCAAACTGTTTATTACTTCAAACTATGATAATTTTCACATTTTCATTTAATTCTCAAATTGGATTAATAATTTCACATTATAAAAATGCATGAATCCTAAAATTCTGTCGCAGACCGTTGATTAACCACAGCTGAATTGGCGTCGACTGACTTGGGCACGTTCTCACCGCAACTGTCTCATGCCCCATGTGGGGACTAATTTTATGGTCTGATGAGTCCACTTCCAGTTCGTATCGACCGCAGGCAACATTAGTGTCCACTAGAGGCCAGGGGAGCAGTAGAATCGAGAGTACATACTGCCAAAAAGTAAACAATTATGGCAATTTTGAAATGCTATGGGGCTTCCTGTCAGATTCAGGAGTGAGTCGTCTCACCATTTTGTCAGGGCACTATGAATTCAGAGGAGTACCAAGCTGTTATGAAAGAGTAAATGCTGTCATAAGCCCGATGCCCTTTCAGGAATGACAGTAATGTAAATTTCCACCAGGATAATGCCCCATGTCACAAATCTGCGTCTACCCTACAGCGATTACCATAAGTGGCAACAATGATATGGATAATTAATGACTCATACTGCAATTGTTTGAGACAAGCTACGAACACCCTTCAAAGTGGATGATGACGTCAAAATGGATTTCAAGGCGTACTACGAGCTCCTGGATGAAAACATCCACCCATAGTTGAGGAAACAGCCAGTGAGGATAAGGAAGTCACTTATATTCATGTAGGATACTGTTCCTAGTCAGTTTCCAATAGAACACTTGTTGGACATCGTAAAGAGAGATGTTTACGCAGAGGTCAGACAATTTAACAACAAGAAACCACTCTAGAAGCCAGTCAGGATGCAGTAAAGAACGTTGATACGATTGCATGAAAATGACATCATTATTAGACCACAGACTTTTCAAACTTATTCAGAAGAAGGGTTCCTTTGTTTAGTTAATCTTGGACAGTTCTAATTTGAAATTGTTTCTTTTAATTTTTCTTCCTTGTATTTCTTAAAAATTACTTCATATAAATTGTTTAAACTTTTTTTTAGCTTGTTATTATATAATTTGTTTATATATATATATCTAATGCTGAAAACTCTATGTATTCCTACTATTTAAGATCTTCTCATAATAGTGACTTGCATTCTAAAAATAATTTGTCTTATTTTTCTCTCATATGACATTTAGTTTCTTTATAAATAAACAAGCCGCTGTTCTCTTCCTTAAGAGGAAGAGCTTGGTTATACAGGCACCCCTGCGGGGCGTGGCCTACGGCCTTATTTGCTAATCTCAACCGCCTTTTTTAATCCCCTTTATAGACTCTTTATTTTAACACCCTGAACACCCTTTTCTTCTTATTCTTCCTCATCTTCATCTTCATCTTTATCTTAATTTTTATCTTAATCTTAATCTTCATCTTCATCTTTATCTTCATCTTTACCTTCATCTTTATCTTCTTCTTCTTCTTCTTTGGTCTAGGTCCTACGGCCTATCATGATTCTTTTTTCTTTTCTCCATCTAAATTTGCTATAATAATTTCCAGGCCAAAATTTTAATAAATTTTCTGAACTTCACCATTTGTAATTCTTTTAGTTTTAAAAAAGTCACAAAAATTCGATACTTATATTTATTTCTGAACTTTACCATTTTATTTTTTTTTATATTATAAAGGAATTATTCAAAATAACTTTGATAAAAAATTTAAATGACAACCGAACTAAAAGAAAAAGTCTTATTCAAACCTTCAAAATCTCGTTCTTAAAATATAGGGTTATGCATTACATTTTATGAAGAAAGTTACACAAAAATACTAAGTTTTAAGAGAGTTTCGGATACTTTAAATATTTGCATACCAGGCAATAGCTTCACTACAAGATTCAAAATATCACGTTGCTAAAATATAGTTATAGAGAAGATATATATAAAAATATTTTATGAACTTCACCATTTGTAATTCTTGGGATTTTAAAAAATTCACAAAATTTCGATACTTATATTTATTTCTGAACTTCACCATTTTGTTTTAAGATATTATAAAAGAATTATTATAAATAATTTTAATAAAAAAATATAAGTCATAACCAAACTAAGATGAAATTATTATTCAAATAATCAAAAAATCCCCTTCTTAAATTATAGAGTTAGTGATGATGATGATGATGATGATGATACTCTATAGACACTTTATGTATTATGAGTGTAGGTCGTAAGGAGAATCTATGGGAAATCTTTGGTTAATATAGTTAATTGGTGAAGCTATCGCTTGTAAAGTAGACCAAGTTCAGCCATTGAAAACAAGATAATAGAAATAATAATCTAGAACAATGGGTTTATGGTTTTTAGAGATTTTGAGTTTCGGTTTTTTTATTTCTACCAATTCATTCTACGTTGCTCTGAATTTGAGTTTATCCCCAATGTCAAAAATGTTCAACAAGGTGACTTCCGTCAGAGTCTTTGCAAACTTTAAGTCGTTTTTACCATTCATTTCTCCTCCCCTTCCTATCTTCCACTCTAGATTTTCTCGTTTCGTTCATATATGTTGCTCTCTGACGATTATTTTCGTCTTCTTTGATTACTAGTGTTTTGGATATTTGTGTAATTCATTGATTTCGTACTCACCGGGAAGAGAGAGAAAGAAGAACCAACTATACACGTCTGAAAATGGAAATTTCTCCTTTGAAAGCTGCGGACAAGGGTGTCATATAAAACCAACGAAGACGAGTGCCTCGAAGATACACTCAAATGTAAGATTTTGCCTTTACTTACAAAGCCACTCGCAAGAATTCACCATGTTGATATTTGACCACAATGAACACAGCCATTTCAATAATGATTTTAAGTTATTTACTGGTAATTGTGGGAGCTTAATTGACTCTTAATTCTTAATCTTAGCATTTAGTGTTCATTACGTTAATTATAGACCTTGAAGAGAAAACTTTGGAAATCGTTAGAGGAATTTGCACCTACATTTAGCCTTGACCATCATTGGTAATATCAGAAATCAACGCATAAAACGGCTTAAAGCTTTATTTGCGACAATTGCCGCTGTCAGTTACAGCGAATGTTCCAGGAAATAACGCTAATTGCCTATTTGGACACGTTCTTAATTGAAACAATTATAGCAAGAAAAAAACACACTATTTCTATATACTACTTTAAGCCAATTCCAGATAACTGGTATGTATGTATGTGAGAGTATGCAGGTGAGGGGATAGAACGGGTGTGTGGATAGACAGCAGAAAGTAGACCAGTGATGAAAAGAGAAAGAAGTGTGGTATGGTGCAAAGTGATGCTAGAGCCTGGTGATCAGGCTTATCGCTTTCAAATTTTTATGTTTTGTAGTTCCGTTGTTGTTTATTGTTTGCTTATACATATATATATATATATATATATATATATATATATATATATATATATATATATATATATATATATATATATATATATATATATATATATACATATATATATATATATATATATAAATGTATATATAATATATATATAATTTGGCGTTCAAGCCATTTGTCTTCATATTGCTAATGTATTTGGTTGTGCTGTGCGCGTTTG
Organism: Ceratothoa steindachneri; assembly: GCA_963969495.1. Lineage (NCBI taxonomy): Eukaryota > Metazoa > Arthropoda > Malacostraca > Isopoda > Cymothoidae > Ceratothoa > Ceratothoa steindachneri. The sequence goes on along the minus strand of OZ018334.1, from coordinate 86,678,947 downwards.
CTGTTGTTTTGGTAGTTCATTAATTATAACTTGCTATGTTTGTTTTAGTGTCTTTGTTTCTTCGTAAATTGTAGTGTGTGTATTTTGTGTATTATGTTTCTTCTTTGTAGTCTTCTTCGGTGATTTTCATCTTCTTGTGTGGGTTTCCTTCTTCGGTAGTTTTGTCTTAGTTGATGGGTTTTGTCGATATCAAGGAAGTTTTGTCAAAAGCGGTTGGTTTCATGGTTGGTATTTTTGTCTTGATTTGGGGTAAAATCATATCATCTAGCGTAGAACGGTACTTCTGCTCCGTCAGCTAAAATCCCAGTGGAGCTTGGAAATCTGGCGCGGCATACTGCTCTTCTATTCTGGTCAATCATTTGTACGATTTTCTCGTCCAAGACTCGATTGACCTTTTCCGGCATATTCCTTGTCCGTTCTTCGATGACAACGTTAATGGGGGTTAACCCCGCCTCCTGATGCAGTTCTTCTCGAGTTCTTCTTTCCATTCTGCGTGCACCTATAATTAGGTACGCGCATTTGTTCTGCACCACTTGTAGTCTCCTCTTCTGTGTCTTTGAGACACAGGAGAGGGCGGAAGCGGGGTATAGCAACGTCGATCTTACTAGTACAGTATAGATCTTCTTTTTGTTGTTTTGACGAAGATTTCTGAACCTATACAGAGTCTTGACTGCAGCAGTGGCCTTGGTGATACGTTCTTGGACGTGCTTTGTGTACCCGGTTGAGGTGATCCTTATGCCGAGTACATTGCATTCATTGGTGTAGGGATATCGTCTATCTCCCACCTTAACGTCACCAAGTAGTTTCCTGCCTATGGGGACTACTTTGATCTTATCCTGGTTGGTTCGGATTTTTCACCGGGCCTCGAAATTCCAGATTCTGGACGCTAAGATGTGTGTTCGGCACCCATTCATTTGTTGCGTCTCTCTGAATGTTCTTTATACATGTTGAGTTTTCAAGATTTTGGGGCATTTTTACCAGTTAGAGGATTTTGAATCTTTTATTTTGAGTTCCCTGCGAAATCTTACTCTTTTTTTCTCGCTCACTTGGGAACCTACATTCTATAAAAATGGAATATTTTTACGAGATTTGCGTACCCTTTTCCTTCCTAATTCCTATAATATAGTTAGATAAATTTACCTGTTGATGCATATTTACTCCTAAAATTACTTCATTTGTAAGCACCCGTTTGATAAACCATTTCTTCATTTTTCTTTCTTTTTCATCGTTAAATTATTAACATCATTAGCACTCATCTCACTCATCTTCTAAATCCTCGTTCATTTCACTATTCTTTTTTTTCATCTTTTACTTCTGTTCTTCGCAACACGTAACCATGATCAAGGGTAGAAATTTGATAATAAGTTTTCTTTTCTTTCCTATTATTTTATTTTCTCGCGAATAGTTTTTTCAAAACATCATTTAAAAGAAAGAGGTAATGATCATGGAAAGGTTGGTGATTTGGTGCGAATAAAATGAGACGAATAGGAAAAGAAGGCACGGCGTGAATGAAATTAGAGAAATAGGAAAAAATGCAAGGTGATAGAGAAAATAAAAAAAAAATCAACCAGACAATTTTTGCGACAACATCAATGCTTTAAGTGGGAATGTGATATGCTTATAAATTTGTGTTGTGACGAGAGTAATCACCTATCATTGGTTTTTGTTCGCACCGTCATCAGCCCTGTTCTTAATTCCTTCCCTCACATTATCAAAGTGGAGAGTTGTTTGAATCTCTTCAGATTGAAAGAAGAAAAGAGAAAATAATAAGGCTGGTAGGAGATCCTTTATCAACGTTTTGCTCATCTACATCTTCTTTATATGACAAGAAGAGAATTGTAGGAGAAATAGAGGTATTGATCGCAGGCCTCCTACCTCCCACCCCAGAAATTGTGGGTATGGAGACGAGTCCCATTGCTCCGCTACAGGTATACTTTTGCCATCTTCGTAGAGGCTCAGGCTTAATTCCAGAATAGAAGGTGAGCGGGACTCGAATATGGAGATGGGGGGAATAGGAGGAGGGTGAAATGAGGAATAAAATTTAGAGATAAAAAGTTGATCTAAGTTGACCTTGCGGGTTGGCGAAGTCTCTACCTCTCACCTTGTCTCGGCCACGTGTCGCCTAGGAAGTGCATGGATTTCCGAACACATGTGTTCCTCTAACGCAAGTCGGTCCAAACTGGAGGCTGAGGAATTTGTCGCCATCGCACAACTGCTTCACATCGAGCTAAGCGCTTCGCATGGGAAGCAGCTTTAACCATTAACTCTAGCTACAGTAAGGTGCGTCCTTACTTGGAGAAAAAGGTCAGCCCGAAGGTAATTTTGCCAATGGGGACATATATATATATATAAAGTGTCGAAGGGCTCTATAAGATTATTAACTTACAAAATATAGCTATAGACTACACACTTGACTCATTCCTTCGTACCCGTCCTCAGTTACGAATTCCCGAATCATTCCGTCACTTTCTAAAATTCTTTTCACTTATAATCTACCTCAAAGTAACTATAAGCATGTATAGTACTTCACTATCTTTAATGTTTAACTATCCTCTCTAACACGCAGTGAACTGTGAAATTATCCGTAATTCTAAACATGAATTCCGATCCTCATTCGAGTTGCATAAAGATTAGTCACATGGTAATTTGTGTAACGCGTCATTATTATCCAATTACTTTAAACTAGTTTAGTATAATTTTTATAAAATATTTAACCTCTTTTTAATACAACAGAAGTTTTTTAATACTTTTTGTCTCAATGAAAAGTTAAAATAGGTTAATCTTCTAACTTCAATGAAGCTAATACATTTTTATCAATTCCATTCACCTTTAGAAACCTTGAAATTTTGTGTCTGTCCAACTTCACTCAGATCTTGAAGTTATACTCACACAAACTTGTTCTCTTTTGGGGGGATAGATAAATGGAATGGAACAATTCTATTATATGGACCTACCCATTAACGTAGAATCCGAAACACAAGTACCTCATTTTAGGTTCATTATAATACTTTTGGTTACCTTATTGAGTTGTTAGTCCAACTTCTTTTATTCGTTTATTCATTTACGTGTTTAATGGGACATTCATGTCGTAATGTGAATATATCTTTTGGCTCTGTTGGCGTTTGGAACGCTGCATATCTTTCTTTCTCTTGCTTTTCTTTCGTTTTATGTCTTGTTTGGTATTCATTTCTTTGTTTTTATAATACTGTTCTTATATTCAGGTACTTTACTGTTTACTTTAGTAATATTTATTTGGTTCTCTTTTTGTGTGGTTAAGTTCGGGTAATATATTATATTTTAGTTAATTTTAGAATTTTGCGTGCCCAGATTTACGTCAGATCTCCCTCCATCCTGTTAGGCTATCTGGTTAATTATCTCTGCTTATTTCCTCTTAAGCCTTTCGATGACATTCTTGGCTCTGTTCTCTATTCTTATGTTCAGGGGCTCATATTGGATTCACTGTGTAATTTCTTTTTGATGATCTGCTTTTCTAATATTCGTTATGATGCAGCTTGCCAAATTTTGTATCCATTGTAATTTGAGTAGATTATTTTTTAGATCGTGTACATAGTCAGTGTCGGCTAAATTATTGCAAATTTCATGGCTACTTGATCAATATTTCATTTATTTTTCATTTTGAGAGCTATTAGGTTCTATAGCATTTTCACTCCGCTTTTCCCTTTATTTCCTCTGTCCGCTCTTTCTTGTAACATGTGGTAGTGATTATTAGTTCCAGCACTTTTCCCTCTGTGTTATATCCATACCTTTCACCGTCTACATAGAAGTCTAATCAAATATTTCTATATAATGGGAGAGTTTTGAATTTCAAGTAATTATTTTGAATTTTTCAGTTCTTCTCTTAATAGTCTACTCTTTTCGGCCCCTCATACCCTGTGTCGTAGAATAGGCTCCCGACGATATACTATATATAACTATTCGTTGAGGGAATTATCCTATATTTCGAGTGTGTGGTAATCTGATTGCGAGGTTAGTTCAAAAGGGGGAGGGGAGCCTAGAGAGGCTTATTTATCTTCAATAATATACTTATGGAGTGGAACGGGGCACAGGGAAAAATAATATGGCTACCATTAATAAAATAGAGTTTTCTTAAATAAACTATCAAACAACACACGGAAAATGTTTACATAAACGGGGATTAAAAATAGGAGAAACCCCCAAAATAAGGATTAAGATTTGGAGAGATTTAAAACGGCAAACAAAAAAATAGGGGGAATGGTTCGCTAAACCGTTTAAAGCACAGAGTTGCGTTGACAAAAGGTTAAATGATTAAAGGTAATGCTTGGCTTACGTAAATACAAGGTTGTCATGCAGAGAAAGGCGATGGGAAGGAAACTTCGTTCCAACTGGTGATTTCCAGGAAAAGGGGTTCTTCGGGGGGTTTTCCTTAACGAGGGGGAATGACTGTCTTCGAGGAGTGAAAGCAAAGTGAGGCTCGGAAGTACGAGCGATCCTTGTGACAGAATATTGGAGATGTTGTAGATGAACAATGGAAATTATTGTTGTAACCAAGCGTTCTCTTAAAGAACGTTAAAAAAGGGGGAATTAAATTATCCTGACGTGATGTCTTGGGAACGAAAACCGTTTCTGGACGAACAGGCTTGAAGAACATTGGCTGTTCTAATGTTGTTCTCTTTCTTAAAAACAGGAGGTGGGCGTGAGAACCGTTTCTTATCGAACGGGCTCAAAGAACAATGGCTGTTCTAAAGTTGTTCTCTTTCTAAACAACGAGGGGGCCTTGTTGACTTGGCGTCTCGAAGGGCACGAACCTTGGCACTCAAGGGATATTGTCCTCTTCTGGACAATAAAGGGTTTCTAGGCAGAGTTCCTAGGTGCACAAGGAAAACCAGATCGGCTTGATGGCCCGCGAAGATAATCTGGATCTGCTTCAATTGGGAAAAGCTATGGTATAAATAGCTGGAATCATCCCCATGGCGTAGGGGACAATTGGGTGGGGGACTTTGAGGGAACGTTCTGGTGGGCCTGGGAAAATATCTTATCTGGCCATAAGCCTAATTCAATCTTGCGAGATCGACGTATGGAGGCGAAACGGGAGAGTGAACTTCCTTGATTAAACATTGGCTATGATGGTCGATAACGCGCCTTCTGCTTCCTCTCGCAGGATACACGTGGGTAAGCATGTGTTTCAACATGTGATAGAGGCTGAATCAAATCGCCCTCAGACCGTTCTATCACACACTGCAATTTAGCGTTTTCCTACGAACAGGGAATTATTTGGCTGATATCATCGGAAAATCTGAGGCTCATACAACTTATTGCTCGGTGGAGGGAAATTGTCGAAATTAATGGAATATAGAGAGGGGCTTAAACAGGCTCCATGCGGCTGCTTAGTTTCGAAATTGAACTTTTGGTTGGTCATTACCTTTATCTATAAATGTATGTAATTCCAGGAAATATTCGCATGCTATTCTTTCAATTTTATTATTCATTATTAATGTCAGGGATAGAAGGTCCCCCGCCCCCCTAGAACCCAACGTCTACCTGTGGCGCCTGAGAAGATACACCTGCACGCCTAGAAAGCCACAGGGAGCAGCGAGAATTCCATGCGGTTGTGTGACCCGTGTTAGGTTCTCTTTCCCGCTGTCACGCCGTTTGAACGGTGCTAGACCTATGGCGCCATGAACCATCATTGTGATGGTCTGTCATTAAATTATATTATTTTCCTTTTGTACTTACGAGCAAGTAGAGTATCTTCTCTACGATTCTTCTATGTGTTATCCGTTTTGTTTTCTACATTATTTGTTTCAGTTTATTTCTTCAGCTTGTCTCTTTCCCGTCTTCGTTTGCTTCTTCTATAAGAGCTTGGGTTGTGTTTTCCGTATTTCTTTTCAATGAAATTGCTGGAGGGTCGACCTTTTCTCGAAAATTCATTAGTTCGAGACCATTTGCTGATTTAAAAAAGATTAAGTGTAGCTTCATATGAACATACATTAGCAATATTCATCATATGCGAGTGCAGATTCCAAGTGAGAATTTTCACTTTCAAAATTTCGTCCAGGTTGACTTGTGTTGTTTGTCCTTGAGCTAAAAATACCTTGGATACGTAGGATTTCTTCCTTTTATTTTATATTATCACCAAAGGTTGGCATGGCAATTTTCGTGTCAACCTTATCATTCGGTGCATTTTTTGGTCTCGTTCTGGCATAAAGGTCAAGATTGTCCTTCTGTTACCCTTTCTAAATAAATCACGAGATTTTCTTTTTGGCAGGTTGCTCTCATGAGTCCCTCCACAAAGTCATATATGTCTTATTTATAATTGCAGACAGCAAATAAGTGCGAATTAAATGCAACGAAAGTCTAGTGCTTCAAGCTTCGAGAAGTCGCGGGAGAATAGAATTTCATATGAGTTGATCTACTCCTGTTAGTGGATAGATATTTTGAATCAAACACCTCCATTTTATGAACCTACTGTTTTTCATTGAATAAAAACCACGCATTAGTCAATTAATCAGTTTCTTCCATCGCATTCAGCTCTTTTATTCCTTATTCACTTACTAGTCTTGATTCAAATAACAGGATAGCTACTAAATCCTTGTTCGCTTTTGTACTTATAGTTCTATTCATGTGTCTATTTGCGCTTTTATGCAGTTAGTTGTATTTAATTTTCTGATCTTCTGTTTAGTGATGTTAGTTCTGGTGAGAGTTTTGTCTGTTATTATATTTGTTTGTGTATTAAGCTTATAATCTAAGGAGTTTTAGGCTACCTTTTGAATGATGCTCAGTGATCCAAAGATTCCGTGCTTTTTTATGATTATTCTCAGTTTTATTCTACCATCTAGCACTTATATCACTTTTTGCTCCTGTTTTACCTTAATTTATTTAGGCCCTTTTCATTAGAAAATTCACTGTCTAAACCTTTTTACTTTAAAATTAGTAGCTGACTCTTTTTGGCACTTTTCGTTTCGAAAATATCAAACGGCGACTTATGCCCAAGAAGGCAATTACCCGATGGGCTTCTAAAATTAATAAAATAAAGAAAGATCGAAAATATCAATAACAATTGGGTCAGTTTGTGTAAAGCAATAAATAACACAGCTCAGTGCTTTGAGTTTATTTCGGGCACTACTCATTCCATCCTAAGAAGCTCAAGTTCTCTACCACCATTCTAAGGAAACCCAAGGTGTTCTGTCGAATAATAGTCCTACACCTAGCCTTTGATGTCACAGGAAACGGAGAATTTTTCAATTATTCCCATGGGTGTCTAGTTCTCACGCGTTTACAGATAAAAAATATCAAGAACCATTAGTGCGGTGAGTGTAAAGCAAAGTATAACACTTCCGACTGCTCGGTGCCTCCTGTGGGACGCTCCTTATAACATAAACACCCACAAAAATAACTAGAAAATTATACTTTCGTTAGAAACCATAGGTTAGGTAGAAGAGTGTCAGTGGACCGAACTTTTAGGGTTTTCTTAGAATGACAATCTGAAACCTGACCTTCCCTGAAGTGGATGAAGAGCACCTAATAGGAGGCTCAAAGCAGTGGATAATGTTATTTATTGCATTACACTTAACGCACTTTTCACTTTTTTTATTTACTCTATATCCATTTTAAGACACTTATCAAGTAGTCCACTTTTAGATAAAGTAGATTCTTTCTGGTTGGTTTATATGGGTGTCGTATCGTAGTGTTTTGGCGAAAATGTCGCAGTCTATGATTTTGTTATTATCTTGGCTATTTATTTGTCCTAATTTGTTGTGGTTTATTAAATGAAATGTAGGAAATGATTGAAATTAAGATCACGCCTTTGCTTAGAGTGAATATGTAACAAAACATCAATGTTATTTTCTGGAGAAAATTTTAACATTTTTAAATTTTATGACATAAAAGAGTGAAAGAAAAGCATAAAAGTTTCATTCTATGGAGTGAACGTAATGGAGGAAAGCTAGGTTCATATAATAGCATTAAAGAAATATTGGCTACCTGCAACTATGTTAATGTTTAATTGGGCAGAGCTGTAACAATAAAGTGAAAATCACTTGGCTAATATTACATAGAAAAGAATACAGAGTTCCGTTTGATTGAGGCTAAATGAAATTCCAGTGTGATCTTTTAAATTTAGGACTTTGGATAAATTTCATGTTTACAATTATCAGAAATAGACCTTTAATGTGTATAAAGCCTATTTGCTATTGTTTTACCTTATTTACTACCAAATTTACTTTATTCTTTGATAATATTTCAATCTACCTCATCGTTTTGAAATTATTTAGATACGGCCATTTTTTCTGATTCAATAAAATAAAAACGTTTGTAACTCAAACCATCTTTAATTTACCCTAATCATCATATGATTATTTAGAAATAAATCAAATTACGCCAAGTAAAGCGTAATTTCAATTTTATTTGATTTGCCGATGGACAATTGATTTTAACACTATTTCATTTATTGTTTAGCCTTTTGAATTGACCATTTTCGCAGAAACTCAAATTACCCATGAATTCTAACGCAATTTCTTATGATACATAGTGTAAACGATGCTTTGAGGACATTTTCACCTGATACCTAACCATATATTACACAAATTTATACACAGAAGTTATTGTTTTGGGATTGATTATAACACCAATTCTAGCGTATAACAAGATTTTAATAGGAACCTTTACCAATTCCAGCGTATAACGAGATTTTAACAGAAATCTTCACCAATTCCAGCGTATAACAAGATTTTGAGAGAAACCTTCACCAATTCCAGCATATAACAAGATTTTAACAGGAATCTTCACCAATTCCAGCGTATAGCAAGATTTTAAGAAGAACCTTCACCAATTTTAGCGTATAACAAGATTTTAAGAGGAACCTTCACCAATTCCAGCGTATAACAAGATTTTAAGAGGAACCTTCACCAATTCCAGCGTATAACAAGATTTTAAGAGGAACCTTCACCAATTCCAGCGTATAACAAGATTTTAAGAGGAACCTTCACCAATTCCAGCGTATAACAAGATTTTAAGAGGAACCTTCACCAATTCCAGCGTATAACAAGATTTTAAGAGGAACCTTCACCAATTCCAGCGTATAACAAGATTTTAAGAGGAACCTTCACCAATTCCAGCGTATAACAAGATTTTAAGAGGAACCTTCACCAATTCCAGCGTATAACAAGATTTTAACAGGAACCTTCACCAATTGCAGCGTATAACAAGATTTTAACTGGAATCTTCACCAATTCCAGCGTATAACAAGATTTTAAAAGGAACCTTTACCAATTCTAACGTATAACAAGATTTTAACAGGAACCTTCACCAATTCCAGCGTATAACAAGATTTTAACAGGAACCTCCACCAATTCCAGCGTATAACAAATTTTAACAGGAACTTTCACCAATTCCAGCGTATAACAAAACTTTAACAGGAACCTTCACCAATTCCAGCGTATAACAAAACTTTAACAGGAATCTTCAGCCTAAAATGTGATTCAAATCTTGAATAGTGCAACATTGGTAGCGCCAAAAAGAGCTAACCATTAAGACCTCCATCAAGCGAGTAACGAGGCTCAATGTAGTCTCACTTCGTTTAACGTGAGAAGTGTGTTTTCATTTGACTATATCACTGGTTTTCAGCTTTTTATGAAAGTGACATCCTAAGTGCTATCAAAATGCAGCCGCGGTACCACAATATAATATAATTAACGTATTAATAAATAATTATGTGAAAATCTCTTCAAAATTAAGCATGATTGACATTAAACGTAATTTAATCGAAATAAGACATAAAAATGGAAAATAAATAAATATTTAGTTTAAAATTGTAAATTTGAGTTTCATGAGTATCACATTATTCTTTAATATTGTGACTTATTTTTGACAAGACAACTCTCATTTCTTCATTCACTGTCTGCAATTTTCCTTATTTTTATGTTGAAAAATCAGGGAAGATAGTTTCAAAATATTTTCAAGTATCGTTAGATTTTTTATAAATGCTTAAAATACATATTTGGGGGCAATTTAGACATTTTAATAATGATTTCTTGGTCACTTCCACGGCACCCCAGTTGAAAACCACTGGACTATATATTGTCCTTTGCTTAAAAAAGTAGTTTCGGAAAAAACAACGATTTCATTGTTACACACATTATAAAACAAGGTAAAGTAAAGATAATATATAAAATGAGTAATTAATAAAAGAATGGTAGGTTGATTGGAAATTCGAATTTATTTTTTGGTACCATACGAGATGATCAGAGTTCAAAAGTTAAGGTCAAACCTTCAGAAAACACTATCAGAATATTTCCAACTCTCTGTCGTCTTACGTTAGAAAAACTTTGCTTGATCTCAGTCTCCATCATCCTCGAAAAGCAGTTCTTCTGTGCCAATACGATTCAAGGCGTAGAACTTTCTTTGTTTGATCACATCTCCAAGGTAGCTGTGTTTTTCTGCCTCTCCCTCTCTTTATCTCTTCTGTGGTTTGATCACAGTCATCTATAACTTCTTGGGTGTTTACTCTTCAAACTTTACTCTTTCTCCCAGAGCATTTCCAGAAATTGCAGCGACTCTACCATTAGATACATTAAACTAGTTCCGGATCGCTCTTTCATCTCTCTTACAACGGAACTACAAAAATGTAATTCAATTTCAAACTGCTATTATTTACTGATTATTGATGACATCGCGTCTTTGGTTTTATCAAATGCCTGTTCTGGACTCTTGAAGTGATACATCCGCTTGTTGCCCTACCCCTTTCGCTGGAAGGCTTAAACACTCCACAGATCTTGATGAAATGCCAGATGCTCCATGAATTAGGAAAACATGATGTTCAACGTCAATACATATATACAACAATCGTATCTATACTTTATCCTCAACACTCCTTGCTCTGTCCTCTGCTCGATGGGTGACCGTTCCTTGTCAGTTTGTGCTCCTAGACTCTACAATGCTCTTCCTGCCGAAGTCCGATCCTTTTCCTCCCTTGCTACTTTTAAACGTCTCCTGAAGACTCATCTCTTTAGAATTCCCTTCTCTCCCCTGTAAACTTTCTCCACACTCGCTACACAACCTGCACTGTGGGAGGGCTAACAGCCCTGAAGGGCACCTTATAAATACTTATTATTAGTAGTAGTATAAGCTACTTAGGATATTATCTGAAATATTTGGTGAATTTAAATAAAACTAGTAATAAATCGAGACAAGAGCTGATGAAGGGAACATATCGTGCCTGAGATGTTGTAAACAGCTATAGTTTGATTCTATCTAAAAGAAAGCTAGAAAAGTCTAAGTTGGAAGGGCATATATAAAGAACCTGATTTCACAGGCTTATAAGTATATAGGGTTTTATTAGTAGTTGCATATTTAGGATGTTGTAGTATAAACTCACTATGACAAGCCTACTGCTTGATAGCTAATAACATAATCTAATGTATGCAAACTATACCATGCTAGTGGCTTAATAAGTTTTCAGTTATTCTGACTTAGGTAAATTTGATTGGTCAGAGTGGCTTTTTTCAACCACTATCTTTTTGTTGGTAGAAGGTACTTAAAAAACGCAACGTTTAAAGAACAATTAGATTGTTATATTTCAATTTTATTAGTTTCTCTTAATTTATGAATTTTTATCATTTTATTTATTATTATTATTATTTATAAACTTTAAAACAACTGTATGCTAAGATTCTAATTTGCTAATAAATTTAATTATTTGTCCAAATATGTTATCCGAAATTCGGGCTGCACAGAATGCAGCCTCACATTAACTTTCATGCGCATTAAAAATTGAGGAAGTAAGAATACTTTTTCAGTAGTTTCTCCTGAATACTCTCGACTTTAGGGGAGAAATTTATGGAACAATATCATATTATGACAACAGATTGTGTTACTTCAATTTATATGGGAAAAATAAAATTGATCAAAAGATGTAAGAGGCTGCTGAGGACCTATATTTTTTTTTTTAAATCTTACTTGCATCAGATCTATTAATAAAAGATTCCAACTTTCTATTTTGGGCAAATTTTCTCTAAAATACTGCTACCTAATTTTTTTAATTTACTAAATTAAATCAAGATTTATGGGGAGTATTAAAACGCAAGGTTTGATAAAATAAAAGCACCTAATCTGGCACGAATTTGTGTTTATTGTTTACATTATTTTAAGTAGACCCAAATGTTAAGGACGCGGGATCCCACATGTAGGTCCAATTAAGAGATAAGAAATAACCTCGTGCCAAAGAGGAATTGGAGCCAGGGCCACGGGAAAAACTTAAAGTGACTATGGAAAGTAACTATCAATTAATCTTTTGAGAGTTAGAAAGATGAGAGGTAATTAATTTTATAATTTACAATATTCTAGATATCAATAGGGACGATTATCTCAGCAACTATGCAAAGATAATTTTTTCTGGTTAAAAATCTGTGTCTAAAGCATTATGATTAATATGAAAACTTTTTACCTGTTTGGAATAATCTCTCTTGTTAGAATAGTATTAACATAAAATATCTTTTGACTGGTTAGAAAAATATTGTTCGTTAATACAACACGGTTTTAAAGTAACTTAGTAAGGTAATTGCCTCACGGGAATTTAAGTTTGCTTAGAAAGAGTTGGCGGGTAAGGGCTTTATCGAGGAAGAGGAAACTTCTTGTAGAATATCCTAGCATTATCGTAGTACACAGATCCAGGATTATAGGTGAAGAGGATTCAAAGAGAAAGTAAGTTTTCGCACAGGAAGGTACAAGTTAATTATCGAACTCTTTGTGCTATGGATAGGAAAACCTCAAGTCGATAAAATGTTAGGATTAGTCTTTCTAGGTAAGACATGCATACCTTTGCACATCAGTTTTTCTTAGCCAATAGGGAAATTTCTACTGCTTTCCCCACTTGGAAAGAAGTTTCCGTGGGAATTGATAACACTGGGGAACAATGTATTTGGTGAATTGACAAAAGTACTTTTTCCTACCTAATTCGAGCATACTGAATTCAAATATGAAATCAGATTCTCTCTAAATGCTACAGATTTTTCGTAATATCAATAACTAATATCAAACAATAATTTTCATTTTATTACGCCAAAACTCATGTCCTGAAGAAGTTTTGAATCATCCTTTTGCGTTATTTATAGTAAAACAGGGTTTTTTTTGCACAAACATTTTATTGCATAAAAGAAGAAACTTGAATTACACATTAGGATTACAAATACTGTAATCAAATAGATGCTAATTTATTAATGACCGTACATCAGGCTGGAGGACCTCTTCTTGATTTCAATCGGGAAAGAAATTGCGTTTGTAACTCTTTCTCTTGTAAGTCTTTTCTGGCTGATCTCTTCTAATCGTCCAGCGGTAGTTCACCATCATGTGTCTATCCCAGTGACCTTGGTAGCGCTCTTCCATCGTCATCAAATCCTGATGGAAGCATTCCCCTTGTTAGTCGCTCACGGCTCCCAGATTCTCTAGGAATCGGTCGAAGTGACTACTTAGGAAATGCAGCTTCACTCTGATGTTGCATCCCAGATCACGATATGCTAAAAGCATATTAGTAATCAGATCCTCGTAGTTATGCGCCTTTTTGTTTCCCAAGAAATTACGAACAACGTCAGAAAATGAGAACCAGGCTGCCTTCTCTTTCTCATTCATGGTGTTCACGAATCTAGAATCACTCAGAAGACTCCGGATTTGGGGACCATCAAATACTCCTGGTTTTATTTTTTCATATGACAAAACAGGAAATGCCGATACTATGTACTGAAAACAATAATTGTCAGTGCTCAACTCCTTGGCATACTGCTTCATAAACCCCAGTTTGAGATGAAGTGGAAGGAAAATGATCTTTTCTTGACTTACGATTGGCTCATTAACAATGTTTGGCATTCCTGCTTCCAAAGTTTCCTGAACTGGCCAATCCTTTGGGGACCAGTGTTTGTCACGGGCTCGACTGTTCCACATACAGATATAACATGGAAACTTTGTATATCCCTTCTGCTGGCGAAGGAGGAAGTTGACCATCTTAAGGTCTACACATATGGTCCAATTGTGTTCATGGTACTTAAGTAAATCCATGATCATTCTTATGTCACCGTGAGTTTCTCGCAGATGGACAGAGTGACCGAGAGGAGCTGCACCAAAGTCATTGCCATTAAGCAAAAGGACACACTTGAGGCTGCGTTTAGAGCTATCAAAAAACAGTCTTCACTTAGCAGGGCTATAGGTACCAAGTCTCAACTCGGTAAACAGACCATGAACATCGTAGCATTACACAAATTGTTTGTCCTCAGAAAAATACTTAATAAATGTACTTTCCCTTGTTCGGTAATATGATACCCGTACCGCCTTGTCAAGCATATGTCTTTCACTCAACCTAGAGGCTAAAAGTTCTGCAGCTTTCTTGGTTAGCGCCAAATCATGTATCAAGTAATTCAAATCAGCTTGATTGAAACAGTGATGAGCTAATGACTGTTCAGCATCTGATGATGAATCTGCAGACTCTAAATACATTCCGTGGACGTCCATATCAGTTACATCATTTTCATCCTCGGAGGAAGCATATCCACTGAAAATCGGAACTGTTAAAGACTCAGAATGAGGTACTGACCGGATCGCCGAGGGAATGTTGGGGAAGTCGATATCTTGCCGATTTCTCTTGCCAATACCTTTAGTATTCACCAGAGAGAAATAACAGTCCGATACATGATCCTTTGGCTCTCGCTACACCATGGGGATTCCCGAAGAAAGACCATTTATCTTTCCTTTAGTCCACTCACAAAGATGTTGCACATAACTATGGCAAACAACATGTGGGGCCCACTTCTTATCTTGATCACCTAGAAAAACATCAAAATATACCTTGTACTTGTAAGTGCGGATCACAAAATTTCATATATTGCGCCTTTGACGAACTAGTATGTAACAGCCACATGTGTAGCAGAATGTGTCTAGATCATTAACGCAATTTCCTCTTGGCGAATCCATCAACCTAACATGAGACCTAAAAAAAGAAACAATAATCTCAATATTTTGCACAATAACACCTATTACTATCTTACTACTATGTACTGTGAAGTACTTGCTTTCTACAAGCACCCTCTCTCTCCATCCGGAGGGTAGTTTTCGGGGAAACGAGAAAATAGAAATTCCAGAATAACTATAGTATGCAGGTAGAAATGGATTATATATTTGAAATCAGCATGAAAAGGCGAATTAAAATTGGTAGATAAATCTAAGTTAATAGAAAATGTAATTAAAATTGTTTCCCTGTGTATTTCAGGCGGAAACAGTTAAGAAAATAAGTTGGATTTCAGATTTCTCCATTGTGCTGCGCTTCCGGGGGAAGAGAGTTAAGCTAATTCTGTCTTCCTGACTTGCTTCCTTGACTAAAACTCTGCACATCTAGCGTGTTAAAGCTTATGTGCACGTTGGTCAACGCGTTGGGGCTAAGTTAACGTTGGATATAGAACTGATGAAACAGCCGTTGTTGATATGATTGTAAAGTAGTTGTAGAACTGTAGAGTGAAAGATTTATTTTCACAGATCACCTTGAACTAATTAAATTACTTTTTAAAAATATTTTTACTGGGATAAAAAAAATTGCTAAAGCCAAATCCAATTAGGTTAGTTAAACTTATGCAGTTTTTGATCAAGATAAAGCGAAAAGCGCCCTCTCTTCTTTTTAATAGAGAAGAGTTTTTGAACATCGATTAAATTAGTTATTAGACATTGTTATTTAAAATAATTTAAAAAGAGAATTTCCATGATTGTTATAGTTGTGAAGGAATCCACCCTTCTGTTTTTCTAGACAACATGCATCATAATACACAGGCTATCCCGTTCGACCAAATGGAATTTCTGGCCTGGTTGTCGGCTCCCGCTGGAGCATGCGAGTGACACGATTACTATTTCCACTCACCAGATAAAGGTGTTCACAATCTCATTTCCGTTTCGCCTAAATTAACTATGCTTGGGAACGAAACTTCTCTCCAAATAGGGGAAATGCCAGGCTCCACCAATTTGGTGATGAATAAAACCAACTTGCCGAAAGAGAGATTCATTCAAGCACTTCAAAGCAGTTCAGAAGTCAAGAATTTATCCCTTTTCTACCATGCTGAGGACTCTTAGGCCAAAGAAGACCTAGCCTCCCAATGGTAACCATGATAACGTTGGTTATCAGATGATCACTCTAATCCTTGATCGATCTTCGAGGACTCTCCTCCACACATCGAAGACTACATCCCAATCGACTGTCATGTTTTTTAATAGAAAGAAACACCCATTTTAAAGGCCATTTAATTCACTTCAAGCTCTAACAAACTTTAAAATATGTTGAAAACCATAAATATGAATTCAGATGTTATTATTGTTTTCAGAGTGTCTTAAGTGATGCTATTTGATTAACTATATTAAAAGCGACCTAATCTTCAGTAGAAATTTTCACTGAAGTGAAGTCCATCTTGTATGCGTTATTCTTTTTTAGATATTTAATTAATACAGATAAATTAATTATTTTATTTAGTAAAGAACAAAATCCATTATCATTCCTTAAAAACTTTGAGATTAAAAGTATATAGATTAAATGGCTTCAACTTTACTCTGAGCGGAGGAAGAATCGAAGCAACAACTTAGTGCCAAATGTGCCAACAAATTTATTTTCTTGAACGTGGCCCATTTTTGGCCCAAAATCCGCCGCAAGATTTATTTCAGCTCTATGAAGTTCGATGTGAAATCAACGGTTGAATTTTATCTTGAAAGAAAAGAAATAATCGTAAAGTTATTTTTATTAAATTAAGTCTAATTCTTTTCGAAAATTCCCCCACACATATTCTTCTCACACGAATCGCCATTGCCTAAACCTTTATGAACTCTGCTCAGTAAAAATGATAAAGTGGAAATGGGTACGGATGTATATCTAAACCTATTTAACCCTTGGTGAACATTCTTTTAAATAGATATGAACCGGACGCATTGGCAGTATAATTGACAGAAAATTGACAAAAACTATTTAAATTAGACCCCATTATAAATAAAAAGACCCACAAGATGACTTATCAGAAGGAGGAAGGCGATAAATAAAATTCACTCAAATAGCTGGACTAACGTAAGAGATACGGGGCATGGAAACCTTTGCCGAGCTACGTGCATTTTCGTATAAACTACGCAATTTACGACTTAGACCTTCAACCCATTTCATTAACTCCTAAATATTAGGAGCTTTATTCACCAAATTTAAGCAATTTGGGATAAAATACTAAACCACAATGTAATTTAGGGTAAAATGGAAAAACCGCCGTGGAATTTGGGGTAAAAAAGAGAAGCGAAATGTTATATGGATAATGAAAATCAGAGAAGGAGCAAATATCCAAGTCATGTGGAGTAGTAATAAGTAGGCATCGTTAACAACTGGATAATGATATGTATATAAAGAAAAAAAGATGACAATCACTGACAAGCCCGAAGTCACTAAAGGCTGGTACTCAGGGCGAGGGGGAGTTTTGTGTTTTGACTGCAGACTGCGGTCATATAACCCTTCTTGGTACCGCATTTGGAGTATTTGGATATGAGATATACCACAGAAGTTAAAGAGAAGATTATATAAATGTTTAATAGTTCCCATTAAAATCTATGCTTCTGAAATCTGGATTGTGCTCGCTGAAGAGGAGAGGAGACTGAATGCCTTTTAAATGAGGACCCTCAAGAGTACCAACTGGAGACAGAGAAGGAAAAATGAGTAAGTGATTATGAGCAGGAATGGACATGGTATTGATCTTCAAGATCAGCTCGTGATCTTAAAGATCACTTTTATTATGGCGAGCTTGAACTTCATCTAAGGTCACTTTATTTCTTGTGACCTTGAACATAATGATCACTTTAGATCTTAAGGTCAATTTTAATTTTAAATTCTTAAATATTGGCGCTATACGAACGGCATTTATTTTTTGTCAGAGTGACATCTGGTGGTAACTTTGTTCAACAACGGCTGTTCCTGTTTTCTGCAACGAGTGTTTATAAGGTTCCTATTTAAACAGAATCTGTCGATTATTCTTTCACCAAAATGGTAAAGATAAATATAAATAAGTTTATAGTTTGATCTATTAAATTAAGTTAATTATTTATATAATTGATTATTATACGCATTTAATTTGCGTCAAATTATACGTATCCATGGTTAATGTTATGAATGAAAGAATTTAGCTCAAATTTAACATATGTATTAATTATTTTATATATATTAGAAAAATATAGTATCTTCATGTATAATATAATATAGGCTTAAAATATATTTAATAAGTCCGTATTCATAATAAATTAATTCTAACCATATTTTATTTACTTTATTAAAGAATTTAATTAAGATTGCAATTTTACAACTTCAACAGTCTTGACGTGGTACCAAATATTATAGGTTGTTACCAGAACTTTATACAATATATTTAGATAACTTTGTTGGAAATAAGAATCAATCTGTGCTAATGAACGTAAAATATTCTTGAAATTTTCGAAAAGATTGGAAGCAGTATAAAAACTATTTGTGTGCACTGTAAAAAGAAAACTACAATTCTCTCTGCCTCCCTTAACTCAACGAGCAAATTCGGAGACACCTTAGAGTTAATACTACTTAGTAACAAGCAAACTACATCAACATAGACTTCCATTTGATTATATGAGCAATTCAGACATAATAAATTATGGATTACTAACTATCTTAAAATGTGCCGATATTAAACTATAATAAAACGCCATGTGTATTTGTACTTCTCTCAGTCTGATACAAGTCTGTACTTTTCTACATTTAGTTACTGAAGGACGGAAATTCCTCTTCCAATTTAACATTAGATAAAAATTCATTGATCATAGTGAAAATGATTTTATTTAAAGATTTTAAAATATAGGATCTTTTTAGGTGTTAGTTTCAACTTAAAGTTCGATACTCTGAGAAATATTATGCAATATGCAAGGTGTTCAAGATGTCTCTCCACATAATTTATTTTCTTGTGCAGAAACTACATTTGGATCTTTTGAAAGAATATGAATCCGATAAGAAATCTCGCAAACGTTCAGCTAAAGAAGAAGATGCCAGCGGCAGCAATGTTGGCTCTTACAGATTTGCCACATGGCTACTAGGCTCCAACCATTGAGCCTAGTCGAACTCATGGATTTAATGGATCTTCTTTCATGTTAGTATAACTCAAATATTTTGCTTTTTTTTGCATAGCTAATATCTGATTATAATAATTATCCATTTTATTTGTATAAACATTAAACCATCACTACCCTAGCTAATATTTTGATATCTTTTCCATTGCTAATCTATCTTAATTGTTTTAATTTTTAAATACTTATTTCAGAGGTCAACCTAGCTGTTCAGGTGCCATTTAAATAAAAGCTGGCTTGGTCTCTTGCAACAACAACCAGTACAACGAAGTAAGACATACAAGCAAAACTGGCAGCAGTTACCCATGTGTGTTAAATGCCATATATGGTCATTAAGCATGGCAGTTTCATGGGAGTCACTGTGCATTGGGTATGTTTTTGATTTACTGTACTATTTTTATATAATTAATAAATTGACCATTGGTGATAGACTGATAGTCTGATAGACTTATAGTCTATTATTTTAAATTATTCAAAATGTGTTCTTCATTCATTAATTTGGTGAGTTTTCATTTATTATGACTATCGACTCCTACATTTTGCTCTTATGCGATTGGTCACTGATGTGGTGGTATGGTAGGCGACTCATCACTGAATTGCCTCCTTCATACCACATAGCTACCATCACTACCCTAGCTAATATTTTGATATCTTTTCCATTGCTAATCTATCTTAATTGTTTTAATTTTTAAATACTTATTTCAGAGGTCAACCTAGCTGTTCAGGTGCCATTTAAATAAAAGCTGGCTTGGTCTCTTGCACTGAATTGCCTCCTTTATACCACATAGCTCTCTTAAATGTCCGGTGACGCTTTGTTGCTGATGCATTTGCATCTAATATTATTATATTAAGCTTAAAAAATGTTTAGACAAACATTGATTATATATTCTTACATTAAATTTCAATGATGGCTAGTCGCGATGATCAGCTGTACTGGCTTCGGACATGGTAAAATGCTTTAAAGATTTCAGTGTTCGTGTTTAGAATCGTACTGACGACATTGTTCAAGATGATGCAGGTAAAGATGATGTGCTTCTAAGCATTGAACACGGTAGAAACAACTGATGCAGATAAAGGACTGAATTCATCTGGACTAAAGAAGATAAAGCATTTGATAATAGGAATATGTTCGGCGCTGTGCAATATTGTGGGCATAGTGGAGGGTAATGTTGCTGGTAAACCCAAGTCAGCAGAAAAGAATACAAGAAATAATAGGTCCAATTTAGATACCCATGCGTCACCCGGGGAAACTCAATGTACGACTCATTAAGCCAAATATATTTACATAAGAGCGACGTTAATGTAGCTCTTAAAGAACTGAATCAACTTATCCTCAATGAGAAAAAATGGAAATTATTTCAAAGTATTTATCTGTTCCATAACCAATTGCAGCAGCCATCAATACATTACCAGAGAGAAGAAAGAATGCTACTATGGCTGTCTTCCTCTAACACTATTACTAACTAAAGATTGCCTAGCAGGATTGGAACTTATCTAACGAAACGACCTGGGCTTGAGACACTGCATGCCATTACTGGAAATAGTCGTCTCTGGCTTTACTGCCAGAGTGGTCATTTTTTGTCGATGAGCTTCGACGTAACTGGTTCTGTTTTGGCCTCAGTCTCTCATCTGAACTTCGAAGGTATATCGATATCAATGCAGCAAGAGCATAATTTTGGCGTTCATGATACAATAAAGTCTCAAGTAAAAGACAAGCTGCAAATAGCTGTAAGAAATTTTAATTTTGACACCATTGGTATAAGTTCGGTGAACTCAAGCTTTTCATCTAAAGACTTTATCAAGACTAAGAACAGATTATTCTCTGCTCCTAACAAAAAGAAAGACTAGGAGATCAATTAAATTATTTGCAGGATAGAAGTAAAGCACTCGACTCTCTGTATTGGTATCTTACTATACAGTCTTCAAGAAGTATAGACCCCACGTTACATTCCTCTGAACCAAGGGACCGGTTGTTTGCGTTTGTTTGAACTATTGATAGCTCCAAACGAAGTCGCCTCTAAGCTGATAACTTTGAACAATTGGTTTTGGTGAAAGCAAATGTTTAGAGTGGTTGAACATTAAATTAATCATCTAAACTTGCAGTTTTTACCCTTATATTGTCAGTAATTGGTTTGTACAGTAAATCTGTGAAATTCAATTCCATGTAATTAATGTTTACTTTTATATGCTGACCATTCATGGATATGGGTTATGGACTTGTTGAAATGTGAATTGGGGAAAAGGGAACTGGAACAATATGTAAGTCATTTAAGAGTTTTTTCTTTGCTGATAGATTATGATAATACCGTTTAAACTTTATAAACAAAAAACCTAAAAAGGTAATCGTCAATCCGATTGGTTTAGATCAGTTTACATAACATACCACATATTAACGCAAAAAAAGTCAAAAGTCCATCAAGGTTGCGAGTATATATAATGGCGAAGATGTTACGATGGAGAAGACATAACAATGGCGAAGAAGTGAAGAGGCAAAAGACCCGGAAAGCGCGAAGGCTTGACGGTGGTGATAACTTGTTTCAGACTATCTTGCAATGACGCGATGATGGCAAAGACGGGAAGACGGTGAAGACGCGTAAATCCATGGCCAATTCATGACAATGGCGAAGACATGACCAGGCAATAAAATCTCTTCGGTATCGACAAATCGTCATTTTGCAATCTCTCCTCTTCAATTATATTGTATTTTTCAGTCTTTGTGTTGTAGTTTTTTTTACTCGCAACTTTGATCACATTTTTTCCTCTTTTCGTGTAATACAAGTTATGTTAAGTTAAATACCATATAACTCAATATAACATAACACCCATTAACCGCAAAACAGCTAAAAAAACTTAAAAATTGTAATTATATATAATTAAATAAATATAAATGAAAATAATAATAAAAAACAATAAAAATCAACGATCTCAAAATGATGATGGTAGAAATATCTCGAACTCGAAGAAGTGATGATGCAGAAACATAAAAATCCGAAGGCATGATGAGAGCGAAGGCTTGACAATAGTGAAAACTTGATTCAGATTGCCTTGCAGTGATGTGACATCTTATATTTTTTTAGGTCAAGATGGCGAAGACGAGGCAAAATCTAGACAACGGCGACATATGACAACTCAGAAGCCCTCGAGCAAGCGAAGAACAGCGATGGCAGCGGCAACTCACACCTCTCCAACCTTTGATGGTGATGATCAATTTGAAGAGGCAAACTATCGCCAATAATGAGTTAGAACCAACGACACGAATCAGCCTCAGACCTCGATCGATGGATGATATGAACCAATAAAGAGAACATGAAAAATAAAATATAAGATGTAGAATGTTACTTATTTGATTTATTTTCTTTAGAAAGATTTTAGAAATCAGGAATTTGTAAGAAAACAATATCATTAACTGCCTAATATAATGATATTAATATTATACGTATTTATCATGTAATTGTTAAAATTGTGAAAATTGATTACTGATTTAGGAACTCTATTCCACCTACCTATTTAGAAGTGGGGGCTCAAGATCAACAACAACAAGTGTAATGTATCGTCTTCAGGCCCGGAGCATCAAATTAACAACAAGGAGTAACAACAAGGAAAGAAGGTACCCTAGGAGACCTTACGGTCCATTCAAAGAGGGTACCTTTGAACTAGCAATTGAGCGGGCACAAGGCTGCTCAATTGTTTTGCGTCCCTAAACGGCCACTTTTCAAGACTTTGTCTAGTCTTGACTTGAACTGGTCAACAGATTCACTGTTGACAACTTCCACTGGAAGTGCGTTCCACATACCGCAGATACTGTAAGTGAAAAAATTTCCACACAGATTGCAGTTGTAACGCTTCAGTTCAAGTTTGAAGCCGTGATTGCGCGTTCTGTTCTCACTCAGTGTGAAAATATCCCGATAGTCAACATTGTCGAACCCTCGAAGTATTTTGAAAACCTCGATGAGCTGACCACGCTGTCTACGGGTTTCCAGCGAGAACAGATCTAATTCCCTTAGTCTATCCTCATAACTTTTATGTCGGATAGAGGGAATCAGTTTGGTTGCCCTGGCTTGTACGCGTTCCAATCTCGCGATGTCCTTTCGCAATGAAGGACTCCAAAATTGTACGGCATACTCCAGGTGCGGTCGGACAAGTGAGTTGTACAGGCACAGTACAATCTCCTGGTTCCGATAACCAAACTGGCGCTTAATATAGCCTAGCATCCTTTGGGCATTTTTCTCCGCCTCAATGCACTGTTTCGAGAACTTGAGGTCACTAGTAATAGTAACACCCAAGTCCTTCTCAGTGTCACTCGATTCAAGAGCAGTGCCCTTAAGGATATACTGAGATTGGGGGTTTCTGTGGCCGATATGCATCACTTTGCATTTGCCCACGTTAAAAGGCATTTGCCACGTGTCCGACCACTCCCCAATCTTCCCAAGATCTTCCTGCAGGCGGGCAGTATTTCCATCCTTTGCAACGTTCATACCAAGCTTGGTATCGTTGGCAAATTAGTGCCTATCTCTGGTGTAACTGGAATAGAGTACCACGATAGATGACACTAGTACTCCGGTTCGTGGTAAGTGGATATTAGTCCCCCTATAGTTGACACTAGTAATCCACTTGTGTGTTATTTGTTATGAGTGACTCTATAGATTACAATAGTACTCTACTTGTGTGTAAGTGATTATGAACACCCCTATAGATGACACTAGTGCTCAACTTTAGGGTAAGTCAATATTTGTACCCCTTAGATGAAGATAGTACTCTACTTCGGAGTGACTATTAATACTTCCATGACAACGTTCCAACGACACGTTCGTTGGTGTCATAAAGTTCAAAAGGTTCTTCTCCTTCTGTAAACTGTCAATAAAATTTGACGTCCACAAAACTTAAGATATTTTTTTATATTGGTTACACTATCTATCGATAGTTCGATAACTCTTTTAGTGTTTAGTTAACAAGGTCAACAGACCTAAGTGGCGTGCTCTCAAATATTCTAACTTATGACCTTGCGACCTTCAAAACTTTAAACAGAGTGGGAC
Source organism: Ceratothoa steindachneri (assembly GCA_963969495.1). Classification (NCBI taxonomy): domain Eukaryota; kingdom Metazoa; phylum Arthropoda; class Malacostraca; order Isopoda; family Cymothoidae; genus Ceratothoa; species Ceratothoa steindachneri. The sequence goes on along the minus strand of OZ018334.1, from coordinate 86,654,807 downwards.
AATCCGACCATAATTAGTTTTCTTTTAATAATTCCCGGACGAGCGCGGAAGGACCTTGGTAATTATACCATTCGAAACAGAATGTATAACAACATAAGGGTTTCAAATTTCGTCAGAATTAGCCGAATAGTAACGATGGTATTGCCAAAAAACTCATTGAAAAGTAAAATTGTTACCATCCGACCGACCGTCCTCCGGGCCATCAAAGTAGCTTATAGAAACGAGATCATGCGAGTAAAAATAGGGTAACAAAAAGGCTTCATGAACGGGCGGACTAATTACTATATTTTATCTTATACAAAGAATAAGTTCCACCTAATACAATGAGATACCATATTTTCTTCATTTTTTTTATTAATTCTTCATGGAGCTAATGTTCCTCCATTAATTCTTTAATATTTTAAGGTCTTCATCAGTATTTGTTTTCCATGATAAAACAAAACAATTTGAATGTTGTTTAAACTTCAAGGGTTGTTTTCTTTATTTGTATAGATTCAGGACATCTTTTTATAGCATTTTATTCCAACATTTCCTTGAGAATTATTATCGCTGCGATCAAACAGTGTTTACTTATAAGATCGAGGAGAATATCAAGACTCGTCATGCAGCGCGGAGACTACGCCTAGAAATGTATCTCATCAACCAGCGATATACTTCACACAAATTTCTGAGTCAATTAGGCGCAAAATAACAACTTTCGAGAAACTTGTAATTAATAAAATAGGGTAGCAAGAACCATTCAACTAAAATATATCAAAATTAACCAGCCTTACTTAAAATCGAACCTTGAAAACTAACTATCTTTACTTAAACCATAACATTCAAAACTAACAATCGTTTACTTGATCTCTGAATTTCTGCTGGTAAAATGTTGTTTTCCCACAACGCGCTTACATAAACTACTATAACAAATGGTCCAAAGGTCACTGATTATGTCAGGTTGACTTGATCCCTAGTTATGGTCCTGGGTCTTTACGTTAGTAAGTGGTGGCACTTTGTGGTCACTGGGTATAAACCGGCATTTGGCCTAGAAGGTGGTCGATTACCAGAATTACCGCTGGAGGTCGACATGGCTGGTTTCCCTCCAAGTACTAACCTTCTCTAATGTTGCATAACAAACCTTCTCTAATGTTGCTTAACTTTGACTTAACGCTATTGGGGTATTCAGATACCCGGCGCTAACCTCGAGCTGCTTCCAATTGTTAGGGAGATAATCAATCCTCTTGCTTGGTTATAGTGAAGTAGGCTGGGTAATAGGACCGGTTGGATTATTCTTAGGAAAAGTACTATCGGAAGGTGGATTCAAAGGACTCTTTATTGGGCGGAGGACTCGGTAAGTTTAGGCAGAAAGAATTTGATTGAACTTGTGTGGGGTATCTGAGGCAGGCCTAATAATGTATCCTTCTTACTACCAGACCGTTTGCCCGACTGACTACCTTTACTCACTCTTAAACTCACTTGACTCTACTACCTCTAGGATCTACCCAGAGCTGTATGCAATGTATCAAACACCTCGGGCGTGGCCCGCTATTAACCAATGACACGAATTGGGCGGAGCTTAATCTAAGAGATGTTTATTTGGTGTGCACACGTGGATAGAGAGAAGCTTATCTTAAATTCAAGAATACAATTTTGCGTTTCACAGCTCCCTGTCAGTAAATTAAGTGTGCATATTTTCTGTCATCATCTCATTGTCAATGAGTGCACCTGTTTTGACGTCTGTTGATACAGCTGTGGTATTTCCCAGAACCTTGGTGATAGCGAGAGGTGTGTAAGTGTATATACTTGTGATTGTGCATGTGTGTGAGAGCGTATGCTTGTGAAAATTCCTTCTGCATATAGGCCTTTATCAGAGTAGTTCATATTATTGTTTACAGGATCAAACGATGCCTATTACCATATCTCTGACAAAATGCTATCACTAACTCTATAATTTAAGAAGGGGATTTTTTTCGCATTGGAATAATAATTTCATCTTAGTTTGGTTATGACTTATGTTTTTTTATCAAAGTTATTTCTAATATTTTTTTTATAATATCAAAAAACAAAATGGTGAAGTTCAGAAATAAATAGAAGTATTCAAATTTTATGAATTTTTTAAAACCCAAAGAATTACAAATGGTGAAGTTCAGAAGTGTATTTTTATATATCTTCTATTCTATCTATATAACTATACTTTAGCAACGTGATATTTTGAAAGGGGGGGGATTTAGTTTAGAGTTCCTTTTTAGAAATATTATAATTGGCGAAGTTCAGAAAATTAATAAAAATTTAATCATGGCTACTTTTTTTGGTTTTTATATTTTAATCTTAGTATCGAAGACATTGCTTGGTGTATATATATATATATATATATATATATATATATATATATGGTTTATGACAAAATGTTATATATTTTGGATTACTTGCATTCGCATAAGTATGTGCGTGCCCATTACAAGCTTGCATGGGATTTATACGACACTCATCTGTGAGGCTTCATTGTCAATCCTATTTCGCTTTGTAATTTGGCACTACACCACAACATTCTAAAGACTTATTTCACTGTTTTTCCCTTAAACCGAGTTATACGACTCACCAAAATATAAAGATAGTGAAAAGAGACACATTTAAATACAGGTGGAACAAAAGATGTCCTGATCACTAATGCCAGAGGCGCTTAATTCTCTGAGTGTGAGAAAGGAATAAAAAAAAGTGTGAACGTTATATCGTGGTTCGGATCCCACGTTACTCAATAGGTCCTACATATCCTTGGCTTAGGAATTATACCTACGACTACCGAGGTTTGCCCATCCTGGCTACTGTCTAAATTTTACCTCAGTTTTTCCTCCACCTTCCCTACTATGAACGTCTCCAAATCTCGCTCCGGGCATTCACATTGAGCTTTTGGCTAGAGTTGAGAAGAGTCTCTACAGGACCATGTCGGCTGCATGCCTTTTCCTCTACTGTCCGCTCCCTAACAAAGGAAGGGAACAGAGAGAAGGAGGGACTAGAGAGAAGAACTTTCCCACCTTTGTAAATAAATCAAGCACTTTCCCCTTATCACATGAACAGTTCATCTTCATCGACCTATGCCAACCGAAGTTAGACAAAAAGCAAACTTTTCTGTTATTTTATAAAATAATGGTGTTATTTTACAAAAATAATGCTCATGTAAACAAAGAAATTCATAGCTTCTGCTAAAGAGATTAAGTCATATGATTATTATTTTAGGTGATAAAAATAATAATAAAATGCTAGAAAAATATGTTAAATATGACATAATGCCATGTTTTTCGCGCTGAAGTTTTCGCCTTAGAAAAGCTATCGTTATACGCAGATTGTCCAAAGGGCAAAGTTTATTGTTACAGTGCAGTGCGAGAATCGTTCAGATTTTGCTATTGTCTGATAAAAACCTTTTTAACAGAAATGAGATCCTTTTTTGAGATGTATAATGTAAATCATAATATTACGCCAAATAGGTAGGTGGTTTGTTAACTTTATCTTCTCAAAAAGTTTTCACTCAACGATTCTGGAGTCTAGAATTTCCTACGCTGGAGTAATTCATTTTGGTTTATGTGATGATTCCAAGCTTTTGGGCGTTTTGCTAAGAATAGATCATCTCGTTTTTCGCACAAATGGCAGAAATAAACGAAAAATTAGTATGAAATACCACATACTAGTAGATTCTGCCTTGGCGAAAATTTTCTTGTAACCTTGTAAGATAGTTTTCGTTTGTGATGTTTAAATAAATATTTTGTTTAACAAATTTTATTTCTGTAAAGTTATATTTTCAACTAATATTTAGCAATTACTCTCTTAAGCATATTTACTATTGTATATTCAACGCATTATTAGGGCTGTTACTCTGAATTTGTTTTATCCTATAAGAGAATAAATGTTTTTCTATTTCGTTGTTAAATCTTTTGTTTAGTAGCTAGTTTCTATAAAGATTGTCTTCGGAGAATTTGTGGAAGGTTTGATAAGGCGAAGATTGTAAAGGTATTGGTTTCGATTCTCGACAGTATTAATGGGTTTAAAATTTTTATACCATCGATTTTATTCATTAAACCACGACAGGCAGCTGGTTTGATCTATTTGAAAATTTAACTTTTTTGCGCACTATATATCTATTTAAAGTAGATAAATTAACACTTAAAATCAATATAAATTTCCTAAGTTTTGTTAACATTAAAATTACGTTCAAATTTCAAAGTTTTAATAGAAAGTCTCGCCAAAAATCAAAATTACCAGATTTGAACTCTGGAATGTGCTGAAAATTTTTGTGAAAATTTTGAGAAATATTTAGATTGAATTGAATTATGTTTTAGTCGCTTTTTCACAACTTTTTCGCAAACCGGTATATTTTGAACTAACTTCTAGAAAGAAACTAAATTCTAGAAGTTGATTTCATATTTTTTGTCTTTATTGTCCGCCCTTTCTTTTAGAAAATTTACGTTCCCAAATTTGAAATCACCGCACACAACCGTCACTTTGTTTTACTAATGCCAAATGCGTTTATAAAAAAAAACATTATCATACTCTTCTGTTTGCCTTGGTGACATATAGACTACGGCAAAGTTAATTTTACTATTACTTATCTTCAACTCGATAGCTAAAATCTCAGATGTAATATCTTTATTGATGATTCTCATTATTGAACCTAGTTCGGTTTCTTGTATAAAATAACACCTCTGGCTTTTAGTTTGTTAATATATTTATTAAATTGTTTAGGGTCAAGAAAGTTAATCTCTCTAATGAAGGATGCATAAACAAATGCAATTAATGTCTACTTAACTGCGATAACTTATAATAAAGCGATGTAAGTAAAACCCTTAAGTGATCGACCTTGTAGCTCCAACTGTACGCGTTTGTGTAGAATACATTTATATCTATAGAACTTTGATTGGATGCATCATTATTAAGTTAGTGCAAACATATATTATATCAAATAGTTACTCATGGGGACATGTCGGGAAATTTATTCGAGCATTATTTACAAGTATTCAAAGTCTTACCCGAGCCTACCTCCTCCATCTTGTCTAGCTTGAATATTTTGCTGCATTCGTACATCACTTTCCATAAATTGATGAAGTGAACCACTTCTTCCTGATGCAGAACGTAAGGTTAATTTTTAATATATAAATCTCTTCTGCCTAATACAAGTACATAACGCTACATTTTGGCATTTTCTATCATCTTTTTTTATCTACTTTGGTACTTTGTTACGAATGAATCTGTCTGGTAGGAGAAAGTTTTAGTTTTGACCATCCTAATATAAACCGTCTCAGTTAAATGGTAAAGTTATCTACTAAATTGACAAAACCCTTTTCTCGCCTCATGAGTAGTATTATCACGAGGGTATGGATTATTTTCTCCCGTAAAATTTCTCTAATTTAGCCCTAGTAACAGAGCCCTAAATACAAGAACTTTGAGCGCCTCTCCATGCTGGGCAGACCCCTCAAACCTGTTTGTCATTATTAATCTAACCTTTGCCTTGGCTATTTCGATGATGCTATCCTGCGAACTTGATTGAGTTAGGTACCTCAGGGTGCAGAATGCATGACGGGCAGCTCTATCGATTGGCAAGATCAGACGTGGAGGGAGACTCTGAGTCATCTTAATGGTCACTTTCAAATTATCAACCCGGTTCTCGGGTTTCCAACTGTCTCATCGTTGGCTAAATTCCAACAAATCTTTAGTCATTAACCAGCCTCCATCTTGCAGCTGTCACTCAATCGATCGAAGTGAGCTAGCAGGTAAAGAGCACTGTAAGAATGGCAGGATAATTTGGGTAGAGCTATTCATGCAAATAAATTAAACCATAATTCGAGAGAAAAATAAAAAATATTTATTTCGTGCCCCCCTCCCTCAAAAGAAAAAATTGTGACATGATTCTACCCACATATAATTTTCCCAATGGAAAGTTCCACCTAAAAAATTCCGTGAATAAATAAATAAATCATTTAAACCTTTAATAGTTATATTTATTACACACAGGAAGGAAACAGTTGAATAGAATTTAAAAATTTGGATAGATTCGGTTATATCAGAAGGTAACTTAGTTTAATAGAATTAATCATCATTGCATAAAAAAATCTTTATTGCAGATAAATCACCACATCTTTGAGAAGGTGCAAAACATCATTTTAGGCCGAATAGTCGACAGGGCATTTAAGCTTGTCTTTAATATTTTCATATTTCTGTTTCTGGTAGCTTTGATTTCTTTGTGAAATATTAATAAGCTTTGTTTGTGTAATGATTTTTGCAATGCTGAACATAGCTCCCATAAATACAAATGCATGCTTGTTAAAAATGACCGGAGTCCACTATGAAAACCTTCTACCCTATTATTCTATCGTGGTAGACTTGCAAGGCGCGATCTCGTACGTTCTGAAAGTTTTATCGAGAATCAGACCTCTTCTCTTTTATGCCGTGCTCTCCTTCATCGGTTTATTCCAGTATAGGTATTTCAAAGAACGAAATACAGTCGCCTGTTATATCTTTATCGTCAGAAAAACTTTCAAAAGCAGCAAAGTCCTATGACGGATGAAGAAATGGCAAGACATTAACAAATTTTATTTTGAGAGCAAATACTGAGTAATTATTTTCCTGATTTGCTCTGTAGCTGATAAAATTAATTCTCGAGGAGATGTGTTTCCTTCCCTGCTAAGTTTTCTGATGAGAAGAACCCCCAATTTGGTGTGCTTCGACTATAGTACTTGGTGCGGGATGTATATGGCTTCCTGACCTAAAATTATTTCTGACACATCACAATTAAACAGTGTAAAAATAACTGCTCTACAGCCTTTGTAAATGAATTCACATCTTCAATAAGTCTTTGATTTTGATCGATTATCCTGGTCTTTTTCATAGATATAATTAAGTCCATCAAAGTTGCTTTTCTCCTTCTCACTAATAATAAATTCCAAGACCATTGGTAAGGATAATTAATTTACAGAGAAAAATCTTAAATAACATAGAGAAGAACATCCTAAGTGCTCAAATACATATTTGGTTGTTACTTACTCTATTGGGCGGAATTTTCCACGGGTGAAATTTTCTGTGGGGGGCAATTTTCCGTGGGTTGACTATTTTGGGTGTAATTTTCGTGGATTGAATTTTCTTGACTGGAACTTTCAGGAAACTCCCCAAAATAAGTGTATGTCAAATATATGTAACAAGAAATAAAATTATTAGGGGAAATAGATGGTTATTTTTTAAGTAACTTTGACAGATTTCGTTAGTTCTTAGATTGATTAATGAATCGCTAAAACCACCTAAAACATTGAGCTGAAATGCTAAAGAGAAACGACCTAGCTAAATTTTTCAAATTTAGGAGCATCATTGTAGGATTAAGGTCATGTGATATTCAGATAAAGCAACTTTTTCAACTCATTACACTCTCTATGGACATACATTATCCACAAAATCTTCCTGCGAATCTGAAAATTGTGTTGCATAAAGTTGTGCTTGAACAGAGAAAAAAAGAGATTGTTCAAAGCCATTTGTAAAGAGATTAGCTCTGAACATTTTATTCTCGAATTTTATACTAGAGTGGAAATCTTCTTAACTGTACGTTCAAGCTCCATACGGTGGTAGAGATTTTTCATTGTGACTGTGATTTAAAGCCATTTCAATCAAGTCAACATACAAATCCATAGCAAATATGTAACCATTATTGAAGTACCTGAAAGGGTGAAAGCATTTTAAAACAAGCTAGACTTGCAGACACGACAGGTTTGTCAAAGTAATTTCCTAACTTTTCCAAACTTACCGAAAGAAACTTTGTGCTCCCTGACAAGGTGCAGATATCGCTGCAACATTTGAAAAATCAGGAAAGATAACTTCGATGGATATAGTTTAATAAACATTATGTCCCCAGTGCTAAAGATTTAAGGAAATTAAAACTTAGATACGAGTATATCTCATATCAATGATGAAGCTTTTTGGATAAAGAAAAGTTGATTGATTTACAAACCTCTAGTAAGCTGAGAGAAAAATTAAAAGAGTTGATTGTAGACTTTTTGGACGAAACAGATTCATTCCTAATTCTCTAAAACCTTTCTTTAATGCATTATTTCTTTAGTCTCTACACATCTATATGTAGCTGGATCTTCAGCTCTAGTAGAGATGAAAAATGTCTGGAACTCTATGTAACGCGATAAAGACACGATAGTAGAGGTATGATCAAAAGCTCTCAAATAATTAAACGTTGAGATAACAAGTAGCAACGTTACTTGACCCTAAGTACACTTGCAACAGAAAACAAAATTTGTTCAACCCTCCTTTCTTGACTGAAAAGCGAACCATTTTTTGAGTAGGAATATCACAGAAAAGTGAGTTATATATGTACAATATTATTAAGCTCTCTAGGCAATAGATCAATCTGGAGATGAAAACAATACTCTAACCGAAACGGAGCTTCATGGGTAAAATATGAATAGCATAATCTATTTTTAACTTGTTAATCTAAATGAATCTATGACTGAATAAATTTAGTTTGCTTAAATGGACCATTTAAATGCAACACATGAAAAAATAGTTCAGAAAGTAATAAAATACAAAAACTTAACAATTTAGATTGGGAATTAATAAGTCTTACTTCAAACGCATCCGACATATCGCCATCGAATTATTATCTTTATAGGACTATATCGAATAAATGAATTGGTTGAAATAACCTTAAATATCTTTTTTAGACAAGGAAATACAAATTTTATTTACAAATTAAAATGATCAAAATGATATAGAGAAAAGTTAAAGGTCAGATAATGATTTATCGTTACCGATGAGAAAGTCTAATTTATATTAATTAGTTTTGAGCTACTTGCTCAGATCCAAATGGGCTCGCAAGATTAAAGGGGGAACAGGGGGCTTACAGATCGAAGGGCAACAGCGATTTCAAGGAGGCTTGAAGGAAAGTAGGAGCTCGGCGAGACGACCTTGACGGCGTCTTCAAACGAAGGATCTTCGTCAAGAGAAGAGTGAGAATGAAGGGTATGATCAGCACCTTACTTCCGGGACTGTGAAGGGGTAAGTTCTAACCTAAGCTAGGGCTCAAAGGAAGATCTGGTATCCTTAGGGATTTTCGGAAGAGGTATGGCTACCTCTGGGTAACTTCGACCGTGCTGGGTACTTTGAAGACTCGAAGGAGTAATCCGGCGCAGCTGCTTAGGAAGACGGCAGGGGAAGAGGCTTGCGTTTGACCGTGAATGTCTTACCGGGGAGAGAGTGTCTAGCCTTCGGTTGGGTACACACAAAAACACCGACTTGGGACGAGAGATGTATTCTTGTGAGTGAGCCTTGTTCTTTACAACTACTGTTCCAAGGCAGCTAATGGGTTTAAATACGGAGAGTCTCCTCATGCGGGAGATGGAGAATAACCCCCATTTTGGGGAATTCTCAGGGGGCAGCTGAGGCGCCAATCTGTCGGCGATAAACACTTCTTTTATCCCATCTCTCTATCTCCGCGAAGGAAACTGCTGGAATTTACGACCGCATAGGGGATGTGCTCCACACTCCACTTGGATCGTACAATAGGGGAGGGGGGGCATTTGGGATTGCTTCACCATGTGACTCTCCGCCGTGTGGGGTCTTGCTAATCCCGTGGCTTCCAGCACAGAAGGGAAAATAGGTTATCCTTCTACGATGCGTATTAGGACTATTTATTTGTAGACTTCTAAGTAAAAAAAGCCAGTAATAATCTAAAGAATTGTGCTATTTCTAGATCCAACGCATGACTTCATATCGCAAGAGATACCACACCAAAGTTAAAAGTTATCAAGTGGGAATTAATGAGTAATCTTCTACACTCAGCCGACTGAGCCCCTTTAGATTGCTCTCTTTTTGAGAGTTTAGCGAATCACTTCAAGAGAATGAGGAGACCAGCAACAGAAAAGGTCGAAACAACCTTAAAGATCTTAAAGAAAGTCATCCTTTTATATAAAAACATTATTGAAACTTCAGTATAAAAATTGAGAATATTAGTGGAAACTGGTGGAAATTATATTCTTTATTAAATTAATAAATAAATACTTATTTAAATACAGAAACTCTCATGAGTTGTTTGATCCCTTATTCTTAAGTGTATCTCACGTACATCTTTTATTTTATTCTACATAGATGATTCTCGACATTCATTTTGTCATTTACCCCTTAATTTTATATAGGCAGTCAAAAAAGATAAAGGCACAGATACATAACAAATATATGAGGTCATCTTATAAGTAATTTGGAAATATTATACAATGTTTATCACGATCTTATGAAAAGATGGTAGGTAAAATCACGATAAAACAAAAACTTTTCAAAATAATCCCGAAACTTTTTACAAATTACTAAAGAAAAAAATTACGCTTATTAGGAATAATTCTTCTTTTTCCTGCTTTTGAAGTCTCAAATGGACCAAAGATTTAAAAACAAAACCCCTATAAAAAGACGGTTAAAGTTTATATTAACCGATAAACTCAAACGATTGGATTAATAACTATTAAACCAATTTAGTTTCATTGAGTTATCCCTTTTCGCAGAAGATAGAAGGCATTTGAGCTCCATTAGGCTATTGATGATCGCGTCTTTCCCTCGCTTTGTATATTTGTGTTTTTTAAGAAATTAATATGTTTTATTTTATTGGTTATAAAAGTCATTACGGTGCCCTTATTTCTTCATATAATCACTAAAATTTAAAGAGGATATAAGCAGGTATATTTTCACTTATTGTTTTTTTTTATTTAATTGCGCCTTCCCTTTCCCACTTGACGTTATAATGGCCTCTGCACTCATGCAGGTAGAGAGATTTTGCGACTGAACTTCCGAGAGAAGAGGTACATGCACCTTTCCACTCTATGTGGTGAGGAAGGAATTAAAAAGAGAAGTCTAAGTGTGGAAGAATAGAGTCAAAAGAGCCCAAATTGACCTTAGAGTCCCCCGTAAGGGGCGTGGCGATTTGCCATCCTGGCCGCCGTGCTGACGGGACTCAGCACCCCGTCCGACCCCAGCTTCGCCTCTTCTCCTTCTTTCAGACAGCCTGTATTTCTCCCCTACTCCGTCGCTTTTCATACAACCTCTCCCACAACTTTCTCTGGTCATCCTCTAATTTCACAGGGTAGATGCTGATCGGGGCTGAGGCGCGAGGGGACAATGTTCCCTAACCCCTGAGCTCCGGTTCAGGATGGAGTTTTTTAACAACCTGCTTCATCCCCACACATACGTTCCTCACATCCCTCTTCCTTTCCTCTTCACACTATATCAACTTTACGCCGTGTCCAAGGTAGAGCCGCCATGCCGATGGACTGCCAGGCAAGCAGGCAGGAGGAGTGGTCCTGAATGGCGGGACCCGGCTCTGCCAAGCCTGTACGGACCCCTTGAAGGGAGGGCTTCTGCGAGGGGTGATAAGCTATTGCTTCCCGTGGAACAAATAGGGTCACCATGCCCAATGATGAAAAAATTCAAAATCTTCCCTTAATTTCCCCTTGGTCATCAATCGAGCCACCCTCGGGCAGCTCCACGGAAAATATGGAGGTCCCTCCTCCTGTGCTTGCACAGGGGACCCTCCATATTTCTCTAACCAGAAAGGAGGCTAACTCTTCTCCTTCGCCTAAGGGTGTAGGGGGCTCCCCTTTACCCCCTTCTCTGGAGGTGCTTTCGAGGACCTCCCTTTTTCCAGCGGCAGTCCCCCCTTTTTTTAAGAGGACTGCGAAGAAAACCAGCAGGCATCTCATAGCTGACTGCTCCCCAGTGAAGCTGCTTGGTAGGGCAAACCCCCTTAGGGGGGCAAGGGAAGCCAGGCCCCTTCGGTCGCTTCCCTCAAAAGACCTGCTGGCAAGAATATTGAACCGTGCTGGGTTCAAGGCCTGTGCCTCCCCACACCATCTGACTGTGACAATACTGCAAACGGGACCTGCGATGTCTTGGAGGTGGATGGCCAACTGGAGGACCCCGTGAGTTAGACATGGTCCTTGAAGCAATCCAGCCTCAAAGGGGAGGGCCGTCCATGGGGGGAATCCGTCCTCGGCGCCAAGCACCGAAACCGAATCCGCCCCTATGCAAGGTCCTCCTCAAACGGCTAGGGTTTCCAAGGCAGTACAAGGAGGGGAGGGATCTCCCCCGACCGGTGCCCCTACGACTGCCAGAAGCTTCTCCATTTCGGAGAAGGACCTGACTGAGGCCGGTCCATCTGGCCTAGGGGCTCCTGACGGCGGAGGGAAGAAGCGGGTTCAGTCCCCGCCCTCCTCTCCTAAAAAGAAAAAAAAATAAGAAAAAGACGGATGGTTCTGCTGCCACTTCGGTAAGTGACCAAGCCAAGATCGGCACATCCCGCCCCTCTACCGCTCCGAGTGCGGAGCCCCCGAGTAAGTCTAAAAGTGCGCAGGGTGGAGCCTTGATAACATCGGGGCCCCTCATTCAGAGGTTACCTGGCGTTTTCGAGCCCGCTGGCTTCAAACGCTTCCTCGTCATTCGCTAAACTGATGGCACTATGTTGGCCAAGGGTAACATGATCCACCAGAGGAGAGCATTAGCTAATGTAATTGGTAGAGAGCCAAAGGTGACCCGTTTTTCGGACGGGAGCCTTCTGGCGAATGCGGCGAATCGCTCCGAGGCGGCCAAGATAAGTGCTCTTCGGCCACTTGATGGCACCACGGCGTGTGTGACGCCGCACTCTACCATGAACTTTGTGAAATGAGTAGTTTATGCGAGGGAACTCGTTGACTACTCCATAGAGGACAAAACCTTAAAGCTGGCCGACCATGGGGCCGTGAAGGTCAAACGTGTGATGATAAAACAGGGAGGTGCCTCGAGACCTACCCCTACACTCTTCGTCACGTTCGACTGTGACAAGCTCCCTGAGTCGGTGCGTGCCGGTTGGTAGCGCTACTGCGTAAAAGCATTCGTGCCACTGATGTGGCGGTCCTATTACTGTCACGGCTTCGGCCATACGAATCACTCTTAAAGACGTGAAAAGTCGGGGTCACCCGAAGTTTGTGTAAATTGCTCCAAGGCCGCACACGATAGGTCTAAATCGTGTGTGGCCAAGTGTGTCAATTGCGGAGAGCCGCACTCCGCTTCTTCGAAGCAATGTGTGGCATATCTCCTTGAGAAAGAAATCTTGGCGGTTCAGGCCCAGGATCGACTCTCATTCCGCGAGGCAAACGACTTGGCCCTGGCGCACCCAGCTCTGGCTGGTACGTCTTATGCCTCAATAGTTACAATGGCACCCTCTGCTCCTGGCCTATCCAGGCCAACGAGCACAATTGTTTCCGCCCCCATTTGGAACCCTTCTGCGGGTTTAACTTAACCCGGGTGCTCTCCTGGTAAAGATGGCGGCAAAAAGAGCTCACACCCAGCCCTGGCTAAAACTAGGGCTCGCTCCCTTTCCCCAGAGTGACCGTTTCCCGTAAGGCGAATCAGCCAAGCGCCTCCACAGAGTCGTTAGACTCACAAGAGGCAACACCCCTAATGTTTGTCGCCAGGCAATCTTCCGGGGTTCCTAAAGCTTTCCCCCGAAAGAAGCAAAGCAAAAAAGGAGCTTCTGCTCCTTTACCCACGCCAAGTAATGGGCTGAGTGACTCGGAGACGGTGGTTCCTCAAAAAGAGGGCTAACTGCCACCGAAGCCGCAACTTCCGCCTAAAGTTTCGAGACGGAGGGAAGAAAAGATTCTCATGGCGAACCGAACCTCCCCCAATAAGTCCTCGAAGGCGACAGCGCCTTCAGCGCTTTGTCCGACCAAGAGTACCTGGGGGTCTGCCTCCGGGAAGCGTACGGCCATTCCCGTGAGGGTTTTCTGTTCGAAGAGGGCCCCTGCAACTCCTCCAAGCTAGGCCTAAAAGGCATATTCCTTCAATGAAATTTCCGCTGACCCGGGGACAACTGGGAGGAGCTGCGGAGGCTCGTCTCATCCTGTTCCCCGTTAGCCATTTTTCTGCAGGAGACCATGCTAGGCGAATGCCCCCTGCCCGCCCTCCTGGGGTATAAGGTTCTTGCGACCATACCACCGCTAGATAACCGGGCTGGAGGATGCGTGATTTACACCCAGCATGATGTCTCCGTTCTTCCTTTCACTTAAGATACCTCCTATGCAGCTTCACCTGGATAGGAGGTATACTATCATTTCTGCGTACATTCCACTGTCAGCTTACTTCGACGCGGGAGACTTGCACCACGTCGTAGCACGGTTGCCAAGTCCCTTTCTCTTGCTTGGAGATCTGAACGGCAGGCATCCTCTCTGTGGAGATTACTCAATAAATCCTAGGGGAAAGTCTTTGCCGATTTGATCGAAGAGCTTGAGATAGGTATCCTAAATGTGGATGAATTTTTGCATCACTGTCCGAGAACCGCTTCATTTTCTTGCCTTTATCAATCTTTGTGCTCTTCACATGTACAGCCTGATTTTGATTGGGGGGTGGTCGATGACCTCTATGGTAGTGATCACTTTCTTATTCAAATATCATTTTCAGGGCAACTGCCGCCTGAGAGCCCACCTTGATGGTGCTTGGCGCGGGCGCGGTGGCCTGCATTTGAGGAAATGACTGAATTTTCTATTTCAGTCAAGGAGTTTAGGTTGGTAGATGAGGCCGTTGAGTTGTTCTCCCTTAACCTCATCGCCTCGAGCCTGTCTACTATTCCCAGAAAGTCTGGCCATTTTGCACGCCGAACAATCCCATGGTGGTCGGCCTAGTGTGAGACGGCCCTCAAACAAAAGTGTTATGCCTACATGCGCTATAAGCGCCGCCCGAACGATTTCACTGTCGGTGAATTTAGTCGGGCTAGGCCAACTTTCCAGTATATTTCGAAGCACGCCCGCCGCTCTTCTTGGCGGGGATACGTTTCTTCACTTAACGGAAAGACCCCTCTAGCAGAGGTGTAGAAGCGAGTCAAAAGGATTCGGGGCAAGTTCTCGCGGGACCTCCCTCCCGTTCTCCAGGAGAATAGGACCGCAATCTCGGACCCCGCATCCGTGGCGGAATCCTTCGCGACAATTTTCTCCGTATTCTCTAGCCGAGATGCTGCTCCGGCAGCATTCATTGCACGTCATAATGTCGCGGAAGGCCGTCGGCTGGACTTTACCTCCAGAGGTGGAGAACCCTTGAACGACGGGTTTACTGTAAGTGAGTTGCGCTCCGCTTTTGCTTCGTGCACGGACACTGCCCATGGTCTGGACGATGTCCCGTACGCAATGCTTCGACAAGTGGGTACGCAAGGCAGGGCCTTTCTGTTAGATTTGTTCAACAGGATCTGGGTGGAGGGTCTCATCCCAGATTCCTGGCGAATCGTTACTGTTACCGCCTTTCGAAAACCGGGGAGAGATCACTCTATTCCGGCCGGTTTCCCCCCAATCTCTCTTCCTTCTTATGTGTGCAAGTTGATGGATAATTTTGTAAATGTTAGATTAACCTTTTTCATGGACAGCGGAGTCCATCAGTGCAGCTTCCGCAAGTTCGACACCATGCCGGATGCTTTGCTCTGACTGGAAAATGCCGCCTGCGAGGCATTCCTTCGGAGACAGCCCTACTTTATGGTGTTTTTCGATCTGGAGAAGGCCTATGATACCGCATGGGGATACAGTATCATGGAGATTCTCCGCACGATGGATATGAGGAGACGCCTCCCAATGTCTATATCTGAATTTTTGCTAGATCGTCGATTCCGCGTACGAGTGGGAGGAGCCATCTCCGGCCTAAAGGAGCAGAAAGAGGGTGTCCCGCAGGGCAGTGTCCTCAGTGTCACACTCTTTGCCCTGTGCAAAAACGGCATCACCTCGGGGCTGCCAGAAGATGTTCTCGCTACGCTCTACGTGGATGACCTTTCGATCTCTTTTGGCGCGGCCAAGATGCCATCTCTGGAGCGTCGACTCCAACAGGCATTGAGCCGTCAGTTTTCTTTGGCCAAGACTAAGGTGGTGCACTTCTGTCGCCATCCACGTCTCTACCCCGAGCCAGATTTTTTTCTTAATGGGGTGCGCCTGAAAAGGGTGGAATCGCTCCGTTTCCTTGGTCGTGTATTTGACCGATGCCCCACCTGGGAGGATCATATTCGCAGCCTTAGGGTCTATTTTACCCGCGCCATGGATATTCTTCGTTTCGTGAGTTTCAGCACTTGGCTCGCTGATAGCGCTACTGCCCTACTTTTTTATCGATCCTTTGTTCGTTCGAAGCTCGAATACGGATCCAGTTTTATGCATCCGCAGCCGAGCGTTTATTGAGGAAGGTGGACTCGATCCAATACACCGTTCTTTGCTTCGCGATCTGTGCCTTCCGCACTTTCTCCATTGAGAGCAGGTTGGTCGATGCTGGGGAGATTCCACTCGATCTACGCCGCGTCCAGTGCATCACTCACATGTACGTGCGAGCCCGGCGTCTCCCTCAGTCGCCAACAGCTCAAACTGCATCGGCAGCTGATCTCGACGGTGTCTATGCCGCAGAGAGACGCCAGTCATACCATAAGCCCTCTTGATTTAGGTCCAAGAAACTCCTTTGAGAGCTAGATATAGCTCTCGGGCAAGTGGCGCCACTGGATCTGCCCAGGACGCTACCCTGGAGGGTACCACATTTGGCTATTTGTCGCCAAGCCTCTGCTCCCAAAGCTTGTACAGCGCCGGGAGTATTGCGTTAGACCTTTTTGGAGCACACCTCGTGTCACGCTGGAACCGTGCCAGTGTATACGGATGGCTCCAAGTCTCAAGAGTGGGGTCGGCTTTCACGCCGTATCCCCTCTGTTAGAAGTCAGCGGGGCTCTGCCAGGCGCTGTGTCTGTCTTCGCGGCCGAGCTGGTGGCAATACACCACTCGGTACGGAAGATTACGCGACGTGCCCGGTTTGGAGACCGGATTGTGATCTATAGCGACTCACAAAGCACCCTGAGTGCTCTCGGGGCATTGGAATCTCCGCATCCCCTGGTTCGCGATATCCGTGACGCCACGGTTTTGGCGAGCAGGGCAGATGTCGAGATTATCTTCTGCACAGTAGGACATGTAGGAATTGAGGGGAATGAGCGCGCCGATGAGGGCGTTAAAGAGTCCGCAAGGACTCTGCGACCAGACCAACGTTTCGCTCCTCTTCACACCGCCTACATGGCAGGAAGACGGGTAGCTCTCCGGACTGCTCGGCAAAGAAGATGGGAGACGATCGGAGGGAACTTAAAGTTGCGTGCCATTGCGCCGCGACTGTTCCCTTGGACCTATCCCTCATTGCCGCGTCGGCTTCAGGTCGCTTTCTGCCGTCTCCGTATCGGACACACTCGTGTGACGCATCGCTATCTAATGGAGCGCTCGCTTGCGCCCTATTGTGACGACTGCGTCGTCCCACAGATTGTTCGGCACATTCTTGTCAAATATCCCAGTCTGAGTGATCTTCGCACACGTTACCTGTTCTGGCACCGGGATGGGTTGCGTCGTTACCGCCTGTCCCTTGTCCTCGGGACGAGTGTGTCCACATTGACTGTTGGACTTGTTGACTTTTGGTGAGGGGACGGATTTCTTCCTATAATTTAACCAGGTTTTTTTGTTTTGTTCCGTTTTGTTTTTTTTCCCTTATAGGTCGCACGCTCCTGCGCCGGGGAAACCTCCTCCCGACGCAGGAGCTTGCTTACTGCTCGCTTCCTTTTCCTATTTTTTTTTGGGGGGGTCGTTTTTTATCTGTTTGAATTTTATTTTAAAGTAGCCTAGTACTAGGCCAGTTTTTAATACGGCAAATAATGCCTAAGTTGGCAGTGGCCAGATGAGCTCTTAAAAAAATGGACCTCAGAGTCCCACGTGGCTCTCAAACACGAGATCGAAGGACGAGAGAAACGGGCCTAAGAATCGAGTAAAGAGGCTTTCGGATCGCAGCTGTGTTTATTCTTGGAGGTTTCACCCCATGCCTTGAGGCAATTTTGCCTCTCACCTACCATAATGTAGCATGCGAATGAGAGGAAAGATATCTGCTATCGCAAATTCATGATTGGAATATGTCCATTCTCTAGCTCTGTGTTTACCTTAGGAGGATCTCCTCCGTTGCCAGAGGTGTTTTTACCCCATAGTCAGCCGGTATTTAACGCCAGGCTCAGTCAGTTCAAGTTACTACGGCCGGCTAATACACACAAGACACGTCACTTCTCGATTGGGCTCCGTTTCTGTCTATACAAGCGCAAAAGCCTGAAACTCTCCCGTCGAAACTTTGCCCCAGTCAATTGGCGATTTCCCAGCCACGGCCTTTCTCGTTCACCAACGCAAGTACTTCCTTTTCAAATTATTCTGAGGTAAATCTTACCCTTCTGCAATTCTCATCGTCGAATTGCACGATTCCCTTCGTCTTCCAAGTATTAACTACTGCAAGGCGTCGACGCGTGCAGAACTCTTTATTCCGGTCATCCCATAGAGGTATTTGTATTTCGGCTCAGCGCGCCCTCTGAAGAATCAATCCGAGTTTGGTCATTCACCTGCCTTAAGCTCATTAGCTTGTCCCTTTTTGCCAAACTATCGAGTATCCCCATAGTCTTGGATATTTCAAGTTCATTTTGTTTATGTAAATATTTATCTTTTTTTTGTTGACTTATTAAATATTATTTTTGTACTACGCTTTTAAATAACCCAGAACAGCATTAAGCCACAGCTAAGTAATTAACGGCAAATCTGCACTCACTTTTAATTATTTGCCCTCCTCCTTATCTTACCCCGATCATCTGGTAACGGAGCCGAGGAGAGGTCAACCGAGCATTCTTTCACCATCTTCCACCCCACTCGGCTAATCAAATCCCCTACATAGATATATATGTATCAGCTATACCTCGACTCTGATGATGGTGCGAAAACAGAAATCAATGATGGTTAACTATCCTATATACAACACAAGTTTAAGGTAAATCGCAATTTGCGTCTTGATCTTACTCTCCCACAAAAATGCACGGTTGATTTTTCTTCTCTTTCTCTACTCTTGTATATGATACCTTTCCTCATTCTTTTGTCTTCCGTTAACCTAATTTGTCTCTATTTTCTTTTAAGTCTTGCCTCGGCGTACATTTCATGCTACCTCACTTAGATTTTACGAGGTTGTGAGAAAAAACATTATGATAAAAGCTCTAATAAATTGTTTGAAAATACCTCACCCTTTCTCAAATAATAGTTCATATATTATTGAAGATTGACACAAAGTATGAGGGCGGCGCGCAGCTGACATGCAATGAGGATTTGCTATCGTTATCAAGAACTGAAAGAGCTACTTATAAATATATTAGTCGGTATAAATTGAGACTCCGCAGATGAAGAACATGTGAAAAGAAACATTTCTATTGCCCATGCATGTTGTGACATAAGCTGAAGGAAGAGGAGGAAATACAAAGGTGACCAGCATTTCTACTTTTTAGATGAATTGTTTAGATTCAGTTTGCATTGTAATGAACCTAAATAGAAACTTGCGCTATGGTGATGATTAAGGAACGACAGGAGACTTTTTTCCTAAATTGAGATTTATTGTTTAACATACGAATATATCCAGTATTGAAGTCATTCACAAATATATGCCTGTCGTTAGATCTCTAGAGCCTATACTATTAAAAGCGACCAGTCATTCAATTTTCCTAAATGACCTTGTCGCTTAATGGGAAAAGGGTTTCTTAGATTATGTTCCTATCAGATGATAGATACTTAAGAACATATACAAAACAGCCAATATTTAGCAAACACTGAACATCATTTAATAATTTATTCAGATTTTAATCAACAAGAAAAATTCTAAATGACTAAGAAAAGTAAAAAAGTGCTCCTCATATAACTTCTTATTTTAGAAAAAAAATCTTTGAAATGGTCCACATCACGCCTAAATTCGTGGAAGCCACGATTCATCTCGGGATTAGTTTGTCGCATATTTAGAATTGAAAATATATATAAACATATATCATTTAACACCCGGCCCAACCCACCACCACTTTTCTTCTTTTTGACGATATATGAAATTTTTTCATATTATTTTTTAGGAATTATTTAACTCTAATCTAAATCGCACAAATTACTGCACACTTTATTAAAAAAAGTATCTTTACGTTATTTCTCTTCATCTGCATTATACAATTTTCCTTCCCTTAACGACTCGATCACGTTCTTTAGGTACCTCTTGAAACAGGTGAAGGATTTGCAGCCGTTGTTTTTTTTCTATTTAATAATAATAAATTAGATGATTAGAGCTTTAATAAAATCAAGAAACAAAGACGAGCCAAGGGATGAGACTATTTCATTACGAACAGCGTTCCTAAAGATGCAAGATCCATCTGAGAGAAAAAAACAGTAAAATTAGCGAAAGAAGAGAATGGTCAAAAGCAGCGACCTGTCAATGGCATTTTATAATAAAGAAACTCGTCGTGGTGCATAAATTATCTTGAAATCCTCAATGTCGGCTTTTTATTCTATACCATTTTCATATATATATATATATATATATATATATATATATATATATATATATATATATATATACGAGGGGCGGTCAATAATTTTTGCAATTCGGTTATAAGGAAACGATATATGAGGAAAAGTGTTTTATTTTCCTTCAATATAACTACCCTCGAATTCAATCACTTGCGTCACTTGTACCTGAGGCTTCGAATTCCCAGCTAGAAATCTCCCGACTGCTGTTCAATCCACTCCTGGACGGCGAGCTGGACATCTTCATCGTCCTAAAGCCAGCGTCCATGCAGTGCAGACTTGAGCTGGCGGAATAAAAAGTGGTCGCTAGGTGCCAAGTCTGGACTGTAGGGGGGACGGTTGAGCTCCTCGAATCCGCCCTCGCGCAGGGCAGCTTGTGCAACTCTGGCCTTGTGGACTTTGACGACGTTGAAGTTGACCAAGGGGCGTGAGGTTTCTAGGGACCCAAAGGGCAGAGACCTTGGGCATGTCCAAATTGTCGTGGTTGATGTTGATAACACTTCCACGTGACATTCCAAGTTCTCGCTTAATTTATTCGACCTTCACCCGTAGATTTTTGAGGATCATTCTATCCATACGGGCCACATTATCCTGGTTGGTTACGTCTGACGGGCGTCCTGGATGGAGGTCATCTTTAAGGGAGTCACAAACATGGCGGAACTCTCTATTCCAGCGAACAATGGTTGCATAGGAAGGGGCGGTGTCGGTGTACACGGCAACCATACGTTCATGGATCTCTTTTGCATTTTTGCCTTCCTTAGTCAAAAATATGATCACTGCGCGGTGCTCAACCTTCTCCATTGTTTGAAAATTTGTGACTGATGATCTGCGATCAGCTACTGCTTCTTAAATAGACGAGGCAGGAGCGTGCGGCTGCAGGTCCTGACTTGTCATAACTTGTCCTAACACCCCCACAAACAGCCATCCCCCTTCCTCTGTTTTGCTCTACCGTTTTACAAAACTTATTGACCGCCCCTCGTATATATATATATATATATATATATATATATATATATATATATATATATATATATACCTAAAACCCACCCTCACCCCCAGCTTCACCCAACACTAACCCCACTTTAGGAGGTTATAGCTAGCAAAATAACTAACGATTAATTACTTAGTCTCCGACAACTTAGAAACCACGTAAAGATTTACATATACATACAAATACACGATGTCCACAAAATGTAGTAAAAACAAGTCAAAATAACAAAAGATAAAAGAGCTCAACAAATTTATGAGGTAAGTAATATCATACGAATGCTACTAAAATGAAACAAATCACCTTCAAAAACCGAAGTGAATTGTCAGCTAAAAAATAGATATCCGTTCATGTTAAATTTAGGATTTCTGTAGAAATCCTCCTGTAAAAACTCCTTGATTCGTCGGTCTGACTCGTAGGCAGTTGCTGCAAGCACCAGGGACAGACGGGAGGGAGCATGCGCGAAACTACCCAAGTGAAGAACATTCAACCTTAAAATGTCACACTGTGGGAAAATCTAGGAATTCTTCGCCAAAGGCTTCCCCTGAGTGGTCTTATTGATGGTGCTGAGTTTCGCGCGTATTTCCAATCCAGATGCCACAGCATACGATCATAATTATTCGAGGACTTATGGAGTAATTTCACAAAATAGAATGATTTGAGATTGCACGTACCTTAACGTATCGGGCAATGGCTCCTATCTCTTTTAACACGCAGCGAGAAGAACAATGCATATCCAATTGACAGTGTAAAGACGAAAAAAACTTCATTTCAAATGGTGCAGTCTGCACAGACACTAGCTTTCACATCAAAGCGCTCATTTGAGACAATGCATATAGGACAGAAAATAAAACTGAACACATTTCTTAAATCAATCCAAGCCTGAGTAGTCTTTTCAAGCGTAAAAGTTTCCTAAAGACAACGCATCAATTTAATCCAGAGTTACTCACACTATAATTGACCGAGATGTCAAAGGTCTCTTCTCTTCTCGCAACATAGCTTAATCAATCTATTAAGAATCATAATTAATCACCCCACCTTTAGAATAGAATCTTATCGAATTTGCTTTAAAAAGACTAATGAACTTTTCCTTTTATTTACCATTAAAATTTGGGGGGGGAGCTGCATATTTTTTAGATTTTCCATCACCTCTTATTAGGTTTTAGTTTTTTTTAGGAATGATTCCTTATAAAAGAAACTATCTTCTATAGTTGCCTTTTCTTTCTAGACCCCTTTGATCGATAAGGGATGCATAATCCGTGTGGAGTTCTAGGTTGACTTCCATTCCCTATAACAGGAATTGTAGGTAATAATTTTTGATCTGTGGCTCTTCTCGGCGTCACTTTACAACCAGGTGGCAGGATGCGCACTTGGAGGTAGTGCGAGGATTAAAGATAAACCAGGACTGTAGCTATTGAAAATGCTAGAGGGCCACAGTTTCTCTCCGGCTTTTCCGAGAAACTCCATTGAGACAGCTAAAGTGAGCGCGTGAGTATTAATGAGCAATGCATTTCAGTTTTTGTCTTCTGACCAGGATGGAGGCTCTATTTCTATCTGGCCTAATTGTGCAGAAGGAAACCAACGCGACGAAGGATATATTGCTAGGTAAGGAGGCAGAGTTGATGATGTCGTCGATACAGTGGACGATGTAGCAATCACAGGTAGCAACTAATAATTTTTGAACTACTAGGTCTGAAAAATCATGGCAATGTACAGATGACTCATCAGAAAACAGAAGGAAAAGAGCAGGTAGTATTTGTAGGTTTTTATCCGGAAAAAAGAAAGAGCGACCTTTTCAAGTGAGCTCTATACATTATCAAAGTGAATATTCTCTTTCAGGAAGATAAGATGCTTTTATCCAATTTATGAGACGAGTACTACAAGAGCTGCGAGTTATTCTCAAGAGGCGGGGAGGGGTATACTGGAATGAGGTTGGCTCTGGACTACAATAAATACATTAAAATAAATATCTGATGGAATTTTCCATCAGGGTGGGATAAGAGACTGGAGATCACATAGGAGATATATTTTCGTAAACATACAATAACAAGGTAGGCACTTAAAGTTCTAGAAAAATAACGAGATTTTTCTTTGCAAAACACAGGCGCAGATAATTGAAGATATAATTTGCATCAGAAAAAACGCCATTATGTTATTTACTTAGACCTAGAATTATATTTCGAAAAGAGACCTATCAGTGAATTTACCTAACCTGGTTATAAAGTATATATTAGGGCTGGATGTAGATGAATATGTAAAAGAATTATTTAATAAAATGAGATACAGTTTTGATAAGAATTAATTCAAAGGAGATAATATTTGTCTGAGATATTAAATATCGAGTTAAAGATAAACGATATTCAACTTTTCATGTTCTACAGGCTACCAAGGTAAACGGAATCGAATGAGTTTCATAATTTTCTCATTTAGATGCTTTCGGATTTAGACAGACAAAAAGGAACTGTTATATTCTGTGATTTAATTTTAAGAACGTAAATTGTGTAATTGACTTCTTGAATTTATAAATGATAACTTACTGATTCAAGATTAGACTTAATTTTGACAAATTAAAAGAAAGTTCGTAAAGGTTCTGCGTTGGAAATAGTTATCACAACATAATTTGATTCAATGAAAATATTTTTCAAAGGTTCAGAAGAGCTCTCTTCTCTTTTCGCGTCCTTTTATAACAACCATTTTAGCTAACTTATGAAACTTTGTGAATGCGCAGCATATTATAGCAATGCCTCTGGGCATTCCTATAATAAAAACCTCCTGGGAAACTTAAATATGTATATACATCCATTATTATGTAAAATTCATTATGCATTACTTTAACTTGTAAATTTAATCATTTAATTATTTTACTTTAACTTCATTAATTTAATCATATAATTATTTTACTCTAACTGTAAATTTAATCATTTTACTTAACTTTGTCTATTTAATCTTCCAAATTAATTTACTTGAACTTTTGTAAATCAAATCATTATGTTAAACTTAATAATTAATTCATTCATTTATTTTCTTGTCAATTCAATTAACGTATACTGTTCCAAACAACATCTCTTAATATTTCACACACAAACGAACAAACACACGTTCCCAGCTTGACCAAAAAGCAAGCGAATTTTCCCACTTCACTCGCCTCTCTCGTCGTCTAAAGGTCTGTAACCATTCTTTCTACAATCATTCATTTACCTCCAAATAAATCATACTGAGTTAATTCCACTCTCACATTCTTTGCAAACGACAATACGAGAGTAAGTACTAATTATTTTGACTTTTCCTTGCGGTCCCAATTCACAGTCCATTATAGATACTTTAAAATACTCTAAATTACTACACTATGTTACTTACAACTGAATATTATTTACT
Source organism: Ceratothoa steindachneri (assembly GCA_963969495.1). Classification (NCBI taxonomy): domain Eukaryota; kingdom Metazoa; phylum Arthropoda; class Malacostraca; order Isopoda; family Cymothoidae; genus Ceratothoa; species Ceratothoa steindachneri. The sequence continues at coordinate 86,630,069 of OZ018334.1, read as the reverse complement.
ATATCAAAGATACTCTATTATACTCTATATTACTATATTATTATTTACTCTATCATTCACTCTATATTGTTTCACCATATTATTCACCATATTTACTTAACCTACTTATCTCTGTACATTCGTTGAATTTTATAAATATATTTATATAATTGTCTTTCTTAAAGCCCAAGTCTTTATTCCAAAATTTACTTCGCTGTCGCATTAAACCTAAAGCTAAAGGCAGACATCTTCGATCAAACAAAATTTATGGTTATGGTTATCGAAAGGCTATCTAGGCTGATTTATTAACCAAAGATAAATCACATTGATAACCATACACTATAATATCTTACCCGTTTAATTTTCATTTTAATGATTTAAATAGCGAGATATGAACCTAGAGCTTCTAATCAATCCAACCATGTGCTCTGGATAAATAGTGAAATTAAAAACTGCTAAAGGCATTGTAAAAGATAGTATAGAAGTTCGAAAACCAACAAAAGTGTCGATAATCTAAGCTGAAAATTGATTACTATCGCCTTGTCAAATGTTAAATAAGAACAGACAGAAGATACTATGAAATGGAGCTCGCGTCATTGTCAAATGTTTTTACCGTCGAAGATACAAATAAATTACACACAATGTAAGGCATATTAAATATTTGGTTTCACTACTCTTTCAAATATGGACATAACTGAAAAAACGAAATTATTTTTTATATTAAGAATAGGAAGGTTTTCCATCACTGGTCCCTGATCAAATCTTTCCAATTGACCACCTTAATAATTAGTAACCGGCTTTTAAAACCTCTTTGGGCAACTTTCAAATATAGTAAAAGGAATGAACTTGTAATTCTCCCCCCTCATCTTACTTACTTTGGTCCTTGGTAAACTTTTGGGATCCATTGTTTACGATAGGATTGTAAAGTATCTTAATAAATAATTCACAACAATGCCTACGAAGCGGACACTCATGGCAAACTAATATCCGCGATTGTTTTAAAATTATTATCACAACGTCTGGGCAAGTTACAGCTGTCTGTGTAGTTTATCCCGATTATCTTATGGGTTTTGACATCCTCCACACACTTACAAGACTCTTTAAAAGGCTAAAGGGCGCAAAATAGGGGGTAATAATCTATAAAATATTGAAAAATGATTGAAAAAACGTAGTCAAAGGGATTTGTTATTAAAATAGGTTAAGATGGGACTCGATCAATAAGTGACAATTTTGTTGACTGAATTCAATATGTAAAGTTCTTACACTTGGTGAGGACACAATTTAAATTACTAGGGAAAAATCTTACAAAAAGACTTAAATAGAGTAGTCAAGTAAACGATAGAAAGATGACATATGTAATTTGGATCGTTAAATTTAAAATAATACATATTGGTCACACTAATTCCCCAACAGATTTCAATTTGGATGGTCAAAATTTATGAAAAGTCATCAGGGAAAAAGGTTTTATGTCTTAATCTCGGATCATCTAAAAAATTTCATTAAAATCTACTCTAGCTTCCCAAAAGTGGAATTCGGTTTGATGATACAGCTATGCAGGTTGCGTTAAAATCGAGAGATTTGGTTATGACCTTGTATAAAATGCTAGTAAAACCTAATTTTATAGGCACAATTTTTGTCTCAATCTACATATCTACTTATTTGTCTTTAAAATACTAAACAAGTACTCGTATAAAATATGGCTCAATATTTAAGCTAAATAGCAGAGCTGCTACTAGACATAAAAGTATTATTCTAGTAAATATAGATTTAACATTTTGGTAGCACAAATTTTCTTTTCTTACAAAATAACACCAACTTGGAATAACTTGTGAATTAATGACGTTCCGAGCTTGTCACCCGAAAGTTTTAAGAATAGATTCGATAAATATTGCTTAAAAATATGAACTAACAAAAATAAAAAAATTTAAACACATATTTTATCCATATCATCTATTCTTTTTACCTATGATTCTCTGGCTTTCACCCTTTTCTTTTTTTAGAATTATCCTTTATTGGATACTAGATATTTGCTGTTTCTTAATTCTCAAATTTTGTAATATAAAAGAAGATGACTTTAATAAAAGCCCTTGTGAGTATATCCCGTTCAGAGCTGTATATCGTAAGTAACGATTAAGAAGATGGAGTATCCAAAAGAGTTCTTCCACACTTAAACGGAGAGGGATGACAGAGAAGCTAACTCTCTCCGCTCGGCTCCAGTGTAACATGACGTTTACTCAAAGAACGACAAACGCTCACTCATATTCTGTTGATGGCTCGAAATTACAGACATGGTGACGATTTCGAATGGTGGCATCCTACAGGGCGGCATTTTCAACCAAACCATGAGTTTCACAGACCCAAGAGATACGTACAACTCTCTACGAAGTTAAGGCATCTTAGAAGTGAAGAGGTTTAGTATATTGGCACTTTTATAACGCGAAGGAAGGAGAGGCGTCTAGGACTCAGGAAGATGCCGGAATTGCACGAGCAATTACATTATGCATTGTGCAGGACATAAACCGAGCATCATTTTGCCAGCGTCATCGAATGGATCCTCAATCAGGCAGGGAAGAAAGCAGCAATCTTCGAAAAGAGTTCATTATGTCTGAGTATGTCCAAGTGCCGAAATAGAAAAACGGACGCAGAGTACGTTTTGGATCCATAGTCAAATTTTGACCGAACAAATAAGTGATGGAAATAAATCAGACGACCAGCGGAGCACACCTTGTAATGAACACTTCGGAAAAGAATTTCAATGGTTCTTGTACAAGAAGGCTTATACCAACAAAAATGCGCTTTCCAGGTGAAGGATAATCGAACACAAGGCCAAGGAATTAGTGTTACTGTATTACGTCTAGCCAAACCCAATTCATAAAAAGATCTTGGTCAGTGCGATGCCAAATACGACAGCAGAAATGTACCATTTTAAAGGAAGGGTATAAAATAAGATCAATTTCTTTACGCATAGTATGGCAAGAACATCTTCTGTTACTATTGAGCTAATAGCGTTGTTGCTCAGTGTAGAAAGATACTACTTTTTTCCCTTCATTGTAATGCTTAGCACGTTGCTGGAAGCCACGTGGTTAGCCAGACTCCATGCGGCCGAGAGTCACATAGCGCTGAAAGCCCAGATGCCCCGCCCCATCCCCCGCCATTAGACAATCCAAGTGGATTGTGGAAAAAAATCCCCTACCCGCTCGTGAATTCCAGCAGCTTCCCCGCAAATATGGAAAGAGAGGATAAAAGAACTGTTTATCGCCGAAATTTTGGCGCCTCAGCTGCCCCCTGGAAAGTCTCCAAAGTGAGGGTTATTCCTCATCTCCCGCATAAGGAGACTCTCCATATTTAAGCCCCTTAGCCGCTTTGGAACAGTATAAAACAACAAGGATCGCTCGCAAGAAGACATCTCTCGTCCCAAGTCGGTGTTTTTATGTGTACCTAACCGAAGGGTGAACACTCTCTCCTCGGTAAGAAATCGATGGACAAACGCAAGCCTCTGTCTCCGTGGTCTTCCGAAGCAGCTGCGCCGAATTACTCCTTCGAGTCTTCGAAGTACCCAGCCACGTTGAAGATACCCTAAGGTAGCCATACCTCTCCCGAGAATCACTAAGGATTCCAGCTTCCCCCTCGATCCCCAGCTAAGGTTAGAACTTATGCTTTCACAGCCCTGCAAGTAAGGTGTCGACCATGCCCTTCCTTCCCACTCTCTTGCTGACGAAGATCCCTCGTTTAAAGACGCCGTCAAGGTCGTCTCGCCAAGCCCCTACTTTCCCTCAAACATCCTTGAAATCACTGTTGCCCTCTGATCCGTAAGCGTCCTTTTCCCCTTTTAATCTTGCGAGCCCATTTAGATCTAAGCAAATACCTCGAAAATAATTGATAGAAATTAGAGTTTCAAACCGGTAACGATAAATCATTATCCAACCTTTATTTTTGCTCTATATCACTTTGATCATTTTTAATTTGTAAATCAAATTTATATTTTCTTATGTTTATCTTTAATTAACTTGAACGTCACTCTTGGCCTCATTATTCAAATTTCGCGAACCTCGACTCGACCTGATTAGTTAAGCGTATTGACCCCGCACCTAAACCTAACCTTTCTAATCCGCGCATCAACGTAACGTTCAGTCATTGCATAGTTCGCTTTAATAGCCTGAGCTCTCCCCCTTCATTCTATAATAGATATTATATAGCCGGTTATACCACGAAACTCACTTCGGAAATATGGACACTGGATAGATTTTAAAGTTTAACATATCTTTATTGTCTTACAGACCAGATAGGAATGTTTCACTGCCATACCCTGAATTGACGATCTTGTAAGAATAAAGAAACTAAGAACGATAGACAGTCTGTTGCTTGCATAAAATTAAGCTATTCCATATTACATAAATTATAATCTATTACCACAAAGTATCAAAAGCCTTTTCTAATTTAAAAAATACCGTTTTGAAATGCTATATACTAAGGAAGGCTTCACAGATGGCTCATTCTAGCCGCAAAGGAATATCTGACGTGAGGTGAAGCTTAAAAAAGCCAAATTCACATGGAACGGCTGAGTCCATATGTTCAACAAAAAATAAGACAACCATCTACCATTTTTTGCCATCAAGGCGCTTACGTGTGAAGTTAGAGAAATTAAGGGGGCTGATAACTTTTCCTCTTGAGATATCAGCACGGTAAGAATTCTACAACAATCTGTAAAGATAGCTTACGGCTAGATCTCATCAAAACAAAGCTAACAGAAAGTCCGTCCTCCTCCAGCTAACTGGCAGAAAAATAGCATACGAGATATGGTCTCAATCATGGAGGGTATTTTCTTATGAAGCGATACAGAACAACTCAGTTAGCGAAACGATGTTATTGAAGAGTAACCCGCCTATCTATGTTAAATTCCTTTATCGGCCTTCAGCGTTACTCTCACGATTTTTGAATGCAATTACTTCAGCGTTTGGGGTAGGGAATATCAAGAAAAAAGTGATGAAGATTTCTGCTCAAGGCAGGGATCGTCCGAAATAATGCCCACAGTTTCATGGGAAACGAAAGATTGTTCATGAGCAAATCTAGCAAAACACCTTTTGATAAGATTTGAATCCTCGGAATGATGAACCATATCCATGAGTGAAGCCATGTATGCCCGAATCAGAACAAAGAACAAGATTAGAGATGAGAAAAAAATAAACTCTCCGCCTGGCAAACTTCGCACAACGTAAAATCATTTAAACTTTGCCTGTAGCAGTTAAAGGCATAACAGTTCTCTTTTGTGGTAGTCTCTCATTCGTTAAACAACGGGAAAGGGTTAACACAAAAAGAGCGTAAGACATTTGAGAAATTGAAGCTCAGCATGTGTGAATGAGGGTCATGGAAAAACAACAATAACAACAACTCAATAGCCTCATATCCCACCTTAAACTCGAATGAAACTATAAATAATTCAGTCTTTTACACTCATGTTCATGCCATTCCCCAATTTAAACACTATCGAATTTGTTTTATGGCCAGTTGATGTCGAGAAAAATAAAGCTGAACCCGAAAGGAATAGCTTCTTAAAACGGCGTCAATCGCCTCCCGTCCGGCTACCCCAGGAGAAGCCTCTTCAATTCTCCGATCAGAAGCAATGACCTCGACTCCCAGCTTACTAATTGGCGGAAATCACTTAGATCGAAATCAGCTGCGCTTGAAATGTAAACGTAAAGTGTTAAGTATGAATCCAATCCAAAAACAGTTGGAAAGCTAACAACCCTACTACCATCTTCAGAAAATGGTGTCGATATTCCTGGTATCTCGGGGGGAGGAGAGCCGAAGTTGTATCTAGCATAGTCACCTGAAGACATCCATTAAACGGGAATGGGGAGGAGACAAGCAAAGAGCCGCAGTGGAAGAGGAGTCTCTAGATCCAATTGAGGCTTGTTGGCAAAGAGAGAAAAAGTTTAAAGTGAGAGAATATGAATATGAATAAATTTTAGTGTAATGTTTTAAAGTAATAATTATCTATTCTATTCTTAAACATAGTTAAGTATTGTACTACTTTAAACGGCATTCATAGACAACCCATTTTAAGTTAGTGTTATCATATAAGAAAAGAATTTTTTTTGTTAAATATTTGTTTACTAGATTGAAATAGACATTTTTAGTTGCCGATTAGTTATCAAGCTCAAATATTGAGTCATAATTTATATTGGTAAATCCTGTAATATTTCAAATCCTTCAATAGTTTGGCCACGCAAATGCCAAACTTTCAGTGAAGGCAGAAAGTTTATGAGTTATTTTCATGAACCGATTGACCCTGGACGCATTCCAATGCAAACAAAAGTGTATCCTAGAACCCAATTTCCCAATTGGCGAGTTGCAGTATACGGTTTCGGAAATTTTAGATTACTCCATATTAAGTCAAATAAAATATTTTACATTTTGACACTGACGTAATTTTAACAATCATATTGAAATCGCATCAGAGATTATTACAATCCATGTATATTAATTTGCGGTTACCTACGTCAAATTGAATTGCATGTACCAATATTTCAGAACAATTAACTACTCTCTCCCAAAGTTTTTGTAAGTTATCACAGTCAATATGATATGTTGCTATAATACTTGTTTTATCGTATCATCAAACCTGAACTTTGCTTAATTAATTCTTGCCAAGCTAGTTTATATAAATTAGTGGAGTGCAGGGTACGATAATAGTAATCCCTAGTAATCGATGCTTATGGTGAACTAATTTCATTGATAAAAACTCTCTGGTTATGATTCACCGGCCATTCTTTAATCCATTGTATTAAGCTGCCTCCTATTCCTTGTGTTTTTAGCTTTAGGTTTTTATGAGGAAGGGTGTCAAAATTCTTTTGAAATCAAAATCTAATTTGAAATACACTGCATATACAGCCTTATCTTAGTCAAACTTCCTAGTAATTTAGTTAACAAAATCAAGCAAATTAGTTAAACATGAGTGTGATAGAACGAGTTCAAAGCTGCGTTTAATTTCAATTCCTATCCCATATTATTTAAAACCATGATGCTGCCCACGTGCATCTTCGATTCGAGGCTTGGAGTCTTATCTCAGCTACCGGATGCCAATGTTTAAACAAGGAGGTTATCGTCCCCCCGTTCGCCCCATACACCGACCTCGCCAGATCGAGTTAGGCTTATGAACAGATAAGGCATTGTTCTCCGGCCCGGCTGTGCGTTCCCTCCAAGCTTTCACTCCATTTTCCCCCACGCCAAGGAGATGTCCTGGCTATTTATATGGAAACTTTACCACTAAGATCAGATTGGATATCCAGATTTTCGTCGCGAAACATCACCACGACCCTCTCTCCCTTTGTGCGCCAAGGGACCTCGACCTCGAGATTCACCATCACTTGTCCAGAAGGAGGACAATATTCCTTGAGTGCCAAAGGTCCGAGCCTTTCCGACGCCAAGTCCCCAAGGCTTCCCCCCCTGTTGTTCAAAGAAGAACAGCATTAGAACAGCCATTGTTCGTTTTGAGCCCTTCGCCAAGAAACGGTTCTCATCCCCCCCCCTGTTGTTCAAGGAGAACAGCATTAGAACAGCCATTGTTCGTTTTGAGCCCTTCGCCAAGAAACGGTTCTCATCCCCCCCCTGTTGTTCAAGGAGAACAGCATTAGAACAGCCATTGTTCGTTTTGAGCCCTTCGCCAAGAAACGGTTCTCTTCCCCCCCTGTTGTTCAAGGAGAACAGCATTAGAACAGCCATTGTTCTTGAGCCCGTAGACAAGAGACGGTTCTCATCCCCCCCTTTGTTCAGAAGAGAACAACCTAGAACAGCCATTGTTCGTTTTGAGCCCTTCGCCAAGAAACGGTTCTCACCCGCCCTGTTGTTCAAAGGAGAACAACATTAGAACAGCCATTGTTCTTAAGCCCGTAGACAAGAGACGGTTCTCATCCCCCCTTTGTTCAGAAGAGAACAACCTAGAACAGCCATTGTTCTTCCAGCCGTTCGTCGAGAAACGGTTCTCCTTCCCAAGACGCCTCGTCAGCATCCTTTTATTCCCCCCCCCCCCTTCGGCTGGAACTCGCCAGCGGACCGAAACTCCTTTGCGCCACCTTCCACTGCACCACTAGTGCCAAAGTTACGTAAGCCAAACTTCACCTTTGAGTATTGATCCCTTTTGTCAATTCTATCCTGTTCTTTAAATGGTTTATCGAACCATCCCATCTCTTTAACTCTATATTTGTTTTACCTTTTTTAATCCTTTAAATCCTCGGATTAGCCCGAGTCTCCATGACCCTTTTCATTCTCTGTTTATGTCAATATTTTCCGTCTTGTGTTTATTGATAGTTATTGTTAATAAAACTCTATTTTATTTAATGATAGCAATATTATTATCCTTGAGCTCAGTTCCACTTCTTAAGCATATCGAAGATACATAATATCGGCCGCCAGACAGTAACGCACTCTAAAGATAATTAAGGAAGTTCCCTCAACAAATAGTGATATATGGTATATCGTCGGGAGTCATTCTACGACATATATATATATACTATTTAAATTTGGTATCAGGTGTGTAAGGTTTAACGCTATATCTTTGCAAACACTGGTCTCAGTCGAGTAAAGCATAGTGTTATTCGTTATAATAATAGAATATAGTTGTTCCCTTTTGTTTTAACGATTGCTATCCTCCTTTTTTTTAAACTTAAGAAGCTGGAGTAGCTCAAGGAACGGTTATAATAATTTGTTTGTGTTTTTTTTGTGATTTTAGTCAGTGGTTATTTAGATTGAGAAACCAAGTACGAATAGGTCAGTGCCCATATTTAGGTAGGCTAATTCTATAGAGGCATAATTCTTGTTGCGAGGAATTTTAGTTGGTTGACTAGTGCGCCCCCAAGTGCAAAGATGACTCAGTTTGAAATCTTTAAAGCGCAAGGAGAATCCTTGGGACTTTCCGGAAAAGAACTAATTAAGTACATAAGAGAGGAATGTATAAGACAAGTGTACCTTCACCATTAGATTGAACTAGCTCGGATTGAAGAAAAATATCAAAGAAAAAAGGTAGAAAGCGAAAGGGAAAGAGTAATCCGACAAGAGGAACGAGAAAGAGAAATACAACGAGAGGAACGAGAAAGAAAAATACAACAAGAAGAACGAGAAAGAGAAAAACAACGAGAGGAACGAGAAAGAGAAATACAACGAGAAGAACGAGAAAGAAAAATACAACGAGAAGAACGAGAAAGAGAAAAACAACGAGAGGAACGAGAAAGAGAAATACAACGAGAAGAACGAGAAAGAAAAATACAACGAGAAGAACGAGAAAAAGAAATCCAACGAGAAGAAAGAAGGAAGGATTCGCGCTCCTTCCCAGGAAAGCTGACAAAGTTTCCGAGCCCCGTAAAACCCCAAAACTTCTTTCCCCAAAACCAACAACGGGACTCCAAACTTCCCGTTAAGACTTCTCCTCCATCTCTCTTCCCGAAGCGACCAACCATATGCTTCACCTGTGGTGTAGAAAACCACATGAGATGGAATTGCCCCCAAAATTCTAGGCTTAAAAGCGGACCAGCCCACCAAGTTCACCAGATTAATGCAACCCCGGCTCCCCCGGTGGTGCAGACCCAAGCAGAAACTTCTCCTCCTCCGTCAGGCCACCAGGTAAATTTTGTTTTTGGTAAAAGTTCATCGGGAACTTTGAAATATGAGGAGGGCAGCGTGGACAGCTGCCGAGTATTGACTCTCGTCAGGGACACAGGATGTACGTGTTTCATCGTGTCCGACGAACTCCTCCCAGTGGCCTCTAACCACGAAAAATTTGCGGTGGTACATGACCTCCTTGGGCGGGCGAACCGATTCCCCGTCGCTAGATGTTACCTGCAGTGTCAATATTATAATGGCTGGGCTGAAGTCCTTGTAGCACCCATACAATTTTGTTCCGTACTTATAGGACAGAGCCCCCAAGTAAGTTTCGACCCTGTGTTTCAAGCCGCCCTTCCTCAAGGCCGAGATAAGAAAGAAGCCCAGGAGCCCGTCCCCATCAGAACCCCGATACCGTCCGATTTCTCGGACGGCAAAAGAGGAGTGTGAATCACTAACACCCTTAGGTGATAAGGCCCAAGACAAGGACACGGAGACTGTCCCTGGACCCCAAGAAAAAAAGAACCCCCAACGCACCCATGGAGATACCTTCGTAGAACTGGACGAAGCATCGGCGCTTGAAGAAGATTGCCCCGCGGAGTCCCTTAACGTAATCCAGACAGTGTGCATCCAACCTGATGCCGATTACCCTCCTCCTTTCCTACCAGGCGAGTCTTTGGAACCCTCTGACCTGGATAGTGACGCGCAGCTGACACCACGTCAGAAGAGTCAGCTACAAGAACTAATTAAATGGAATCACCATTTACCCACCCTATTAGCTCTTTTCGAGCAACTGCGTGAAAATGGCCTCACCATTGGCACCAGCAAATGCCAGTTTGCCCACGAAACCATCAAATATTTGGGTTTCAAAATAGGACAAAACAAGTTAGGTCCCCACGAGAACAAGATTAAGGCAATCGCCGACATGCCCCTCCCGATTACAAAGAAGCCATTAAGATCGATCCTAGGATCAGCTTCTCCCTATCAGCGATTTGTTCCGAATTTCGCTGCAATTTCGGCCCCCCTATGCCCCCTTCAGGAAAAGAATTTCTCCGATCGTTTACGTTGGAATGATGTCGCTGTTTCCCATTTTAATCAGCTCAAAAGTAAGTTCATTTCTGCCCCCATTTTTAAGTTGCCCAACCCGGAAAAATCCTTTGGGGTTAAGACCGACGTGATCAACGAGGGCATTGGAGGTGTACTCCTTCAATATGTGGATGACAGAACGAGTCATCCAGTTGCATATGCTAGTCGTCAATTATTACCACGCGGAAAGAGATATGCCACTAGAGAAAAGATAGCTCTATCAATTATCTGGGTCATAGACAAATTCAAGCTGTACTTGATATGTAAAGAATTTCAAATAGGAACCGACCACCGTCCGTTAGCCTATATTAGGAATTTGAGACACTCAAACGGCCGCATCATGCGCTGGAGTTTACTCTTGCAAGAGTATCAGTTTAAAATAAATTATATCAAAGGTTCCGATAACCAGGTCGCTGACGCACTCAGTAGGAATGCGTTACCGAATAGCGTAGAATAATTGTATTCATAGGATTAGTATCTCCATGTAGGTATATACCGTCTTGTACGACTTAATTTAAGATTCTTTTGTAATATAATTAATTAATGTATATGTCTGAATTTTGTAACGCTCAATGTCTAATTTTTTTTGTATGTATATATATTTGTTCTTATTAATTTACGTATAAATTATTTTGTCCCGTATGTACTAAGTTTATATCACTTCATTGTTCCATGCCCTTTTTTTTTCTTTGATTAAGTTGTATTAAAGGTTATTTTCCCCTGTAATCTAAAGATCAAAATAATCATATGTATTGAGGTAATACTAGTTAGGTGCAGGAAGGTACGGTTGGTACAAGAAAACGAGTTCCCTACAACGGAGCTCTATCGTTGTCCCTTCTCTCTTTTTTTTTTTCGAAGTGACAACTTCCCCCCGGAATGGAGGGGTGTGATAGAACGAGTTCAAAGCTGCGTTTAATTTCAATTCCTATCCCATATTATTTAAAACCATGATGCTGCCCACGTGCATCTTCGATTCGAGGCTTGGAGTCTAATCTCAGCTACCGGATGCCAATGTTTAAACAAGGAGGTTATCGTCCCCCCGTTCGCCCCATACGCCGACCTCGCCAGATCGAGTTAGGCTTATGAACAGATAAGGCATTGTTCTCCGGCCCGGCTGTGCGTTCCCTCCAAGCTTTCACTCCATTTTCCCCCACGCCAAGGAGATGTCCTGGCTATTTATATGGAAACTTTACCACTAAGATCAGATTGGAGATCCAGATTTTCGTCGCGAAACATCACCACGACCCTCTCTCTCTTTGTGCGCCAAGGGACCTCGACCTCGAGATTCACCATCACTTGTCCAGAAGGAGGACAATATTCCTTGAGTGCCAAAGGTCCGAGCCTTTCCGACGCCAAGTCCCCAAGGCTTCCCCCCATGTTGTTCAAAGGAGAACAGCATTAGAACAGCCATTGTTCGTTTTGAGCCCTTCGCCAAGAAACGGTTCTCATCCCCCCCCTGTTGTTCAAGGAGAACAGCATTAGAACAGCCATTGTTCGTTTTGAGCCCTTCGCCAAGAAACGGTTCTCATCCCCCCCTGTTGTTCAAGGAGAACAGCATTAGAACAGCCATTGTTCGTTTTGAGCCCTTCGCCAAGAAACGGTTCTCTTCCCCCCCTGTTGTTCAAGGAGAACAGCATTAGAACAGCCATTGTTCGTTTTGAGCCCTTCGCCAAGAAACGGTTCTCACCCCCCCCCCCTGTTGTTCAGAGGAGAACAACATTAGAACAGCCATTGTTCTTGAGCCCGTAGACAAGAGACGGTTCTCATCCCCCCCTTTGTTCAGAAGAGAACAACCTAGAACAGCCATTGTTCGTTTTGAGCCTTTCGCCAAGAAACGGTTCTTACCCCCCCTGTTGTTCAAAGGAGAACAACATTAGAACAGCCATTGATCTTGAGCCCGTAGACAAGAAACGGTTCTCATCCCCCCTTTGTTCAGAAGAGAACAACCTAGAACAGCCATTGTTCTTCCAGCCGTTTGTCGAGAAACGGTTCTCCTTCCCAAGACGCCTCGTCAGGATCCTTTTATTCCCCCCCCCCGTCTTCGGCTGGAACTCGCCAGCGGACCGAAACTCCTTTGCGCCACCTTCCACTGCAACACTAGTGCCAAAGTTACGTAAGCCAAACTTCACCTTTGAGTATTGATCCCTTTTGTCAATTCTCTCCTGTTCTTTAAATGGTTTATCGAACCATCCCATCTCTTTAACTCTATATTTGTTTTACCTTTTTTAATCCTTTAAATCCTCGGATTAGCCCTAGTCTCCATGACCCTTTTCATTCTCTGTTTATGTCAATATTTTCCGTCTTGTGTTTATTGATAGTTATTGTTAATAAAACTATATTTTATTTAATGATAGCAATACTATTATCCTTGAGCTCAGTTCCACTTCTTAAGCATATCGAAGATACATAATATCGGCCGCCAGACAGTAACGCACTCTAAAGATAATTAAGGAAGTTCCCTCAACAAATAGTGATATATGGTATATCGTCGGGAGTCATTCTACGACAATGAGTATCTTTGAACGCAAATGTGATGTGTGATTAATTTACCTCTAAATTATTCCACGATCGTTTACTATTGCTTGGAAAACAACACTAGTTCTTTCTCATAGTTCTTTTAGTTTATTCTTATTTTTTTCTTTTGACAAGGAGACGATAATAAAAATGTCGTTTAGATTCTCGACATTATCGATGGTTTTCGAAATTTTGTACAATCGGTCACGTTTCCTTGTTCCCTCTTTATTCTTACGATTTATCCACGGCACGAGATTAGATGTATTATTTATAACTTCTAGGATTATAAAGAAGTAATTGTTAATTATAGTGACAAATGAATAGCAAAAATGATTTTACATTACCTGTGTCTTTTTAGCATTTAATAATCCATCCCAATTTAAACGTTTTAAGCAGGGGTGAAAATTTTCAAATTATAATTTAAATTCAATCGAATTATAATCTGATCGTTGTTAACAAGTCTGGTGCCTACATCTAAACTTTCAACTAATTTCTCTTTATTTACAAATAGTTACTCAAGGATATTCTGTTCTTGTGTTGTTTCCTATAATTTTGATGGAAGAATTTTGCATTTTTAACTATTACACGTTGATTTTCAGCATTATTATCCCTTTAATTTAAAACATCTATGTACGTTCGAGAACTTAAGGACATGAATAATTTGCCTTTAGTTGTTGTTTAATTAAGACCGACATTATTGACTATGCCAAAAATTGATTGTATTACAAATCATAACACGAAATATCTATATGTTTTTAACTATCGCAAATAATTCCTTGTTTACATATAAATAACGACTCTATCTTTTCCTCTCTAACTATTTTTATTATATATTTTATGTATAGCCAGTTAAGTTCAATTCTCCAATAATATCAATCAGATCTTGCTACCTATGTGTCCGGTACTACGATGATATTAAGATCTATCGAAATTAAAGCTTTCAATTTATTGATCTTATTTCTTAAACTACGCGCATTTGTGCCAAAAAATTTCAAATTTTATGCTCAGTTTAAAGATATTTCATTGTATGTATGTTATTACGATGTTGTAAATAGCATTATTTTATGTGCTTTCTCGTCTCTGAGGATGTTTTAGCGTAAAATTATCGAGGATTATTTAAATGACTTCCTATTCTCACTGATACTGCTGCGTTTAGGTGAAACCAGTTTCTCTAACATAGCTCGCTTCCCTTGTTAATTCCTATCAAATAATGATGAAATACGCCTCCTTTTTTCTAGCGAAGAAAGATAAGCAGTTTAATAATGTATAAAGTTCTTATATATAAAGAAATAGTCGCACTTTTTCATTCAGCTTTTATATGAGTTCGGATTCACCTTGCCTGGAGTTCCTCGGACCTTGTTTATAGGACATTATTAGTTCGTACATACATAATAAAAACTGTCTCAATCTTTTTTATAAGACATTATTGGTTCTTACATACATAATATAAATTTTCTCGATCAGATTCTCTCGTGAAATCGTCTAATGTATTGACCAAATCTTCCACTCTGCCTCCCGGAAGACAGTATCTCCGCCGTCTAGTTGGTTACCATTCGCAGAATTCTAGGTATTGGCCAATAGCAAAAGAGTCACGTACCCAACGAATAGCAAAACCATCTTCATCCTGGTGAGTCCATAAAACTCAAAATATATTTGTGATTATTACTCGAAACTCGTCTTTGGCTTATTTGGTGAAAGTTCTCCTCAAGACGTAATGATTTCTTGGCCCTCATCAGCAGAATTCCAGATTAGTAAGTTTACAAATGGAGGCTGACCAGCCGCGATTGTAGGTCGTTGGTCAATGACGCGGGCAAACCCAAGTGCCCATCCTGCCACCCTAGTGCTGAACTGTCTCTTCAAATCTCCCTAAGAAGAAACGCAACATATTCACTTCCTATTTGAGGGAGAGAATTTTGATGTTTTATATTCTATAGCGGACTATATTCGTTATATTCATTCGTATCTTATAACAAAATTTGTATAATATTTCTCCTAAAAGGATTTTCTATTTGGAGTACTACTCGGGTATACTTGCCACTCAAACTCTTAGGACTACTCACATTTTTTATTCAATTAAGGATTGAATTGAAGAAAGATGAAAAGGAACCTCCTTTAGTCTGTAAATGGGCACTTATTAGATCGGAAAGTTAAGAAGAAAGTGAAAATGTAGTTAAAAGGAAAGGAAAAAAGATTAACAAGAAAAATAAATAATATCTAAGCTTGGATGAAATCTTCAGAATTAAATAAGGAATTTTTTTCCGACGAATAAAGTTTATAGAACAAAGTAGAAAGGAACTTTAGAGAGATTTCTCTGTCGAAAGAAAGAAGAACGTCAAATCTAAAGAAAGGTAGTGATAAAAGAAATGGAATAGAATAATAAGGGAAAGAGAGAATATTTATGATTCCTCTCTTTCACTCTCGTCAGTATAAAGTCGTCCATGGTTCTCACAATTTGGTTAAATAGTAGCACATTCTTGTGAATTTATTTCTCCAATTTGATTAAAAGATAATAGATGAAATCTACGGTGGTAATATACCTAATATAATAATAATAGTAGATGAAATTTGATTGTAACTTCCGTGTTCGGGCACCCGAAAGGTTTTAGAGCTTTTTACATTAAAATTTACCAAACAATCGATTACTTCCAAAATTTAGTCGGTGATATTTTTTTATTTTGTGTTTAGTTAGTCTTTATTCAATTTACATATCATCATGAAGCTAAACGTGATATTTCCTTATAAAAATGCTTATAACTCCATTAGTACACTTCGGCAAACCTTTTTAAAAATTATTTTTCAACCTTTTAGCAGAAAAAAATAGGCAAAAATACTCTACTCGAGTTGCTTTCAAACGGTATCCATTTCTATTACTTTCATCAAAATTATAGTCGTCAACTACACTCTTGATTTGTAAAATGAACGCTAGGTAGTGTTGTTACTTGCACAACAACGCCATATTGAATTAAAAAACTAAAAGTTTTACTTATAACTCAGTACATTTGAGAAAAAAAATATTTAGCCTTTAGTTTAGGACCTATTTTTCGTTGCTTTCCTACGTTCGCCATTGCTTGCTTTCATCTGAACTATCATCTTCACATACAGTCTCGATTTGAAAAATGAGAGCTCGGTGACGTAGTTGCCTTAACACCCTGAATTCAGGAGATCCCATCTGTAGAGGTAAATTATTATACCGGTAGAAAGGTAATGGGGTAACAAACTCGTATTGTTATCTCCCATTGTTCATCCCATTAACGCCTTAAGCAATTTTGCTTCCATTCACATCCGAGTTCGTTAAGGCGTTTAGTTACTGAAAGATGAGAGTTTAACAATAAGGTTTCGAATCTCGATTACATCTCAACGAGTATAATGATTTTATTCAATAATTGTCACTCTTATGTTCAATGTCTCGAAATACTTTTTATGAATTTGATGATTAGTCGTAATTTCGTTCCTATGGATTCTTTTATCTTCAATAACCCATAGGAAAAAAGGAAAGATGAAACACAAGCGAATTTTTTATAAGACCAAACAAGGATCACACATAAATTCAGAAAGAAAGAAGAGAGAGAAGAGAGAGAGCAAACGGAATAAAATAATATAAACCTTTTCATCCGTTAAATAAACTAATAAGTGGGTTAGGTTCAAAACAACGCCGTCGAGCGGTGTTCGCTTTTCAGGTCACCAGGCTAGCCGCTAGGCTAGCAAAGAGCTCTCGATGGCATAGATTCAAACCGCACATAATATTTTTACGTTCTTTAACGGGTAAAAGAGTTTATATTATTTTATTCCGTTATTATTTGATCTCTCGTTCATGAATTATTTAAAATATTTGGTATTGCAAAAGTTCTGTTATACTCGTTACGATGCTTTCAACAAATAGCATTATGATGTCTTGCTGCACATAGACACATTTTTATTCTTTTAACATATACAACTCTGTTTATATTGTAATACTAATCCAGTGGCTGCCCTTGGCGGCAATCACACGCTACAGGCGAGATCTGAAGCTCGCGCACGCGTGGTGAACAAAGTTCTTCCACATGCTGGTCCACACGCGGGTGACGGAGAACTTCAGCTAGTCAACGTTGCTGTGGGGCGCCTTGAAGGCATTTACCCCAACCTTCCCCCTGGCACTGTTTTCTAGAAGATTGAGGTCGGGCGACTGCAGTGGCCAAATCTACTTTGACAAGACGTTTACTTTAGATTTCAATCACCCTTGCACGTTCTTGACCATGTGGGACGGGGAACTGTCCTCTGAAAGACTTAGTCCTCCCTTTTCGTGATCTTTCTCACTCAGAGTAGGACTCCATCCACATAATCGGTCGCGGTGTGCCAGCAACCGAGGGCATCTTCTCCCCATTGGAACCCATGACGCCCAGCATCATCAGGGAGGTAGAGTATTTGGTCGTGGACAGGGAGCGACCCTATTCCAAACTCCTCTTTGGTGGCTCTGGACACCGTGGCCACCAAGATTTTCTTCTTCCTTGCAAGCTCGGTCATTTTTAGCTTTCAAGGTCCTTTTGCAGCCTTCATTATTGCCAGCTCCTACAAAACTTCCGAAAATGCTCTTGGCATTTTCTCCGTTAAGAGCTTACTCATCTCGCACTAGTTCATATAGAACATTCCGTGTACCACATTCCAATACTGTCCACCCACTAGGTACCTGTAGGGTTGTTCCTACTAAACAATAACCCTTGGCTGATTCAGTTTAAATTCACCAATTAGTGTCGAGCTCCTTTAGTACTTGTATAAATCCTACTCACAAAGCCACTTGTGTTTCCTCCACTCGTTGGAAAAGGTTAGTTACCAACAATGTTCCTTAATCAATTTATTCGAATTTCCAGTGTCGATAATATAATTTTCCTTTGTTTCTTTCTTTAATCCCAGTTTCCCTTTTGTATATAGGCCGTGGATTTCTATCTTCTAACCACTAACTGACCATCACATTCATTTTAATTAATACCTATAACTTATCAAAATTTCATTGTACCTTTTAAAATTCAATTGCTACTCTCAACTGTGTATTTTCAATCTTCTCTCTTGCTATTAAATATATCCATTTACACTTTCTACGCAAGCAATTGCAGGACACATAGATTTTTAGAAATTATTTTTTAATGTATAAATACCAATAATACAGTGTATATATGTTCTCAATTTATCTAAGTCCTAGAAATATTTACACTGTTCCTCATCTAAAATATTAATTCCCGACGATCACTCTTATTTGCCTGCAGTGAAGTGGCAAGTCAAGGCGTCGGTTTTTATCAAAAGGAGTAAAGTTCACTTGTACCCATTTAGAGACATAAAATGACCCATATTACCATGGGACATATGGTTATTCACCCTGGATATTTCAAATCTCCATCGGATTTGACACTGAGTGGCGCCCTCTAGTGGCAGAAGCCTCATTTAGCCATTCAGAGGCACTTGTAAGTGATTTGAACCACGGGAAACCAGCCATGCAATAACCATTTATCATCTTATCACAAAACGCCGCAGATCATTAGAGTGACTTTCCCTCTTGTTCCTTTTTGTATCGTTCATTTTCTAACGAACTCGTTTTCTGTGAACCTAATACCTTTAAATCCCCTTCAATCATAACTAAATTCAAAGCATGTTAATGATTGAGCTAACTAGGCTAACATACTCATTAATCATTGCGTTATTGGTGCCCTAAGACCCGTTTAAATTCAATCAATCGATCGTCTATTCAAGAAAACATTATATAAGTGTATTCACACGTTAGTTTTGGACCGCGTCTATTCAGAATTCAAACTCCCACCACGACCTTTGCTCTGACTGGTCGCGGTACCAGGAACATCCTTCCCCCTATTTGACTCACATGTCCCGAAAGCTTCACTAACTCTCGCGCATTTGTCTTAAGAGCCGTTCATGTTGAAACTTAACCCTAACTTGGCTCTGTTTGGAAGGTTTAACATACCTGCATTGTACCCCACCCATTTTTTCCCGTCTACCTTCCTTCCCCCCCTAAGCTCCCCATATAATTCTATCATTTTACACGTAAGTCTCTGGTGCTTCATTATGCCGGATGCGTTTGACCACCGGTTAAAAATAGGCTAGGCTCTAATGGTGCCAGGCAGTAGAGCCAGTCCCCTATGGGTTCACACGTAATGTGTTCCCGGACAAAAATATGGGTCCCCATGCCCAAATAGATAATTACTAAACAACTGTTGATTTTTTAATGATGATGACTTGGACATAAACTGAGATGAAGGGGATTCTGACGGGGAAGCTCCCTCTCTGAATCTTTATTTTAAAAAAGGCCTTTCCATTTATAAATCTTCCCCTCTAGCTCCCGAGCTCAACAGGCTCCCTTAAAATTATTTGGGAATAGAGTTCTCATATGTACCACACTTTGCGAAGGATTCGAAGCTGACAGCTCTCGGAACTCTGTTTCAGAACGGTGTAACGCCATTAATGTTAGGATCCCTTATTGAGCCCTCCTCTATGCAGACCCCAAAAGGCTTTTCCAAATAGGAACATAAGGCAATGTCCTTTAATGAATTTGCTGTAAACTCCTTGTTAACTGGAAGGAGCTTGGGAGACTCGTTTCCTATTTTTTTAGCTCTCTGTATTCAAGATACCATTTTGTTTGTTCCATCTTTCTCCAGTCTTCTGGAATGGAAAGGTTTCGTAATAATCCTATTAATTAATGGGCGCTGGGCTGGTTTATGCATGATCTACACCCAAAAGGATTTTTTTTTTTGTCTCTTTCCTACTTTACCTTCTCTAAGCTGGCAATAATTCAGCTCCTCTTGGATATTAAGTACACTCTCATTTCACTGTACCTTCCACTATCAGCCAGGTTTTATGAGGCTGAATTACCCCGTCTCTTAGGCTAGCTAAGAGGCAATTTCTCTTTCGCTACTATCTAAAAAAAAGATGCATATTCTATCTGAGTGAGCAAAATGGCCAGTCCTAGGGTATGGATTCTAACGAAACTGTTGGAACAGCTGGAGTTTGGTTCCTTTAATTTAAGAGTTGAGAGAGTTCATGAATCTCCGTACGTATACCTCTTAATTTTAATTTCTTAACGTGTCCCGGTGCTCTCCTAATCAACAGAAGGACTTTGGATGAGAGGTGATCAAGGAATTGCTGTTTACTTTTCAAACGTTCGCCAAGGTGAAGGATAGGTTGAGTGAAGAAGAAGAAGCCAGGGTAGTGTATGAGTTTACATGTTACTATTGCCAAGCGAAGTACATCGGACACACAGGCAAAATACTGCGCACATGAATAATGAGCACTAGGACCCACCTGGAGGAATAACCCACTCTCAGCCATTGCATCACACAGCATCAGATGAATCAGCAGGAAGACAAGATTTTGGGAAGATCCTCCAAAGGAAGAGCTTAGTTCCGGGAAACATGGTTTTCCCACTATAACTGCATCAACAGGTAAATAGATATCTCTGACCAATACAACATTCATAAATAATTGAATTACTTAATTTAATTTATGTTTGAAACTACTACATGCCTTCTTCTATTGTGTATTTGGTTCCTTAAATTATTGAATTATTGTTATAATTCTCCCTGAAACTTGCCTTCTTTACCTAATTTTTCATTAACCGTGTTTTCTTTATCAACGCCATTCATTGTTAGAGAAAGTATCTGACTGGAAAGCTACTTTTCCAGCCTCATCCGAACTGAAAATAAGCGCCATTAGCATTCAGAGGCAACAAAATACGTAGCCGTCACTAAAGATTCACCCATGGAATCAGTTACGTGCATAATCTACGCGCACATGATGAACATACGTAATCCCCGCACCTTTGCCTTTAACTTCATAACTAAGTTTAAAATAAATGGAATGAAGTAGGTCCAGCGTAGCACCCTTGTCTTCCATTTAGAGGAGGGGAGTGTTACGCTGGACCTGAAGTAGTTAGATGTAAAATAATTCAAATACATTATTTGCTCAATTTTGTTTTAGAATATTTTCCATTTTTTGAAGATATTTAGCTAAGATAGAGCTGTCATATGTTAATAAAAACAGTTTTTTATGGCGGTAAACGAGACTACCACAAAAGGGTTCCTTTAAAATCTGTTATTTTGGGGAGATTAGAAGAACTTCTTGAGTGCTGTCTTCCAGTCCGAGGATAAGGGTGTCACGCTGGACCTGAAGTAGAGTCAGTTGTCTAATATTGAAAATCTATTAACCGGACCAATTCGTATTCGAATATTTTCCATATATATATATATATATATATATATATATATATATATATAAATCTACACAATAGCTTGCTGCAAGTTTTCGCACCCAAGGATATCTAATATATTTCACCAATTATCCCCTTCCTTTGCAATAACTTTCCTTTATATTGACACATCAAATTAATGATTTCCTTTTCCATTTTCCTGCTAGACCATGATTGATTTCTTTTATAAATTATGTAGATTTTGTTATGTCTTGTACAAATAGATATTCGACTGAGAGGTAATATGTCAATATGTTTATTCAATCGAAAATCCATTTCACCCGCATTCCTGCTAAATGATTGTCATACATCGATTCACAGAGTTTACTTCTAAATTTTAATACCAGGCAATCGTGAAAATGTTACAAGTCTTCGAAATGACAACATTAATTTCTTTTATGGCAACAAATTAATGTTTCCTACTAATGTTTCCTCCTTGAAATTGATTGTGAAAGGTCGGGATTTTCACCACTGATTTGCTATGGCCGATGCCATTTAAATATTAACACAGTTTAACGTGCAATCAAAACCCTGGTTCATTACATGTTGCAACCGGTGTAGATCAATCTAAATCAAGATTCCCACCCGCTAACCTGAAACATTTCAGTTTGGGTTAACTTATTGATAGCGATGCATTTTCACCCAAATTGGATTGGAACCGGCTGGTTTGGCTGTGCAGTGTGCTGAGAGCATTGTAAACCATTAAAGTGGCTGTCATTTGCTTAAGGGTCATCTATGCTACGGTTTACATCTTAAGGAGTTTTCGCCCTTCATTAACAACTTGGTCGGAACCAAGTGGTTTGAACTGTGTAGTCGGCGGAGAGTTTGGTACAGGACCAGTGAGCCTGGTGTAATATCGTCTCTATAGGTAGTGTCATTTATAAGAAAGGCATACATGCTCTAGCTGACATCTGTTGACTGCGTACCCAACCATCCCAAACACCCACAAAGGGATCTCTGACAATCGTGGAGTTTCAGCTGCTTTCTTGTTTGCGAGCTACGTAGGCGAAGGAGGCACTGCAGAAGAATCGATAACTACACTTTTCCCCGAATGTTAAATTTTATGATAGCGGACGGATGGGATTTAAGGTTCTTTAAGAGAGTTATAGGTCCTATCAATCAAGAACGTGACATGTAATCACCTATTTTGCTTACTAAAACTATGTCAATCTCACACATTTTTACTTCACGCGATCTCAGAGCTTTCCTTGCTGATTTCTCCTCACAGAATGTATAAGGGGAAATCTCTCGTTAATTTTCGGTTTCACGTCTTAAGTAAATAATATGAAATATTACTAATATATATTGGTAATATATTTGATGTACTGAGTGCTCTTCCGTCCCTAACACTCGCAAGGGGATCCGAAATAATAAAGTTTAGCTTAACTTTACTTATTTGGGCAATTACACCAAAGCAGAACATCGTCACTAGATTGGGTTAGAATAAGTTATATAAAAAGGATGTGAAGTTAGTTTAATGTGTGGAAGATCTTTTATGCAAGTAAACAACTCTGTACGCGCAACTCTCTATTCTCCAACAAATACTCTTCACAGGGGTTTGCTAAGTTGGTTCCATCGCTCGACCTATCACAGTATAAAATATTACCAAAAAATCCCAAAACAAACGATAATAATTGCATTCAAGACAAGAAAAAAACACTGATAGATAAATGGACGATTTATAAGCGTAATAGAACCCACAACGCACTCCTAAAATGCGTAACGATGGGTAAAAACATAATTTATATTCCAATAAACCCTACAAACAGCTCGCTCTGTATAAGGTTTCTAAGGGCCCCGTTCTCAGATCTCACCGGGGACCTATGAACAAAAAGAGAATTCTCGAAATATTTCGATCAAATTTCCCAAATACTTTCTCTGAATTCCCTTCGTCCTCTAACACTAACGAAGTTGCAGTAAATATTTATTTAAACTTAATGCAATTATGAGAGAGAAAAAGGTTCTACTAAAACCAAGTTAAAAAAAGGGAAAACTGGCGATTATCAACTGATATGGTGTTCGATTTGAAAGGAACGTGAGGAAAAATAAATAGAAAATAAGAATGAGAGAGTTAAATGTCTTGATAACATCCACAACATCATGTAAGCCGTTGAGAACCTTTCGAAATGCCAACGAACAAACAACAAAAGGTATTTGAGATTAGATTAACGATTTTGAAAGGTCGGATTTCGATTTTGACTTATTAAATATAAAACTTCAAATACGTTTTAATAGTTATCAACGGCTTAATTTTAGAGAAATAACTGATATATTTACAAAGAAAGGATCTTCCAATTTAGTATTCTGTATGTTGGTTGATAGTTTAAGATAGATATAAGCACCATAAACGCGATTAAATTTTGGCCTTATTCAAGAATCGATTGTCTCAGACTTGATGCAAAAGCCTGATTTTGTGTGTACGGGTATAATTTGGCTGCCCTCGAAAGCCATATAAAAATATCATTTTAGCATAAAATAAATTAGATTAATTATAATTTTAATGGATAATATCAAGAAGAGTGAACTCAATTTTACCAAGTCTCTAATACACCCAATCTATTTTCTACCCCCTCCATCCCAAGTTATGGTAACTACACATTATCTGCCAAACCTTTGTGTTAGCTTAAGTTAAGAATCTTAATGTAACGTAACCAAATCGTACTGAAATTACCACTTGCCGACTTGCTGTTCTCTCTGCGGCAATACATAACATGGGCTCAGTATTGGCAAAACCGGGGCCCTGTTGTTATAGAGGGCGTGTTCATAAAGCTTTTTCATGCAAACACACGTTGATCTGTTTGCAAGTTTGGCCCCGTTCAATTTTACACCATTGCCGGGATGTTGGCACAGAATGAGTCTGGGGCATGTTACCACTATATTTTTGCCCGTCAAGGATCGCGAACTCATTGGTATTTCGTTACTTGAGATGATCCGTTTTTAACTTGTGGTTTTGGCTTCTCCTGTGAATCATTCTTTAAATCTCGAGGGAGGCGACAGCAACCACATTGTGTCTTTAAGACTACCACCCCCATTCCATCCTCACGACCATATTGCTAACCCTGAAAATGGTTATTTGATATATCATGAGTTACCATTCTGTACCAAACATCTTGAGGATTGAGTGCCTATTTGATTATAATACCAGCACGAAGTTCTACGCCTATGTTTTCTACATATGTTTACTTTTTCTAGCTTCCGCTGCTGTAATATTGTAGTAATTCTGTTCGATTGTAAATTAAAATATGTATATTTATTGTTCTTTTCTTCTCCATGCTTTAGGTTTAACTAAGAACAGCTCAGGTGTTGGTGGATTCTAATATTCATAGTGTTTTCACTCGCATGGCCAAGTGTGTTCATTTTTGAAAAGCTACTCTCACTCGACTTCCCCAAAGTCTCTTCAAGATGATATAAACTTTATCTAGATTTCAACTGCCTAATTTACCCATGAATGATTCTTCCCAATGAAACCTTTCACAAGTTTATATTATCAATTTAACTTAAACAGAGAGTTATACGAACTTACCCTTCGGACGAGTTATGGTTTATTAACGATCACCTAACAACTTTCTATAACAATTCAAGCCCCAGTTTACATATTCAGCGTAATTCAAACTCTCTCAGCCCTATCTTTTCCATCTCATAATCGACAGTGTCTTCCAAAAGGATCAGAACGCTTGTATTTCTCTCACACCATCTTCTAAAAGTGGCGTACGATAAACTAGATGCATAGATTAGGTATGGATAAAGATAATGCACTTAGCATGAATAAAAGAAAGACAAAAGCAGATAAACAATTTACTAAAAATTAAAGTCGCCAAAATGATCCGAATGCTTAGGTTTATTATAAAGAACGGGCATCGTTTGCATAGCAACTAAACTTAGATTTTCTTTGGCCAAATTCATGGAAGATTTTCTCATAGAAATTCCGGCTTTCTGATCTATTTAGACCGTTCTGTATATAACCCATGTTCTGACTGTCGGAGTACTTATATCTATTATTCTTTAATCTTCATGTACACCTGCATTCCATTTTATCAATTTATTGCGATATTTTTATTTGTAAATATATGTAATATTTTTTTTTAATAAATTTTTAAACCAAAAATACACTTCGATCGAGAGGCAAGATTATATGTATTGAGAATGTACACATTTTACGCAATGATTAATTTCCAAATTTCAGTGGGTTTTGATTAGTAAATGTGTATTAATGTACACTGGCAACATATACAATACTCCTTAAACAGTCTCTTTCTATGAATAGCTATAGATCATAGCCCTCTCTATAAAATATTTTAAAACCTTTTGTACCAGGTTTTTCATCATATCGTCCTCTGAAACCTGTCTTTGTGACCAATCATTGGATGAATTAAGTCAAAAATTTGAATTTTAATGAATGTGTTTTATTTAAAAGTGATGGAAGCAAACAAAGGCCGGGCTGTGATATTAAAAGCTTACTTCTCTTATTTAGTTTCATAAAATTCTCTCTCCATTCAAATGCTTTTACTCACACACTTGATTATACATTCCAAATCCATTGCTATCCAAGGCCTTCTACATATGACGGCCTTAATCTCGTAGCTGGCTTCTAATTAAACTCAATATAATGTATTCCCTTGTCCATAAGAATAGGGTGAAAATGAAAACAAACATATAAAACATATTATTAAATCGTAATATCCCCCCCTCCTCTAAAAAGAAAAATAATGCTAGTATCTTGTTTCTGCATTATTCTTTTTCTTTGCATTAGTTGATTAGGAAACCTTTTGCATATTTTGAATGTTAAGCAGAGCAATATATTGTTAACTTTGGCAAAATGTAACATTAACAATTTAACAAATGAGAAATACAAATATCTTATGTCAACAATAATCGCTATTTTTCTAGCAAATATTTGCCAAGGAGTTGGGAAACTAAACGCTAAGTAAACTTGGGTAAGAAGAAAAGAAATGTTTCCCTAAACTTAAGTGTAAATTTTGTATTCAACCATATAATAAAGCTTTGATGCGTTGATCTATAACTTACGCTATATTATCGAGTATAAAAGGAATATGTTAATAATTATCTTTGACAGTCTCTATGTTAGTGGTAACTTGTTCATATGTATAAAAAACATAATTCCTTTGTGGTGATCTTAAGTGTGATTGAGTTCCTTTCTCAGAGCAAACTTTTACATTATGAAATTCTGCTTCCAAAAGTGAGAAAGGAGAAGATGAACAGAAAGGAGGGGGGACGAATTGAGCCAAAATTAAATCCATTTCTTTAAGAAAATATTGTTTATAAGTTCTTTTAGCACAGGTAGCGACAATAAATTACTCAGGAGTAGCATAAAAAGAGATTTATAAAGGAATCAGCCAAGCTAAAAAAAAACAACCCCAATTATTCTTGACACCTAAAAATTAAAACATCTTCCAAATTGCAATATCAAACAGGTTAAATGATGTTAATGATCAGTTGACAGAAACTTTATTGGAAAATTTCAAAAACCTAATATATATTTCCGAAAGACTGTTTATATGTATGTATGTATATGGATAACCGCTTTAGAAGGCCATTGAGAGCGACCTTGAATGACAACAAATGTCTTGATTATGGGTAACTTGACCCTGCGAGTAACCTAGGAAAAGACTTTTACCTTTTCTATGTTTTTTTTGGACAGTTAATCATGGCTCAGAGTTGCAATAAAAATATGAACATTGCTCCTAGAATAATTAAGGTTTATCAGACCAATTATGTGACTCAAATGTTTAAAAAACGAGATAATAGCTATTATCAGCATGCGTGAGACTCGAATAATTGAGATATTTAATTAAAATTCGCGCCTATCTGGTTAAGCGCGCTTCAACTTCTGTGGCTGGCACCTGCGTACTCACGTTTGCGTGCCCGTCGGCCTGCCCGCCCACCCGCTTGCTCGCCCTTCCGCACTACTGTAATGTGAAAATCATTCTCTGTTAGTCTTTCATGATACACTATTCCATTACTCAAAATTAAAATAAACCTTATAATTTATACCTACCAACTTTTAATTGCGAATTCAACTCAAGCACAGAATTTAATTTGTTCAAGAGTTTTTCATGCCCGTACAACGCCAGGTATCTTCGCTAGTAATGTATAAAAAGCAATGTGGTACTTTGAAAAAATAACAATGAGTCAAAGTCATTCAACACAAAAATAAATGACGCTAAGGAGAGAGTTATAGACAGGAGGCTAAAAAGGAAACCCGATGAATGGATCGAATATAATCAAATCAACTCAAAATATAGAACATATACATAATACAAATCTACTGAAAAACTATTGAAAGTAAAATTAACTAAAAACAAACGAAACGACGCCTAACAACTGTCCAAAGCAAATGACAACAGTAAAAAAGTTAAAATCAGGAAAAGATAATTAAACATGTTGAAGATTTCTATCAACAACCATATGATAACCATTGTTAGTGTACAGCAAATAACAACGCCTTAGTTAATGAGCAACAGGTCCCAACTGGAAAGAAGGACCAAATATTGCACGTAGTTCAGAGTA
Organism: Ceratothoa steindachneri; assembly: GCA_963969495.1. Classification (NCBI taxonomy): domain Eukaryota; kingdom Metazoa; phylum Arthropoda; class Malacostraca; order Isopoda; family Cymothoidae; genus Ceratothoa; species Ceratothoa steindachneri. Next base: position 86,602,147 of record OZ018334.1, on the reverse strand, counting down.
AACAAATATTATTGTGCCTAGAGATGATAGGTTAACAATTATAAAGGTTGGGAGGGAAGATTTTGTTAGCATAATAGCTATTCTGTTTACAAAATGTTCACATCAAAGGAAGATTCCAAAAGCCTGGGCAATACTACCTTGTACTTTTGTTTAAAATGAGGTGACCGGAAAAAATTAAAGAACACTCACGCTCTTATCTTAAACTTACAAATTTAAATTACTTATCAATGTCTTAAACAACAGACTACACAAGCAATCGAGTACGATCAACCAACAGGGAAGGTAGTCATTGGAGGCAACTATAGTTCAACGATTATTTCTGGAAACAAATTGATGCGAAATACTCCTCTACACTAAAGTCCAATAAGATGAAAGAGCACTTGATTTAGTAAACACGAATTCAGCTCGAAAAACAATACAGAAAAAAGGAGTCCACAAAAGCTATATTGATATACTTTTTACATATAGTGCAATGCAACATCGTCATTTAGGCAATATCGGTCAATAATAAAATGCGATAAAAAAGAGAGAGAGAGTGGGATTCCAGCTCTACCAAACTGTTTGCAACATCTCTTAAGGAGCTTTTCGAAATTATGTAATGAGTATGAGAATAAAATGGAATCAGAATTAATGGAAAATATTAAGTCACCTTGGCTTTGTTGATGACAAAGTCACTGGTAATAGAATTCCCTCAAGGTTAGTGTCAGTAATGAACTGAAACTTAAGTTTAAAAAAAGAAATAAGAATCAATAATTTTTCAGAAAATAGAGAAATTAGAATTTACAATCCGATTTTACAGCATGATTAAGCACACCTATACTTAGGACAGTTATAACTTTAGATTGGTGAATGGAGAAAGAAATTAGTCGAAAAAATTCATTCGGCTACAAAAAGGCTGCAAAAGCGCCTCGTCTCAATCTATAGTCTCCTGGTATTTAATCGATGATTTTGGTCACTCTTACATAACTGGTCCCGGAACACTGAAGACAAAAGCCCAGAGAAACTCAGGACAACTCAGAGAATCATGGAACGATACATGGCCGAAGGAATTCCACTATTATCATAAAACAATACGTAAATAAGAACACAAACCCGATTGACAGTAAAATTAATAAAAGTATTGAAGTGTAAATTGGCAAAACAGGAGGAAACGACAACTTTCTATATAATTTGACGCATACTCATTTTTTTTAACAAATTATCAATATCCTGAACATTTTACCACTAAGTTTAATAAAAAAATACTTTAAGATGTCAATAGCTATTTCTCATAGGTCAGTTTATCGCAATAAATTATAATTCTTGTTCTCTTAATTCCTACTTCTGCCACCAAGAATCACTCCTACTGTGCTAGCGAACCTCGATAAATTTTTGTTTGCAGCATGGCAAGGTCGCTATGTAGGCCTGATAAATCTACAACTAAAATGTGGGATTGGAAAACATATGGGACGATCAAACAGAGTTAACATTCCCAATTTCCAACCCTGAATTCTTATCATTTAGACAAGATTCTCCAAACCAGAGTTATCGTCTTAATTCAGATTATTTCAATCAATTAGCTTATGCATCTGATTCTTTAGAATTTATATTTATTAAAAAAAATATATCCAGATATTAATTGTTCTCTCTCACTTAAATTGTTTAATATTTAAGTTACACAACTAAGCAATTTTTATCAACCAACCTTATGCCCCCAACTGAGGTTTCTTCTCAACAATTTTCCTCCACCAATAACGGTCAGTTTCGGTTTTCTACCATTTTCTTATTATCTGAAAATTTTTTTCTAATTTGGTTTTTCATTGAGTTTCAAAATTTTAATTTTCAATCAGTTATATACGAGCGACAGGCAATAAGTTTTGCAATTCGGATATAAGGAAACGAGATATGAGGAAAAGTGTTTTATTATTTTCCAATATAACTACCCTCGACATCAATGCAATTGCGCTACTTGTCCCCGAGGCTTCGAATTCCCGACAACCAGAAATATCCCGACTGCTGTTCAATCCACTCCTGGACGGCGAGCTGGACTTATGTATCGTCCCCAAACCGGCGTCCACGCAATGCAGCCTTGAGCTGGCGGAATAAAAAGTAGTCGCTAGGGGCCAGATCTGGACTGTAGGGAAGAACTGTAGAGCTCCTCGAACCTGCACTGGCGCAAAGCAGCTTGTGCAATTCTGGCCTTTTGGACTTTGACGACGTGGAAGTCAATCATGGGGCGTGAGGTTTTGTGAAGTTTCTATAGACTCAACGGGCAGAGACCTTGGTCATGGCTAAATTGTCGTGCATGATGTTGATAACACTTCCATGTGATATTCCAAGTTTTCGCTCGATTTCTTCGATCTCCACCCGTCGATTCTCGAGGATCATCCTCTCCACACGGGCCACATTTACTCGTTGGTCACGTCTTACGGGTGTCCTGGACGGGGGTCATCTTCAAGGGACTCACGACCATGGCGGAACTCCCTATTCCAGCGAGCAATGGTTGCATAGGAAGGGGCGGTGTCGGTGTACATTGCAACTATGCGTTTATGGATCTCTTTTGCATTCTTGCCTTCCTTGGTCAAAAGTTTGATCACTGCGCGGTGCTCAACCTTCTCCATTGTTGAAAGATTTGTGACTGACGCTCTGCGATCAGCTACTGCTTCTTAAATAGATGAGGCAGGAACGTGCGGCTGCAGGTCCTGACTTGTCATAACTTGTCCTAACACCCCCATAAACAGCCATCCCCCCTCCTCTGTTTTGCCCTACCGATTCGCAAAACTTAGTGACCATCCCTCGTATATATTTACAATATTTTTAATATTTGCACAAACAAACTCAATTTTCTATTGCTATATTATGCCGTTTATAATTTACACCTCTTTTTCTTCACATTCATTTTTGTCAGAATAGTAGTTTCTAAAGATGGTCTCTGTTGAAAACGGAAACGTCCGGTCCATCTAATGTTTGGAAAGATTTCGTGGGTCTTCATATTTCTACTATATATACAAATGACGATTATTTCCTTTTTAACAATTGAAACAGTTTATTTGATGCCTGCTATATAAGGACTTTAAAAGTTAATTACATCTGATATCGTTATGATGTACATAGACACCATCAATCGTGGGTTAGAGCTCGAATATCTTTAAATAAAGGAACGATATTTGGGTCACTTTTTGCCATTCGATGCTTCTTTAAATTCAAATTGGGCGTCGCACGTAGCACTTTACATCTAGTAAAGGATATAAGAAGTTCGTTGCATATTAAGCTAAAACTTTTCTAAATTTAGAATCAAACAAAATATTACTAAAATTTAAGGATAGACAAAACAGAAGAAAATTCATAAAAAATTTTGACCTAAAATCGCGTCGCTGCAAATAGTAAAGTGTAACTTAAGATTAAGAGAAAACCATATGATTCCTCTCCGCTTGCAAGTAAAATGTTAATAAGTGAGGTTGACAGAGTGGGCTGGTGTTTAATTCCCAGTCATGGTTAGTAGGAAGCACTCTAAGTGGACAGCCGGATGACTAGAAGTGAGATTGATCAAGAGACGATATGGAGGAGAAGAGAGACCACAACCTCAGGAACGGGTTTCAAGTCTTGCTGCCGGCCGAGAGGTTGCACTGTTTCACTTTCAATATTTTTGCAACATCGGCATAATTAAAAAAAAATTAAGCTCAATTGGGGCAATGCTCAAGATGCCTTTCAAACTCCCTCTGTGGTAAAGTCACAAAGTCAAGTTCAAAGTAAATCTTAATCCATTAAAATTCTTGCCACAACTTCACTTTAAACTTATTCTTTTAGCGTTACATTTCGATGTGCTAATTTATTTCTTCTGTTTCTTTTACCAAGTCCATATTAAAATTAGGAAATCTGTTGATTTTTAAAGTTTAGTCGTTATTTAAATTAAATTAATTTTATTCGTGCTAACTTCTATAATTTCCCTTCCCTATAACTTTTAAATGGAAACTGAAACTCATATAGAAAAAACAATTATAACGTAATATTTACCTATTTTTTAAATCAAACAATAATGACTCAAAATTGAATTGCGGTTAAAATGTCAATGTTCTGGCCTCATCGAGACTGCATCGAGCAAGGCTGCAGGGATAAGTTCCTTGTTCACAGCATGTGACTGTATCAAATATGATACAACCACTTGGCGTTGAATAAAGAGCCTCTCTCTTACGTGCCTGATGTATATAGAGGTGTTATTTTAACCGTAATACTAAAATGATTTATAACACCCAGCGATGATTTTAAATTAAATGAAAAATATGTAAATGTTTAGAGGCTGACTTTGATCTAAGAGGAAATTTTCCTTTAAGAGGTTACTTATTTCGGCCCCTAACATCAATTAGTAGTATTTAACCTTTTAAAAATTAAAAAAATACTAATAAAAGCAAAATTTCCTGTAATGTTTTCTAAAATAAAAACAGTCAGATACTTCATCGTTTTAGAAAACGTGTAATAATCCCCAATGACTTACTTGAGAAGTCCAAGACAATTTCGCCGATACGATTAAATTGGCTAAAATTTAGCTAGGCAGGAAATATTCTTCTTGTCCATTACGTACCTGAAATATCATGATAAAAGTTAATTAGATTAGGAAGTATAGTTACAAGGTGTCCCCAAAATCGCCATACTTAGGAAAATATTTTGTTTTTCAGTTTTCCATCAAGAATGCCGCTATCACAAAGAAGAACGGGTGAAAATTATCTTCATAGTTGGTTTGTGGCCTTGCTGAGATCCCTTTATCTCATACTACTATATTTAAAAGAGGAGGGGGGCTGTATTTAAAGGCCCCGGTGTAAAAGAAAAAAATGGCAACATGGATCATTTAAAGGAACGCATTCAAAATTTCAAATCCATAACGACACATATGTTGACACGTGGTCGCCATGAGTGTGAAAGACAACTACTCATATGTTTGTACAAAAAAATGACAATTATGTAGAGAATATTATATAAATTAAGGTATACTTTTCTCAATTTCCTCATTTTTATACTTATGGCGAGGTTTTGGACACCCTGAAGATAGAATGTGAGGAAAATTGTTTCACACAAACTGGTTGTTATTGAGTACACGTTATTGTACACCCAATGTTTTGTTTTTTTTACCTTTATACCAATTAATTGACAAAACCTAAGAGATAATCGAAGATTATTCCTATTAAGACGATACTGGGAAGATTTGTGGTTCACCATTAAGGTATTACAAGGCAGAAAAGAACCAAAGATACTTTTCATAGTGATTCGATAACTAACGCAAAGTATCGAAGGCAGAAGTTATAGATAATTAAAAGGAAGAGAGGATATAGATAAAGGAGTGGTTTAGCAATTTTTAAGTCTATAAAGATGTATTTTAAGGGTAATATTAATCTAGTCTGTGATTAAACATATTTATTGAAGAAATTTCAAAAACCTTCCGAGTCAAGTTATTCCTGGTATGTTATTTTATAGGATTTCTTTTCGGGGGAAGCGGGGACGATGGCAGTGTTAAATCTTTTATTTTAGATTATAAGAATTATTTCGAGTGGCATTTTATGTATCAAGCTCAAAGATGGGGTCCTACTATATATTAGTGAACCCGCTTATTATTTTTAAAACTCAACAAGTTAGTCATGTAAATACCAATCTTCAAATGAAAGTAAGGTGTCGCAATCTGTCGTCGTATGATCTATTTCTAATTTCCGGGATTAACTTCATTGCTCGATGATGGTTTTCAATATTCTATGCGATCGGATAGGTACACTTATATGCATTCCAACCTCATTATTTATCCACGGAACTGATTTAACATATTTGAATCTCGAAGATTACACGAACCTTTTTCGTTATTTATAGTAGAAAATGAACGAAGATTTCCATTATATATTTCCCTGGCGTCATCTTCGTTTAAAATTTAATCCAAATTTAAAAGTTTCAAGGGATTCAGAAAAAAATATCAAAATTGCAGGCGTTAAATTTCTGTATGAGTATAAATCTTCCTTGAAAATTGCGTGGAATATTTAGATTCAATCGATTTATGTTGTGATCACTGTTCTCAAGTGTTTCTCCTACATGTAGATATATATTTCACTAAGATCTCCGTCTTAGTCAAAGTTATGTCTAGATTATTACGTTACATATCAATTTTTCTCTATTTTTATGCAGAATTTCATTATTTATTAATTATAGAAGTCTATTTCCTGCGTTGTCCGATATGTTATTGAAAAATCTATGTTTGAGAAATTTAATTCACAGCATGTAACCATTAATATTTGCCTAATTAAGATTGAGAGCAAAAATGGATTTCAGAATCACGAAATCGACGCTCGAATTCTTAATGTAATATATATTTAGATCTCTAATCATCACCATTAGTTCGTTTTTAATATATAAAATAACGTTTACACCTTTTCATCTGCACATAACTCTAGTAATAAAATTTTAGTTATGTATGGTGAATTCCATTATAAATTCTCCATTAAAACTATCGATCTATGTCCCCATAACTGTGATAATATCCGAATCTTCCTACACAAAGGAAACCCTATAATTCCTTGAGCTGTTCCTCAAACTTCGAGGGGTTTCTGTACAAACGTGATAAATTTCGTGTTAAACCTATTCACTCAAATTTGAATAGGTGCATGATTATCACGTTTTTTGAACAGTTGCCTCTCTATGTCATCCAGTATCTGATAGAGTATTCTGGAATTTCATCAGATAATTATTTTAAAGTCTAGAATCTAACCACACCTACCCTGTTTAACTGTACCCGTCTACCAAGAATGCCTCACTTCGCTCCTTCCCATAAATTGATGAAATGCTGCCATTCTTTCTGGTGGGAACCTTATGTGAGTTGTTTATTTATGAATCTTTTCCTTAGAGAAAGTTTTCCCAGTCTATTTTCGGAAGAATGCTTTCAAACACTATACGTTATTACTCTCCTTTATCAGCTTTTTCAACCGTTTACTGTATTTATTCTGGAGTTCCACGGACTTTATGACTTAGATCTATCATAAAATCGTCCAGTGAATCGAACGGATCTTCACCTTTGTTACCTGGATACCAATATCTCCTCAGTCGCGTTGGTTTCCTTCCACATAATCTCTCGAACACATTCCTAATAACAGAGTCGCCTACATGACAAACTTCTAACTCATCTTTATCTTGGTCATGAACTAGAACAAAGGTGTTAATTGTCATTATTACTGATAACCTCGGGTTTGGCAGTCCCAGGCAAACTGAAATTAACGCGTTCCCCTCAAATGCAGATTGTCTTTATGGGCAAAATCTCTCGAGAATACGGATTAGCTTCTGTCAGAGGTCTCTGATCAATCTCTCATTCACCTCTAAGTGATCATTTTGGCAACAAAGCACCCAATTGCATTTGAAAGACGTTCAGGTCAAATCGCAGAACATCACATTTAAAAAAAGAATGAAAAGAAATTTAACCTTTAAATTCGTAGCATTAAACAACCCCTGCATTTGTAACTCAGGCCATCAAACGGAGGTCCTCACGAGGCGTTGATTGGTGTAGCAGCTATAATAGGCCTGATACAACTGAAAATTCGATATGCCAGGAACCCTCCTGACCTCAAAACCTAAAAGAAACCGGCATTCTCACTCGGGTTCTCTTTTGCACTTCTTTTAAATCTTCCACTATCTTTTCCATCTCCTTAAGAGACCACCAAATAGAAGGTAGGAGCGAAACTTTCTAAAATATATAATAAATTGAGGGGAACTTTTGTAAAACCATCCCAAAGGAAAATAAATGTTTAAGCGTCCGGAAAGAGAAAAATAAAGTATATAGAGAATAACTAAAACAAATTATTTCTTTATTAAAAGAAAAATAAAAAGGCTAAATTTTTAGTCTCATCCACTCGACTCTATAAGTTATGATGTAGGTTCGTACGTCGATCGGTCGAATGATAACCAATCTAATTTTTAATGATGTTTTTTTGGCAATAACATCGTAACTATTAGGATGATTTTAACTAAATTTAAAATATTTATGTTATTTCTCATTCTTCTTTGAATGACATATTTTTAAAAGTCCTCCCAAGGTTAGTCCAGGAAATATTACAAATAAACTAACTATGGGTTTGATTGGAATACTCGTTGAAAGTTTTAAAGGTCGTAAGGTCAGAATAATTGAGAGCACGCGACTTAGGTTTATTGACCTTGTATTACCAAAATATGACAGCCTTAAACTAATAGATATGCGCTGTTAGTCACTAAAATCTCTTCACAGATTACAGAGTAGTGTAGTTAGAAAACCACCCTTCGGCAACTCGCTCAAATTATCGCAGAATTAAAAGATTGTGATGCTCTGAAAACGGTACCTTGTACCTTATATCTGTACTTAATTTAAACATTAGGAGGTTAAAAGGGAAGAGAAGAGAAAATTATGGAATTTAACAACTTGAAAAAAATAAAGTAAATAAAAAAAGTTATAAACACCTAAGTAAACAATAAACCACGTGATAAAATTAGATATATTAGCTTAGTTTAGGTAGAAATATCGCAAGAGGATAGCGATCGCAGAGAAAAGTGTCTGTATGAAAATCATACGTAACTTTTGACTCACAATGAAACAATTAAAAAAAACACTAGACACAATTTTCTCCAATTCCTTATGATAAATGATTTTGTAAGCAAAAAGACAGTTGTACTTGCAAATCAAGAGTAAATTTGCGCGTTACTTTATCCCTTCTTAAATCTTTGTCTCCAATTTATGATTACTAAAAACGACATTCTACAAAAAGCACTAAATAACAAGCTGTCGTAAACACAACGCCAGTCAATATAAAATCATAAGTGCTTTTCGTGGATTGCCTTTGAATGCATGTTTTCGTTAATGAGACAGGAAAAGGAGTAAAGAAGAGACGCAAACCGGGGATAAGGCAAGTAAGTGAGAAGCAGCAGTTGTTAAACACTGCCTTGAGTGATCCTTCCACCCACGGGACGACAAAAGAACATTCGGTCAAAGGTATATTAGCAGATGCATTCTTACATACCTAAACAATCGGATATAAAAACTTCAACCCCCGCAACTACGTACAGACGCAATCACATGAAATAAAAAGCATAAATAAAAATCAATTCAATAAATCCCTAAAATCAACAACACGGGGCACAAGAATCACGGGGCTGATTCCACATATTGCTTGGGCCCCAAATTTAATACAAAATATTCGAAGGAGTCATTTCAAAATTTAAGTTCTTGCCTTGATTAACTGATTTGATTTAATTGTTTTACCTTGTATTTAAGAGAATACTGTAGAATAAAATGAGAGTATGAGATGGTTGGATAGTAAAGAGGAAAATGGATAGATTGAAGCATGAAAAGATGAATAAAAAGTAAGTAAATATTGCAAAAAATAACAGAAAAAGTATTTCACAAAATATGAATATCTCCTAGAGTTAGTCAAAAGAAAACTCGGCTTAAAACACATACATATGTGGCGAATATCTTTAATATATTTGCCCACATATGCATAGTTCTATTCATGGGCTCATATCCTCATTTAGAGTCTAATTATCAACTAGGCTGCTGTTTCTACATATGTCATCAGCAAATCCACATTATTTCTCATTGAACACTACCTTCCATCACCAATGCATTAAAATATATTTTATCTTTACTCAACATTCACCACCACATTTCGCGCAAAAAGTAATTGTCAGACAAATACATCCATCACAAGTTAATAGCAAAGCACGTTACTTCAGGCAATCGCCTTTTCGATTGTTATATATTGTCACATACATTACACCTCAACATATTACACTCCGGAGTTGTTTTGAAGTTCCATTTCTCATTAGATAAATTCATGTCACTAAACCTACTTATGAATTATGGCACTAAAAGTGACTGTGGTGCTAATGTGGGAACGAAAGAGGAGTGAAGCAAAATCCACTTAAAAATGGTGAATTAGGTCTAGTTGGAATAGAATTGTAAAGTAATGAACCCACAAAAACAGACCCCACTCGACGACGCGAGTTAAACTCCACATAACTGAACTTATTGGTTAAACAACACTAAATTACAATCCCTTTCACGCCAAGCTCCGACAGAATCACCTCAGCAAAAAGTGAAGCCAATCAATGCTTGATGCGTGGAGTTGCAAAGCGACCTCCACCTCGCTTTTGAATTATTAAGCCTGAATGAATAAGTATTTGAATGGACTGCGATTCGTGGATTAATTAAATTACATTTTTATATTAATGAATAAATTAATGTTCCTATTTGAATTTTAGTTTCATCCAGGTTTATCCGAGGATTTAGAGCGGAATTAGCAGATCTTACCCATCCAACAGAGGATTTACTATTTAAAATTTAATTATTTTTAATTTAATTTAATAAAAAAAAAGTACTTCTAGGTCTTCATAGGTAAAAGTGAGAGAGGAAGACCCAAAAAGAAGGAAAGCGAATAAATATAAAAGGAATTAACGAAAATGACTTTCAGGAAGTGATTCCTATTCTTAATTAAAAGTAAGAAGAGATAACTAACGAGGGTAAAGTTACAGATTACCCGTACAACGGTTTTCATTGTTTTTAACGTCACATTTTGCTTTGTTATCTTGAAACCTTTCTTTTTACCTTCAATTTTCAAATCACAACTTCGTGAAAAAATAGGAGGTGCCGCTCAATACGCCACCCTTTAGGGCAGGGGTGGGCAACCTTTTCAGAGTAAGGGCCACATGAGACTTTTGGGAGCAGGTCGCGGTCCAGAGGAACAAACAAATCGCCAAAGTGACCATATATACATACATATATATATATATATATATATATATATATATATATATATATATATATATATACTAGAATACATTATACATGAATTTTATTGACAAACATACAAATCAGTGAGCCGCTGGTGCTGGTTGCCATGAAGAAGTGTTCCAGTGTCCGGCTCGATGGATGAGATAGACAACAGAAGAATGTCATTGAGGTGAAGGTCCGAGAGTTGGGAGCGAAGGTGAGACTTCTTCTACTTCATTTTGGAGAAGAGCTGTTTGCAACAGTAGGTGCTGCCACGATGCGTTGAACATGCGCAATGTAAATATTTTGGAAAATTGCTAGAAGGGAGGAGAAGGTTGTTGAAGAAGGATTCTTCGTAGCGGAAAAAGTCCTAAGCATCCTTTGTTTGGAATTGCCTCCCCTACAACTTTGGTCTCTATGAAACTTTTCGTATCTGAGGGAAATGCATTTTTGTCTCATTTTGTACTCATTTTCACTGCCAGACATAAGATTCATTTCCCTCTCCCTCTACGAGTCTACTGAGATAGATGCTGTTTGCATAATTTGGGGGAGGCTGGGGTTTCGCGGGCCGGATTGCAATATTAAGGCCGAGCAAGGTGGCGGGCCGGAGAGGGCCCGCACCTGCTTTAAGGTAAGGCCATTATACCCTTACAAACATCGATTTTTTGTAATAAACTCGTGTAAATAACTTGGAAATAAAAACATAATTATAGCAAATACACTTAAAAACTAAAAAAAAAGAAAATTATTAGTTAACTTTATTAACAAATATTGGGGTTATATTGGGGAAAAGGATGATTCATTATGGAAAAATGTCGAAAGGTGGAGTAAAATTGGGGGATGTGAAAATTTGTGAAAGATATATAATCGCAAGTAACCTAAGGGGCTGGAAGGAACAAATCCTCCAAATGTCAGCAGCATCATGGCGTTTCATCCAACACATGAGTCCCTCTTGGGAGTAATATGTCTGAAGGGGGAATCTGAATCATCAATGATGAAATCGAAACCAAAGGGACAAAGAAATAGGGAAGAGGAAACGAGTTCGTGTACACAGACCTGTGAACTAATGGACTCTCTAGAGAAAACTTAACTCGTCCATTTTATATGACTCTGTTGTTGGGCGCATGCTCCGGCGCCTCGGGGAGAATGATGTTCCCAAGACGTCGGAACGTGCTAACTCTTTCTTGCTTTTTTTTTCTTTTTTTTTGTCTATTAAGTGTAGTGTTTTATTCTTTGTTGTTTTGTTTTTAATGTAGCCTAGTGATATGGTATAACACTGGTCAACGAATTTTAACTCTTTTTTTTTAGCTGAGTTAACTTTGAGAATCGTTCTTGGAAGATTCGGAGTGACTGAGTTTAAAAATGGCAATAGTTTTCTTCTATCACGTCAACGTTTTATTTATGGACTGGTCCATATTGGTCCCACTCATAGTAGCAGGCTATCTTACGACCGAGGGAACGGAACTGGAGGGGTTTGGTATTCTTATTATTTTATTTTATCTATGTAATTAGACTTCCCTCTATGCCCATTTAGATATATAAAGTAATTGTGTATAATATAATTTTGGGATTTTCAGATTTGTTTTATGAAATAACATTCAGGAGTATGGCCTCATTACGAAGGAAATATTTGAATTCCACTGACTCGTTTTGATATATATGTGGTTGTTTTACTGCACCAACTCAAAGAATGAACATTAGTATCTTTGTTAAAAGAGCACACTTGTCTTACTTTAAGATTAAATTAGGTGATAAGGATAAACCGTAGGCCCCGCACAATGTTTGTAAACCATGTCTCGAAAATCTACGTCAATGGACAAAGGGTACAGAAAACAACTAAGATTTCGTATTCCTATGGTGTGTCACGAGCCAAAATAACATGTAAACGATTGCTACTTTTGTCTCACAAAGACGTCAGGTTATAGCAAGAAAACGCAACATAAAATAATTTACCCAAAAAGTGATTCAGCAATACGTCCATTGCTTCATTCAGATGAAATTACAGTAGCTGTATTCAAGCAACTTCATTCACTGGACGATGTGAGTGATATACGTGAATCTGATGTAAGCAATGAACTTGACAGTGATCCAAACTTTGTAACATACATTGAGCCGAGAACGTGGAAACTTTAGCCAATTAGAACTGAATGATTTAGTTAGAGAACTAGGCCTGTCAAAGGAGTTAGCAGAAGTGTTAGGCTTCTAGACTTAAAGAGAAGAATTTGTTGCAGGAAAAACCGTACGTAACGTTTTAACGGAACAGGGAGAGAGATCTCTTGTCATTCTTTAAAACTGAAGATTTTGTTTACTGTTGTGACGTCGCGGGACTGTTAAACGCGATGGGTGTTTCAGAGTATGATCCAAGTAAATGGAGACTTTTTATAGATAGTTCAAAGAAGAGTCTAAAATGTGTGTTACTCCATAATGAAAACTTGTTCGGTGCGATTCCTATTGGTCACTCTGTGCATTAAAAGAGAAACATGAACAGATAAGATCTGTATTAGATTTACTCAAATATGATGAACACAAATCGATCATATGTGTGGATCTGAAAATTGTAAATTTCTTACTTAGTCAACAAGGAGGCTATACAAAATATCCGTGTTTCTGTGTTTATGAGACGGAAGAGCAAAGGACAAACATTGTAAACAGAAATCATCTTCCCGCCCCTTCATATTAAACTAGGACTGATGAAGCAATTAGTGAAAGCTCTTAATATGGAGGATGACTGTTTCAAATTCATATGTACAATATTTTCTGGCTTAAGCTCAGTAGCTGCAACGGTCTGGTTCTGACAAGAATGCTGTCAAGTTATGAAATCAGTTACTTTTACAGAAGTTTTTATTAATTTTATGTTCGTTTTATGCTTTTCCTAGGTTTCGTATCTTTCTATATGTGTAAGGGTACCTAAAGTTTTAACAGTGCACAATTTACAAAATCCTTAGTTACTATTAAATTTACTCACCTCCAACAATGAAGAAAATCTTTTATCATTCAATATATTCGATGCTATTTCCCTTACACGTTTTAGTCTAGTGAGTTCTCGCTTCTTCTTCTTCTTAGGGGTGTTGCATTCACCTCTATTATAAGTATCATCATCACTCTCACTCATTATAAAATAATAATGTAAAGGCTATCGCGGAACTCGATTCACACGGCCCAATATAAAATATACACATAAAATTTATAGATGACCAGGGATCTAAAGGCCTACCAGAAATTCACCAGAATTTATCAGGACGGTGCTAAATTACGAGGAATCTGCAAGGGGTTAAATAAATACACACATAAAAAGTATTTACAGAATTATTTACACGAATTAAAATGAAATAAATTGACTTAACAAATTATACGGAGGTCATCAAACAATAAGAAAAGTCACAAATGCTTAACACCATCGAACGACCACAAATCGTTTTAACCAAAAAGATATTCGCACATACAAAAATGGGTTCGACGAATAAATTGTTTAAAGCCGAAACGAGTCGCGCCGTTGAAGATGAAATAGGCCTCGCTGCTCTAGTGACATGTGTTCCTGGAATAACCTCCCTGTTTTACGTCCCTAATCCGAGGGCCCAAAGTTACATGAATAACACTTATAACACTGAATTAATTTAAAGGAGAGGTAAGAAATACTCCAAAATACGTGATACCAGAGCAGTGAAGCAATAACCCACGTCGAAAACCCAGGCGATGAGTCTCGGCGAGGATTATGGAAATCGACCCAAGTCCACAGGGGTAAATGCGATGACGGTCTTCGACGAGGAGAAACCCACAGACGGCGATATCGTAGCAAAAGGCATCGAGACCACAGGGAACAATGTCTCGAAAGCCCAACGATCCGAGAGAAGGAATTCCAGACGACAGAATTCCCCAAAGAGGAGATGGCGAGGTGACTAGGGAAGAACTTTCACGTGCCCAGTGGGAATGGCTTCCCAAAGGAGAACACTTGCAAACGTCACTGAAAGAGTTCAAATCGATGCAGCCGACAGAGGGGTAGCGACAACGCTGGCAGGGATCAATGGCAGAAAATTCTAGTTGCACGAAGGAATCCAGTACGGGTCTCCAAAAATTAATAACGTCAGGGTAGGTGACGGACAACGATTCAGCGGAGCAATCAGGCAGAATCATCGCAACATAATAAATTATAAGGCCTCACGGCCCCATTTATATCCTTTAGTCCGAAGGGGAAAAAGTGAAGTGGGGCACAGAGGGAGGAGGGGAATGAGTCGCTTCCCCTACGCAAATTAGGCTGGTAAGTTAAAGAAGTTTAAGCAAAAAATGGTAGCTTCGAAGTGGGTCGACCTGCGGTAAACACCGTAAGCTATGATGAGAAAGTAAAAACATGGGAATCCGAGGGCCTACCCTTTACAAATAAGAACTTAAAATAATGGCCTGCCGTAGCCCTTCCTTATACACAAGTCTGTTTGGTTAATTAATTCATTTGAAAAGATTCTGATTATCAGCAAATTATAATTAACGATAGGTAGTTTTAATTTTAAAAAAATAAGATAGGGTTGTTTCTTAAAACCGAAATAAAAGAAAAGTTATAATATCTAATTGATTTAATTAATCTAAATCTTAAAAATATTATGTTGAAATGTTACAAATGTAACCAGAAATGCTGAGTTGTAACCAATGTAACTTATTGAAAAACATGAGCAAAATGTACCCAAATGTTATAATTGTGACAATTTCGGTAGGCCTACATTTTGTGTCATCTTATTATGTGCGGCTGGCAACAGTGCGCACGGCAAAGAGACGAGAAGATATTTGACACGTCACATATACCGACGTTGAAATGCATGAACAAATAATACTTCTGAGATGGAAAAATAATCATTTACTGCATTAACTTAAGAATTACAATAAATTAGAATATTTCTTATTAATAATTAACCTTTAATTTTTTTAACTCAAAGTAGGCTCTTATTATAATGCCTACCCTAATTGCATATGCCTAATAAATTCCGAGCAGGGGATGGGGGGGAAGAGCCTACATTGCCTTGTCCCAAACCTTCTTTATTAATGTTCCTACTTTCTGTCCATTTGCCAGTTTTATTAAGGGTTCGGGTTGTATCGGGTTCCTTTTTATCCCCGTTGGTCCGGACGCTGCTCCGGGCCAGCCGAGTTTGGGGAGGAAGTCTCCTTTTGCAGACGGCGCTCGATGCCGCCTCGACCGATTCGAGAGCAAATTGGCGCCGTTTATTTATCCCTTCGTAAATCTTTATCCACAATCAATGATTTTATTGTCTTATTAGTGCTCATGTGGTGATTGACACCAAGGAAAAAAGTCCCTGTAATTAATTACACTAGTCAACACACCTTTTGCTGACTTATGGTTTGTGGTTGTTTTTAACTAATTTTGACGTGCTGGTTTCAAATATGGCATCCATCTTTTTTTGTAACACATCAGGTTTTCATTCTACAGCATATTCCTATTTTACGACGTACTGCATGTATTTACTCGGTAAGGATAGTTTCTCAAGTGTTAGAGCTTCAAACCATAACTTAAATGTAAACAGAATTTGAAAGGATAAATGCCTTGTAAGAAACATTACCTATTATTAATTACATACAGGTTATTTTTCTAATATAATGGAAATTACACAAGCAATCGTACACATACCTACACATTCATGGAAGAAACTTTTACTTGCGAGAGTGTCTGGAGTGTTTGATGTCTACACAGTCTCGTTGAATACTCCAACAGTAGTCTGCCATCATTTTTGTGTTCCATCGGCCTTGATATCTCTTCTCCATAATCTTGATATCTTGATGAAAACGCTCTCCGTGTGCATCATTCACGTTGCCAAGATTAGCAGGAAATTCATCAATATGGCCCTTGAGGAAGGGAACCTTTATGCTCATGTTGTAGCCTCAACGATGAAAGCTATCAAGTAATGTCTCTACCAAATCCTTCTAGTTATCAGCCTTTTTTTCTAAGAAATCCTTTCACAAGGGCCACAAATGAATTCGATTCTCCTTCTTCTATGTCAGTCATTGAACTCAAGAAGCTTTGTTTTTTCATTAACCTTTTGACTTGTGGCCCATAACGAACTCCAGCCTTTATTTTTTCCTAACTTAAGCCAGGAAATATTGTACATATGAATTTGAAACAGTCATCCTCCAGATTAAGAACTTTCACAAATTGCTCCATCAACCCTAGTTTAATATGAAGGGGCGGGAAGATGATTTTCTCTCCCTCAACAAGTGGTTGGTGTATAATATTCTTCTCCCCAACAGTAAATCTTTCCCTAACTGGAGAGAGTTTCTGTTTACAATGTTTGTCCTTTGCTCTTCTGACCCATAAACACAGAAACACGGATATTTTGTATAGCCTCCTTGTTGACTAAGTAAGAAATTTACAATTTTCAGATCCACACATATGATCGATTTGTGTTCATCATATTCGAGTAAATTTAATACAGATCTTATCTGTTCATGTTTATCTTTTAATGCACAGAGTGACCAATAGGAATCGCACCGAACAAGTTTTCATTATGGAGTAACACACATTTTAGACTCTTTTTAAACCTATCTATAAAAAGTCTCCATTCACTTGAATAACATACTCGGAAACACCCATCGTGGTTAACAGTCCCGCCACGTTACAACAGTAAACAAAATCTTCTTCAGTTTTGAGGGAATACTAAGAGATCTCTCTCCATGTTTCGATAAAAAATACATTTGTTTTTTCCTGCAACAAATTTTTCTCCTTAAGTTTAGAAGTTAACATTTATGCTAACTCTTTTGACTGACCTAGGCCTCAAACTAAAGTAGTCAGTTCTAATTGGCTGAATTTTCCACGTTTTGGGGTCGATGTAAAGAAAATCCCAAGGAGTTCTTTGGATATGTAAACAGCCGTAAACCAATTCGTCGAACGATTGGCCCTTTGAGGAACGAGGAGGGGACATTAAAGCATTCAGATGCAGAAAATGCTAACCTCCTCAACGACTACTTCTCTTCAGTGTTTACTGAAGAATGTGGTCCCATCCCACAGCCAACGGATTCCTACTCGGGGGAAAAGCTGGAGGATATGGACTTCATCGAAGTTGAAATCAAAAAGAAGATCAGTGACCTAATGACGAATAAGTCACCTAGCCCGGATGGGTTTCTATCTAAAGTGTTGAAAGAAGTGCGCGATCAAGTGTCATGACACCTGAGCGCAATCTTCAACATGTCAATCCGGACCAAATGCGTTCCTAGAGACTGGCGTGAGGCGGAGGTGACTCCAATCTTCAAGAAAGGCTATCGTAACCAACCGTCGAACTACCGACATATCAGTCTGACTTCGATAGTCGGTTAACTCATGGAAAGCATCATGGTGGACAAAGTGACGTCGTATTTAGAGTCAAACCTGCTACTGAGGAGTTCCCAGCACGGCTTCCGAAGGCAACGGTCATGCCTGACGAACCTTGTGGAATTCTTCCACTTCGTTTTCAGTGAGCACGATCGGGACAAGGCGGTGGATGGGGTGTACTTAGACTTTCAGAAAGCCTATGATAAGGTACCACACCGCCGCCTTCTGCAAAAAGTGCGAGCGCTAGGCATAGACAGAAAGGTAGCCGGCTGGATCGAGAACTGGCTAAGTGGCAGACGGCAACGGGTGGTGGTAAATGGACAGTCTTCTGAGTGGGTGCCCGTTACTAGCGGGGTGCCTCAAGGTTCTGGCCGTAGGACCACTACTATTCATCATCTACGTCAACGACATGGATGGTGACATGTTTGCCAAGATTTCCAAATTTGCCGACGATACCAAGCTTGGTATGAACGTTGCAAAGGATGGAAATACTGCCCGCCTGCAGGAAGATCTTGGGAAGATTAGGGAGTGGTCGGACACGTGGCAAATGCCTTTAACGTGGGGAAATGCAAAGTGATGCATATTGGCCACAGAAACACCCAATCTCAGTATATCCTTAAGGGCACTGCTCTTGAATCGAGTGACACTGAGAAGGACTTGGGTGTAACAATCACTAGTGACCTCAAGTCCTCGAAACAGTGCATTGAGGCTGAGAAAAAGGCCCAAAGGATGCTAGGCTATATTAAGCGCCAGTTTGGTTATCGGAACCAGGAGATTGTACTGTGCCTGTACAACTCACTTGTCCGAACGCACCTGGAGTATGCCGTACAATTTTGAAGTCCTTCAAAAGGACATCACGAGATTGGAACGCGTACAAGCCAGGGCAACCAAGCTAATCTCCTCTATCCGACATAAAAGTTATGAGGATAGACTAAGGGAATTAAATCTGTTCTCGCTGGAAACCCGTAGACTGCGTGGTCAGCTCATCGAAGTTTTCAAAATACTTCGAGGGTTTGACAATGTTGAAAACCGGGATATTTTCACACTGAGTGAGAACAGAACGCACAATCACGGCTTCAAACTTGAACTGAAGCGTTCAACCGCAATCTGTGTGGAAATTTTTTCACTTACAGTATCTGCGGTATGTGGAACGCACTTCCAGTGGAAGTTGTCAACAGTGAATCTGTTGACCAGTTCAAGTCAAGACTAGACAAGGTCTTTGTGAGACAAAAGTAGCAATCGTTTGCATGTTATTTTGGCTCGTGCCACACCATAGGAATACCAAATCTTAGTTGTTTTCTGTGCCCTTTGTCCATTGACGTAGATTTTCGAGACATAGTTTACAAACATTGTGCGGGGCCCACGGTTTATCCTTATCACCTAATTTAATCTTAAAATAAGACAAGTGTGCTCTTTTCACAAATATACTAATGTTCATTCTTTGAGTTGGTGCAGTAAAACAACCACATATATGTATATCAAAACGAGTCAGTGGAATTCAAATATTTCCTTCGTAATGAGGCCATACTCCTGAATGTTATTTCATAAAACAAATCTGAAAATCCCAAAATTATATTATACACAATTGCTTTATATATCTAAATGGGCATAGAGGGAAGTCTAATTACATAGATAAAATAAAATAAGAAGAATACCAAACGCCTCTACTTCCGTTCACTCGGTCGTAAGATAGCCTGCTACTATGAGTGGGACCAATATGGACCAGTCTATAAATAAAACGTTGACGTGATAGAAGAAAACTATTGCTATTTTTAAACTCAGTCACCGCGAATCTTCCAAGAACGATTCTCAAAGTTAACTCAGCCAAAAAAAGAGTTTAAAAATCGTTGATGAATAGAAGAGCAGGATATCTATGTTGAAGAGGGAATTGAATAGTTGTAAATTAAATTCAATTTCAAAACAAATCTATTAAGTAGCAGATGGGATTCAACCCTATATACGTCTTAAGTCTTACGTCTTGAAAAAGGTAGAATTAAAAGTGTATATTCGTAGTATAGTGGATAGGGTAGTTAGGATAAAGTGGTAAAGAGGAATGAGTAAGAGTTAGAGTTAGTTGCTGGGTGACCAGCCATCTCTTTGGGTCTTATTTTTTATTTATCCCTATTATTCTTCTGTATTCATGAGGGGGCTCTCGCGCCTCTGTAGTTCATCGGTGTTTTGCATTTCTTAGTTTGCTTTTTGTTGCGGATTTCCTCGATATGTTTTCTGCTTTGAGTCTGCAATCTCATCTTGCAGTGTATCTTGGGGGCGGTTCCTATCTCTAATCGGGTCTACCAATCTTAAATTTGGCGCGGCTGCTTACTCTGTGGTTATGTGGAATATCGATCACCTTTTTCTCGTCGTCGTTCATTATACGATCCAGTTTGTCCCACACCTTCACTGCTCTTCTGTGTAAGGACACGTTCGTAGTTGAGAGTTCTATCTCTTTATGAAGATCTCTTATTCTTTTGCACTCACTCCTTCTTTTGTTGGTGATCATGTATACCGCTGAATTTTTCACTTTTTAAAGCTTGATCGCGCTTGTTTTCGAGAGACGGTTCATTGGGATAGCTGGGTAGAGCAACGTGGCTTTGCAGATGGCGTTGTATATTTTCTGCTGGTTTTTTCTATTCAGGTTTCTGAGTGGGAAGAGTTTTACTAGATGTGTTTTTGCCCGGTTGATTCTACTCGCAATGTGCTTACAATAGCCACTGCGGGAGATCTTTAGCCCGAGTACATTTCCTTCTTTTACATAGTGGTATCTCTTCTCTTCAACCTCTACTCTTGACGTCAGGCGCCTCGTCACTAGAATAAGTGAGAACTTCTCTGGATTGGTGCGAATTTCCATTTTCGTTCAAACTCGTTAATATTGGCAATTTCGGCCGCTGTGATTCTGGCCATGGTTGGGGGATGTCTATATGTGCTAATCACAACTATCGTGATATCGTCGGCGAATTGGATGTAAATTATTGTATCGTGGACCGGCCTTAGTAGATCCATCGTATATATTCTGTAAAGTGTTGGGCTCATACAGCCCCTTGGGGGACACCTTGTACTACTTCGAAGTCCGGGCCATCGAAGCTTGTTATTGAGATGAACGCCGACCTGTCAGTTTTATAATCGCAGAGGCATTTGGTTATGGCAGAGGGTAACCCTAGTCCGTTGATTTTATATTTTAGACCAATTTTCTATACTTTATCAAACGCCTTTTGGACGTCTCTGAGTACGATGTCTGTGTAGTTTCTATAGTATTTGGCCTTTGCAAGTGATTCGACCAGAATAGCTAGGAAAGTTTCAGTATTTCTGTTCTTTCTGAATCCATGCCGATGGTTTGGAATCAGTGTTCTCTCTTTCAAGTGCTTGACGAGTCTATCATTTATATTAATTCTTCCACTGTCTCAAGTAGTGTGATTGGCCTGAAGATTCCTGGCTTATTAGGTGGCTTACCGGATTTTGGTAGAAAGATAATCTTCCCCCTTTTTAGGGCATCTGGGAAGTATCCTGCGCTTAGAGAAGCGTTGAATACTGCTGCTATCCATGACAAAAAGGTGACTTTTGCGCGTATTAGGTTCCCTTTTGTTATCCACGATGCTCCAAGTGTCTTCTGTTTAGTAGCCTTGAGCGTTTTTTTAATTTCTTCTAGGATTATCGGCGCGATCCCTTGCTCTACTAGTAGTGTTGGTGAAGCAGCTATGTTGGGGACTATTTCTTGGCGATTTTGTTCCAATTCCTCTACCACTCTTGCTTCGTGGTCACCATCGAAATCCTCATTTTCGTTGGCGGAGATATCAAAAACCCTCCTCCAGTGTTCCTGGAACGCCTCTTCAATTTCTTTGGGCTTATTTTCCTTCCTATCCTCGTTCTGGGGTTTGATTTTTGGCCTCGGCCTTTTCGTTCCCCTGGCTCTGTTAATTTTCTGCCATATTTTGGTAAAATTCAATTCATCATCTATGGCTTCTACGAAAAGGTCCCACCTTCTGTTTCTTTCTATTTTTATTTCCTCTATCAGTTGGTCTTTGACGTGCCGCAGCTTTGCACGGTCGCCTCTCTCAAGGTCATTTCATTTGATTGAATTTCTCGTGTCTTTATATTCCTTTTTGAGATTTTCTATTTTGGCTGACATGATTGGATGCAGTAAAATTCTGTACGTTGTTGTGGGAACATGTTTTTTATCAGCCCTGACAAGCGCCTCCATTATGTCGTCGATCTCTTTGTCTATTTCTTCTAGTGAGTCCTCAGTTAGGTCTCTCTGACCGTAATTGGCGAGCTCTTATTCGTAGCTGGTCTAATCGGCCTGTCTATATGATTTTCTCGCTGGGCACTTGACTCTAATAGGGTCCATAGACAAAGTCATGACCACCATTTCGTAGGCGCTAGTTGATGGAAGGCCTTCATCTATGATGTAATTAAACGGAAGGTTCGGGGTTGCCAAAACTATACCTGGTTCTGTAGCATTGTTCTGGCCCAGATACGTTGAAAAATCCGGTCCCAGACGCTCCACTATCCCTCTTTTCAGTAGTTGGTCAAGGTTTCTTCCGGCTCTATTGTAGTTTCGAGTGTAGCCGGAGGCTCTACTGCGGGTATTTAAGTCACCCATGAAGACTGTTTGGTCTTTGTGGCCGAATATTTCTGTGAAGTTGTAGAGGGGCAAGAAGTCTCTCTTTGGAGGTTGGTAGCCCGTTGCAACTATAAGATTGCCTGTTGCTGTTTTTATACTTATTGCTAGGTATGATTCGTCAAGTACTTTGAGTTTTTTGTAGTTTATATCATTACGGATTGCCATAGCAACGCCGTCGTAGTTGATGTCGTTTGTGCTCTTGGTGATTCTAGTGTAGTTGAACATATTGATTTTGTTTCTTGCTGGGTCTATATTGATCTCATTTAGCAGTATGATGTCTGAATCTTCTTTTAAGTATGCGTTGCTCAGAGGGAATCTCTTGTCATTTCATCCAGCTACGTTGTGGCATATTATTTTGAATTTTCTTGCATGGGCCATTATTTGTGTGTTCTTTCCTCTCTGCTTCCTCTTCTCTCTGCTTTATGCGCTTTGCGTTTGATGGGCGATTTTTTACTTTCGCTTCTTTTTTTCTTGAATTCCTCCTTCTTGAGCGTACAGCGTAGTTCCTGCGGGATTTCTAAGCTGCCTGCTGTTAACATTGCGAATACCTCCCGTTCTGAATATGGGCCTTCGTAATCGTATTTATATATTCCCTTTTTGATACCTTGTGCCAGATCTCCATTGTTATTGGGGAATGGCTTTTCTTCAGAGGCGTAGATCTTTAGGTTGAACTCTTAGTAATCTTCATTCCTTTCTTTTGCAGGCTTTGGAGAGGGAGCTGGGCTCGGTCCTTCTTAGATCTGGTTTGCTGCTCTTACTTCCTTATTATTGTTGTTGCCTGTGACGACTTCTATCTCCATCTCTTCCCATCCTCTTGTCATTTTTGTGTAGTCTTCCTTAGCCTCGGGACTTTATCCATTTCCCTGTTGCTCTCCGTAGTTTTTTCTTGGCTTGGGGCCTTTTGCTGTGCTTGAAATTTGGGCTATTTTGGTTGGTTTGTATTGAATGCTTAATATGTCTACCGATGGTGGGTTTTCTGGGAACCACATCTCGTCTAAACCGTTGTTCTTCAGCATTAGATTTAATTCCCTTGAATAAGAGCCCGGGTTTGCTACGTTCAACATAAGTGCGTGTAGAATGCAATCTAATATATTCAGGGACACTCCTTGCTTGACTTCGATGACATTTTTAACCGGCTGGATCTTTTCGGCTGTGGCTTTAGCTAATAAGAGCGAATGTCAGGTTCTGTCTTTCTTCTTCTGCTCTATCCCTCTCTCTTCATCAGGCATACCATTGCCAGGGTACGATGGTTTCCATTACAGTTTAAACATTTTTCAACTGTGAACTGCATTCCCGCTACGTATGGTTTTTATCACTGCACTCAGAGCACCATTTTATGTCTCTTACCGGGCAGTCCCTCGTATTGTGTTTCTCGAGCACGTAGCAGTTAAAGCAAGTTAGTATATTGATGAATTTGTCTGTTTGAATTTGTTCAGGCGTGATTTTTATATCAAATGCGAGAATACCCGATTCATTCGCCTTCACAGCCATATTTGTTTCACGGAATATTATTTTGAAAACGTGGGAGTATTCTCTATTGTTTGCATGTTTGCTGAATTTAATTATTTGTTTTACCTTTGCCCATGGTTGTGCTCTTTCTATCTCTTGCTTAATCTCGTTTGCGTTATGGACTCCTATCCAGGGGTAAATTTGACGGCAGTATACGGTTTTTTGGGCCTCTATTTGGAGGATGGGGGGCACTTTAGGCTCCAATCCAATCCTTGTTAGTTCTTCTGTGGCTTCTTCCGAAAGGATTTTGTCCCCATCTCTATCATTTTGGCAAATCGCAATGTAGGAGCTAGTGTAGTCTAGTAGCCTAACTAGCACTACACCGTGCTTCCCGTAGATTATCCGAAATGCATTGGTCTTGTCGGGCTTTTGCGCGTCTAGAAGGGCGCGCAAAAGGACCCGTTTAGTGGTGTCCATCTTCTTACTATCCGGTTAGTTTCTTTTTCTTCATCAGCTAAGAGAATAAAAAGAGTAGGTAGATATAGTTTGTTGTTCTATCCGTTTATACTGAACTGCGTACTCAGCTGGCGATTCGGTATTCCTTACCTACCTACCTAGATCCTAGCAATAGCAGTGTTTGCTCCACCTGACTTGTGTCCGCCGCTCACACGGGATTTAACCCGTTCCGGGATAAGCTATAGCCTGCGCCAAGTTAGCCGCCCGGTTCAGATATGGCTCCTGCACAAGTAGGTATCTAAGGAGACTTCAGGCTTCCCTACCCAACTCGCCCTAAAGAGGGTGGATAGGTTAGTGAGAGTGCGTTTTTGTGGAGCGTCCACTAATTGTCTCGTCTGACAGTTAAGGTCTCTTCTGTATCTTCTTTCTTGAATTTGCCTTTTAAAGTTGAAGGTTTCGATTGCGTAAGGTTCTTCTTGAGTAATAAAAGTTTTTCCGCTATCCGGCCAACCCTCTATACATTTTATCTGTAAAAAGTATTTGCATTCTTAGGTAGCCGAGAATTTATATCAACAATATATCCATGATTTAAAAGAACAAAGAGTGAAGAAAGATTAATTGAGAAAAATATTATTAATGTCACACGACAGAACTATATCCCTACAAATGTTTGGTTCGTCTTCATCAGAAGTCTGCAAATTCCTGATCAAGTAACAAATTAATACCAGTTTGACACACAAATCTTATGAAGAGCGACTGAAAGGCTTGAACATAGTGTCGCTAGAGAAAGGACGAAAGTGAAAGGAACAAATATAATTTATAAAATCATAAAAAACTTTGATAATTATCAATTGAAAACTTTGGCTCAAAACAAAAGAAGAATTGCAATCAATGAGAATTTAAATTGGTTTCAAAGAACTTCTTTTTGTGCAAAAATCTAAATTAATGAAATCATCTCTCCAAATAGGGGTTTTAGAAATCAAGAAGCTTTTCAAAGTTTTTAAGGTCTTTCATCGGTATCGCCAGAATGAGCTCTATTAAACATTTTTGATAATTAAGCAATGAAAGTTACAAGAGACTCATGTAATAACATTAGTAAAAATAGTGCAAGGAACAGAATCTAGAAAGTTAGTGAAAACTCAAATATACAGAATCTTCCCCAAATATCAGAACACCTGTATTTCTCTCACATTATCTTTTATAACTTTTGGCGGAAAATATTCAAGGTTTCCAAAATTAATTGATGAAAACTATAGGTTTAAACTACCTATAAGTAAAAGTTATTCAACTTTTGAGGAATAAAACGAAAATTATATGCAACTAAGAAATTTACTCGAAAAATTAGTCTCCAAAATTATCAAAACGCTTATGTTGATTATAGAGAGAACTGTCATTGTTTGAATAGCGACTAACTTTAGTTCAATCTTGTCTACTTTAGGTCATTCTCTTGCCAGTTGTCTTCAAAATAAAATGCTTAAGAAATCTGTTACCTCTGTCTTCCTCCACAAGCTAATCTTAAAGCTGCGCCACCAAGATAGACTCTCAATTGGATCCATTGCTGAGACTGTCAAGCGCTCCAAAAGTGTATTCCATAAGACAAAGCAGGTTTATATAACTGATAGTCTAAAAATAAACTAAAAATCGTAACCAAACCATTACTCAAATTGTGAAAAGGGACCGTTTCAAGAAGGCTACATCAGTTTCTTGATAGACTAATGAGATTTTTGCCGGTAAAGTCTCCAGACAAAGTGTATCACGTCGGTTAATGAAGACAATTTTCACACTCTCGTACCCGCGGGGAAGACATTATTATGCCTGATGGGAAGGGGGTTCGTTTAGCTTTCGCCAGTGAGCATTAACGAATGACCAATGGAGCTAACTCAACTTCAGGGATTAATATATTTTCTTCTAATTGCGCCAAAAGGGGTGGTGTGAGCTTTGGCAGAAAAAGTATCATAGTTTAAGGTATGATTTCGGTCGAAGTCACTTGACCACTTGTGCACTTGGGAGGCAAAGTAAATGTCCAAGTGTGAGGATTTGAGCATCCTCTTCCATGAGCTTGTTTCGAAAGCAAAACCTGCAATTTTCATGCCGAATTTCATGGTTAGCCATACGAACAAGTCGCTGAAGTCTTTTTTCGACAAAGAACACATCACTGGTTGAACTAGCCTGTACACTCCGGACCTGGATCCCACTGAAAATGTTTAGAAAACAGTCGCAGAGATTTCTAAAGCGAACAATCCCCAAACTGTTTAATAATTATTAAAAGAAATCTTCAAAATGAATATAGCAAGATTATTGAGCAATTATGTCAGCAGGTGGCTCGTTCCTGTAACATTAGATTTCAAAGCATCCTCTGATAATTTAATCGCTATGTTCCAATAGAAATTTATTTATGCTGTGTGTCGGATCAATTTAGCCACTTTAATTTTTCAATT
The DNA here is from genome assembly GCA_963969495.1 of Ceratothoa steindachneri. Taxonomy (NCBI): domain Eukaryota; kingdom Metazoa; phylum Arthropoda; class Malacostraca; order Isopoda; family Cymothoidae; genus Ceratothoa; species Ceratothoa steindachneri. The sequence goes on along the minus strand of OZ018334.1, from coordinate 86,575,145 downwards.
AAATTGCTCATCTGCTAATAACCTTTGCTTTATTTATTCAAAATTGCATAAACTTATGCCAACCGTAGTTTACTCCAGTAGAATATTGTAAACCAAGTTTGGAAACCTTATTTCTTCAATGGTAAAAAATATGAAAAAGGATTTATAGAATTACAAGCGTTCTGATCCTTTGGGATGGTACTGTAGCTACTAATGTAGCATAAAAATAATAAAAAAACGACAATTTAATATATTTTCGTAATTTAAATAAATTGAAGTCATTTTTACTTTGTTCTATATTGATTGCAAGTAAAGTGAAATATTTCAAGCTATTTTGTTTTAATTACAAGCGTTCTGATCTTTTGGGACGGTACTGTAGCTACTAATGTAGCTAAAAAATAATAAAAAATCGACAACAATTTAATTTATTTTCGTAATTTAAATAAATAGAAGTCATTTTTACTTTGTTCTATATTGATTGCAAGTAAAGTGAAATATTTCAAGCTATTTTGTTTTACTGCACATAAAAATCAGAAATCCAATATCTCATATTATAGAATTACAAGCGTTCGGATCTTTTGGGACGGTACTGTAGTTACTAATGTAGCTAAAAAATAATCCAAAATCGACAACAATTTAATTTATTTTCGTAATTTAAATAAATAGAAGTCATTTTTACTTTGTTCTATATTAATTGCAAGTAAAGTGAAATATTTCAAGCTATTTTGTTTTACTGCACATGAAAATCAGAAATCCAATATCTCATATTATAGAATTACAAGCGTTCTGATCTTTTGTAACGGTACTGTAGCTACTAATGTAGCTAAAAAATAATAAAGAATCGACAAAAATGTAATTTATTTTCGTAATTTAAATAAATAGAAGTCATTTTTACTTTGTTCTATATTGATTGCAAGTAAAGTGAAATATTTCAAGCTATTTTGTTTTACTGCACATAAAAATCAGAAATCCAATATCTCATATTATATAATTACAAGCGTTTGGATCTTTTGGGACGGTATTGTAGTTACTAATGTAGCTAAAAAATAATAAAAAATCGACAACAATTTAATTTATTTTCGAATTTAGATAAATAGAAGTCATTTTTACTTTGTTCTATATTGATTGCAAGTAAAGTGAAATATTTCAAGCTATTTTGTTTTACTGCACATAAAAATCAGAAATCCAATATCTCATATTATAGAATTACAAGCGTTTAAATCTTGTGGGACGGTACTGTAGTTACTAATGTAGCTAAAAAATAATAAAAAATCGACAACAATTTAATTTATTTTCGTAATTTAAATAAATAGAAGTCATTTTTACTTTGTTTTATATTGATTGCAAGTAAAGTGAAATATTTCAAGCTATTTTGTTTTACTGCACATGAAAATCAGAAATCCAATATCTCATATTCTATAATTACAAGCGTTTGGATCTTTTGGGACGGTACTGTAGTTACTAATGTAGCTAAAAAATAATCCAAAATCGACAACAATTTAATTTATTTTCGTAATTTAAATAAATAGAAGTCATTTTTACTTTGTTCTATATTGATTGCAAGTAAAGTGAAATATTTCAAGCTACTTTGTTTTACTGCACATAAAAATCAGAAATCCAATATCTCATATTATAGAATTACAAGCGTTCGGATCTTTTGGGACGGTACTGTAGTTACTGATTTAGCTAAAAAATAATAAAAAATCGACAACAATTTAATTTATTTTCGAATTTGGATAAATAGAAGTCATTTTTACTTTGTTCTATATTGATTGCAAGTAAAGTGAAATATTTCAAGCTATTTTGTTTTGCTGCACATAAAAATCAGAAATCCAATATCTCATATTATATAATTACAAGCGTTTGGATCTTTTGGGACGGTACTGTAGTTACTAATGTAGCTAAAAAATAATCCAAAATCGACAACAATTTAATTCATTTTTGTAATTTAAATAAATAGAAGTCATTTTTACTTTGTTCTATATTGATTGCAAGTAAAGTGAAATATTTCAAGCTACTTTGTTTTTCTGCACATAAAAATCAGAAATCCAATATCTCATATTATAGAATTACAAGCGTTCGGATCTTTTGGGACGGTACTGTAGTTACTGATTTAGCTAAAAAATAATAAAAAATCGACAACAATTTAATTTATTTTCGAATTTGGATAAATAGAAGTCATTTTTACTTTGTTCTATATTGATTGCAAGTAAAGTGAAATATTTCAAGCTATTTTGTTTTACTGCACATAAAAATCAGAAATCCAATATCTCATATTATAGAATTACAAGCGTTTAAATCTTGTGGGACGGTACTGTAGTTACTAATGTAGCTAAAAAATAATCCAAAATCGACAACAATTTAATTTATTTTTGTAATTTAAATAAATAGAAGTCATTTTTACTTTGTTCTATATTGATTGCAAGTAAAGTGAAATATTTCAAGCTATTTTGTTTTGCTGCACATAAAAATCAGAAATACAATATCTCATATTATAGAATTACAAGCGTTCGGATCTTTTGGGACGGTACTGTAGTTACTAATGTAGCTAAAAAATAATAAAAAATCGACAACAATTTAATTTATTTTCGAATTTAGATAAATAGAAGTCATTTTTACTTTGTTCTATATTGATTGCAAGTAAAGTGAAATATTTCAAGCTATTTTGTTTTACTGCACATGAAAATCAGAAATCCAATATCTCATATTATATAATTACAAGCGTTTGGATCTTTTGGGACGGTACTGTAGTTACTAATGTAGCTAAAAAATAATCCAAAATCGACAACAATTTAATTTATTTTCGTAATTTAAATAAATAGAAGTCATTTTTACTTTGTTCTATATTGATTGCAAGTAAAGTGAAATATTTCAAGCTACTTTGTTTTACTGCACATAAAAATCAGAAATCCAATATCTCATATTATAGAATTACAAGCGTTCGGATCTTTTGGGACGGTACTGTAGTTACTGATTTAGCTAAAAAATAATAAAGAATCGACAACAATTTAATTTATTTTCGAATTTAGATAAATAGAAGTCATTTTTACTTTGTTCTATATTGATTGCAAGTAAAGTGAAATATTTCAAGCTATTTTATTTTACTGCACATGAAAATCAGAAATCCAATATCTCAAATTATATAATTACAAGCGTTTGGATCTTTTGGGACGGTACTGTAGTTACTAATGTAGCTAAAAAATAATAAAAAATCGACAACAATTTAATTTATTTTCGTAATTTTAATAAATATAAGTCATTTTTAATTTGTTCTATATTGATTGCAAGTAAAGTGAAATATTTCAAGCTATTTTGTTTTACTGCAAATGAAAATCAGAAATCCAATATCTCATATTATCATATTATTTTAAAAAGTAAATCAATATTCAACAGTATAAATAGCATGTATCTCTCGGTCTATTTCAGTACACGCAACCATAATCATGGGGAAGAGTAGGCTTCAGAAGCTGATTGCTGAAAAGGCTTGCTGTTCACAGAGAGCTGTATCGAAGCATATTTATGGAAAATTAAATCTAAGAGGAAAGTGTGATTGGATAAGTTGAGTGAGCAAGAGGGAAGATCCAACCTTAAGAGATGGTCAAGAAAAGTCAATTCAAGATATTTGGAGAGCTTCACAAAGAGCGATCTGAGGACTACAACTACAGCATTCTTAATACCAAACCACTCCTGAATAAAAGACAAACCAGAAGCATGGTATCGGAAATCATATCCAAATATTTTGGATCTTTTCCTTCTCTTGTAATAAATATAGAAAATAAGAGTTTTCTTTTTTAATCAAACAAGCCGCTGTTCTCTTCCTTAAGAGGAAGAGCTTGGTTACACAGGCACCCCTGCGGGGGGTGGCCTACGGCCTTAGTTGCTAATCTTAACCGCCTTTTTTAATCCCCTTTATAGACTCTTTATTTTAACACCCTGAACACCCTTTTCTTCTTGTTGTGGTTCTTCTTCTTCTTATTGTTCTTTTTCTTCTTCATCTTCATCTTAATCTTCATCTTCATCTTCATCTACTTCTTCTTCTTCTTCTTCTTCTTCTTCATCTTCATCTTCATCTTTATCTACTTCTTCCTCTTCTTCTTCTTCTTCTTCTTCATCTTCATCTACTTCTTCTTCTTCTTCTTCATATTCATCTTCATATATATAAACGATTTGAATAATGGCGTATTTAGTACGATTTCTAAATTTGCTGACGACACGAAGATGGGCAACCGTGCCTATGTAAGATCGGATGTAGAAAAATTACAAAAGGACCTAAACTTGATTGTCAGATGGGCGGATAAGTGGCAAATGCAGTTTAATTTAAGTAAATGTAAGGTGATGCATTTGGGTTTGCCATAATTTGAGGGTAGAGTATACCATGAAAGGCCAGGTCCTCGACGTGGTTAAATTGGAAAAAGACCTAGGAGTTTTAGTCTCGGATGACTTCAAATTCACGAAACAATGCGCGGATGCATGTAAAAGAGCAAATCGTGTGCTGGGTTATATCGCGCGTAATTTCACGTTCAAATCCAAAGATGTAATTTTACCGTTATATAAATCACTTGTGCGTCCACTGCTCGAATATGCGGTTCAATTTTGGGATCCATACTTATACAAAGATATCGCGCAATTAGAAAGAGTGCAGCGTAGGGCTACAAAATTAATTCCCGAGCTGAGAAACAGGCCCTACGAGGAAAGACTCAGGGCATTAGATTTGCCATCTCTCGAAGGCAGAAGATTACGTGGCCAGCTAATAGAAGTATTTAAAATATTGAAAGGATTTTCAAACTTTGATTATAGGAATCTGTTCGAATTGGATCATAGGGGAAACACTCGGCAACACGGATTAAAATCAGTGAACAAGCGATTTAACACTAGTATAGCCCAAAACTATTTAACGTTTAAAATTACTCAAATTTGGAATAGGCTGCCCACCCACGTAGTAGATAGTACGTCGGTTAATATGTTTAAAAACAGTCTCAACGCGCACTTAAATAGTATAAATATAACTTAGTCTGAGCACAGTAAATAAAAACGTCTTGCAAAAGGAGTTTGGAGTGGAGGAACAACGAGAGTAAAAATGATGACTAAAAATGATGCCAGCGATTTCTCTTGCATGTGTAGTTTAGATATCCATTTTCTTTTCCGCCTATCCTATAAATAGTCTTACTATCCTAAAATTAGATTTTACCACTAGCAGTCGAGGGCTGCGGAAGTTGAGAAGAAAAACTTTCTATCACCCCCCACCCCTAAGTTGAAGTAGTTAATATGCATGACAATGTACACATGTAGATAAGTGTGTACAGTAGATTATATATAAAAAAATAAAGATATAGCATTTTAGAGATACACTCATAGATAAGTGTGTATCTTAATTATGGATGTAGTGTAGCGGACTAGCCTCGAGCGGACCTTAGGGTCTTTGCTGGTCCTAGATTCTGCAGTTCTGTAGTTCATTTACTTCTTCTTCTTCTTCTTCATCCTTATCTTCATCTACTTCTTCTTCTTCTTCTTCTTCATCTCCATCTTCATCTTCATCTTCATCTACTTCTTCTTCTTCTTCTTCTTCTCCTTCTTTTTCTTTTTCTTCTTCTTCTTCTTATAAAGGAATTATTAGAAATAACTTTGATACCAAATGGAAATCTACTTCGGTGACAACCGAACTAAAAGAAAAAATCTTATTCAAACCTTCAAAAAAATCTCGTTCTTAAAATATAAGGTTATGGATTACGAAAATTGTTGACTTTTTCCTTTTTCCATGATATTCTACTTTTATAGGATGCGTTAGAATATAATAGAAAAGTAAACGCTGGAGAAAAGTATGGATATGTCAGATACGCAAGTTTAAACAGGGGTTTAAACAGGACTTGACCTAAGGGATAATTATTGAATTTTACGAAATAAGTAAAAGGGGAAAAAATGCATTAGGAGTAGTCGAAATCAATAAAAATCTAAAGATGATTGCCATCTATGAGCTTCTTGATAACAACGGAAATTTGTAATGACAATTTTCCTTAAATCTTTTAAGTAAACGTCACTCAACTAGAAAATGCTCTTTTACCATATATAAATGTAATGTTTATAAAGGAAATTTATGAGTCTAATATTTCAAATTGTCACATAAATCTTTTATGATTACAACGTAATTTATTCTTTATACTATGTTGAGTTAGAAGGTAACAAATCGATCTTTAAATTTCGCGCCAGTTAATTACCAAACATGCTATACTATGAGCTTAGATTGAGAGTTGTTTAAATATGTATAAGATTCCTTAATAAAGAATAAAACTAAGAGAAGTGAAGATTAAGAAGATTCGTTGAGTTTTATTGTTTTACATACCATTTTTAGTCATAGACTAGGAATTGAGATAATAATTTCATGAAATTGGTAACTAATTTAGCAAAACTAGTCTCTTTGCACGAAATATTGAGCTCCAATGATCATTTTTGATTAACAAGGAGCAAGAGGTTCATGGTTCATGATCGATCAATTGATAAACAAGAGGGAAAGTCCCTCCAATGACCTTCGGCGTTTTGTGATAAGATGATAAATGGCTAAATGGCTAAATGAGGCTTCTGTCACTAGGTGGTGCCACTCAGCGCTAAATCCGATGACAGATTTGAAATTTTCAGGGTGAATAACCGTATGTCCCACGGTCATATTGGTCCCATGGTCAGGGGTCTGAATGGGTGCAATTGAACTTTACCGCTTTTGAAAAAAAAGTGATACCTAGACCTGGTGCTTCGCCGCAGGTAAGAAATATGACGAGAGACAAGAACAGAAGCATAAAATACAAACCGATGAGACCTAGTAAATCGGATTAAAAAAGAAAAACAAAGAATGATTGCATAAAGGAATTATGAATAAAAAGTAGGAAGTTAAGAAAGGGCTTCAATGAGCAAGTACACATAAGAAAAGACTTAAAACTCGTGTTTCTAAATGAGAAAAGTGTTGATAAATGCAAATAAATTTAAGAAAGAAGCAGTCACAATATATATAGCAAGGGGTAGGGGGATAAAAGAAGAAAGGTGAGCAAGAAGTAGACAAAGGTCAGGCCCAAAGGTACCGCCATTGTATAAGTATAAGCAGGTTGATTCAGGTCGTTCACCACCGGCGAAATAAAAACAGGTCAGGTCATGACTGTCTGGTTCTAACTGTCGTTCACTACAAGAATAAGAACAGATCTGGCTCGGAAGATCTTCTTGCGAAGAAGGAAGAACAAGTCGGCCAAAGACGATCGTTCACAACGGAATTAAGAAAAGGTCGGATTAGAACATGCCTTTACCGCAGATTTAAGAAACAGGTGCCTGAATATCGTCCACTGCAGAAGTAAGAACAGATATGGTACGAACAGTCAACAATTGCAGAACTAAAAACAGATAATTCTAGTAACGTCCTCTTTCGCTGAAGATATAACAGATCGGTCAATTATGGTCCTCTACTAGAGAAGAAAAAACTAGGTTGGCTCTAACCGTGCTAAATTGGAGGGGGGAAAGGACTGATCGAGCCGGTCGGTGCTCTACTTCAAAAGACAAAGGCTATAAGAACAGTTTAGGTTAGATGGTCCTTTACAACAGAATTGAGAACAGATTTTGGCTAGGTTGGTGTCCTCCACTGCAGACATAAGATTAAATTTGGCCAAAGACTGTCCTTTTCTTTAGAAGAGAGTAAGGGCTGGTGCTGAGCATCGTCCATTGCAGAAGTAAGAAGAAGAAAGAAAAGGTCCGGATTGGAATGTCTTTCACTGTAAATGTAAGGACTGGTCAAAACCGTACAGTTCGACACTGTATACATAAGAAGACGTCGGACCATGACTCTTCACAGTAATTATAGGTCTATTCCAATCAGTTTCAATCGAATGGTCCTCTACCTCAGAAGTAGGTAAATGTGGGTTCCATACTCGCCCTTACTGCAGAAGTAAGAAAAGATTTTGGCACTGATTCTTCCCCACTAAGGAAGTATAAATAGATGTGGCACTCTCTGTCTACCAACTCAGAAGGCAAAACAAATCGCGTGATGGCGGTCCTTCACTACAAAAAAGAACAGATCGTTCACGGATTATGCTTTATGGAGGTCGAGTGCCCTCTAATTCAGATGCAAGGACATTTCGTACTCGTCAGTTTACCCCTGCAGGAATAAAACGCTAAAAGTAATGAAACATACATTACAAAATTAAAAACATATTTGGTTCAGACTTTCACCCACTGCAGTAGTGAGGACAATTCAATCCGGAACTGAGGTTTCCGGGAGATATAATAACAGGTCAGAATCAGAGGATGCTCCAGTGCAGAAGAAAGAAAACTTTATGTCTGGAATGTCCTACAGGACATAACTAGGACAATATTGGATCAGAAACTTGCATCCACTGCAGGAGGACTAACAGATCGTGGCCGGGTCGTCTTCTACTAGAGAAGTTAAAGCTCTTCGGTCTGTGACTGTCTTTGAACTCAGAAATAAGATAAATGGACCTTGGTTCACCCCTGCTCCAGGAAAAGGAACAGATCTCTCTCTCTAAGAGGTTTCTACGGCAAAAGTGAGAAAGAGGGTGCCGTAACGGTCGTCCACTACATAAGAAAATGGAGAATGGGCACTGATAGTATCCATGGCGGAGTTAATAAAGGGGTGGTGGTCCCAGACAGTTCTCCACTGAAGAAGTAAAAAACATATTAGGCCCTTACACTCCAGCACTCAGACTTGAGTACGGAAAGAATCTGTGAGTCTTCTGCTCCAGAATTAAGAAATATTTGGTAAGGAAGGTACTCTATGCAGAATTAGCAATAGGTTTGGGATTAAATCTCTTTTAATTAGAATTAAGGGCAATAGATTAAGCACAAAATTACAAGAGGCGATCAATGAGTTTTGCAAATAGGTAGGGCAGAACCGAGGAAGGGAAATGGATGTTTGTTGTGATGTTAGGACAAGTTATGACAAGTCAGGACATGCAGGCGCACGCTCCTGCTTCGTCTATGTAAGAAGCAGCAGCTGATCGCAGATCGTCAGTCACAAATTTTTCAACAATGGAGAAGGTTGAGCACAGCGCAGTGATCAAATGTTTGACCAAGGAAAGCAAGAATGCATGGTTGCAGTGTACAACGACACCGCCCCCTCCTATACAACCATTGCTCGCTGGAATAAGGAGTTCCGCCATGGTCGTGAGTCCCTTAAAGATGACTCCCGCCTAGGACGCCCGTCAGACGTGACGAACGAGGACAATGTGGCCCGTGTGGAGAGGATGATCGTCGAAAATCGACGAGTGAAGGTCGAAGAAATCGAGCTAGAACATTAAATATCACATGGAAGTGTTATCAACATCATCCAGGACAATTTGGCCATGACCAAGGTCTCTGCCCATTGGGTCCCTAGAAACCTCATGCCCCATCATCGACTTCAACGTCGTCAAAGTCCACAAGGCCAGAGTTGCACAAGCTGCCCTGCGCGAGTGCAGAATCAAGGAGCTCAACCATCCCCCCTACAGTCCAGATCTGCCCCCTAGCGACTACCTTTTATTCCGCCAGCTCAAGGCTGCACTGTGTGGACGCCGGTTTGGGGACGATGAAGATGTCCAGCTCACCGTCCAGGAGTGGATTCAACAGCAGTCGGGCGATTAATGGTTGTTGGGAATTCGAAGCCTCAGGGACAAGTGGCGCAAGTGCATTGAAGTCGAGGGTAGTTTTATTGAAAAATAATGAAACACTTTTCCTTATATCTCGTTTCCTTATATCCGAATTGCCAAACTTATTGACCACCCCTCGTACTTCACTGGAGAAGTAAGTAAAGTGGAGGCTTCCACTGAAGAAGTAAGATAAAATCGGGCCTGGACCATCTTCTACTGAAAATCTAAGAAAATGTCAGATATGGACGCTCCCCTACTCTATAAATAGGAACAACTCTATCCCAAAGTTCCATGGCTGCAATAGAAACAGCTGGTAAAAATGGGTGAGGCTAGACAGCTCTCTATTGCACTTCTATTATAGTCGAGCTCAGGGTGTCTCAAACTGCAGAAAAACAAACAGGTTTTTCCGGGAATGTTATCGACAGCAGGAGTAAGAACAGATCTGTCGCTGATGTCCATCTACTACAGATGAAGGAACAATGAGGATTTAGCACGGCTGAACTTAGAACTGATCGGTCCTTTACCGCATAAGAATGAACAAATCAGGCAGTTACGGTCTTATACTACAAAGGTAATAAAGGGTCGGACTCTAATCGTTATCAACTATAGAATTAAGAATAGACGAACTTCTACTGCAGAAATTGAAACAGATCCTGCCCTGACTGTCTTCAACTACATGTCGAAAAATACATAAGAATTAAGGACCACTAATGCAGGGGTAAGTACAGAATGGATCTAGACGAATATATACTACAGAGGTAAAACAAGTCTGAAACGGACGATACTCCAATGTAGAAGTGAAAAATAAGTCTGGGCTGTAATATCGGATAGTTCAATATTAAAAACAGAAAGGTCCAGGAAGAAGTTCATCCACTGCTTAAAGTAGAACATGACGTGCCCATACATTTTACCTTCCATAATTAAGAACCAGAATTGCAATCTCTCTCATTCTCTGTATTAATAAAAACAGATTGATTTATGACATTCATCTAAGTCAGAAGTAATAACAAGTCTAGCCCTGTAGAATTTAGAATATTTCGGGACTGAGGATCTTCCACAGCAGATTATTAACGAAACGGGGGCGTAAGTTTCTCCATTACCAAACAAATAAGATCGGACCAGGAAAGTGCCTCCACTGTTGAATTAAGAACACAGCATTCTCTGGTCATCCTTCACTACAGACGTAAGGACAATTCTGGACATGACTTTCCTCCACCTCACGACCGAGATGAAGCGTGGACGGTCGTTAAGACGATAAATTAAGAGAGATCTAGCTAAGAAATTTTTTATGGCAAAGGTTTGAAAGGTTGTAAATGGAGTATTCTCCCAAACAGAAGTAACAACAGATCAGAGGCTTAGAGTACAGCAGTCAGATTAGGACTTTAATCAACTCAAATTCAAAATAAAAAAGATCGAGACCAGGTGGTCATCCACTCCATATGTAAGAAAGATCGGGCCTGGACCGTCATTACCTGCAAAAATAAGAATAGATCAGGGTCTGAATATCCTCCAAATTAAATATAACAGTAGTAGATCGGACAGGGTTTTCCTTCAATTATTAAGTAAGATAGGAAAGTCCATGGCAGCTTCCACTGCAGAAGTAATATCCAGGCAAACCAGGATGTCCCTACCCTTTAAAGCCGAAAGAGATCGGGCTCAGAGGCTCTCCTACTACATACATACGAACATATTTGAGTAAGAATGTTCTTGAGGGCATAAAAATGGTAAGTAGAGGTTGGGCCTGGAGGGGCTCCACTACAGAAGTAACAGTTAGTAATGACATTTAAGGTTAAGGCGTCATCTACAGAAGAATTAAGACAGCTCTGGCCGTGTCGATGATTGACTGCAGGAGTAGGACTAGATTCAGTCAGGACGGACCTCTATTGCAGATGAAAGTAAAGATATTAGCTTGAGGGTCTTCCACAACAGAAGTAAATATGTTTGCGCCCCGAATGTCTGCAACTGGAGAAGAGAGAGCAAGTTTGGGCTGGAAAGTCATCGACTGCATAAGTAAGAAGAGATTGGGCCCTGGTGCTTTTTCCTACCAGATGTAACCACAGATTGGACTCTAATAATTTTCCATTTGAGAATAAAAACGGATCTAGACCGGCTGTTCCTCCATTTTAGTTTAAGAAAATAGGGGCAGGATGATTCTCTAGTGCAGAAGCAAGAACTTTTCAAACCCAAACTTTCCTCCACTATAAAAGTAAGAACGATATCATTATCCTGATGATATCACATACGCTATGTTTCCACATTTGGTCAAATGAGACATTGCCATTTTGTTAGCTTCGTTCAACAGCCTCTGGAGAAAGGTAATCCTTCAAAATTCCTAGCTAATGGCTAGAGTGCTTCCTTTTCGCAAGCCACTGAGAGATCATTCTGAACTGGTCGGTTTACAAATAGCATCTTTAACGTCTACTGCCAACCTATGCTCCGGCTGGAGAATGCTATCTGCAATGTCCTTCTTCCTAGACAACATTTCACGTTTTTTTGTTGATCTGAGAAATTCATAGAATAACGCAAGTATCCAAATGTTTACAAAGTCTCCAAAGTGTCGTTCATTTTGCCTTCGACAGCAATAGTATCACCTCACTATTACTACTAGATTGTTTTTTTACGCCAATTGTCTTCAACTGTTCACCTAGGATGCCGTGGAATGTTATGGGGCGGCTGGATTGACCAAGAAATATTTTTTTTAAATTCCTAAATTGCCAATAAATAAGTTTTTCAAACATATATTAAAATTCGACCGACTCTTGAAAGTATATTGAAACTAACTTCTCTTTTTTGTTCAACAAAAGACAACGAAAGGAGAAAGATTGAAGACAGTCAATTAAGAAATTAGAGTTGCCTTGTCAAATATGAGTCCTAATATTAAAGAATTATCATACTCATCAAGCTCAAATTTCCAACTAAACTTTTAAAAGAAAGATTTATTTATTTTAGTTGTTTTATGTCAAATTTCTATTAAATTGGGATGCCACGACTGCTTTTAGATACCAGTTAGGCAGGGCCACTATCATAAAATGGTTGAAAATCACTGCTCTATGTACGTAAACTACCTTTCGATCCCTTTTAGTGCGGCTCAGATGCCCAATCTAGAAGGTCAACTTGAACTTGTTCTGAACCCTATTTCTCGCTATCTCAAATCGCAGGGTTTTGGTTTTATCTGCCTACAACTAAGGTGCTGCACTTCTGTTACCATCTATAACTTTACCTAAACCTTAATAGGGCATACCATGTATGGGCTCTTATGGCTACCTGTAGGTGCCAATAAATTGTTTGCTTGTTTGCATTTGTTCCTAAATGGAGCTCTCTTTCTTCACAACCCTCTCTCTTCTTCATGTCTTTACTGTAACGATAAGAGGTATCCATGGATCGAACTAGTAAGTTTACCAGTGTACTAGGCTCTTGGTATTTGTATTCACGAGCTAAAAACCAACCAATATTTGTAAGAATATTTTCTCTGACCTACAAACGCAATTTTTTTATTCCCTGCGATGCAAACCAGTTTATCAGCCTTTTCATAATTATCCTTTATACTGCTCTTCTTAAAAAACTTTCTAAATTTAAATATTTGTCCTCTTATTGCTTAATAAATTCTATTTTATCAAATGGAAAATTGTCAGTGAATCTCTCTTTACAAACGTAACTCAATGTGTTTCTTTAATTGAAAAGGAAAGCAAAATAAATTGAAACAAGAATTAGAAGAGCCAAAGGTTTGCCGCCACTCCGAAGACTTTTAACGATTCCTTTTTAAGATTAATTCGTACATATTCTGCCATTACAGCAAAATTACTTTTTCAACTTGTTCCCTCATCCTCTCAATTACGGTCATTTTGTTTTAATGGGAATCATTTAGACACTTGAGTGTGCATTTGCAAATGCACCGTCTACTAATTTGGAGCTTCTATTAACGATTCTTAATGGTATTATTCCACGTATGCATTATTCCCATTATTTATATTAATGGTGATAGTGGTATTTGTAGTAGGAGTGAAAAAAGAAGATTAGGTCGTCAGTAAAATAATATTATTAATAATAAAAGTTTGATATTTTTTAAAGAATGTTTTACGCCCTCTTTCATCCATTGTTGGGTTTATACAATCAAGCACAAGATAATGTCACATTTATAAGAGGTGCAAACGATGATCCGAGAGAGAGTGTTCCTTTCTTTTGGAACATTGGGGTCAGAAGGGCTATCAGGGCTATCAGGGGTATTGCCCCTGCTACACCATTTACTCTCTTGCAGGGATGGGGGGTCAGAATGGGTATTATTGCTATGTTTAGTCTAGCATATCTTTGTTCTGAGAGAAGTTTATCACTTCGCAGTTTTATCAACGCCATTTTACCAAAACACGGTTATTTATTTGGTAGTAAAGAAATTAATGAGTTTTTAGAAAATGCTTCTACTGTTTTATTATATTTTCTATCAATTCCATATTTTTAAGAGTATTCTCAAGTCGTTTTAAGACATGCAATAACAAAAGAAAGATGCTAATATAAACTAATCACTAAATGAGCCTGAATATAAAGCCTATGAAAAAAGAACCCATTCAAAAGTCACGAAATTTCACCTTGGAATATTTTTTCAAATATCATTTAGGTAACTCAGTGAATCCTATTTACTCTACCCCAAATCCTTAACAGGAGTGGTTAAAAAATCGTCTATTATCACTTCAGAAGTAACTAGTTTCAAACATCACAAAACATTGATTGCATTTGTGTTACACAGATAAAAGAAAAAATAAAGTAATCTATGGACTTGTTTCTTAGTTGTTTCTTTGGTTTAGATTAGATAATAAATTCTGTAAATTAGGAATATAGAAAGTTTCAAGTGCATTTTTAATGTATTTTTAGCTCTTATATAATGTGTGTCAGAATTATAGAACCAATTTTAGTCTAGTAACGTAGCAGTGAATTTCTAAGACACCAATCAAACCCAAATTCACCCTGAATTATGTAATTTTAAATCAAGGTTTAGAAAGAAAAAGATATAAAATAGGAAATCTCCGAAGACTCGTGATAAAATCAAATTTGGAATTTACTGGTCATTATTCCTGACCTAGCCCTAGAAATATAGATAGACATGCTAATTTAACATGAACACACAGTTCACAACATCTTAGCAGCTAATTAGCAGTGTGGAAGGTAGGTGATACTGAGAAGATAGATGGTCATAGTAAAATGCCAGGGAAGTTAGGCCTCATATTTTACGACAGCTAACATCAAGTTCATACCAACCACAGGCGCCCGTTGGTTAGAGTCTAAGGCCAATAAATGTTTGAAAGTGGTTAAGAAAAATGACTTATTCGATACCATTCGAAGCATAAGAAATAAAACTTTTCTAGATTGGATAAAAACCAGTATGTGACCATGTTTTTAACTCTGCAAAGCGATCAAAAGCAACTCGCAAACTCGAAACCTTTGTCAAAGTACGGATCACAGCGAGCTTTAATACTTTGAGAAGCATTTGTAATTGAGAGAGATGTTTACAATGGGAAAAAAATTTTTAAACTATATTGTTTAAAGTGACCAAACTTTTAAAAAGAACTTTAGCCCTGCTACCTTGTCCCACACCCTCGCGTGTTGAATATATTATAACTAGGCTCATTTATATTTCAGGTATAGTTAAGCTGTGCCGTCAAAAATGCCTCGAATATTTAGACAAGAATTGCTATTATTATTGATTTTGAATACAAAAGGAAGAGATTATTTGAATTTCAGAACTTTGCTAATTAAAAAATCTTTGTCAACCTCAAAATATTTATAATAATAAGAATTGTTGTTATCATTGATTTATTTATACTAAATCTATTGGTTAATTAAATCTCATTACTTAATTCTATAGGGAGAACATTGTAATATTGAATAAGAGACTCAATAAAACCTCAAAAAATGAACACTTTGAAGAGTTTTATGAAATCCTATTTTGGGTTTACGTGGAACCAAAATGGCATTCGAAGACAACGAAGTAAATTTTATAACAGAAAATACCGTCAACATCATAATTTATATATTCCCTAACGTAAAAGGAATAAAAAGCTTAATCATATTTTTCAAAATTACTGTTATTTTAGTAAGAAGTATCTATTTGTCCACTTAACTAAATCACTTTTCTTTCCGTTAACTCGAGTATCTTTTCGTACCATTTTAAAAAGAAACAGTCAGGAATATAATATTTTTGGTTGAATAATTATTAAAATCTACGTAAAAGGCTGTAGGGAACAATTATAATTCAATCGCTTCTATATACTTAATTTAAATCAAATTAATCGGGGATTTAAAAGAGAATTTATACTTTGGAAACTTAAATACATTTGGCAACTATTGAAGGAATGAATCCCAGACGTCACCATGATCGCTAATTAATATCAAAACTCCAGTATCCTGATCTTCAATCAGCACGTTGTCCTGTACTCATTGTAATGAAATAATATTATATATCTTTGGCGAACTTACTGATATTAGTGACGAAGATTCCTCCAATGCCGAGGAAAATGAAAAATTAGTATTGTTTTTTTTCAGATGATGCTCCACATCTATTTTCACAGAAGGAGCTAAATGATCTAGCTTGCAATCCCATCTTGTCAAAGTTCTGTTTTGAATGGTTGACATCAAGATTGAAGAAAAAATCTCCTATCTTACAGTGCTCATATCACCTTCTACCGCAGGTTCTACAAAAGCTTGGAGTGCCACAATACCAAGCAGAAGATTGAAGATTTTTAAATGAGGGCAGCAAGCGATTGCTAAAATGTGTTCTGCTGCATAATTGCAACCAGTTTGCCTCTGTAACCCTTGCTCACTCAACTACACTTAAGGATAAGTATGAAGCGGTGAAGTACGTGATGGAGAAAATTATGTAATATCAGCATAAATGGTTGATTTATGTTGACCTGAAAATGGTGTATGTTTTGTTGTGACATCATTCGGGTTCACTAAGTACCCGTGCTTTTTGTGCATGTAGGGACCGATCAAGGCACGTCATAAACAACCATCTGGTGGAAAAAGAGAGTAATGTCTTCTAACCGCTGCACATCAAACTCGGTTTTATCAAATAATTCCCTAAAGCTTTTGACAAGGATGGTGATTGCTTCAGTTACCTGTGCCATGCTATTCCAGGATTTACAATGGTAAAGTTAACAGCTGACATCTTTATCGGCAATCAACTGCGTCAGCTTATCAGAGATCTTGAGTTTAAAACGAGGTAGAACTGGATGCATGGAAGGCTTTTGTTCTGGTTGTGATCACTTTCTTGGAAACAAGAAGGCCAGGAACTGCACAGAACTTGTTATTAATATGCTGAGCACTTTCGGAAATCTAAGATGTTAAACGATCATCAAAATACATTACTTTTTCTCACATTTGGATCAGTTTTTCTAAGAATCTGTAATCAATGAGGGACAAGTAAGAGGAGAGATTCCATCAGGATATGAAGGGGATGGAGACCAGGTATCAGTGACGCTGTATTGTAGTCATAATGGCTGATTACTGGTGGACAATAACGAGAGACATCCGTACCACAGAATATTTTAGGAATTCGAAAAAACGTAAGTTTATGCCCAGAATTCTAATATCCAATCTATATGTACTTACCTTTATCAATGTACACCTGTAAAGGTTTGTAGCCTTTAAATCATATATTGTATTAGAAAACTATATTTTTTATTTTAAAATGCTATTTTGGATAAGAAGTATTAAAATATCTTCACTTTTTAAAATTCTTCGGAATCACGCGTTTAAGATCACGTCCATAGACAAAGTCATATTGAAGATCTCGTCTGATTTCTACCGTAAATTCCTTTCTTTAACTTAATTTATCCTTCATATTTATTGATTTTTTTAAGAAGTAGGAACATTTTGAATGGTCATATGTTTAGCAATTTTACTACAGTCTTCATAAAAACTATACTTGGATTTTCGGCAATTTTCCTTTGAGATGAATCAGTTCCCGGCTTATTTTCCTAGAGCAGATATGGTGTTGTTGCATTTTGGGGAGGGAAGCGATTGTCATTTCTAATTCTTTAGTGAGTGTTTCATTTAACCCGAAACTTCTACAAGCCTTTGTTTAGGGTACGCCTCTTTCAGAGCCTTCAGGAAACTCTCGTGATAATCCTCTGTTTTTCCTTCCTTTTTAGTGTAGCAAGCTATGATGAGAGCACTGCCTTCTTCTGACAACAGGATTGTTAATAGGACGCAAGGATATAAGAAAATGTAATATCTGTGTCCTCGAACCTGAAACAATTGCAAGCTACGTATACCATAAAATTCCGCCAAACAACCAAGCGTAGACTACAACCAGTAATTTGTTTTTTTTTCGAATTGAGAATACTACCTAGCGATCTCCTTTTCAAAGTTAAATGATAGATAAAAATAGCCTAAATGAAAATTATGTTAAAATATCGCTTCTATAGGTCCTCAGGTCATTGATATAAATTTGTTGAACAATAAAAGAATCGGAGGAAGTTATAATATATTTACAGTACATGAAAAACTTTATTAATATATTCTATATTATATTTCTTCTTCTTTTATTTTTATCAAGAAATAAAAGAAAATAACATTAATGGTTCAAGTGAATGATATAAAAATTCTTCAACAAATAAATAAAACAGGTAATGGAGCTGGATGGCAACATTAGAAGATTGGTCGTGTGACTAATGCAATTGCGATCCATGACTCAATTTCTGTGGGGTTAAACTCAAATTGAACTTTCCATCTTCATTATTGTCGTTTAAATGCGAATTGGACACAACGTAATTTGAATAAATTGCTTGATTGATTGCGATCACTTCCATTACCTGAATTAATCAAATACGAGGGGGAATCCAAAATACTTGCCAGAAATTGTGAACTAATAATGAAGCAACCCTAAAATTAATATTCTTCTCCCGACACACTAAATTCCTACCAAAATGTTTTCACGTTTATTAAGAGGATATGAATTTCAAAATTACCTTAAGAAGAAACAGCGTTTAAATAAGTGCCCGATTGTAAGAATATGACTGTTCAAATAGAAAGCAATGACCATAACAAATTCTTGATGGTGTATTGGCCATCAAATCGGGGCTCTCGTAAAACCTGTTTCTACCATGCTAATCCATCAAGTCAATTAATGTTCACACACTTCATTACATGGTTGTAGATGTTTATCTTACTATGACAAAAATTGAAATTGGATAGTTCGTTTCTTCTTAATTCGCCTCTTTCTGGAATCTGTTGGTATTGTGGATATTCCAAGGACTCAAGTGATATTCATGATAATGCACAGTATTGTTTGTCAAATTATCAATTATTTTATTATTCTAGTGTTCAAAAATATCATATATAAGGTGGAATTCATTAAAATGATAATTATTTCTTGATATTCACTTTATTTTTAGCTCTTTTGAAGAGGATAGCTTTTTATTGGTACAAATAACACACTACTTTGGGAGCATAACTCTCCATGCTTTAGCTGTACAACGACTGACAAAATTTTATTCCCTTTGGACATACATTATATGCCTCAAATTTAAGAAACCTAAAATTAACCAGGAGAGAAAGAAATTAAAAATCGCGTAGAGGGAATATATACAAATTGGTAGGATGACGTGACTCCAATTTGGGAGTTGATATGTGATCTAATGACCTACTTCAACCTAAAGTTATCTTTCGAGAGATTAAACTTTGGGATGGAATCCATTAACGTTGCCTTAACTCTAAGTTGTTTCAGCCTGACATTAAAATTATAAATAAATTTTGCCTTTTCCCATTAGCGCTATGATTAGTGGAACTTATGCGTTCAAAAAGATTATTAGACTCTTGCCTTGCGAACAAAGCATTTGTGTTTGTAAGCCATCTGTAAAAGGTTACATCCAGTTTGTTCTATTTACATTTGATCTCAAATTTTATCTCATTTTTTTCATCTCTATCTCATTAATTTAGTATTTTATTTACGTTTAACTCTCAGATTGTTCTAACATAAATGCGTACACTGTAAAATAATTAAATTTTAAGGTAGTTACTGGTAGCTAAACAGCAAGTAAGTTACAATATTATTTTACAGGAACAAAGGATGTTTCTGTATCTTCGCCAACAATATATTATTGTAGCAATTACAATAATACCATATAAATCATAAACTCCAAGCTACTGGATTTTCGATAGAGTATGTTACGGTAATATTAAAGAAAACACTATTTAAATACAGTATTATGGTAATATATTTTTATATAGTGTTAGTTTAATCTCAAGAGTAAGTTGCATAATCTTGTTTGTGTAAAATAAGAATAAGTTACTTGATCTCCAGTTATTAAGTCTTCACTTTCTGAATTCGTCTTAAACCTTACGTGTAAGTTACATTCTATTTTAATAATTTAAGGTAAATTTTGTGTTTTTATGTTATTTCTTAGTATTTTAAACATATGTAGATTTTTTGAATAATTTTTCCGCTTAATACTCTTTTGTCATTCAAATCTTTGAATTTAGCATTTATTTTTTTATCTTTTCCTCTTCATATTTTTTAATACTATTATTTTTTCAATTTTGCTCACTTAAATTATTTTCTATTTTTTAATATTATTTTGGTAAAATTTTGAGATTTTTTACTTTTTGATGTTTTATAACTTGTATATTTTCCTGATATCGGACATTTAACTAGTAGTGTTCATTCATAATTTTATCGTTTAGATTTTTACTCTTCCTTCATAAATTTGTAATAAAATTAACTTTTTAATCGATCTCATTTTATAAAATCTGATTTTAAATTGCTTTAATTTAGACTTAGTAATTGTATTTTGCGCCCCAACTCGCCTGAGAAAATTACTTATTATTCTTTTGTTTTCAAATATTTTATAAGATTTCCCGTTGATTTTGATGTCACTAATAATTTAAACTTATGTGATTTTTTATTGTTTTATAATTATAGAATCTGAAGGTGGAGGAAACGCCGAAAACGTCCTTCTCCCTAAATAAATCACATATATTAAAGCATAAAAAAACACATTATCTCGGCAAGGACTAGAACCTCAGAACTCTGGATTATCTAGACCAGTGCTCTACCACTGAGTTAAACGCACCAACACTTAAGACGAAATATCTTTTCCTAAATTAACTTATTCGTTTCGCAATTCTAAAGATAACATCCACCCGAAACTTTGCTTGTAGGACAAGCAGGGATACCAATTAAAATAGCCCATCGAGAGACAGTTTTTTGGCTGTTTCAGAAAGTTAATTTTATGCGTAATCTTCTTGTGTATGAGAGAAGAACTCATTCTCAGGGCTTCGATGAAAAGCTTAAGTTAGCTAATAATTGCCTTCTTAACCGCATAATTATCATTGCGCAATTGCAAATAATTCTTAATATATATATATATATATATATATATATATATATATATATATATATATATATATATATATATATATATGTATATATATATATATATATATATATATATATATATATATATAAATATTTATATATTTATATATATATATATATATATATATATTTTCCCCGGGTGGATGGGTATGTCCAGCAAAAGTAGACAGTATAGTAAAAATAGTACGCGAGAGCAGGGGTGAATATATCTCTGATCAAAGGGTAGCTTTCGCGTGTTCTATTGTTTTGGGGGGGTGCGAAATTGGTTGGCATTCAAGCTTTTGTAGTAACTAGTAAAACTCGTTACTAGGGTAGGTCAATTTTCGGAGAAAAGTTGTAAATTGTGTTGTCATAATCGGTATCAGTGTTACATGTTAGGGTTGAGGTTACCGTTCGGGTTAGGTCTTCAATTTTTTGGCTAACTTTTTTCTACTACGCTCCCGATGTAGCGTAGATGTTATGGCATGGAGTGTTTTATTCTCGATCCACTTTTGCTCTTTGTAAGGAGGATGAAGGAGTCTTTCCCTTACCGGATCTCTTCTTGCGAAATTCTGCGTCCGCGAGAACAACGTAAGCTTCAGTTGAGAATTATACAAGGTCGCCAAAGAGAGCTTGGCTTTACCAGATCATCAGGTATGTTATCTTCATAGTCTCATTTGTATTGTCCGGCTCTAAGGCCATCCGCATTATCTTCTGGGCCTGCCTCGTCAGGAAATTGGTTCCCTTTAGCATCATATACTCAGAGGTTTAACATCCTCGAGTAATACATGTACCTGGGAGCCCGATTCTTCGAAGACGAGGACTTATTCGGCCGACGTGACTGCGAAGCCTTTTTGTGGCGGGTCTTATGCTCTACCTTCTTCGGCCTCACAGCAGCAGCTACCTTCCGCTCGACTTGTGTTTCTGTTGGGGTAGTTGGGTATGGCTGTGAGTTCGTTTGTGCCTTCTGTCTGGCAGCCATAGCTTTCCCTTGAAGACCCCGTGAAAGGGTATTACTTGTGGCAATGTGTGCATAATATATGCAACACATTATTTTTGTCGATTTTTGGTTTTCGATCTACAGGTTCGTAGGTACAGTGGCAACACTACTCTTTGCGAATGTTGCCTTGGCAACCTTCACCTAGGTGGCGTTACCTTTTCTTTCCTCTTGTTTTCTGCCTTTGTCCTAGGTTTTCTGTATTTGCTCCTTCTTTATTAGGCAGGTTATTGCCATGGTTCTGTGTGGACCACCACAATTGAGGTATTTCTTGAACAAACTTTTACATTCGCGCCAGGAATGGTCTTAGCCGGCACACACAGAACAAACTGTGAGTGTAGAGTTGAAGCAAGTTGCGGTGGTGTGTTCGTTAAGCACATTTTCAGGTCAACGAGCCTTCCAATTTTATATGTTGCTTGTAGCGCTTAGTTTGCCCTTAAAAATTCCCCGCGCCATGATTGGCCAATTTTTGTAATACTTATGTAGAAAGACTATATATAGTAGAGCAATTTGTGAAATTGTGAAACCTCACCGATGAAGACCCAAATTTACTGAAGAAGACATTCACGAAAAAACAAAAAACACGATTTACACTCACTACAAGATATACAAAAAAACAAAGACACTAAGTACAAGACTACAATTTATCGCTTTCTTGTCAAAAATCCACCCACCCTCCCTAACCTGGTTTTGTTTATTCGATAGGCTGCAACAACTGCCAAAAATGTTATTATGGGCAAACCAGGAAAGAACTAGATGTTCGGGTTAAGCAACATGAAGCCAATGTACGTAATTACAGTGAACAATCTGCGTTTTTTATACATATGTACAATCTTAACCATAGTGTTATCCGGAACGGTGCCAAACCTGTCATAAAATGTAGTAATTGTATTTGGAGAAATATATTAGAATGTATCTCCCTTAACGCGTTCCTAAATTTCAATCTTAGCCCCGGTTTGTTCATTCTAGACCCCATTATCACTACATACATAAAATCACAAATAAAGTTGTTTCAGGATTTTGTACCTCCTAATTAAGGTTCATAGGTGGGTAGTCTAATCTCCCTTACACTATTTAATGCAATGTATGTCCATCCTCCTGTTCATTCCTTTTAAAGGTCTTTAAGAATAAAGAGGAAAGCACTGGGAATAGTTTTTCACTTTTTCTTTGTAGGTGTATCTGAAAATATATATATATATATATATATATATATATATATATATATATATATATATATGTATATGGGAAATATACGGTTATATTAAATATATATAATTAGATGAAAGAAAGAGACAGATAAATAGCGAGATAGAGAGGAAGGGAGAGAAATCTGATATAATCATGAATTTTCTTATCGCTGTAATCTTACAATATAAAACGCTACACTAAATCACAAAGTAAATATTATATTTGAAAAACTTATGGGCACAAAATATATTTCTCAAATTTGTAAACCAAAAACGAAACTTTTTCCACCTCAATAAACAAACCAATACAATGATCATTTCCCGCAAACCTTTTAGAAGAACTTCCAATACACATACTTCTAGCTGGCTGACAGTTAGCGTAATGAGCTGTCTCTAGCCAAGATACCTCAAATAACAAATGTCTCGTTAGGAAATAATTTACTTTCAAATCAACGGCTTTTGATATTTACGAAACATTTGCCAAAGAATCAAAGAACGGGAACGAGAGATATGAATTTGTCCTTAGAGATTTTATTAACATATCACAAGGAATCATTTAGCTTGTTATCATTGTCAGGTTAATCCTCATTTTCAGTGGGTAGTTGAGTTCTGATCGCTATTTTTTACGCTAATACATATGTGAGACAGATACCAAGGTCTATGCAACCATAATAATTAATGGTCTAAGTTAATAAACGACGAAGATTGAAAGCATCAATGTTAGATTTGTTGGAAACGATACTGGTACGAGTGGTATTCGAATCCTGAAGGAGGCTA
This sequence comes from Ceratothoa steindachneri, assembly GCA_963969495.1. NCBI lineage: Eukaryota > Metazoa > Arthropoda > Malacostraca > Isopoda > Cymothoidae > Ceratothoa > Ceratothoa steindachneri. Next base: position 86,551,247 of record OZ018334.1, on the reverse strand, counting down.
ATAATTTCACCATTGAAAAATAATTTTTAATTTTGCATTTGCTTATCCGGAAAAGTGGAAACATTTGTGATGAAGAGTGGTTGTGAAAGCTCAGGAAATTGACATACCCTCTCGTAATTTAGTGTTCATAGTAGTACACTCGAGTAATATTCCTTCACACATTTTCTCTTCATCTAACTTCACCCCTTTTAAAAAGAAAAGTTCATATGAAGTATTATTCACACAGATTTGTTAAGTGAAAAATTTCCCTCACACAAGATTCCAGTAAAGAAAATTTTGATGATACTTTTGGTTATCAAGAAGTTGATGTTGATTTGTTTTTTTTTAAAAAGGAAAATAAAATAATTTAAATATTTAAAAATTACAACCTAAAGTTCAGTAAAGTAATTCCATCATAATTCTCAAAGCTATCAGTAGTAGTGTGACTGATTATTGAAAATGCTTTCCCATCGTTTAACTAAGCAATGGAAACTTTCTTGAAGAATCCAATTCGGTTTTAATGAAACAGATTTGAAGTCCTTTTCCACGTCCTTCATATCTTAGAAAACTTTGCCATATAGGATATGTTGTATTAACTTTAATCAATGGCATTATGTAGGACGAAGAAGAACTTCTCAAACTAAGGTATACCATTAGGGTTATGTACGATTCATCGCCGCCAATTTTGGCCCACACACTTAAAAAGGTTGCCCACCCCTGTTATAGAAAGTGCGCTTAAAGTATAAAGAATCAAAAGGAAAATAAGAGATAAAATATATGTATTTATATATTAAAGAATAGATATCTTTTAGTGGGAAATTAAAAATCAAGATATTACCTTATTATTTTATTGCTAATTTAGATATAATCTCACGATTACGACAAAGTTACTTTGCAATCATTGTCAATTTCTTCAAAATGATCTTTGGCAAATAAAGGGAACTGGTTTGGAATATCTTATAGCTATTATTTTATCCCTAACTCTATCATTTAAGAAGAGGATTTTTTGGACTATTTGAATAATAATTTCATCTTAGTTTGGTTATGACTTATGTTTTCTTATCAAAGTTATTTCTAATATTTTTTTATTATATCAAAAAACAAAATGGTGAAGTTTAGAATTGTGCTTTAGTATATATTTTGAAAGGGGGTAAATTTAGTTTAGAGTTTCTTTTTAAAACTATTATAATTGGCGAAGTTCAGAAAATTTATAAAAATTTAACTATGGCTGCTTTTTTTTAGATTATAATCTTAGTAGCGAAGCGCATGCTCCCCACGTAAGGCAAAGGGGCGAAGTCATAGCCTGGTATTATTTATATTATGGATAAGAATGTCATTATTATATCTTTAAGGTTTTACGAAATTCTTTATATTTTATGTTTGAATTTAGATGTTGGTCTTTAATTAATTACAAATGCTTCTGTTAGTTTTAGGTCTTGTTCGCTGTTGAATTTGTAAGTAATTTTAAAGTTTTCTGATATGTCGTTTATTTTTTTTTTATCCATGTAATATTCTTAAGTATTCATTAATACGATATATGAAGATATACAGTCGGTACCAGGGCGGTTGCACTAATATGCCACATGATTGTCATTTAAATTAACCTTAAACAAACATGAAACTATCACTTTAAATCAGGGGCTAAATTGGCGAAAGAACATTGGAACAGAAACAAAATTATTTAAAAAACGTAACGCAACCAAATTTGGAAAACCTTAATGAGAAAATTCTTAAAACAAATTCAAAAAGTCTTTCGATCTTCCACTTAAAAAACAACTCCAAGGAAATATTGACATAAAATGAGAAAAAAACCCAATAAAATCACTGTTGTAATGGTTAAAACAATTTATTACGGGAAACTCAAATCTCTTCTATCAAATAAAAACAAATTCCTAAAATGTTGCAAAAAAGAGATCTGTAAACAAAATCACGCGAATAGGTGTAAACAATAATGGTCTATCAAAAAGGCATAAACTTTAAGCTAATTAAAGACAAAGAAACAAATTTAAATATCGAATATAATGAATTTTGTAAACCAATAAACATATATTAATGATATTCCTACCCAAAATATAAATGATATAGCTCAATAAATTTGTATAAAAAATACCATCAAGATAAAATATATATTGGTACAGCAGTTAACAAGTGACTCTAGATTACTATAAATTGCTCGGAGATATTATTTACACTTTGAAATGTTATGAGTATAATAATGAAACGTCTAGAAATAATCAATAACTAGAGGATTTTCAAAATCAGTTCACTATTTTTATCAGAGATCATTTTGAAGAAATTAACAGTGTTTGCTAAGTAATATTTTTGCAATCGTGAGATTAAATATAATAAAAACAATAAAATAATGAGTGACATTTGCCGAGTTACCAACCAAAAAGACCTCAGTTTTGTCATTGCTGAGTTTGAAGAAGTTGTCCAATAGCCATTAATTAATAGTGTCATTTGTGGGCTTAAATTGAGATGGAGTAGGCGAATCTTCCGGTTGACCAGTCGCAGAAGTTTTTCCTAAGATTTTCATTTATTCTTTCTATTTTTTAACATATAATTTCGGTTAGAGATGAACCTATATTCACACTTTGTAAACATCGTCCTTCAGATACTTACTGTGCTACTCAAACACATTTTTTTAGCTTTAAAAAGACCTAGCTTAAAAGAGGCATAAACTAGTTAAATACAGTCATCTTTAAACAACTGCCAAAAATCATAAGAATTGTCTCTCTTCTAAAGATAACATCTATTTTTTGACACACTAATATGCATACACATTTTAGTGTACATACAGTCAATTCTCATAAGAATTGTGTTATTAGAAAATCGGCCAAGCAACATGAATTCTAGCCTGTATGAATAAATAAAATCTCGCCAGCTGCCTTGGATCATCTTCGGGAACCTAATGGCTAGACAGCGACCGCTGGCACCCCAAGATAGCGACAGCTGGCAGCCTCCCCATTTTTGAGGCCTACTTAATCTGGACGCGTATGAAAGGTCCCCAGATTCAGACAAGCTAAGGCAACCAAAAATAAATCCAACCTGATCTTGTTAATAAATAATAGAAATTGTGAGAATATTTGCCTAAATGACGGTGCTATTTGTGACTCTTTAACCGCTCCACTAATCTAACCAATCTTAACTATACTTCGTACAGTTCATTTAATTAACACAAATATCTAGCTTCCCTTTTTGAAAGCCTGTATTAATTAAGCCAATTATTCTTGAATGTATCACGCACGAGCAATGGTATACTTGTGACTGAATAGATGCAGACATTGCTGAGTTATTATACTCAACCAGATATGGTCACCGGTATAGTTAGTTTAGCAGAAAATATTCGGTTCATGAAAATTGGTGAGGTCTTGTCCGTTCGTTGTGTTGCTCTAATCATGTGAAGGATATTGCCCCAAACACGTTTATACGAAAAATCTCCCATCACCTCCTCCGAACGGTATATGTTGTGGGTGTTGGCGCAAATACATCATATAAGCTTTTTTTCTGAAAGACTTGCTAGTAGCTATGCTATCGTTGATTTTACGGATGTTTTATTAGATGAAGCTAAATGAGACAAATCTGCTATCCCTCAAATGGTACTGATTCTGGCACCGATTAATTTAGAGGAAAAATAAGAGAAACTACAAGTGGTAAATGGTTCTTTATTACTGACATTACGTTCCTTTCAAGAAGCTCCAGAGGAGCAAGACTTCAGTTTGAAAGAACCTTGCATCACGTCTAATTTCTTTTATTCTCCCTCTCTATTTGTTGTCAGACACCCATCAATATCAGTTTAAGGATATTATATCATTTGTTTTAGGTGAATAAGCCATTTCATAATTGCCTGTCTTTATCGTCGTCTGTGATAAGTGTCATGCTTTGTTTGTTGCTCAAAATCTATACCCTAAATATTTTGTTTACATTCTATTCTTTTAATATTTTCTGTCATTTATATAAAGATTTTTATCTGCTTCCATAGCTATTCTTGTGTTAGAGTAATGGGTTACCTTTGTTTTTGATATATTATATTAATTATCACTGGTTTGTATTAATTCGTTTAGACTACTTCTATTTAATTATTCCAGATTTTCATCGAAAGTCGTACTTATGTACATGTTTAGTTTATCCTTCATTATACATAATGTAGATCTAATCTACTTTGGGAAACGAGATGACAAAAATATTTCAAAACACATCGTTAGGACAAAACTTAGACTAAACATTGAATAATTGTTTTATCTGGTGTTAATTTGTTTTTATTTCGGCATCTTGTTTTTCCTTATCTTTTAATGGCTAATTCAAAGAGTTTGCTCAGGTCAAATCTTCTCTATTGTGTAGCCTAATGTTTTTTTGGCAAACTGGACCGTATTTCATTTACACAAGGAATACTAAACATAATCTCATATTGTTGGATACTATTACGGCTCGATAAGTCCAGTGTAATTCTGTGGGAATAAATGATGTGACGAGTGTCGTGGAAGCTGTGCAAAATTAGAAAACTGTTAGAAGTTTAATAAATCAAAAGGATATCCAATAGCACCAGCAAACTCTAATAGCCTTGTTCGGAATCAAGACGTGACAGAGGGTGTTACGAATCCTAACCTCTAATATACTTTGACACAATAACGAATAATTATGCGTCCTAGCCTCGTTAGTTTAAATCACAGACTATATGCGGATAATTTACAATTCTATTATTATATATCGGTTTTATTCATTCTTAATTTAACCCGAGTCTCTTGTGATGCTATGTCATTATTAGCAATAAATCTGGGTTTAATCAGGCTTATTTTAACCATAAACTGTCTTGTGATACTTTGCCACTCTTAGCAATCAATGTGGGTATTAGTCAACCGTTTCAAATCACAGACAATAATCTAATAGTTTTTATTCCTAAAAATAAATATGAGTTTAAGTCAAGCTTATCTTATCCCCAAACAATATTGTTATATTTTGCCACTTTTTCCAATCAATAAGGCTTTTGTCAAGCTAATTCAAATGCCAGACACTTTTCTTATATTTCACACTCCTACTAATAATTAAGGGTTCCAATCAAGCTTAATTAAATCAAAAAGTTTATTCTAATATTTTGATACTCGACTGATATATATATGGGTTCTATTCAAGCTTATTTAAACTACAGTGAATAATAATATTTTGCCACACTGAACGATGAATCGGATTAATAGTCAGCTATTTATTAACCTCACAATAATCTTGCAGAATTTTCCATTTTTTCGTGTCTGAGCATTGGTTTCGTCGTCAGTTATTCGGTTTTCTCGGCTGAGTTTGTGTCAGCTGTGAAGGCCGAAAAGTAAGCAGAGACGAATGCCATTCGCTGAGGAATATGTTTCAGGTGAGCGTGGCTGCGCGACGGCCACGCGTGCGCACTTGGTGTTTAACGCGTTCACTGCGGTTCAAAACATTGAGACATGCAGTTTCGGCGAGGCTAGTTGCATCGGGCTACTGGGCTATTGGTCTATCAAAGCTCTTCTTTGTCACGCTTACCCGTTGGGCGCTGCCCTCCTCAGCCGGATCCTAAGATAGGAAACTTATATGTCTGCTTCGCCCACCGTTAGGGTCTTGCCTTTGGTTGAGTTTAGCCTAGAACCTCATCCACGATCTTATCGCCTAGGGTGACCCTGCCAGGAATTTGAAACTCTCGACGGTATTGCTTTTGGAATCATTGGAACACTCAAGGCCTTCCACTATTTAAAGCTTTGGTAAAGTTCAATGAATGGCTGATTCACATGATCGATATTTTCGATCTCAGGCACTTTTTTAGTAGCATCCTAAAGGTCGAAAGATAAAGACAAACGTTCTACCTGAAATCATACGAGGATTATTTTTTTTGGGGGGTGGTGAATAAACTGATTAAACATGTGTTTATAAAGTTCCTTCGAAAATGATATGTGCAGAAATAACATTTAATAGGTCAGAAACTCGCTCTCGCATTCTGTATATTGACTTGTCAAGAATATTCTGATCGATAGTGTTCCATTCTTGTCTTAAAAATGATGAGAAGTTGTCACGGTTAGTGAACGTCTGCGTGTACACCAGCGGTTTAAGAATCAGCCACATGTTCTTGATGTGATAAAGAGATGGGGAGTTTCCAGTTCAAGGACCTAATATTTCAATACACTATTGTTGAAGCCATATTGTTACTACTCCATTACTATAACAAGGTGCTGCATCATATTAAAAATGCATGGATCTTCACTAAATTAGCAATGGATTTCTGGTAGGAGGTGTTCTTGAATGGTATTTCGCTACCATTCTTTGTTCATTGCGGTATTTGTGGGAAGAAATATGAAGGGACAGCTCCCTTGGAGGAGAATCACCTCTATAGATGAATGGTTGAGGACGCTTCAATAGTGGAACAATGGTAGCGTTTTCTCGGGGCAGTTGATCTTAAAATCTCCCAAACAGTTAAAAGTGGGTTTTATCAGAAAGAATAATCATGCCCCATTTTTTTCCATTTTTCAATCCTTGTTCACACGGCTGAACAATAACTTGTCCTTGGTATTTTTTTAAGAAGCAGTATCATTCTCCTTGTCACGAGAACCCTATCCAGAATTTTTCGTCTCACCATGCATACAGAAGAAGACACACCCGCTTTTTGCCACTCTTTTTCCTGATTTACGCAGTTAGCCATACGATTTTGTAGCTGACCCCGCACAAGGAAGCGTCCTGACGCGTAATGGAATCCCTTACGTCCGAATCTTCTTTTTCGAGCCCTTTCACTCTGCTCTTTAAACATTTTTGGGGGCGCAAAGAGGGTTTTTACAGGAATATTACTTCTGGTAGCAAGTTCTACTCTTAAGAGGCCAACTTGAGGCAAAGCAATGATTTCTTGACCAAGTTCTTTGGGCGTAATCATTGTTGACAAAAAAAGAGGAGAGAGAACAAATCCAATTTTTCCATAGACAATAATTATCACAAGTAGAAATTGGTCAAAAAATATAATGTTTAAGATATGCTGTCCAAAGTACTATGAACTAAAAAACTGAAGGAACAAGAAACGGCAAAGATCCTAGAATCCGTTCAAGGTCAGCCCGATTACCACAAACTGTTAATCTACCACTTACATATCATGGACAAGATGACTTATCTACTATTAGTATAACATGTTATTTTTCTTCTTTTTTAACATCTTTTTTCTTTTTGTGTACTATTTTGATACTAGGGTACACCCTGATCTACATGTGTACCCTTTGTCATGCAGGTTTAATTTTTCCTCAAACGCACGCACACACTCATACGAATAGGGAAGGGTGGGCGATAGGACAGTACTCTCTTCTCTCGCATACCTTCAATGCTAGTGATAAAATAATAAACGAAGAGGAAAGAAAGAAAAGATAAAAGGAAAGCTCATTCGTTCACATACCATACAGGTGGACGTCACTGGTATCTTTTTATTTATCGTTCCATTTTTAGTCATCAACTCTTTATAGTATATTAAGCTTTCATCTGCGCAAGGAAGCGAGGGGACAGAATACGTCTTAAAACACCGAGAGAAGACAGATCTATCATTCGGGATTCACTACAAAATCTCTGAAATAAATCTGAAATGCTGGAAAGTTCGATGAAGCTTCATGTTCAAAAGTATAACTCGGAGGATATAGTAAGAGACATAGAGATAAAGGACTAAAGAGCGCAAGGTGAGAAAGAAGCCATGTATATCTGAAGTAAACAGATAATGTCTTCTAGTGGACCAAAAATAAAAAAATTGGACAAGAACAATTGTCTATAGTTATCTGGTCAAATGAAAGGAATTATCCGCTATCTAAGAAATACCAATGTATTGTTGTTTTACGTGTAATTTATATAATTCAATTTAAATATATTTTGTAAGACAATTATTTCAATTTTTCACTTATTTTTAACAATCTTACAAATTTTGATTACATCTCTGGGTACCTTTGTTAGACGAAGAGGTGCAGAGGCATTTTATTTTGCTCGTGTGGTACCAATTGTGAAGTACCAGAAATTGAATCTCACTACAGCAAGAAATCGAGATATATTTCAAATGGAAATTTTCCGACCTCACCAAAAATTGGTTTGGAGAAATGGGTGTTATTTTTTTTTTCTTTTTAATTTTAAGAGCTCATATGGCGACTGCCTACTTGGGCATTAGTCGCCGCATTCAACTTGGAGAAAGGGGTGAGTGGCTAGCAGGAAGCCTCGGATTAAATTAAATAGAACAATTATTGGAGTGTTTAAAAAAGCAATAATAGTTATACAAGTACAAATAAACAGAACTGTTTTAAAAATTACAAACTGAAGGGGGTAAAGATTTATAAACATTTTATGAAATCTATGCAATGAAAATTTATATCTGTAATTAAAGCAGAAGCGGGTCTAACTAAGTATTAAAATAATTAAAAATATATAATATATATGCTGAATTCATATACTACATTATAATTACATTATATAAATGATTTAATTGTGGCATCTTTACTTTTGACCAAGGGTGTATTTAGTACATAATTTCTAAATTCGGATTTGTTGGCCCTATTAAAACTATTACCTAGAATATGATCTTAAATCACACCTGTATCTCGAATACCTTTCTAACAATTCAAACGTTTGCGTCCGAGTTGTTTACCACTCAGCCACATGATGATTCACTTAAAAATATAATGAGGCAACAAATTATTCTGGATCAGCTTCTTATGTAACTAAAAACGTTTTTATTTAATGTTTGGCCACGTAACGTTATATTCATAAACCACTGATAGACCTACCTTAATTTAATTATTGACATTGCAATGCTTGGGAGAGCTACGTTCTGTCCAAATTAGGATCGCCCCAGGGAAGTCTCCTTCGAAAATTAGTTTTACTTTCCACTTAATTCGCCTACCATAATACCATTGCAGAGGTGGGTGGCGATTTCTCTGTCGGATTTTGCTCCTTATTTTTATAAGAATAAGATAATTGAATAATAATAATAATAATTAAAAGTACCAACTTACATTTACGCAATGCGTTCAGCCAGTCACGGGTAAAACGATACTACACGACATAATTTAGTTGCCCAATACTTCTGCAGCCTTACGCCTTTATTACACCTGCATTGCACATATTGTAGACACACTGGAGGCACTTAGCGAAACAAATCCGCTATCCCTCAAATGGTACTGATTCTGGCACCGACTTAGGGAACACTGGCTTTGAACATATTTCCAGCTGAGATTTGGCCTAAACACTCCTTCTGTATGTATGTGTGTCCCTGCGGTCTGTATACTTAATTATGTAACATAAAAGAGTAAAAGAATAAGGAAGAAGATAGAAAGAGTGTTGCAGAAACCGACGATGATTAGAGATTATGCTTTGCATTCGGACCCTGTTATATTACTCTTGGCGCCAGAATCGGCACCGTGCCAATTTTTGTGTGGCATCCTAGATGCCAGATGGGGGATAACAGAGAAAAGTAGGGAAATAAAACCGAGAAGGTGGAAGCTGCTGAAAGGAGAAAGGAAGCTATGCAACAGAAGAGGAGTTAACGATTCAATAATTCAATAATAACTGCTTTCAACCACCATCAAAATAACCCCCCAAAAATCTAAGAAGGAATGAAAAAGGAATAAGTTGAAATACTAATAATAAATTTAAGAATTGAAATGTACAGGCTGAAGATAGGCTAAACCTTCAATATAATATTTTGGCTATAAAGATAAAAGGAAGCGGAATCTATAGCAATACAAAGTAGATAAGTAGAAGATTCATTATATCGGGTGATCCAGCAAAAAATTTACTAAATTCAAACCTAAATAATTCATTCAAAGCTAATTGGATATAAATAAAAATTCATATACAACACCTTATATGCATTTCCCATTGTCTCTAAAAATTTTAACAATATTACTATAATAATATTGCTATAATTAAAAAAACAATATAGTCACTCAAAAGTTTGCTTCCCAAATCAAGAAAAGGTGCGATATTTGTGCTTATAAAATAGGAAGTCTGCATGCCTAGGCTATTGGGCTATAATTAGCTTTGAATTATTTCTCTCTATTTCAGTCATCGCTTAAACTTTGAACTTAAAAGTTGTTATTATTTTTTAAAGAAAAAGATTGGAACAGAAATATAATTTTTCGTGAATTTCCAGGTAGAAATTGGACACGTACAAGTGTTTATATCTTGATAAAAAATATAAAATCTACTAGTTTGATAGCTGGAAAGGAAGGTAGTGGATTCCATGAGGAAACTGCTACGACAGAGATTATGATGATTTAAGTAGAAGAACTTCTAAAGTCTCAGAAGGAAAAACCCGGAACTCATTTATCCCAAAGGAAGATCTCCAGTCAATTAGGTATTTTTCGATTCTAAAGCGACAAAAATAATAGCTTATAAAATAATGTCTCGTTTTAGTCGTTATATTAATGTAAGGCAATGTAGAAATACACGTGGAAGTTTCTCTACGATCGCTATTCATCTCGAGAGATACAAGAAATTTTGTGTTTATTGCTGAAATACCCCAAAATAATTAAAATAACAGTTTATAGGTCAAAGAAAAAGGATATCCATCAATCCCGCCTTTATCACGAATCTTCAAAATTTAGCAATAAAACAATGATTTCTGTAGGAGTGTCGTGGAATAGTAAAACGAGGGTCCATATTATTGAGACACAAAAATCCAAAGTTAATTCAGAAAATTCCATCGGCGTGTTTCGTGATTTCCATCAGCTCTATCCTAAAGGAGACTTCATTTTCTAAGCAAAACACAGAAATATTTAGAAGAAAACTTTCCTCATTTTATGAAAAAGGATGCAAGGATTCATCAATCGCCTGACTATTCTATACGGAATAGTCCATTGTGAATCTGAACTTAAGGAAAATATTCTTGTAGTTTGGGATAACATAACGCTATCTGGTATCAGAAAATGCATTTCTTCCTTTAAATGCGATTAAAAGCTGTATATGACCAATAAAGTGGACTTAATGATCATTTATTTCAATAAAAGTATATTGAATTTTGGACAATTAACCTTTTCGGAAGGAAATTTTTAAATGACTGTTTTTTTTTTGTTTTATTACTGTAGTAATACTTTTATAATTATATTGTCGAAACTTTTAGAGGTAATAAATAAAAATAATAGCTGTTCTATACGCATTTTTATTTATATTTAATTATATTTAATTAATTTATTCAAGTTTGAATATATATATATATATATATATATATATATATATATATATATATATATATATATATATATATATATATATATAATATATATATATATATATATATATATATATATATATATATATATATATATATATATATATATATATATATATATATATATATATATGAATGCAATGTCCCGCAGGAAAAAATGAAAAGGTGTTTCCAAGTACTTTCGAACTTTATTAAGTTCCTTATCAAGGATAACTACAAGAAATAGTATTATATTAGAGGTATATATACGAAAGAAAAATATGAAAAAACGCCTCAAAAACAAGAAATCACCAATGAGGAAAGGGGGAAGGGGGAAGGTAAAAAAACACATTAAGAATTACAAGAAGCAGGTAGTAAGGTCAAACTAAGTCGAAGGAAAGGGTAACAGATTCAAAGAAATGGAAACAGCCTAACGAGGGAGATTATAAGACACGATGAGAAAAAGGGGAGGAAAATACAAAGTACCAAACAGAGCAGTGACAATTAAAAAATAAAAATTAATAATAAAAAATTAAAATAAAATAGGGGCCACATAACTAAAGAATGTATATAAAAAACACTAGGAACGCAAGACAAAACTAATTTCTTTGAGTATTAATCTTTTAATTATAGCATCTATTTTATATAAACCAGGGGAAAGGTTAAAATTATCACATTAGCTTATAAAAGCACATTCAATGATGTTCCTTTTATAGGGTCATTGGAACGATAAATAAATTTGGCCGAGTTCCAGTTAATTAAATGGTTCTTATCTGACATATGGACAAAGAAAGCACTGTTATCTTCCCCTCTTCGGACATTATATTTATGTTGATTTATGCAAACAGAAAGTTGTTTACCTGTTTGTCCGTAATATTTACTTAGACAACCAGAACACTTAACTGAATAAACTCCCGCTCCCCTAAAACTATTACAATTATTACGTACTAATAAATTCTTAATGGTCGTCTCATATTTAAAAGCAACAGAAATGTTAAAGTTATTCAAAAGACGGGGAAGATCACTAAAACAAAGAGAAAAAGGTAGAACTAAATTGTTATTACTATTAAAAGGGAGAGTAGGGACAGTTTGATAAAATGTCTTTTTAGCAGAAGAAAGACAGTTTTGAAGAAACGGGTAAGGGTAACAAAGTTTATGGCCAATTTCAAAGATATTGGGAAAATCCAAATCCATATATTCCGGGCTCACAACTCGTAATGCCCGTAGAAACATAGAAGAAAAAACAGAGCGTTTAACTTTAGGGCTGTGAGAAGAGTAAAAATGAATATAAGAATTTAAATTACTAGGTTTACGAAAGATAGAGTATTTAAAACATGTATGAGTTCTATGAATAAGAAGATCAAGAAAGGAAAGGGTTCTATTATTTTCCAACTCGTGGGTAAATTTAATTGAAGGGACGAGACAATTAAGTCTGGTAAGAAAAACATTAACATCTTTGGAATTAGGCCACAAGCAAATTACATCATCAATATACCTATACCAAACGATCGGAGCGTCAAGGATAGTAGGGAGAAGTTTTGTTTAAAAAAACTCCATATATAAGTTAGCAAGGACACGAGAAAGACAATTACCTATGGCTAATCTGAATTTTTGAAGGAAATATTTTCTTTCGAACGAAAACTTACAATTTTGGTACAAAGGGAAATGAGGTTCAAGAAAGTAGTAACGGGTACCGACAAATCATAATTTTGCAAATGATCATTAAGGAAATTGAAAAGATCTTCAACGGGTACTTTTGTAAATAATGAACAAACATCAAAACTAACAAGAGTAAAATCATTAGAATAATGAATAGCATTAAGTTTAGAAATATGTAAGGTCGTAACTATTAATGACATGAGAAAGAGAAATGGAACCAACTAGTGGAGTAAGAAATGAAGTAAGCCATTTAGACAGGGAATATGAAACAGAACTTATAATAGGGCGTAATGGGAAATTTGGTTTGTGAGTTTTTACTAAGCCGTACAAATAAGGGAGGGTACCGTTACTAGACTTGAATTTTTAAATTAAATCAGGAAAGTTTTTAAGTAATCGCCGTACATTTTTAGGGAAGTCACTGTTAACTTGAAGAGTGGGGTATTTTAATACAGGTAGGTACGTATCTTGGTCATTAACCATTACATTCATTTTATTAAGATAGGAATTTTTATCCATGATTACGATATTACCAGATTTATCGGCCTTAGTAATATGCAGGGAAGAATTTTTTCGAAGAGTCGATAAAGCACGACGAAAACGAAGGGGATAATTAAGGTGGACAGGCTTAGCTAAGCATTAATAAACATAACCTTTCACAATAGAAATTAAATCACTAGGTACATCACTGAATTTTTCTAAATTAGCAAAACTTTTAGCAATGGAAACACTTGAAGGGGGAGATGGGATGTTAATGTTTTTCTTACCAGACTCAGTTGTCTCGTCCCTCCAATTAAATTTACCCACGAGTTGGAAAATAAAAGAACCCTTCCCTTTTTTGATCTTATTCATAGAACATGTTTTAAATACTCTATATTTCGTAAGCCTACTAATTTAAATTCTTATATTTATTTTTACTCTTCTCACAGCCCTAAAGTTAAATGCTCTGTTTTTTCTTCTATGTTTCTACGGGCATTACGAGTTGTGAGCCCGGAATATATGGATTTGGGATTTTCCAATATCTTTGAAATTGGCCATAAACTTTGTTACCCTTACCCGTTTCTTCAAAACTGTCTTTCTTCTGCTAAAAAGACATTTTATCAAACTGTCCCTACTCTCCCTTTTAATAGTAATAACAATTTAGTTCTACCTTTTTCTCTTTGTTTTAGTGATCTTCCCCGTCTTTTGAATAACTTTAACATTTCTGTTGCTTTTAAATATGAGACGACCATTAAGAATTTATTAGTACGTAATAATTGTAATAGTTTTGGAGGAGGGGGAGTTTATTCAGTTGAGTGTTCTGGTTGTCTAAGTAAATATTACGGACAAACAGGTAAACAACTTTCTGTTCGCATAAATCAACATAAATATAATGTCCGAAGAGGGGAAGATAACAGTGCTTTCTTTGTCCATATGTCAGATAAGAACCATTTAATTAACTGGAACTCGGCCAAATTTATTTATCGTTCCAATGACCATATAAAAAGGAACATCATTGAATGTGCTTTTATAAGCTTATGTGATAATTTTAACCCTCTCCCCTAGTTTATATAAAATAGATGCTATAATTAAAAGATTAATACTCAAAGAAATTATTTTTGTCTTTCGTTCCTAGTGTTTTTTTATATACATTCTTTAGTTATGTGGCTCCTATTTTATTTTAATTTTTTATTATTATTTTTAATTTTTTAATTGTCACTGCTCTGTTTTGTACTTTGTATTTTCCTCCCCTTTTGCTCATTGTGTCTTATAATCTTCCTCGTTAGGCTATCTCCATTTCTTTGAATCTGATACCCTTTCCTTCGACTTAGTTTGACCTTACTACCTGCTTCTTGTAATTCTTAATGGTTTTTTTTACCTTCGCCCCTCCCTCTTCCTCAGTAGTGATTTCTTGTTTTTGAGGCGGTCTTTCATACTTTTTTTTCGTATATATACCTCTAATATAATACTATTTCTTGTAGTTATCCTTGATAAGGAACTTAATAAAGTTCGAAAGTACTTGGAAACACCTTTTCATTTTTTCCTGCGAGACATTGCATTCATTTGCCACTCTCACGTGATACTTTGTGAGTTTTTCATATTTTTTATATATATATATATATATATATATATATATATATATATATATATATATATATATATATATATTTGGGCCTTTAAATATATATATATATATATATATATATATATATATATATATATATATATATATATATACTTTTTAGCATACCATCAATATCCCGAAAAGTTATATTAATTTTTATCTATTTCAGGTACATTTATGATTGTAAAAAGAAAAAGATAGTATATAGAATACTATTTATCTCAGAAATTACCCATTTTTAGTCAATTTTCTGACATTCGATTACACACTGTTTATACATCTTTTTCAAGAAACTTTATTTCATAAAGTGTACATAAAAAAGGAACTTTCCCAAGAGTCTGCAAGCCAACTTTGAAAATATTTTAAGCCTGATAATTGTACTGTAGAGAAAATTGAAACGAATGGCATTTAACCTAAACATGAGTTTCACAAGAATAGCGAGCTATTAACCTATAGATCTCATTCAAGTCAAAAGTGTGGTGACTTAAATCCCTGACGCTAGTTGCAAAAGCATTTTTTAAGTTGCCGTAGATCCTTAAATTTCGAGATTAGCAACGTTTAAAGACCTTATGAATTTTTTAACCTTTAGAAATAAAACCATAAATACCATACATACAAGAAAACTCCATTATAAAAGTTCTGTTTACAGACAAGAAACTTGCTCGGCTGAATGGTTGGACAAGATGCTTCGGTTGTTAATGAACGTTGGGTGAATCAGTTCACCAAGCGACAAAAGCAGGACAAAAATTAAAGATTTCTGCTGCAATTGTTGGTGACAAGCTAATAGGTGCTTTGAAAGTAGATGATGACTTCAACATAGATTCTAAGGCGCACTGCGACTTCCCTGAGAAAGGCCTCATTCTTTGGCTCGGAAGACAGCTAGGGAAATGAGGTAGACACCATCTGTTCATGGCAGTTATTGCTTCTATCCATTCATCGAAATTCTCTATAAATTGATTAGAATCGAAAGGATTTCTATGAGACTCAATTATAGACTAGCTTCCCAACAATGTCGACCTAAAATCAGGAGAAAACGTGTGAAACATCCTGAAGAGAGACGTTTACATAGATGGCAGGTAAATTAACAACAAAAATAACCTTTTTAAAGCCATCGAAGATGCTGCAAAAAATGTTTCTGCTGATTTCATCAAAACAATGCTTTATAAAATATGTCCTTACTCGGAAATATTGCAAGGAAATGTCTTAAAAAATCATCATTCAGACTAATTCGTCAAGAGTGATGACTGAATCATACATTCCATAGGACGAAGCACCTTAAAACAATTTTTACCATACAATGTGAAAAGAATTAAAAAGAGTAGCTGTTCGCTGACACTTCAAGTTATTGCCTAAGGTTATTAGTAGGGTAATTAATACAGTAACCCATATTCTTGGAAAAAGGGTAATCTCCACCCTAGTAATTATATTACTAAAAAACCTTTTTATATTAAAGTGTAAGGTAAAAATAGGTAGCGTGTAGTACATTAGTCATATACGAGCAACAGTGTCGTAATTGAGATAAATTGTAATGATAAAAAAGGTTGTTTGCTGAAAAATTGCCAAAACTCCAAAGAATGGTCGAGTTAACGGCAAAGGATAGATCCAAATCTATATTTCGTCACCCATTTTCCACCCGTGATTACAATAAAGATCTGAACTCTAGATAAATTAGATGAATTGATGACAAATGGATATTTTAAATGAAATATTTTAACTACATTTTATTAAATTGGAATATAAATAACATTTTAAATGTGATTTCCACCATTTACGATGTAAAGTTCGATGCTCTTTGTAAGATTTAGCCGATTAACGCAATGCATTAACTCCAAATTCCCGTCAATTTGAGCACATTCGTTTAAGATACGCTGTTTCCTCACTTGTCTTGAATCTATATTTCACTATTTCTCCTTTAGCATACCCCAGAACAAAGAATCATGGGTAGGGTTCAGGCCTGGTGAATGTGCAGAGTATACCTTCTCCTTTAGCATACCTCAGAAAAAGACGTCAAGAGGGGTATGGCTAGGTAAGCGAGGAGATCAGTGTGATATTTCTTATGTGTCCATGCATTAAAGACACCCTGTATACGCTCGATCGCTGTAGCATAACATTGTGGTATCGAATATTTGTATCTATCTTGATGCGAATGTAATAAATTTCTACAGATATTTTGCGTAAAACAGCAATGCAAAGCTCAAAAATTTCAAAGACAATGTGTAAATGGTTCTTTGCTCATAGTTTTAGAAAGAGGTAAAGACCATCAATCTACCTATTTATATAAAGGCAGCAAAGATGTACAACCAATTGTTCTAATCGACGAGATCAAGTTATTCGTCGATGATTTGCGCAGCAAAGGAATAACATATTATGTGGTAACTCAATACGCAAAGTGCCCCTTTGTCTTGCTCATAACAAAGAATGCTTTCGAGAGGATTCTGTTATAAAGGGGTTAATTCTTTTCGTGCACCCATAATTTTATGCAAATAATTTCATTAATTTTAATGTTGTAAGTCCCAAGTCGATGGGGGGAGGATTATAAAACCACTCTCTTATTAAACGTTTATAAAAATATTAATTACTTTGGTCATTCTTTTATTAAAGGGATCATTAGAAGTAAATTAAAAAGATGTTTTATCTATTTTTAAGAAAATATAATTTCATTGCAATTTTCTTTTTATTTCAAAACCTTAAAGTCCTTGTTGCAAAGAGATATAGGAACAGTGAAATCACAGTCCAACTACTCTCGAATTTAGTTATTAACTCTTAATTAATTTTATTAGGAGTTGCAGAGCGTCTTCGTAATCTAAGATTGAAGCAGTAAACATTTTAATAAATATAAAAAAAAACATTTATTTCTCATTAATTCTATTAAGAGCTACTTTGTAATTTCATATATCAACGATTGCAGCATTAATAGGTTTTCTATCTCTCTCTTCTTGTACTCGATCCTACAAATTATTGAGACGCTTATTTAATTTATTCTTTAAAAAATAACAGAAAGAACTTCAATTACAATTGATATGGAAGAATTCGATTTCGAGGTTACCTTATAGGAGCTCGTTCAATGAGAAATTAAAAATATATATTTTCAAATCATTTACTAATTTTAACCACCTTAATCATCTGAATAACAAGTAGCCAATCGTCTAGGAAAGTAAGTTTAGATCCTTATATATTTTAATTTACGGTAGATTACCAAATTTCAGGTTGAATGCTCACCAATATATCTATATATTTACCCTAACAGAACAAGAGTTGAGCTGCATATTCAAGCTGTCGTTGAATTATCGCCATAAATAACGGGACGTTGTCTCTAATCCTATATACAAAATTTCTCGCAATTAACCTCTGAGGTAGGTTAGCCTGTTTTTTCAACTTGAGTATGTCTAGTAAATTTTAAGTTTTACAGAAATAGTACTCTAATATCATGCAACTTTGTTAGTCTAATTCGTGATCTCCTAAACTACATATAATTGAAGTGACTGTTGTATGAGCCGATGTGCATCATTTTACATTTTTACTTATAACATAAAATTCTATGCATATGTGAGACCAGATGAAGATTTCATTTAACATCGTGTTAAATTTCTTGGTGAAGGATGTAATGCGTTTTATCCCCTTGCCTGGTATTAACCTAAAGACTGAATCTTACGAGACACCGCTAGTTACAGAAATCAATCCGGATGATTGTCCATTTAAAATATATTTATTACCTGTTTTTAGGCTAATTTTTAATCTAATATACAAGATGGCCTTTGAACATGTGCGCTTTAAGTTTATCCAGAAGTTACATGCAAGAAATCCAGTCACAAGCACTTTTGAACTCAAGGTAATTTACCTCTACAGTCTTAATAAAATCGGAAACAATGACCATATAATGAAAGAACTCAATTAACATTGTTAAATAAGAGAGATACCTTCAATAACTGTATTATTTATTATTTAATAAATTTGTCATAGGCACAGTGGGCGGCGGCATGGATTAATAAATTTGTCATAAGCACAGTGGGCGGCTACTTGGATCAATATATTTGCCATAAGCACAGTGGGTGGCAATATTGATCAATAGATTTGTCATAAGCACAGTAGGCGGCTGCATGGATCAATATATTTGCCATAAGCACAGTGGGGGGCTACATGGATAAATAAATTTGTCATAAGCACAATAGGTGGCTGCATGGATCAATATATTTGTCATAAGCACAGTGGGCGGCTACATGGATCAATATATTTGTCATAGGCACAGTGGGCGGCTACATAGATCAATAAATTTTTCATAGGAACGTGGGCGGGTGCATGTATCATGAAATTTGTCATAGGAACATTGGGCGACTGCATGGATCAATAAATTGGTTGGAACACAATGGACAGGTTACATGGATCAATAATCTGATTTTCAGGCTCTATTTTTAATCTTCCAATTTTGAAATAAACTAAATTAAATGGCTAAAATCCCAATACGGACGATGGCCCTTTTGGTTGCTACTAACAATTAGTAAAACTTATGAATTGGTAGATACTAATAGAGTAGTCCCTTCTCAGAGACGTCTACGGATCTTCCCAGTAACTTGTAAACGAGAAAAAAAATCTTGAAATTTAGCCTCAAATGTATCTCATAATTGGAATTCACTGTTAGTGAGATTAAGAGACTGAGATGATAAGAGATCATTCACACACTCTCTGCTAATTGACATGAAAAAAACAGTTTAAATTATTAACGCTTTCGTTTGTATTAAATTTTACCCTTTTTTGCCTATAACAGTGAATTGATCCAGCAGTTTTAAGTGAAATGTTGATATGTTGTTGACATTCTATTGAGAGGAAAGTTGTTTGCTTCGTACCATAGGCAATGGGGTAAAGGAATCTTCGAACCGAGACTTTGGAAATGGGAATTCACGAAGCTAATCGCTTAACTATCGACCCACTTGTCAGAAAGAGACGAAGCACAAGTAAAATTGTAGAAAATTTGAATGAACAGAAGATAAATCAGCATGAAATAAAGTAGGAACTGAGAAGGGGGAATAAACTGCAGCGCAAGAATGTCTATGAAAAATATCGGGTGTTTTCCATAATTACATTTTAATGGCATCAATTTTCCTTTCCCCGTTTAGTATTAAAGTGTATAGTTTTCCTATTTTCACTTTGCGAATATCGAGTTTTGTTTCTTTTCCTTTTTATTTTATTCGAAAAACTCCCCCATTGTTCTTGGCAAGAACCATTTATCTCACTTTCTCTCTCTCCGCTTTATTCGCCTTCACTTTCTTGCTCTCCCTTTTCCGTCTTGGCCTTATTTAATATCGATTAGAGCCATTTTACTCTATGACCTTGGATGGGGGGAGGGGTGGAGATGCGAGAATTGGCAATAAATGAGAGAAGAGCGACGAGGGACAAATGGAGATGAGTTTCAACATTCTGGCATGAAAATCGCGTGACAAAACCGAATTGGAACCTTAAAGAGCTAATTATGCAAACGCCAGAGTAAACACGCTTTTAATCCTAATTAAGACGTTAAAATCCGGCGAACACACGCACACGCAAACACGCACTTATATATATATATATATATATATATATATATATATATATATATATATATATATATATATATATATATATATATATATATAATATATTACTTAACCTAAGCAAAAGTATGAGAAAGTCTAACAAATAGAAAATTAGACAGACAGAAACATATTTTTTCCGGAAGACAATTTCTTTTGTACGTTTGTAGAGTTTCTGTATGTACATTAACAATTAATACCGAAAATTCATTAACAGGAGCACCAATAAATAATGAGTGATTAAGGGTTAATCCATGTAGCAGAATGAAGACGAAGGGCGACCACATGCCCTTTTTTACCCACTTGGTCCTGAGCCGTGCTTTGAAAGCACGGCTGAACCAGGGTGAGGGTGCAGCCTACGTCGTTATCACACCCCAGTTGTATTTGCTCAGGGACCGATTTCATCGTCTCCCATGGCCACCTTTCAGCCAACATTCCTGCCTTCCGTCATAAGATTGAAGTTCGTCGAACATTCAACGCCAACGTTATCACAATTCCCCCCACCCCCGAAGGAGTCACCGACTTTTCCCCCAAATCGCACCTGTGTGTGGAGGCGGACGTCAAAGCCACAAAAGCAACCTCACCAGGCGTCTATATAATCGTTCGACTTAGTTTAGTAAGGAGCACTAATAGATTTCCCACCGACTACCACGAACGAGCTGAAGGACGCTCGCCTCTCCCTGTGATCGTAGACATCGGCGATTTCGATTCGAGAACGAAAGCTAAATCGACATCCTTGAACTCTGCCATAATCAATCTGTGAGTATCTGACGAAGATTCCCATATCCAAAGGCCATCTACTAGTGCTCCCTCATCTGAAGCAAGAAGTAAGCCGACTTTTCCCTTCGCAGTCATCGTATTCCAACTGCCCCTTTCCTGCAACGAGCAGGTAAGCAATGGTAACCGTTGCCACCTGCAGATTGATCTAGAATCTGGCTTACCCAATCGATCCATTCTCTGTCTGTGCATTTGTTTCCCGGTTTAAAATCCCCCTTTAAATCTCCTTAATCATCTAATTAACCGACCTGTATCTCGCGTAGGCATTTAACTCCGTCGAACGACCATTCCCTTTAAACCCAATATTTGTGTATATTTAAATATTATTTTGTTGCTAGTAAAGATATATTTTTGTCATTGTCTTTATTTTTCAATCACAACGTGAACTAGCTACCTGTTAATCTTTGGCCAACTTGCACTCTGAAATATTTGTTTTAAAAAGGACCCCACAAATTTCATAATAAACCATCCCCGCTGGACTCATAACAATTTCCCCATTGACTAACAGTCTTCAACCAACTTCGGACAAATCCCCAAAAGTACCTACCTATATATATATATATACATATATATATATATATATATATATATATATATATATATATATATATATATATATATATATATAGAGTCTGGCCATTCCACGACAATCCCGAACCATCTAGGGACAAGGCATTGTAGTCGCCAACAGCTAAACCACTGTTTGCACTATCAATCAGATATGCCATATCATTGCTCTCGGAAAATACTGTCAACACATGACGGTTCTCTGGTCATTACCGACTTCTTGTTGTGTTGGCTTCCTTCTGTCTAGGGAAGACAATGGAGATTGCGCCATGGAGACAAACCTGGGCGAAGTGTATGGAGATCCTGAGTGGCCCAGTCGTCAAGATCCTCCTCTCGGTATTCGCCGATGTCATCCAAAGGAATGCAAAGTAGTATGTACGTTTGGCACCAGGTTGGCTACGGAAGCTACCCGAGTCAGTGTGCAGAGCGCACTAGTCCGCCTTCGGGGGAGAACAGTGCGCTCTGCTCACTGACTCCGACGTAGAGAAAAATAAATCCGTCTTTCCTCTTTTGAAATAAGAATAATCAGAGCTGCCCTTTCTTGAGTCTCTATCCCTACAACAAAGTTACTTGAAGCAGCATTCTTCCGGCTCTCCTTTTTTAAACAATAATTTCTTAAAACAGCCCATTCTTTGCTCTCCTCCTTTAAACAAAAGTTTATTGAAGCGGCCTCTTTCTGCTTCTCTTTTAAAAATACTTTCCTTGAGCAGCACTCACTTGGCACTCTACTGGTAAACTAACAAAGCTTGAAGCAGTACTCTTTTGGATCTTCACTGTTAAACTAAAAAAGCTTAAAGCAGCACTCTTTTGGCTCTCCACTGTTAAACTAAAAAAGCTTAAAGCAGTACTCTTTTGGCTCTCCACTGTTAAACTAACAAAGCTTGAAGCAGTACTCTTTTGGCTCTTCACTGTTAAACTAAAAAAGCTTAAAGCAGCACACTTTTGGCTCTCCACTGTTAAACTAAAAAAGCTTAAAGCAGTACTCTTTTGGCTCTCCCTGTTAAATTAACAAAGCTTGAAGCAGTACACTTTTGGCTTTCCACTGTTAAACTAAAAAAGCTTAAAGCAGTACTCTTTTGGCTCTCCACTGTTAAACTAACAAAGCTTAAAGCAGCACTCTTTTGGCTCTCCACTGTTAAACTAAAAAAGCTTAAAGCAGCACTCTTTTGGCTCTCCACTGTTAAACTAAAAAAGCTTAAAGCAGTACTCTATTGGCTCTCCACTGTTAAACTAACAAAGCTTGGAGCAGTACTCTTTTGGCTCTCCACTGTTAAACTGAAAAAGCTTAAAGCAGAACTCTTTTGGCTCTCCCCTGTTAAACTAAAAAAGCTTAAAGCAGTACTATTTTGGCTCTCCACTGTTAAACTAACAAAGCTTGAAGCAGTACTCTTTTGGCTCTCCACTGTTAAACTAAAAAAGCTTGAAGCAGTACTCTTTTGGCTCTCCACTGTTAAACTAAAAAAGCTTAAAGCAGCACTCTTTTGGCTCTCCACTGTTAAACTAACAAAGCTTGAAGCAGTACTCTTTTAGGCACTCTACTGTTAAACTAACAAAGCTTGAAGCAGTACTCTTCTGGCTCTTTACTGTTAAACTAAAAAATCTTAAAGCACTACTCTTTTGGCTCTCCACTGTTAAAATAACAAAGCTTAAAGCAGCACTCTTTTGGCTCTCCACTGTTAAACTAAAAAAGCTTAAAGCAGCACTCTATTGGCTCTCCACTGTTAAACTAACAAAGCTTGGAGCAGTACTCTTTTGGCTCTCCACTGTTAAACTGAAAAAGCTTAAAGCAGAACTCTTTTGGCTCTCCCCTGTTAAACTAAAAAAGCTTAAAGCAGTACTATTTTGGCTCTCCACTGTTAAACTAACAAAGCTTGAAGCAGTACTCTTTTGGCTCTCCACTGTTAAACTAAAAAAGCTTAAAGCAGCACTCTTTTGGCTCTCTACTGTTAAACTAAAAAAGCTTAAAGCAGTACTCTATTGGCTCTCCACTGTTAAACTAACAAAGCTTGGAGCAGTACTCTTTTGGCTCTCCACTGTTAAACTGAAAAAGCTTAAAGCAGAACTCTTTTGGCTCTCCCCTGTTAAACTAAAAAAGCTTAAAGCAGTACTATTTTGGCTCTCCACTGTTAAACTAACAAAGCTTGAAGCAGTACTCTTTTGGCTCTCCACTGTTAAACTAAGAAAGCTTGAAGCAGTACTCTTTTGGCTCTCCACTGTTAAACTAAAAAAGCTTAAAGCAGCACTCTTTTGGCTCTCCCCTGTTAAACTAAAAAAGCTTAAAGCAGTACTCTTTTGGCTCTCCACTGTTAAACTAACAAAGCTTGAAGCAGTACTCTTTTAGGCACTCTACTGTTAAACTAACAAAGCTTGAAGCAGTATTCTTCTGGCTCTTCACTGTTAAACTAAAAAATCTTAAAGCACTACTCTTTTGGCTCTCCACTGTTAAACTAACAAAGCTTAAAGCAGCACTCTTTTGGCTCTCCAGTGTTAAACTAAAAAAGCTTAAAGCAGTACTCTTTTGGCTCTCCACTGTTAAACTAACAAAGCTTGAAGCAGTACTCTTTTGGCTCATACTGTTAAACTAACAAGGCTTGAAGCAGTACTCTTTTAGGCACTCTACTGTTAAACTAACAGAGCTTGAAGCAGTACACTTTTGGCTTTCCACTGTTAAACTAAAAAAGCTTAAAGCAGTACTCTTTTGGCTCTCCACTGTTAAACTAACAAAGCTTAAAGCAGCACTCTTTTAGCTCTCCACTGTTAAACTAAAAAAGCTTAAAGCAGCACTCTTTTGGCTCTCCACTGTTAAACTAAAAAAGCTTAAAGCAGTACTCTATTGGCTCTCCACTGTTAAACTAACAAAGCTTGGAGCAGTACTCTTTTGGCTCTCCACTGTTAAACTGAAAAAGCTTAAAGCAGAACTCTTTTGGCTCTCCCCTGTTAAACTAAAAAAGCTTAAAGCTGTACTATTTTGGCTCTCCACTGTTAAACTAACAAAGCTTGAAGCAGTACTCTTTTGGCTCTCCACTGTTAAACTAAAAAAGCTTGAAGCAGTACTCTTTTGGCTCTCCACTGTTAAACTAAAAAAGCTTAAAGCAGCACTCTTTTGGCTCTCCACTGTTAAACTAACAAAGCTTGAAGCAGTACTCTTTTAGGCACTCTACTGTTAAACTAACAAAGCTTGAAGCAGTACTCTTCTGGCTCTTCACTGTTAAACTAAAAAATCTTAAAGCACTACTCTTTTGGCTCTCCACTGTTAAACTAACAAAGCTTAAAGCAGCACTCTTTTGGCTCTCCACTGTTAAACTAAAAAAGCTTAAAGCAGCACTCTATTGGCTCTCAACTGTTAAACTAACAAAGCTTGGAGCAGTACTCTTTTGGCTCTCCACTGTTAAACTGAAAAAGCTTAAAGCAGAACTCTTTTGGCACTCCCCTGTTAAACTAAAAAAGCTTAAAGCAGTACTATTTTGGCTCTCCACTGTTAAACTAACAAAGCTTGAAGCAGTACTCTTTTGGCTCTCCACTGTTAAACTAAAAAAGCTTAAAGCAGCACTCTTTTGGCTCTCTACTGTTAAACTAAAAAAGCTTAAAGCAGTACTCTATTGGCTCTCCACTGTTAAACTAACAAAGCTTGGAGCAGTACCCTTTTGGCTCTCCACTGTTAAACTGAAAAAGCTTAAAGCAGAACTCTTTTGGCTCTCCCCTGTTAAACTAAAAAAGCTTAAAGCAGTACTATTTTGGCTCTCCACTGTTAAACTAACAAAGCTTGAAGCAGTACTCTTTTGGCTCTCCACTGTTAAACTAAAAAAGCTTGAAGCAGTACTCTTTTGGCTCTCCACTGTTAAACTGAAAAAGCTTAAAGCAGCACTCTTTTGGCTCTCCCCTGTTAAACTAAAAAAGCTTAAGGCAGTACTCTTTTGGCTCTCCACTGTTAAACTAACAAAGCTTGAAGCAGTACTCTTTTAGGCACTCTACTGTTAAACTAACAAAGCTTGAAGCAGTACTCTTCTGGCTCTTCACTGTTAAACTAAAAAATCTTAAAGCACTACTCTTTTGGCTCTCCACTGTTAAACTAACAAAGCTTAAAGCAGCACTCTTTTGGCTCTCCAATGTTAAACTAAAAAAGCTTAAAGCAGTACTCTTTTGGCTCTCCACTGTTAAACTAACAAAGCTTGAAGCAGTACTCTTTTGGCTCTCCACTGTTAAACTAACAAAGCTTGAAGCAGTACTCTTTTAGGCACTCTACTGTTAAACTAACAAAGCTTGAAGCAGTACACTTTTGGCTTTTTACTGTTAAACTTAAAAAGCTTAAAGCAGTACTCTTTTTGCTCTCCACTTTAAACTAACAAAGCTTAAAGCAGTACTCTTTTAGCTCTCCACTGTTAAACTAAAAACGCTTAAAGCAGCACTCTTTTGGCTCTCCACTGTTAAACTAAAAAAGCTCAAAGCAGTACTCTTTTGGCTCTCTACTGTTAAACTAACAAAGCTTGAAGCAGTACTCTTTTAGGCACTCTACTGTTAAACTAACAAAGCTTGAAGCAGTACTCTTCTGGCTCTTCACTGTTAAACTAAAAAATCTTAAAGCACTACTCTTTTGGCTCTCCACTGTTAAACTAACAAAGCTTAAAGCAGCACTCTTTTGCCTCTCCACTGTTAAACTAAAAAAGCTTAAAGCAGCACTCTTTTGGCTCTCCACTGTTAAACTAAAAAAGCTTAAAGCAGTACTCTATTGGCTCTCCACTGTTAAACTAACAAAGCTTGGAGCAGTACTCTTTTGGCTCTCCACTGTTAAACTGAAAAAGCTTAAAGCAGAACTCTTTTGGCTCTCCCCTGTTAAACTAAAAAAGCTTAAAGCAGTACTATTTTGGCTCTCCACTGTTAAACTAACAAAGCTTGAAGCAGTACTCTTTTGGCTCTCCACTGTTAAACTAAAAAAGCTTGAAGCAGTACTCTTTTGGCTCTCCACTGTTAAACTAAAAAAGCTTAAAGCAGCACTCTTTTGGCTCTCCACTGTTAAACTAACAAAGCTTGAAGCAGTACTCTTTTAGGCACTCTACTGTTAAACTAACAAAGCTTGAAGCAGTACTCTTCTGGCTCTTCACTGTTAAACTAAAAAATCTTAAAGCACTACTCTTTTGGCTCTCCACTGTTAAACTAACAAAGCTTAAAGCAGCACTCTTTTGGCTCTCCACTGTTAAACTAAAAAAGCTTAAAGCAGCACTCTTTTGGCTCTCCACTGTTAAACTAAAAAAGCTTAAAGCAGTACTCTATTGGCTCTCCACTGTTAAACTAACAAAGCTTAAAGCAGTACTCTTTTGGCTCTTTACTGTTAAACTAACAAAGCTTGAAGCAGTACTCTTTTGGCTCTCCACTGTTAAACTAACAAAGCTTAAAGCAGCACTCTTTTGGCTCTCCTTTGTTAAACTAAAAAAGCTTAAAGCAGCACTCTTTTGGCTCTCCACTGTTAAACTAAAAAAGCCTAAAGCAGTACTATTTTGGCTCTTTACTGTTAAACTAACAAAGCTTGAAGCAGTACCCTTTTGGCTCTCCATTGTTAAACTAAAAAAGCCTAAAGCAGTACTATTTTGGCTCTCCACTGTTAAACTAAAAAAGCCTAAAGCAGTACTTTTTTGGCTCTCCACTGTTAAACTAAAAAAGCTTAAAGCAGCACTCTTTTGGCTCTCCATTGTTGAACTAAAAAAGCCTAAAGCAGTACTATTTTGGCTCTCCACTGTTAAACTAAAAAAGCTTGAAGCAGTACTCTTTTGGCTCTCCACTGTTAAACTAACAAAGCTTAAAGCAGTACTCTTTTGGCTCTTCACTGTTAAACTAACAAAGCTTGAAGTAGTACTTTTTTGGCTCTCCACTGTTAAACTAAAAAAGCTTAAAGCAGCACAGTTTTGGCTCTCCAATGTTAAACTAAAAAAGCTTAAAGTAGTACTCTTTTGGCTCTCCACTGTTAAACTAACAAAGCTTAAAGCAGTACTCTTTTGGCTCTTCACTGTTAAACTAACAAAGCTTGAAGCAGCACTCTTTTGGCTCTCCACTGTTAAACTAAAAAAGCTTAAAGCAGCACTCTTTTGGCTCTCCACTGTTAAACTAAAAAAGCTTGAAGCAGTACTCTTTTGGCTCTTCACTGTTAAACTAACAAAGCTTGAAGCAGCACTCTTTTGGCTCTCTATTGTTAAACTAAAAAAGCTTAAAGCAGTACTCTTTTGGCTCTTCACTGTTAAACTAACAAAGCTTAAAGCAGTACTCTTTTGGCTCTTCACTGTTAAACTAACAAAGCTTGAAGTAGTACTTTTTTGGCTCTCCACTGTTAAACTAAAAAAGCTTAAAGCAGCACAGTTTTGGCTCTCCAATGTTAAACTAAAAAAGCTTAAAGTAGTACTCTTTTGGCTCTCCACTGTTAAACTAACAAAGCTTAAAGCAGTACTCTTTTGGCTCTTCACTGTTAAACTAACAAAGCTTGAAGCAGCACTCTTTTGGCTCTCCACTGTTAAACTAAAAAAGCTTAAAGCAGCACTCTTTTGGCTCTCCACTTTTAAACTAAAAAAGCTTGAAGCAGTACTCTTTTGGCTCTTCACTGTTAAACTAACAAAGCTTGAAGCAGCACTCTTTTGGCTCTCTATTGTTAAACTAAAAAAGCTTAAAGCAGTACTCTTTTGGCTCTTCACTGTTAAACTAACAAAGCTTGAAGTAGTACTTTTTTGGCTCTCCACTGTTAAACTAAAAAAGCTTAAAGCAGCACAGTTTTGGCTCTCCAATGTTAAACTAAAAAAGCTTAAAGTAGTACTCTTTTGGCTCTCCACTGTTAAACTAACAAAGCTTAAAGCAGTACTCTTTTGGCTCTTCACTGTTAAACTAACAAAGCTTGAAGTAGTACTTTTTTGGCTCTCCACTGTTAAACTAAAAAAGCTTGAAGCAGCACTCTTTTGGCTCTCTATTGTTAAACTAAAAAAGCTTAAAGCAGCACTCTTTTGGCTCTCCACTGTTAAACTAAAAAAGCTTAAAGCAGCACTCTTTTGGCTCTCCACTGTTAAACTAAAAAAGCTTAAAGCAGCACTCTTTTGGCTCTCCATTGTTAAACTAAAAAAGCCTAAAGCAGTACTATTTTGGCTCTCCACTGTTAAACTAAAAAAGCTTGAAGCAGTACTCTTTTGGCTCTCCACTGTTAAACTAACAAAGCTTAAAGCAGTACTCTTTTGGCTCTTCACTGTTAAACTAACAAAGCTTGAAGTAGTACTTTTTTGGCTCTCCACTGTTAAACTAAAAAAGCTTAAAGCAGCACAGTTTTGGCTCTCCAATGTTAAACTAAAAAAGCTTAAAGTAGTACTCTTTTGGCTCTCCACTGTTAAACTAACAAAGCTTAAAGCAGTACTCTTTTGGCTCTTCACTGTTAAACTAACAAAGCTTGAAGCAGCACTCCTTTGGCTCTCCACTGTTAAACTAAAAAAGCTTAAAGCAGCACTCTTTTGGCTCTCCACTGTTAAACTAAAAAAGCTTGAAGCAGTACTCTTTTGGCTCTTCACTGTTAAACTAACAAAGCTTGAAGCAGCACTCTTTTGGCTCTCCACTGTTAAACTAAAAAAGCTTAAAGCAGCACTCTTTTGGCTCTCCATTGTTAAACTAAAAAAGCCTAAAGCAGTACTATTTTGGCTCTCCAATGTTAAACTAAAAAAGCTTAAAGTAGTACTCTTTTGGCTCTCCACTGTTAAACTAAAAAAGCTTAAAGCAGTACTCTTTTGGCTCTTCACTGTTAAACTAACAAAGCTTGAAGTAGTACTTTTTTGGCTCTCCACTGTTAAACTAAAAAAGCTTAAAGCAGCACTCTTTTGGCTCTCCAATGTTAAACTAAAAAAGCTTAAAGTAGTACTCTTTTGGCTCTCCACTGTTAAACTAACAAAGCTTAAAGCAGTACTCTTTTGGCTCTTCACTGTTAAACTAAAAAAGCTTGAAGCAGTACTCTTTTGGCTCTTCACTGTTAAACTAACAAAGCTTGAAGCAGCACTCTTTTGGCTCTCCACTGTTAAACTAAAAAAGCTTAAAGCAGCACAGTTTTGGCTCTCCATTGTTAAACTAAAAAAGCCTAAAGCAGTACTATTTTGGCTCTTTACTGTTAAACTAACAAAGCTTGAAGCAGTACCCTTTTGGCTCTCCACTGTTAAACTAAAAAAGCTTAAAGCAGCACTCTTTTGGCTCTCCATTGTTAAACTAAAAAAGCCTAAAGCAGTACTATTTTGGCTCTCCACTGTTAAACTAACAAAGCTTGAAGTAGTACTTTTTTGGCTCTCCACTGTTAAACTAAAAAAGCTTAAAGCAGCACAGTTTTGGCTCTCCAATGTTAAACTAAAAAAGCTTAAAGTAGTACTCTTTTGGCTCTCCACTGTTAAACTAACAAAGCTTAAAGCAGTACTCTTTTGGCTCTTCACTGTTAAACTAACAAAGCTTGAAGCAGCACTCTTTTGGCTCTCCACTGTTAAACTAAAAAAGCTTAAAGCAGCACTCTTTTGGCTCTCCACTGTTAAACTAACAAAGCTTGAAGCAGTACTCTTTTGGCTCTCCACTGTTAAACTAACAAAGCTTAAGACAGTACTCTTTTGGCTATCTTCTTCTGAACAAAAATTCCGTGGAGCATCCTTCGTCGGGCTCTTCACCTTTAGCCAAGACGTTTTAGTAATATCAGGACCTTGGTTTTCCTTCTCCCTAGTATCCGTACTACGGATCTTATTGTTTACATTCACTCTACTAAAACCATTTTGTGTAACACCCACAGGGTTCACAAGTGTGTGTAATTTCCTATCTACGGTGAACTCTCTTTCCTGCTGGGTCAATTGCATAGGCGTTTATTTTAAAGAAATTAGTCGAAAAACTTCACGTCGTTTTCGATAAAGGAACACTTAAAGTTATAGCTATCGCGTATTTTAACGTTATATATCCCTTTTATGTGAAATGTGAGAAAAAGGGAACTCTTCTCGATGTAGCAGGCTGGATTTGTGATCAAGGAGCTTCCTTAGAATAAAGAAAAATATTGAGTTGGATGCTTTATTCCTTGGTAAAGAGCGAGAAAAAGCCTCGAAATGGAGAAGGGTAATGAAAAATTCTTTACTGGGGTATACCACAATACCCAATTCCAAGTAAAGCTCAAAAGATAAAAAGACAAACTTTTTGACCTTTTGAGCCCACTAACTGAAATTGAGACGGCATAACTGTGAAATTGGTTCGTGAGGCGTAGCAATTTATCCACGATTTTTTTTTACTTACTAAAGTGGTACACGCTCCGATGTCTAGCAAGGCTCGGCAGTTTACATTATTCACTTTCCCACTTACACTAAATCCCTTGCAGATCTTTACCCTAAATTGATCTTTTGTATGGGCAAGAATTCTAATAACTAATCAGGAAAAGATGATAACCTTACTCCCTTGCCCCGAATGCTTAGTCTAAAAAGTGATCAGGAAAAAATTACTCTGGCGGCACTTCTTCATACGAGCAATGCGGAACCCTGTAGACAGGCTACACATAAGGTGATTCTTCACACAATACCAACTGGTCATTTACCCCATCAACAAGAGCAAATACGTATCTAATTGTGTTTCCTTACCCGTTATCTTGTATTGGCGGGTCACGATTATTTATTTAGAGTGGTGGGTTTACCATTTGATACCTAGGGGACATATTTTCTTGTTTGAAGTGCAGGAGGTGAATGTTATTTTAACGGGAAGAGTTGCTTATGGTTATTTTGTACTGACTGCAAATTAAACCATATTAAGGATAGGTACAATCCTGTCTAAAATAATCATGGCTATCCTAGTTGTAAAAAATTGGAACAGCCTGGGATTGATTTTTGTAACGAAATTATTCATACCTGGAAGTTTGATTGCCTAAATTATGTCACGTAGAGCTCTTTTTGGACTAGGGAGATGGCTGTCGTTGGGGTAAGATGTTTCGCGGCTGGTCCACCATGACGCCATGATACTGAACGATGATAATTTTAATATCTTTCTCTCAAACCGTTGGACCACAGTCAAATTCTTAGTATCTCTTTATAAATTTATTCATCGTTAAGCTATGGTTGACGTCTACGGCGACATCTTCTTACAACAGTTTTAGTTTTGTGGGGAGAAATTTGCATACATTACAGCATCTATCTACCAAGTAATTACATGTCGCTTGGTGTATGGAAGCTCAACTTTTCCTCAGTGGCCAGAAGAGTCGCGCACACTAATTCGTGATATGAACAGGCAAAAATATCAAGAAAATACTCTTTTTCATCTCTCTTCCATTTTGCATGAAACATGTTACTGATAGATAGCAAAGGCGGGGCAAATTTACATATTGTACACCTTCTTTAGTTACACTTTAAATTAGACCCAAGTGGTAGCAGACAATAAAACAGAATTCGTATTAATCTAAAAATTTGCATTTTCCTTCATGGCTGGATGAAACGTTTCGCTTTTCAAATCCTTTCACAATATTTTCTCTTAGAAAATATTGTTCGAAACTAACGAAAAAGGTATTTCGATACTTGGCATCATTCACCTGTACGCACGAGCCCGGCGCCTTCCTCAGTCGCCAACAGCTCTCACTGCATCCGCAGCTGATTTTGACGGTGCCTATGCCACCGAGAGACGCCAGTCATACCCTAAGCCCTTTGGGTTTAGGGCTAGGAAACTCCTTCGAGAGCTAGGTATAGCTCTCGGGCCGGGTGACGCCCCTGGATCTGCCCAGGACGCCACCCTGGAGGGTACCACGTTTAGCTATTTGTCGCCACGTTTCTGCTCCCAAAGCTTGTACAGCGACGGGAGTATTACGTTTGACCTTTTTGGAGCACACCTCGTGTCATGCTGGAACCCTGCCAGTGTATACGGATGGCTCCAAGTCCGATGAGGGGGTGGACTTCCACGCCGTATCCCTTCTGTTTGAAGTCAGTGGGGCTCTGCCAGGCGCTGCGTCTGTCTTCATGGCCCAGCTAATGTCAATACGCCACTCGGTACGGGAGATTACGCGACGTCCCCGGTTCGGAGATCGGATTGTGATCTAGAGGGACTTACAAATCCGCCTTAGTGCTCTCGGGGCATTGGAATCTCCGCATCCCCTGGTTCGCGATATCCGTAACGCCACGTTTTTTGCGAGCCGGGCAGATGTCGAGATTATCTTCTGCTGGGTTCCTGAAGATGTAGAAATTGCGGGGAATGAGCGCGCCGATGGGGGCGCCAAAGGGTCCACTAGGGTAGGGCGACCGGACCAGTGTTTCGCTCTTCCTCACACAGCTTACATGGTAGGAATACGGGCAGCTCTTTGAACTGCTTGGCAAAGAAGATGGGAGACGGTCCAGGGGAACTTAAAGACCTATCCCCCAATGCCGCGACGGCTTCACGTTGCTTTCTGTCGTCTCCGAATTGGGCACACTTGTGAGACGCATCGCCATATGATGGAGCGCTCGCATGCGCCTTATTGTGAAGACTGCGTCGTCCCCCAGACTGTTCGGCACATTCTTGTCAAATGTCCCAGTCTGGGTTATCTTCGCACAAGTTACCTCTCCTGGTACCAGAATGGGCGGGCTCGCTACCGCCTTTCCCTTGTACTCGGGACGAGTTCGTGCACACCGACCTGTGGACTTTTACAATTTTGGAGAAGGCCGGCCTTCTTCCCGTTATTTATTATTCAACTATGGATCGCGGTCTTCTTCGTCGGGGAAGGGCGGGCCTTCCCCCGTCGACGGAGCTCGCTCTATATTTTTTCAATTTGTTTGTTTTTCTTTTGCTTTTGTTTGTTCGTTGTTGTTGTTTTTTTTGCTTGAATCAACAACGAATCGTTAGCCAGGGGAAAGCACTGTTAAAACTCGTGTTCTCCCGAGGTGGAAAAAGAATCAAAACGGAGTGAAATTTTTGGAGTCTTTCAGTTCATTTCTTGACCAAACTCTTAAAAAAAAATTGAGAGCTTACTAATGTCCGATCTTCATAATTAAATTTTAAAAGCGATCAGCTTAGGAATGTTTCCAAGCAAGAATTTATTTTTACCCAGAAATTTGAATCTTAAATACGTAATTTTCGTAACTAAAAGGGTCTTAAACTGAATTTTAAGTCTAACCAACCAGTGAACACTATGGTACACACGTTTGGTTTAATCCGATCTCAAGCTACTTGGTCAGTAGTGCCCGATGAATTTAAGATCAGATTCGTTCGCCAGGTTTCTGAGGCGGGTCAGGTTTAATTCGGAAAAGAGTGGCTGGTGATCCATCTAAGGTCTACTAAATGGAAAAATGTTGACGCTAATTGCCCGAGTGAAGTTTTTAAAGCAGATTTATTAAAACATAATCGAGTCACGAGGGATACTCGGTTTTGCAACCCTAATCATAGGATTTCGCTAAATGGGCACTGTTGCTTGAAAGGGCATAAAATCTCTTCTCTGTCCCTTGGAACCTCTTCTCGGGTATAATATACAAGTATAACTATATATTTATACATAAATATACACGTAAACCAAGACCTACATTATATATATATATATATATATATATATATATATATATATATATATATACATATGTACATCACATGTGTAATACAATGCCGAGAGTGAGTTCATGTCGCTAATAGTATAAATTTTCGGCATCACTTTGTTATTAATTTATAAAATTTACTCCTTCACTGCTAATTTAATTAATAGCATTTAACTAATAATGCTTCATATGTACTCATAAATGGAGTAGATCTACATCAGGTAACTACGTCACTTCATTTCAGAATGCCAAACAAAGCTCATTGACCTTGTTGCGCGGGCCATATCTTCCTTCATCCCTCTCCTTCTTCATTATTCTCGACCGAGAGAGAAATGCTTTCTTTAGTTATCCCATTTCCCTTTCATTTGCCAACTAAAAGATCATTTAAAAAACCTTTAAGAGATTTAAAAAGATTAAAAAATAAAATCATTAAAAGTTTATAAAAAATAAACAAGCAAAAGAATCATGGCGTTATTTTCGCCTCGACGAAGTTCAAACCACCAAATCGCTTTTAGGACTAAGCCACCCGTTAATGCGATTAAAATGGAGGCTTTGGGTAGTGTCGGGTATTTATGATTATATTTAGACGATTACTTCTAGTCTATGGCTTCAGCGTACATATCCAATGCGAACTAAGCTACTCCTGTTCACCCCTCAGCTTTACAGAGGGAATATATTTAATCCCTGATTTTTAAACTCCACATTACCAGAAAAGGCAATTTTGCTTAAAGTAGAGACTGATCTAAAGTCTGGAAAAATGAAGGGATTTTAGATAGGATCATGTATTGATTTTTTTGTGAGACTTTGTTGATTGATTAGCAAGGATTTGGTTGGTTTATTGGAAAGGAATTTGTTGATTGATTGTCAAGGGTTTTGATTATGGATTAGAAAGGACTTTATTGATTGATGGTCAAAGAATTTTGGATTAATTGAAAGGATTTTGTCGATTGATTATGAAGAATTTTGTTGTTTGAGTGTCAAGGATTTGGTTGATTGATTGGCAAGTATTGTATTGATTGATTTTCAAGGATTTTTTTTGTTTGATTAGCAAGTATTTGGTTGATTGATTGGCAAGGATTTTGATTTTTGATTGGCAAGTGCTTGGTTGATTGATTGGTGGCAAGGATTGTGTTGATCGTTGTCCTCAAGAGTTTGAATTCAATGGATTTAATTATTATTTTTCGAGTAAAATCTTATTTTCTTTATTATGTTTTAGTTATTTTAAAAGAAATATCAACTTAATATCAGAGGCAGGAAATGATGTACAAATTTTATCATTATCCTCAATCATTTTCCACCAAGAGATGGCGAAGCTCTTCAACCATACTAAAATATACCAATGCCCGCCTCGATTCCCTATCAATACCAATGGCCTACCAATACCAATGGCCTATCAATACCAATAACTTATCAATACCAATGGCCTTTAATAGCGATGTAATGCTGTGTGTTGTCAAATCTCGTCTAGGTAGGGTTTCTCTGTAGCCTGAATGACCCAAGTATGGCCATACACAAACATCCTGCATACGAACGTATATTTCATGCACTATAACGTCTATTTGCTCCCTAGTCAGCCTTTTCTCCCTCAAACTCTCACACATATAATCAACTAAACCTTTATACCTCTTTTCAACCCTACACCCCATCTGACATTCATCCTCGTAAATTCTCTACACAATTCTATTCCCATCCCTTTTTATTCCTTGTTCATACCACAAAAACAATCCTCTATATCTAATCCTCATCGACTCTATCAAACACCAAACCTCCCTCTGAGATTAATCTATTTTTTTCCTTCACTTTCTATGCCATACATATTTCATTTCACTTTTATATGCAGAGTTGACCTTCGCATACTCTTTCATGGTCCTGGTACCTTCAAGAAGTAAATTAATCACTCAAGAGACTTGATTACCACTGTAGAGCTTGAGGTGGTAATCTGATTCAACCTTACCACTATTATTATTCACAATTAATCTTTGCTTACATAAAAACGACACACTATTTCAAGGGCATCACTGCGAACTATCACATCATACACAGCCCCATCCTCACAACCAAATTCCATAATCTTATCCTCTTCTGCATTCACGTTTAACCCATTTAACGCACTTATTCTTCCAAACAATACAATCAACATTTCCCAAATTCCTCTCGCTTCCAGGCACAGATCCTAAAGCAACACATTTATGAAGACATAGATAGAACTCATTTCCTTACGATTCATTACACCAGAGAACATTTATTCTCATATTTTAATGGGATTTTTAAACTGATTCTAATTAAGTTTTCAACGCTACTTTCATATTTAAAATAATTTTTTGTCTATATGCTTTAATTTTCATGGCATTCAAAATTTATGATTATTTTAAAATTAACCGTATCCATGTTTTGTTTCAAATCTAATGATGACTTCTTCAAGTAGACCTAAATGCATATATGATTCTAATGCATTCTATTACATCTGCGGCTGCTGCATACTTGTTCTTTAAAACAATAATGTAAAAAGGTTTGTGTGCCGTCCCCACAAGGCTTACTTTGACGTTTCCCTTGGTGATTAAGAGAAGAAGTAGGCTACACAGACTGTGCGCAATATTTGCAATGAAATTCTTTGTGAGTGGATCTATTAGCTTTAAAGGTACATAAAAAATCCTTCTTAAAAGCTGTGTAAAAGTAATATTTCATAATACGAGACCAGAATTTGTGAACATTCTTTTAGAAGACAAGCACTTTGTTCACATCTACGATATGCCAGGTCTTCGTAAAACCCTACAAAATGGAGTTTGTTTGGGGATAGTTCTATACACATCCTCCAGTCTGATCTCTCGCACAATGTGAATATTTTGGGTGAAGTCCCAGTTGGTCACTTGAGTTTTTATTTGAGAGAAGCCCACGCCTAAATAAAAATGGTCATTGACTTACTCAAATATCAAGAGCACAAGGGAATGATTTGTACGGACCAACAAATGGTCTACCAAAGCCAGGAGGAATGGTTCAACCGTGAAACTCTGTAGAAGCAGGTATGCCAATCATTGTCTATGACCCGAACGTCAGTTGGAAAAAGATCATTTTTCATTCACTCCATTTCAATCCGAGCATTATGAAGCAGTTGATGAAAGCATTAAGTTTGACAGGGAGTGCTTTTACAACATAGTTTCTGCCTTTCCTGCTTTGATTTTGGAGAAAATCAAATTCGTGCCCTTGTACTTGTCTTGGAATTTGTTATACCAAATTTTCTTGGTAACAAAATGCCAATAACTATGAGAATTTCGTTGCTAGAATGCTATTGGCTTTACGACCTTAAGTGCAACATAAGTGTCAAGCTTCATTTCTTGAAGTGTCACCTTTGTTTATCTCTATATTTGCTCGCTTTATTCAGACACATTTCATTACCTATTTAGCTGAAGTTTGCTCCTAAACCACTTCTCTCTAAGTATTTGTTTTAAGCTATGTTCGGTAACCCCCATATCCCTATACATTACCCACCCGTTAAGGTGGAGAAAATTTCATCGGTCTCACGGCCACAATGAAGAACCCAATTAACTTAAAGCTACTGTTTTCATCTTCACTTTCTCGGTATAAATTTGTAAAAAAATATCCTATAGATAAAAATTACAGGAGGAAGTTTCAGTTTACAGGCAGACCTTCGCACTCTGGCATACATCCTATCCCGCTCTGGCAATAGGCTTTTGGTGGAAAAAATTTTAAATGGTTCCCAGTACATATTTTATAATAATTTATTCTTGCCTATTTTTTTCAGATGGATGCTTATTTTCTTGAAATAAAGGGACCAAAAGACCTTTTATCGAAATTAGAGAAAAATCAATCCGCAGGGCTCTGTCTTCCTATCTAAATTTACTTCAATAAATTACTTATGGTTTACTGGTTTTTAGGGTCCAGTAGCTATTCCCTCGGGCTAAAGTGTAAAATGGAAAATCTATTTAAAAAAAAAACAATAAGATCTTCGAGTATACGAAGATTTAAAAAAATATATATATTTGATAATCTAATTTATTGACAAAAAGTTACGATTAAAGTAACAAACGTGGCTGTTTTCAAACTTGAAAAGGAATTGTAGTAAATGGTGACAAAAAGTTAAAATATAGTGTTATGGATAAATTTAGAAAATAGTTAAGTTAAGTAGCTTCATATACTCTCGTATAATGTTAAAAGATATAAATAATAGTAGAAAAACTATGCAAAACTAAACACATCGCTTTATTTTTAGATTTAGACTATTTTATTTTAATTTATAGGCTAGGATAGAAAATAGCTAATTTACTCGCTCCTCTACGTCATGGCCTTTGCTGAAAGAAACACTGATCTTTACAGAGCCATAGAAAAAGTAAAGAGATCCACAGTTAATTATTGAAATATTTGTCGGTTCCGAAAGAAATTTCTCTTCCCCTTAATTCTGTATCGCCCACACCTCTGGGACGCAACTCATAACCACGACAATAAAATTACATTAATATTTCTTTCTGCACTTGCTTTTAGCTTCATGTAAAGCTATAATCCGCATTGGCATACAATTAATAAGTTGTGCTATTTACCGAAAGTTCTTCTGATTAGATTTTCTAACAACATTCAGGCATATTTCCCAAGACCCAGGACGACCAGGTCGTAATTCCGGTGATAGTTTAACTTTTTCTTTAAATTGAACTAGAATTAGCTTAAATGGTATTCCATGATTCCTAGCACTTTGTCTTTAGGACAGTCGACCCTAAGAAATTTCCTTGGAATTTTGTTTTTATGTCATGTCTAATAATTACACCAGGCAATGGCTTCGCCACTCCCCCTCAATGGGGGGGGGGAGCTTTCGCTTCGCTACTAAGATTAAAATTTAAAATCTAAATAAAAGCAGCTATGGTTAAATTTTTATCAATTTTCTGAACTTTGCCAATTATAATAATTTTAAAAGGAACTCTAAACTAAATTTCCCCCCTTTCAAAGTATCACGTTGCTAAAATATATACTTATAGAAGAAGAAGATATATAAAAATAAATTTTGTGAACTTCATCATTTGTAATTCCTAGGGTTTTAAAAATTTCACAAAATTTCGATACATATATTTATTTCTGAACTTAACCATTTTTTTATATTATAAAAGAATTATTAGAAATAACTTTGATAAAAAAACATAAGTCATAACCAAACTAAGATGAAATTATTATTCAAATACTCAAAATAATACTCTTAAATTATAGAGTTAGTGATGATAATTAAACTTTGACAAATGGTAACAAATTCAGGTCATAATAATGGGAAATATCAGACAGAAGACATTTTCTCATAAATCTGTGGTTGTATACTTAAATTTAGCACGTATCTGTGTATTAAGAATCAAATTTGCCCTCGTGGAACGCCAGGTATGTCAGCTAGTATTTAACCTTATGATAAAATAATGAGTATATTTTGCCTGAAACAAAAAAAAAAAACGTTTTCAAAGCCACCAACGAGTTATTTATCTCATAATCTAATGAATGATAATAATTTGGTTCTTGTAATCTAATAGCTCTCGCCATGGCGTATACACCAAAATTCAGAACACGGGATTCACAAACCTACACGTCTGTGAAATATCACCCACCCCAAGATATTTCAGGAGTGTACGACAACATACACACATAAGTTCAGAACATGTGTACGATAAAAAGGCACATATAATTTTAGAACATGAGTACGACAAATACACACAAAAGTTTAGAACATGAGTACGACAAACACAAAAAAATTCAGAACATGTGTTTAAAAATCTTGTACACATGGAAAACACCCCACATATATTTAGATTTGCGGTTATGTTAGTATAAATGTAGATGAAAAATAAAACAAACCTAAAAAATGGATAAAATGTAGAAAAGGTAAACAAACAAGCGAAAGAGAAAAAAACAGATTGTGATGAATTCAGTTATCAAGGTACACTCGCTGTGTACACCCCAAATATTCTCCAGGGAATGAGGTGTATTAAACTTTAACGCTTACAGTGCATTTAATAATTTATGCAGAACCAAAATAAACAATTTAAAACTAAATAAAGAAACCTTCTAGATTAGCAACAAGTAACGGCAACATATAACATTTTATTACAATCTTTCTCCTATCGATTCCTATTCCGTATGCAACCTTTAATTATTATAGTATACAAAACTATTGACTTGTAATAGCTTTGCTTTTTCTTGATAGCTGATATGAGTCTTATCCCAATCTGTCATTTTAATCAAATTGTGGTGTTAAATTAATCCTATTTCCTATTTTTGTTTATTTTTTATCCTATTTCCTAGTGCCTCTTCGAAGGATAAAAATCAGATATTTTTGTTTATTTTCGGCGAACTTCTTGATGGCATGAATCTCGAAGCCAAAGAGAACATACAACAAATCTAGACCCTCGTAAAGGGTGTTATCAATACAAAATTACCCTTCGGTTATATTCTCACGATACAAGGAAGGGAATAAAAACGAAAATAAAGAAGAGAAAAGGAAACAGGAAGATAATTAAAGTTTAAAAGGAAGGAAATCATTTTCTAAGGGCGCTACAATGCCGGAGGAAGGACGGTAGAAGGAAGATATTTTTCTTAAAATTTAAAGCTAAGACCAACTAAGGGTCTCTGGTAAGAGGTGAAGAAAAAGGGAGTCGAAATTAATGAAAGAGTCCTGTATAGCCACGGAATCTCCTGCTGCCACAGGGGCAGGGAGAAAACGTAACTTAGGACGTTGAGAATGAGAAGAAAAGGGATACTTCAGAGCTCAGCAGTAGTAGAGTTTCCATGAAAATTTGGCTCAGTCATGCGGAGAATGAACATAAAATATAAATATGAGGCCAGAAGAAGAAACCAGGGGAGATGAGAAAGCAAGGATGTTAAAAACCATCACTCTTTACCAAAGGAACCAATTCGGCCTCGACTATGTATTAGTGGACCTAAACTGTCTCTTGACTAGCCACGGGGCAAGAAAAATAACAAGAAAGGGTAATAAAGAAAATCACAATAAAAGGAATCTATGAATTAAACTTAGCTTCAATCTATTTTCAGATTACCAGTGCACTGAGTAAGCGAGAAGGTGTCTGTTCTCCGGGTAGCAGGTTTAGACAAAAGGAAAAAAACCAACTTTTTTCGAGGAAACAGCCTTGTCGAGGAAAGGTCTCCCCACTTTTGTCAGCGAATTATTCTTCCACTGTTGGCCGTTTAATATTTCTTCCGATACCATACCTTTTTTTCAAAGGATTTATTTACTTACTGACTTTTAGCTAGCCAGTCTGACACCACTTGGAAGGGAAATAATTCCTCTATTGGTTGAGTGGACTCCGAATTCGTTCAAAGGAGTCTAATTTATGTTATTTGGGTAATCAGTTTTTAGGAAAGAGCCCGTCAGCACGTAAGGATCAGGTAAAAACACCAATAATTAACCAAAATATATATCTTTTAATTTACCAATTATCTCAAATATTTATATTTACAAGAAAATCTCTCAGTTTAACATGGTCTTAGATCACAATTACTCCTAA
Organism: Ceratothoa steindachneri; assembly: GCA_963969495.1. Classification (NCBI taxonomy): domain Eukaryota; kingdom Metazoa; phylum Arthropoda; class Malacostraca; order Isopoda; family Cymothoidae; genus Ceratothoa; species Ceratothoa steindachneri. The sequence goes on along the minus strand of OZ018334.1, from coordinate 86,509,419 downwards.
TACTCTATCACTCGCTCGGTTTGAATATTGACCTACTCCTGACGTGAGCTCCGATCAAAACATAGTAGGCCTCACGTAAAAAAAACAATTGCCAGATAGCTAATTTCTGAAGGCCTCTCAGTTACAGAGTTAAACCATCATTTACTCTCCCAAATCTAACTAAAATATTACAGAAGTCACGGAATACTATTTATCGCTTAGTTAGCTTGAAAAAGTTATAAAAATCCAACTTAACTAAAAAAATATATATAGTCATTTGGACTTACATGACCTTGATCGGAACAGGGGTTGACGGATTTTGCTATACTGGTTTTTTTTCAGCGAGTCTTCGGAGATACCAGACTTCACGACGAAGGAGAAATTTAGGTGTCCCGTTATAACGATGAAGAGAGGGGGTTGAGGGGTGAGGGGGTTGTCAAGGTGACCACAGAAAACGATGTCGATCTCTTCTTATGATTTTATCGACCCAGTTATAAGTCTAAAAGACGACCTTAGACTTCTTAACTTATAAGCACTTACTGCGATTACTTTATCTTAATGAACGGCAAGGGATTCTTTGGAGAGAGAGGTTGTGCTCTCTGGCTCAAGGCTCAAGTAGTACTCTTCTTTGTAGCTCTCCAGTTCTTCTTGTACCCTCGGCTACTTCGCAGAATTACCAAACTGGGTTTTGGTATATGGGGTGATCGCGAAAGTAATTAAAGGGAACTTATTTGGGAATCAATTCTTCTTCATTCAAAATTAATGAGATTTTGACTTGAGAGTCCCTCGACGGTGAGCTGATTACTTCTTTTATCTTGCTCCCGAAATTCCTGTTTGGCACTTAGAAATTTTAATCCAGCCAGACCTCTTGCTAAGTCTGCAAGGGATGAATCGGTATGGCACCGATACGAAGACGAGACGAACTTATAAATCTTAGAAGTCGAGTCCGGAACAGTGCGAGGGACTGATCACAAAAATCTAGTCCTCTATCGTCTCTAACAGAATAATCTGTTTCCTTACTTACAGGGTTAATTTATAGCCCTGGGACTGCCCTAACTAAGGGGGACGAGGTACTGCCACTGAGAGGAGCGCAAGGGGGGAGGGGGCAGACACCGTGGAGGCCATGTCTGCTTCTCACGGAGAGGCACCGACAACCGTCCCACTATTTCTCCTCGGTGGTCTTTTGTTCTTACGCCGCTCTTTGGTGCTCTAATCGCGGGCCTCCTGACCTCGTAGGTAATCGGATCTTTTGAGATCGGCGAGTAACTGGGTGTTTTTCCTCGCGAGTTGTTCAAACCGTCAGCTAGATGGAATTCTTCCGCAATTTCACTGCGGCCAGTTTCTTATTAGAGCTGCTTAATGGCCTTTTTCGGCTTCCTTGGGACGAACAGCTCGAGTTGACTACCCACCGGGTGAGGAGATCAGAGCCATTCGGCAGTTTGACTGTTAGTAAAACGCCTACGGTTCTCACGCACCTCAATTTCTTGTTCTTTTTTCACGCTCTCTCCGAAGATGGATTTTAATATATATGTCCGTTTGGACCTCTGGGTGTCGTTACGTTTTAATTTCTCTACATTTACCTCCCTCCTAAAGAAATTAATTGGGAGGAGATATTCAAGTCCGATATTTACAACACTTCAAAGAGGAAAATTACTGACCAATATTTCCTAAAATAAATTTCGAGTTCACCAGGGAATGTCTCAATAACGTCTGCGCTGGACCATAGATTAATAATACATTACTGTCCCAGCTTATGCGATTTTTATTTACAATTAGGGGGTCACTCGCCCCCTTCTTAATTACAACTCTACCAATTAACAATTTACATTACACTTATATACCTATTTTTACCTATCTTAGATCCATCACAATTACTATAATACCTTAGTCGGAATGCACCTTAGTCTTTGACAGGATTCCTACTTATTCGTAATGAGTGGGCCATACAAATGTCGGACCCTTTTATGTAGTGAATGGAGTACTGATACTCAATCAAGAGTAAACTCCATCTTAGGAGCCTTCCATTCTTACTCTTATTTTTACTTAAATATGACAAAGGTTTATGATCACATTCAAACTTAAACTCGCGCCCTATTAGATAATATTTGAATTTACCTATTGACCATATTATGGCCAAAGCTTCGATTTCGACGGTGGTGTAGGCTCTTTCTCTACTCGAAAGCTTCCTACTGACAAACGCTATGGGATAGACAGTATTGCTTCGTATTGAAGCAATACTCCACAGATACTGTTTTTGCTTGCGTCGGTGCAAATTCCGAAGGTCTTGTTGGGATTCGGTAAACGGAGAATAGGCGCAGCTATGAGTTTTTCTTTAAGAACCTCCAACTGAGTTATTGCATGGGGGTTTCAAGTGATAGGGACTGACACTGTCTTTTTTTAATAAAGCATTCAGTGGGGCCACGATGGAAGCAGTCCCACTGCAACTACTTTCATCGGCTCTCACACTTTATAGAAAATTTCACCTAATACCAGACATAAATGTGAAAAAGAATTAGTCATAATCTTACCTAACCTAAAATATATATAATTAAGTACACATTATCCTGAATATAATCAAGGAATTCTCTACCCCCGCTCAAATTTGAGAAGAAACAAGGTTATTATTTGGCTCCAAAAAATAATAAAAATCCTTAATAAATAAAAAGTTATTATATATATATATATATTGTTTAGCTCTACCTAAAAATAATAACTAACAGTGGCGTCGATAAAAATGCATACAGTTTGAACGCAAACAAATAGTAGACACTACATTTGCGTGTATTTTTTGTATGCGTTGCAAATTTGGAAGAGCCAATAAACGCGCTATGTTTAGTGTATTCTTTTCCTTATTGTTCCTCCGTTTTGGTACGATCATCTAAACAATCGTGTTCGGTTTTTCGTTATGTCGCTTGTAACTCCATCCATGTCGCAGAGAATGGTTGAAAACAAACAGACCATGTACACAAAACCCGGTACTTTCACGCTATTACCTCTGGCTATGTGCGTGATACACATAGTTGCTGACCTAACCATAATAGGACGATGCATTTACCCTAATCATTCTTCGGTGCAATTACTATGTGAGACTAACGAAAGAATAAAGCCGGTTCGTGTAGTCAAAAGATCGTTACTTCGTTCATTAAAATTATTGCGAAATTAACATAAAATTACTTCGTTGCGAAAAATCGGCGCAGGTATTTATGCGTTGGACGGCTCTGTTTATCCTAAAATATATATAGGTAAAACCGTAAATCTGCAATGCCTTTTTACCCGTATAAATGTGATCTTAGAACCTATATCAATAAACTTGCCTCCTTAAATGAATACAAATGTAATCTTTGAGGACTTTATTTTTCTGACACTTGAATAATTCTTTTATCAAAAATGAGTCTCTTCGTCCTTTGGGAATAGAATTATTGAAGTTCCTTCATTTTTTTATTGCTATCAGGTATAGTTTCTCCAGTCCTTCAGTTTTGTTCAGATTTGCTTCAAGAGTTGTTTGTGATAGTCTCGAGAGCTCTCTGTTTGGTTAATTTCCCTTCTGGGTTGTATATTTTTTAGAGTAAACGCTATCTCTTACTAAAGGTTTCTTGAAATCTTTCTTTTAGGAGAAATGGATGGTTGTTCAGTCGTATGAGTGGCGCTCCTGAAGAGGATTGGGGAACTCCAGAGACTTTTCTAGCAGATTAACACTAGGACGTTTTTGCGGTCAATTTGACCGCAACTTGATTTTTCAATGCACATATGTCATATATTTCTTCCTCAACAAAATTGAGATTAACTGACTTTACCTGAAATATTTGAAAAAATACTCCAATAGCTTTTGTTATTTGACATGCTATACCTGAAACGACCAAGCGTTCATTTTGACCGCATGTTTTTTTAGGTATTAAGACTTGTAGGAACATGCTAATTCCTGTTGAAACGCGTCAACGCTGATACAAAGGGTTACGTGACCGCTTCTAAGTCATTGCTTGCTCTACTGTCGTGCTGCAAACATGTCTAAAAGAATAACTTTTTCTGATGGTAAAATTCTGAATGTTTTGAGAACAATTCCTCAAGCTGACTCTGAAGCTGATAATTTATCTTACACTAGTGAGGAGGAGTATACTCCATATATTATTCATTAAAGTTAATCGTCTAAGCCTGAAGATGATGCAATGCCAAATAGTGAACGTTTGGAAAGACGTGGAAGATTTTTAAATACTTCTGTGCACGTAGGACATTCGTCACTGGTTACTGATGTTTTGGGTGAGTAAAATATATTCTATTCAATAGCAGTTCACACCTATACTTAATAGAGCAGATATTTGTTTGTCTGTCTATCCGCTTTTTGCCATATATACAAACTTATGTTTACATGTATTTAGTAGTATATAGGTACCTATATATACCAGCAGATCCAGTCAAGCATATACAGTATATAGGTATATATATATATATATATAGGTTATATAATATATTATACAGTAAGTATATATTATATAATAGGGCATTACCCCCAAGCTAGCAGATCGGTCCAGTAAGGCACCATCCACTAGTTATTATAATTCATAGTAATAAACTTTATTTTATTAAAATAAGATCTATTTGTTTGTTTTGATATTTTATTCGTATACAGTTCTGAAAACTTGATTTTTCATATATTTTACTGCTATTATTACAGCTTCTCTTTTACTATAATATAGAAATATTATCAATTATAATTTTAGACTGATAGAATCATTCCCATGTTACTTCCAGAGAAGAAAATAGGACGTGGAACGAATGAAAGCATTCAACGTGCTGCAACAGTAGGATTAGGAAAAATTGGAACAGTTCTTACCTGCAAAGATGGTACACAGTGGGAAATTATTGAACCAAATAAAAATGACACAAGAAGATTTGGAGCTCAAAGTATTCTTCGGGAATTACCTGGGCCTACACCACTTGCAAGACGACAAATTATTGAAGGTAATGTTCTGAGTTCTTTTAGGTTGATGATTTCATTATCAAGCACATACAAAACTGTACTGAAACTAAAGCTCGCAGACAATTGCAATGTGACTCTTCGACTATATGATGTGAAGAAGTTTATGCTACTATAGGCATCACGATTGAACGAGGAGTTCTAGTAAAGGACAATCATTGGAACATCTCTGGTCAAAACAATGGGCTGTACCATACTTCCGCAAATCAATGACACGAATGTATTTCAAACAAATCATGAAATTCATCAGATTCGATATACGATCAAAACGATCTGCTCGATTGAAAACAGATAAATTTGCTATGGTATCCCAAATTTGGGAAAGATTCATTGGGAACGGCATTGCTTACTATAAACCATGCGGCAATATAGCAGTGGATGAGCAGTTGTTCCGATGTAAGACTAGCTGCCCATTCACACAATATATTGCCAGCAAACCTGATAAGTTTGGTATCAAATTTTGGTTAGCAGCCGATGTAAAGCCTAACTACTTGGTGAATGGATTCCCGTACATTGGATAAGATCAAACTCGAACCTCCAAATCAACCACTCTCTAAATACGTGGTTCTCCGTTTAATAAAACCATACATGGGAAAAGGTAGAAATGTGAAATCTGATAACTTTTTCACCTCAGTAAAACTTGCTGAAAAACTACAGGCAAAAAGTACGAGTATCGTAGGTACAGTAAATCGTATTAGAAGAGAAATCCTAGAGACCATTAGAAAAACTCGTGAAAATCCGTACAATTCACACATGCTGAAGAACAATCAATGCACACTTACAGTGTATCAAGGTAAACCTACCAAAAATGTACTCTTACTGAGCTCCATTCATAAAATTGTTGCAATTGGAGATGATAGAAAGAGAATTCCTGAAACTGTGAAGTTTTATAACTCTACAAAATATGGTGTAGATGGTCAAATGGCTCGAAAGTACAGCACAAAATGTGCTTTGCGGAGATGGCCAGTGCAAGTTTTGGATCTAGCTGGCATCAATGTAGTAGTTCTGTACAGAGAAGTTACTGGACAGAAAATTCCGCGCCGCAGTTTCCTCTCACAATTAGCGGAAAAACTGCAGATAAACTTCAAGAATAGCGATGCTGTAGATAATAGTAGCGATGACGATGAATCGTTAGAGACTTCTAGGGAGAGAAAACAATGCCAAGTAGGAAGTTGCAATAAAAATACAACATCTAAAACTTGTTACAAATGTAAGAGACCTGTATGTGGCAAATGTACAAGCAAAGTGATGAAGAAAGTACTTTGCACTAATTGTGACAATTAACTATCTATGGAAAAATTATTTTAGGTGTAAGAATGTTTAAATCATAAAGTTATTTACCTAATGTTAATGAAAAGGAATATCATTTCTTGAAATTAAATGAATTGCATTTAGTTTTTTATTAAATACATTTTTCCTTACTTTATAATTATATCAATGATTTATGGAATGTATCATTAAAATTTGATTTAAAATATATTATTTTTTTATCTCATAATGCATATATGACTTTAATATGTCAACAGAGATATAAATATAAGCGTATTAAAAAAAGAGAGAAAGTGCGGTCAAAATTACCGCTTGGACGTTCTAGGTGGTGCAACTTTCCGGACGTTCTCGTGTTAAGTAATTCTTAGTTTAATAATAGGAACGCCTAGCAGACTTTTTACCATTGTCGAGAAAGTACAAAGGGTGGCACAAATTCATCCCTATTTTATATATTCTATCGACTTCTTTGTCTAGGAATTTTGGTGAGACAATTCTAATGGCACGCAAAAACAGAGAGGAGAAAACACTTTGTTTGATGCTATTATGGTGGTTAGGAGAACAATGTATATAAGAGTTTATGCCTGAGGGTTTTGTATATATTTTATATTTGAAACAATAATTTTTCCGATGAATTAGAATACCTAGGAAGGAAAGTATGCAATCTTTTTCCGCTAAGCGTTCCTATTATCAAACTACTGTTAATATCCCTAAGTTTCAGGCCAAAATCTTATTAGTTTTACCCTATAACCATGTTTTCATTAAATTAACTCGTTTACTTAGGCCTCTGAACATAAATGTTATTTTTAAGTGCGAGACTAACTTGTTTATTCGATATGCTACAACAACTGCCAAAAATGTCATTATGGACAAACCGGGAAAGAACTAGATGTCCGGGTTAAGCAACATCATGCCAATGTACGTAATCACAGTGAACAATCTGCGCTTTTTCTACATATTTACAATCTTAACCATAGCAGTAACTGGAACAGTGCCAAACCAGTCATAAAATGCAGTAATTATATCTAGAGGAAATATATTAGAATGTATCTCCATTAACACGTTCCTAAATTTCAATCTTAGCCCTGGTTTGGTCACGCTAGACCCCATTATCAGTACATACATAAAATCTCAAATAAAGTTGTTTCAGGATTTTGTACCCCATAATTAGGGTTCAGAGGTTAGTAGTCTAATCCCCTTTTCCACTATTTAAGGCAATGCATGTCCTACCTCCTGTTCATTCCTTGAAAAGGTCTTTAAGAATAAAGACGAAAGCGCTCGGAATCATTTTTCACTTTTCTTTCGTGGGTGTATCTGCATAACTTTGACTTACGTGCACTTTGTGAGCTTTTTTCATATATACTCGTATATATATATATATATATATATATATATATATATATATATATATATATATGTATATATATATGAAAAACTCACAAAGTATCACGTGAGAAAGGCTCAGTCGAGCTACACGTCAAAGTTCATCTAATTTTCTCAAAAGTCCGAGAAAACTAAACGTCACACCTGGCTCAGAATCCTTTGCATAGCTCGCGGATACCCAAGGTGAGGGAACTTGCTAATAGACTTCGCTCTTATTCCCATCGCAAATAGAAGCCTACTTCATCTATTTCTTGTCAAATTGTCCACTCACAATTCTCGTAATAACATCAATGAACTCAAACTGCATTTAATTCACTTCCTGGGTTCACAAACTTTAATATTCGATGAAAAGCATAATAATTTTCAATTCATATATAATAGCAGTATTTCCACATGGCTTGAAGTGAAACGAATAAATTCAGTTCATTAATAGCGAATTAGTTTTCTTAAGCAATTTCCGTTGAAGTGCATAATTTCTAATTTTATTTGTTGATACATTACTTTTTATATTACATCAATATAGTTAAATTTATTAATTTTTCTAATAAACAACAAAATCAAATCTTTTATCTGGAAAACTTCCAGAGTAAAGAGTAAACATTTAGCGTCCTTCAAATTCATTCCAAACAATCAATATCTTCGTTGGTTTCGGAGGGTAATCAAAGCAATAGCAACTAGTCACCCTAATAATTAATGCCACAAGTTAAAACAAGGCATAACGTAGTTAAGATATAATTCTTAGTGAAGATTTGGTAGAAGCCGACTGGATTCATGGATGCCTTATGGGAATGTATAAGAACAATCCACCAAAGCACCAATGATTTGATTCATCTTCCACTGAAAGTGTTGAAAGATTGTTCTCTACTTAGGACAAGAGTGATAAGAAGAGGGTGTATTAAGCAGGGGGTCTGGATAACGATAAGGTTGAGTAAAGGTTAAGGATGGATCGAAAATTAGTTTGAATTAGGGGAGGGTAGCAAGGAGATAATCGGAGCGTGTTTTGGCGAGGTTGAATTAGTGTGGGCAGCAAGGAGACAAGTGGAGATTGTATTGGTCGATTTGACTTAAGGGTTGGTTGCATGGAGACAAGTGTGGGGTGTATATTAGAATTCATCAAGGATTCAGGATTCGCTCAAGAGGCAATTATTTTTAAATTGTTGATGCTTCCTTGGTAATCCGCCAAATGGATTATACTTCGAAAGCCATGAATAAGTTCATTTATCTGGACATTGGTAGAAAAGAGACAAAGTATTATTGCGATAAAGATATTCCGGAATTTTGAAGTGACTACAGGAAACAAACTAAAGTTGAAGCTGATACAAGCTTAAGCCCTAATGATAATGAAACTAATAATTGCTGCGAGTGAAGCGAAAGGATAGGGGGACTTAAAGTATAAAGAAGACAAGGAGAGTTGGGACAAAATATTAGGGGGGGCCAGAAAGGTTCATTATATACCTCGGTGACAACTCTGCAAAGAACAAAGTTATAACACAGTCCAATCATGAAATCCCTTGCGGGTAGGAATTGGGGTTCGAGAAAGCGAATTACTATTATAAACATATCAATTACTAATTAACTATTGTGGTAATTGCCATTACTTATATAAAGATAACAACTTATATATCCATTGAGGAAATTACCATCATGAGCACACTATTATAAACACACGAAGTTATTTTAAACGTTGATGGAATTACGATTATAAACACCAACGAACTTATCTTTACCCTTGAGGGAATTGTCATTATGAACACACGAACTTATGAGAACCATTCAGGAATTAGCTTCTGAACAAATAAACCTATATTAACCATTGGGAGGATTACCATTATGAGCCAACAAACTTGCGTATATGAACCATTGAGGAATTCACATTCTGAACACGCGAACTTATATTTACCATTGAGGGAATTACTATTATAAATCACCAACCTACATTAAGCATTGAAAGGATTACCCTTATAAAAACACGAACTTATATGAACCATTGAGTAATTAATATTCTGAACACACGAACTTATTTTTACCCTTAAGGCAATTACCACTATAAAGACACGAACTTACATAAACCAATTTTTTTTTTTTCTTCAAGAAATCATGAAATGTTCAGGTAGAAGGAGAGGGGCAGTTCACGCAAATCTCCTGAGCTTTTCCATATTTCATAGGAAAGTAAATTCCTCGTGTAGCCCCCCCTCCTCACATAACATGGATACAATCTCACTCCCTCTCCCCCATACCCCCCCTCACGGACACTCACATACGATCTCTCACGCACAAGCGCGCACGTAGAGATTTCCGTACACAAAATTAAGTACGATTATTACATAAAAGTGTTTCTCTCTTTCATACCACTTCAAAACTACTGCTTATATATTGTTTGCCACCACATACAAATTACTTCTTGCCCGTTGCTAATCCCGTAATCATGAATTAATCGCATTTGATCCGAAGACAAAAAGCGACAAAGTTATGCTTATTCAATGCACCATCGACAATATATAAAACCCAGGAATAAATGAAATAATAATAATATTTATGTTTGTCGTGGGTTCGCGGAGATTATTTATTTATATATATATATATATATATATATATATATATATATATATATATATATATATATATATTTGTTTTATTATGGTTAATAAACCAAATAAACTGACTTGAGGTGTAGGTTCGTGCCTCTGTGAGTGCTTGAGGATCGTTCTCCAAGAGTGCTAAACTTGATTTTATTCTATGGAATGAATAAAAGGGGTTTCTTCCTTGACTTTATCGAATATTGCTACTTCAACTCGTTCGAGGATAATTAAAACAGTGTTTTTACTCAAAAAATAGACTTTAATGAACATAAACCATTTCACTAAATAACATTAAAACATACAGATCTAATACACGTATAAAAAAAAAGTGGGATTACTTGGCGAGCTCTCGAGGCTCAATTCTAGATAGAATTTTACGGGCGAACAATTTTAATTTAATATCTTTGTCATTAGCCAGACATCCAATGAACTAATTTTGATGCATTTAAACAACAGGATTATTCTTTACTTATATAAGGTAATGGAGATTAATACCCGAGAACAGTTAGAATATCTTCGGAGATTTTGTTCCTGAGAGGCGTAGCTCGAGTAGTTTGCCGGCTGCTTACAAGATGGCGTTACTTCGAATGAAAGGAGGGCGAGTGACGTCACACGGAATTTTGAGTTGGCCTAAGCGAATCAAAACAAAGACGCTGATGAAGCGTTTGGGTTGTCGGACGTTTAGACGTTGAAAAGGTTTCCTTCAGAAGAGGTTGGAATATTTTTATATTCTTTTCTAGCGATTTGGGTCTCGCTTATATAATTTCGATTTTGGAATGAGAAATCCATCTAGTTTGGAGTTGTCAAACTCAGATAAAATAAGATTTGAACTCCTAAAGCTGTGTGGGTTGATACTCACTAATCTTGGCGCTCGAACGGCGCCGAGCTTCCTTGGTACAATCTGGTATTGTAAAAGGACAGCAAGTTCTCCTTAACTTGTATTAACTTTGTACCGGTGATTTTTGAGTTTTCTTGTTGAACTCGAAAATCTTCTGTAAACCGGTGACTTTCTTGTCTCTTCGGTGTGAACGAACAAAAGGCCACCTTTCCTCGTTTCAACCTGTATTATACCTCAATTAATTCCACGGGGGAAATGTGGTGTGGGGGAGTCCCAGAGGGGACGTCACTGGAGTTTCCCTTCTTGTGTCTGTTGTTTGTTTATTCGGCATTTTTAACTTAGGGGAGCACGTAATACGATATCGGCTAATTGCACTTATGAAGGGATTGTTTATAAGTACACCCTCGAAGGGCCTGCCTTTTGAGCTGAGGTCAAAAGGAAGAACATCGGAGAACATCGGAGGGGCAAAGCTAAACCCAGATGTCTTTTGTTATTATTCCCTTAGCTCTTCTCCTCACCAAGAGGTAGGTCTCGATACATATCTACACTCGCTAGTTCACAACAGTTTTGGCTTAACTCTTATACCTCTACAATGTGTCTTCATTTGCAATTTCATCTTAAATTCTTTAAGAATTTTATTTGTGTATTCACTACAAATTGTTCCCGGGTTATAAAATCTTGATTTTTTTGGCTTGGAATTCTGTTGTTTCTATAGTTTGGTGTTTAGACGAAGAAGTGGATAGTTTCGCACAATGTAATTTATGGATATTCTTTTCTAAACTTCCTCCTAGTCCCTTTAAAGGCGTGGACGTAGCATTTTTAGTGGTGTGCATGTGACTTTATAAGTCACTGTGTCGATCCGTCGGTCGATCTGCCGGCTGGTAAACATTTAACTTTTCAATGAGTTTTGGAAAGTTTTAAAGATCGTAAGGGGTTTTGATATGTTTGTTAACTTATAATACGTTTGTTAATTAAATTTTCTTTATGTCCAAATTATTGAAATAATTAACAGCAAGCGACTTAGATCTATTGACCTGGTTCATTATTAAATTATGTTCACTCACTCTTCGCTCTTCATATTTCAACACTCATCACATTGTTCATTCTTTCTCTCTCGGTCGTCTATTTACGTCATCAGTGAAGCAAATGTTCAGTTGTTCGATTAATTCAGTTTATCTAATTTCCAAGTTAATGAACAAGGAGTTCTCTTTGATCAGGATTTATGGTTTCCTCTTGCATGATTTTGGGGGCTATGAAGTACTGAATTCGTACCTCGATTTGTAAGTTTTGGCGAAAGTGACTCCGATTAACAATGGATTTTATCCAGAAGTCAGCATTTAATTCCAAGTAAATAGCCGAGTTAACAAAAATACCACAAAGTATTGCTTTGATCCCACATTAATTAAGAGCGTATTTAGGATTATTTATCTTCTAATTGCAGTACTCTTTACTCAAACAGTTAACAAATGGCTTTTCGGCACTCGACTTCCTTATTATTCCAAGATAATGACAGAAATTGTGATGAACATTTATCATTCGCTTTGATGGGTTCATAATTTATCTAATTATGCTTAAAAGGCCATGAGTGAAATATCTCGAATTTAGGCTCGAAAGTTTTAGCTTTAGTGACTGAACCCTAAAAAAAGTCCCTCCATTTCGGGCTATATATTCCTAAATGTTTTCGCTATCTTTGTTATATATATATATATATATATATATATATATATATATATATATATATATATATAATGAAAAACTCACAAAGTGACACGTAAAGAAATCAATAATATGAAAATTAACCCACAGGAAAATGAAAATATGAATCCAAGCACTTTCTAGCTATATTTGCCAGTTCATTTTCAAGGAATAGCATGAAAATGAAGAAGACACCCTTATATAGGGTACGAAGGGAACGCCCAACACATATTACAAACTAAGGAAAAAACACAAAAACAAGACATAAAAATACAAAAAAAAAAACAATAGGCAACTAATAACAGACATATGAATCCCTAAAACGATATACCCACAACAATGCCGTGTATATGAATGAAATATGGTTGGATGAAAAAAGAAAAAAACATTTTAAAGGATTATCATTAAAACGGAAACATTTAAGGCTAAGAGTTTATCCACGATCATAGCAGAGACATGTGGTGGGGGAGGCAATGCGAATGATATTACACTAATAAAGAGTGATTCATCTTTTCATTTTCCTGTGGGTTAATTTTCATATATATATATATATATATATATATATATATATATATATATATATATATATAGTAAACAACAATAGTAAGGTTGTATAATGGCGAGTGTCTATCAAATTGATACTATTTGGTCCTCTTGCGCAGTACTTCATCACGCTAGAAAACTAAGGTACGTCATAGATCATGACTAAATTGCTCGATGATTGTAGGAGGAAGCTTCTATTCATGAACATTTTAATACCAGCTGGACAAAGAAAGGAGCCTATAGCTCCTATGTTTGACATATATTTATCAATAAATGTTGAGCCCATATTCATGAATCATGCCCAGAGATAAATTTAATTGTAAGTAGAGGATCGATTCTTAGGAAGAAATGTGAGTCAACTGTACGATTAAGAAGCTTCTTCGTCTAACTTTTCAGGCTAGATCATCTCTGGTCCGATACATAACTCGTATTGACCTTGCATTTACTCTAGAAAGTCAACGGTTAGCAGCCATAAATAGTAAGAATTGTTCGTCTAAGACAAGGGTCGTCAAACTTTTGTCTCAGTGGGCTAGATAACGTAGAGAATGACGAGCGCGGGCCGCATAACCATTTTGTTCAATACAATATAGTGAATACACAAAAAATAAAGACGACCAACATATTTATTTACCAATACAAAAAAAAAAAATCTAGAAAAAAGCATATTTATTTCCCAAAAAGTTATCAAAGAAGGCGTCGTTAGCAATAAGATAGTATTATGACACCCAGTGTGCAAATATCCGAGTCTCACAAACTAAGCAGCAAAAGAAATGGCGTTTAGCTTTTAAGATATCATCGATATTTGCTTTGTAATTGCTGCATCCAATCAAGAGAATTGCTTTCAAATGTTCATTTGTGGTACAGTGAAGTGGGGGGCCGAATGAACATACCTCACGGGCCGGATTTGGCCCGCGGATCGTAGTTTGGAGACCCGGGTCTAAAAGAAAATAATGACAATATAACAAACTTTCCCTTTTTTCTTGTTCCTAGGTTAAAAATGTTATTTTCCAGTTGTTCCTAACTAAATTAAATAGAAAAAGTCCATTCTGATCCCATAACTTTGCTTTTGTAGGTCGGGCTCGACCTTTACCTGTGGCCACAACGCTCATAATAATGGTAAACTGCCGAGCGCGTGCCGTTAAACGTTTACTCATTGTAAGTATATTATATGATATTATATAGTATTATATTAAATGATAGCGAGTCTGCGCAACTCTCCTGAATATGACTTCACCCCACAAATAATAATAATAATCAGCAAATAAAGATATTTTTGTGTTAAACTAAAAGAATTTCAAAGAATATTCATCTGTATTTATTTGCAACAGGACTTTTTATCCCGGTCAACCCTGAATACCTATGCTAGTAATATCCTATAATATCATATTGTTTCATAATATCCTATAATATATATACTTACAATGAGTAAACGTTTGACCGCGCGCACCCGGCAGTTTACGCACTTGCGTAAATGACCGTTATTTATGAGCGAACAACATTGTGGCCGCAGAAAGAGGTTTAGCGTCTTATAGATACAAATAATAATCACTACCTCTATAATTTAAGCAGGGGATTTTTTTGAGCATTTGAATAATAATTTCATCTTAGTTTGGTTATGACTTATGTTTTTTTATTAGAGTTATTTCTGATAATTCTTTTATAATATCAAAAAACAAAATGGTGAAGTTCAGAAATAAATATAACGGCCGTATGCTAAAACAAATGTGAAATGCACATTTGAGCCAAAAACCTATTTTTTTATATATTTTACATATAATAAATTTATAAATATAATAAATAATAAATTTATATAATAAATTTATAAATAATTGTGAAGCTACACTAAATCTGATAAAAGTACATTTGACATTTTTCTTAGCATACGGCCGTAAGTATCAAAATTTTGCGAATTTTTCAAAACCCAAACAATTAAAAATGGTAAAGTTCAGAAAATTAGTTTAAAATTCCTTTTTAAAATTATGATAATTGTCAAAGTTCATAAAATTTATAAAAATTTAACCATGGCTGCTTTTCTTTAGATTTTAAATTTTAATCTTAGTAGTGAAGCGCAAGCTCCCCACTGTATGGGGGGAGTGGCGAAGCCATTGCCTAGGCTCAGTATTAAAACTAATGATTTAAAGCTATTTAAAATCCAACACCTTTCTTTGAGGCACCACCTGCTTCTAGAAAGCTTATATTTCATTACTTTATCCCATTATAAAGATACCAGATGAATCATTACGGGAAGATACTAAAAAATATATTTAAATTTAATTATGATTACCCTTTGTTGGATCTTCCTTATTATTCCTGTACCTCCTGAAACAATCCTTTATCTCATAATTGAAAAGAAAAGATTGGTGAGAATATTTAAAAATTAGCTCGACACAGAATAATTAAAGGGATAAATAATCGACTGCGAGGTATTGGTCCTTTTAACATGAATATTTTCCTACTATGTTTAATATTCATGAATAACATTTTCTAACTATCTAATGATCTATTCATAACCCTTCTTCTTGGTACTTGGCTCATTACCTTTTCCCTATTTTCTCTTTCATCAGCCTCTTATCTCCATTACTTTCTCACCGAACTCATATGTCTTTCTTCAAAGAAGATATTCGCGCATGTTTTCGCTTTTAACAATTGATCTTTCTTTCTCTCACACTCTCGCACATAGTACATACTCCCAGCTGTCAATTCCAATCATTTGTGGTTCCGGCTCCACTTATTTGTAACTCCGACCGACTCCACCTTTTACTAAAGATCAATAAATCGCCACTGCTTCGGAAACAGTCGCATCGTCAACAGCGCCCCCTTCGTCCACGAAAGCGAATTGCTCCTTAATGTCTCCAAACCAAACAAAAGACCGCTTTACTACCCCTGTCCCAATTTAGTAAATGAACGACGAACTTGGCCATGTATATCAAAGAGTTGCGGTTGGTTGCAGAATATACACTGCACATAAAGGTACACACATATAAGTGCACATAGATGAATCAAATGAAATTCGGAGGGTTAGGAAGACAAAATGAAAGAGAATATGTTAAAATTATTAACAGCTGGGTGGGGATGTTTATTTAGTTCGATGTAAGGTAAAATAATATAATAGAAATTTAATACATAAGTTTAATTTTGCATATATGATATAGATGGGGGGGAATAGATTGATAAATTAGATTTAAATTTAATCCTATGTATCAAATTAGGGTCACCAAAGTTAATTTTTACTTTAATCAATTTAATTTAAAGTTAAAAAAAATCATAAACTTTCATCAAGTAGTTTGTTTTTAATTTTATGAATAATAACGTATAGTAAAAAAACAAAACCTGTTTTGTTTTTTTTATTCAAACAAATTGCAAACATTTTTGCAATTCATGAAGAAATTTCTAATTTTATCCTAACCCTCGCGTTTCTCTTTTATTTCTTTGTTAACTTTTCCGTTCACAACTATATAAACTCTCCCTTTAAGAGGTTTCCAAATGAAATCGTCCATAGGATTGCAATCTACTGATTGAGAAGGTAGGAACCACCTTTACCAATAAAGGCGATTTTAGTTTGTTGCAGATTCGTCTGCGTAAACGCAATTCTAGGAAATGTTGCAGTCTAGCGTGGGTTCTCTCTTCTTTCTATCATAGTAGACTAAGTTGTGCATCATCTTGTGTAAAGGAAGCAATACAATGGCTAAAATAAATCCCACAAAAATCGGAAATTATAACTTGTGGTGCTTGGTATTCACGCAGGGGAGCTCCAATGCGAAGATCTTGGAGTGCTTTGGGTTTCAGTCTGAGAACGGTGCAAAGAAACAGGAAAAGATTGGATTTATCAGGCTGAAAAAAGAGAGTGAGGCTGCTTTGAAAACTCACTCTAAGCGTTCTGATGCATAAAGAACTTCCGAATTTGTCACGGAGATCAAAGTCAACATTGACAATTGTCTCAATAAATCAATGAGGACCATAGTCAAGGGGAATGGAGTGTTAGTCTCTCATCAGACAGTTACTGCCTGATCACATTCACTACTACTAATAAAGCATGAGAAAGGGTCAGCTTCTGTCGCTAAAGATGAAGGACAAGCGGAATGAAAGTGCCACGAATCTTCTGAACAAACTGAAGTATCGTCTCAAGCCTTGCATGCTTTGCTTCTTCTCGGACGAGAACGCGTTCTGCCAATACCAGGTGATGAACTTGCCAAACTACCGTTGGTTTGCTCTGTCCCCTAAACATGTTCAGAGAGTCATGCTATCCAGATCATGGTGTTTGAGGTGTTAGGTAGAGAGAGACACGTTATGCCTCTGTTCATCTTCCCGAAATCCCTCAGACTTAATAAGCATGGATAATCTCCGTGCCTGGAAGAGTAGTTGCTACCCTGGATCTAGGATGTGCCCGTGGAAAGGCCGTATTTATGGCATCAGGACTCCGCATCAAGCCAAAAAAGCAGGATGACCACACCACTCCAAATATCTGGTCTCCTTACTCCATGATTGCACCCTTGTATTACTATGTGCGGGTGTGATTGATAGAGAGACCAACAAGTCCCTCTGCTCCATCAAGGTAGACCTTATGTCCAGGATCACCACCAATTTCACCAAGTTAAGCAAGAGGACCGTCAAAAAGGCCTGCAGTAGCTTCCGAGCCCGTCTGGAGGTCGTAGTTGAGGCAGAAAACGATTTAATCAAATAAAATGAATATGGAAATCCTTCAATTCTTTAACGTGTAACTTTGGTAAATATGTTTGTATGAATTATCCCTCTCAAGGGAAATAAAGTTAAGATTCAGAGTATTTTAGAACTTTATATCAAGTTCGTTATCAAGGAAGGACGAAATAGAGTTCTAAAGTACTTAGAATCTTCATTTTAATTTCCTTGTGGGGCCTTTTGCATTTATTGCTTACTCACGTGACACTTTGTGAGTTTTCCAGCTTAAATTTCCTATTCAACAAAAAGCCGACGACCAAAGGAATACCAAAATTCATTCATCGAATGATTTATTCTCTTCGCGAAATATTGTATAACGAAAAATACAGACACTCAAGTATTATAATTTAAGGTTACTTACTTTAAAATGTATAATAAACGGTCATTTCAATTGGCAATATTCAAATCAAGACAGAAGAGGTGAGATATACTAAGACGAGCCATTTAAAACATAGACACAGATAATCAAGGATGTGAAAGACACAGTAAATCGTTACACAAACTAAACTTTAGAGAATTTCATCCGAGCATACTAAAGGAATTTTAGTTGTTACTGTTTATGAAAATCTAGTTTACAGATTTTATATAGAGAGATTCAGATAAAAGAAGAATATCTGAGGATTGATAGATAATATTTTTAAGTTTTACAAAGTTATATTACTATTACTTTTTATCAAGTGCTCTTCAATGGCTGAATTCTCACTTAGCTTAAGCATTCGTTCTTAGACTGAATCCCATATGAAAGCACACCCTAACCTCAAGGATGCGTGCGCAATGTGCTACCAAATTATTGGGCAAGGAGACACTTTCTGTGTTAATATATAGAGAGAGAGATAATTGCGCAAATCCATAGGAATTCGATCTTTGGTGGGTAACATGCTGTCAATAGTTCTCTTATTAATAAAAAATATACTCGATTTAGTGGGACATTAATGAATTTCGAGTAAGTGGATGAATTTCAATCAACAGGAATTATTCCAATTACTCATTTCTGATCAAATTGTGTAGCGTAAATTTTTTAGTCAAGATAAATCAGAAACTTAAGGAATTTGATTTATCAAAGCAGTTTGTGAAAATACAAGAATGGAAACCAATTATTGCGGAAGTAAGGTTTTAGGAATTGAATTTTAGAGTGCATAAAGAAAAATGTAGGAGAGATATGGTATCATCTGTGTAAAAGACTCTAAATAGAAGAAAGCTTGAAATTTTTATTTGTACTGCTAAATAAGTTTAAACCAATGGCTGAAAACTTGGGCTTTGCTTAGAAATTAGCATGTCTCAAAAGGGCAGAGTTCCATATTGTTCTCCTCCTATCGCGTGTGTTATACTTCGATGCACAGCATTAAAAAATCGTGAAATTCAGCTCAGACTGAGTTGCATTGGGGAAAACGGCGAGCGAATTAGTCATCGATGAAACACCTATATACGATATTGCGATGGGTGGGAGGAGATTGATTGACGAAATTATCTTCAAGATAGATCATAAAAAAATCAGCCGATAAGGGACCAGCGGGTAAACCTAAACCGATGCCATCAATCTGCTTATAAGCTTTATTATTAAAAGTAAAGAGGGATTTATTAAATACTCACTCTAAAAATGGTTTGAAAATTGACATGGAGAATCCTTAAAAAGACTTAATTATGGAAGAGTTTAGTTAGAATAATTTTAATACTTTGCGACACAGGTACAATCGGGAATAATGATTTTACAATGTAAATTACTGTGTAAAATTTCATTCGGGAATTGATAAGTATTAGAAATTAAATATTTGTTCTTGTTAAATGGCGATATCAGATACACGATATATTTAGCTAATTGATATTTGGGAAGAGAATCTGAGGTAATTTCGGTCTTAGTGGAAGGTTTGTTTTATGTATCTTGGGCAGAAAAAAAAGTTTGGCAAGACTAGAACCAGAGGAAAATAGCTTGTTATACATATCTTCATTAATAATTGGTAATGATTTGCGTTTTTAAGATTCATTTATCATTTAAAATTTCTTGGTCTTTTTAATGTAATCAGTCAGGGTGAACAGAATACCAGTTGCTTTATCAGTCGAGTTATAATTACGTTAGAATTAAGAGACTAATTTTGCAAAATTTCAAAGCCAGGTTTACGGAAGAAAATTGAATGCCATTTAATTCTCCCATGAGTGGAACTTGTTTTAATTTCATTAATACAAATTTCAAAAGAGATCAAAAAGAAAAGGAAATTATATCAAAGAGGGAGGAATAGTTTAAATAACATTTTATGTTTGACACTTATACCTAGTGTCAAACAGATGGAATGAGTACAGGGGTCTTTTTTGTCTCGGTATTTACCTACATTTTCACCACTCGTTTTGATGATTTGTTTCACCAACAGTTGGGAAATATTAAGCATAGGCACTATCTCAACTATGATGAAAACACGGTTCTTCATTTCAATTCTAAGGACTCATGGATAGGTTCCAGCACTTTACCTTCAATTTTCCACCCTAACATTAAATTTGCATGTGAAAGGAGTGTAATGGTTCTATCCAATTTCTGAGCATTCATAAGTCTAAATCATCTAAATAGTTTGAAACTCGACTTTTGTAACACAACTCCAGGACTAGATCAACTTTAATGCGCTTTTTATGGGAAGTTTTTTTTCAAATATAAAATTCTTCGCTCTTACAAAATTTGTTTTTACTCCAGTTTCTCAATGAAAAAGAAATTCTATTCCAATTTTCCAAGCCGAAAGAATTCCATCCAAAGCAAAGGGATTGTTCGTATATAAATTCAAGTGCCCCTGTAGCAACTGTCATTTTGGACATTTCCTACAAAAGTTCCTTAAATGTCCCTGGCCTTTTGTCCGTTTAAAAGCGTACTCATTTCGCGTATGACACTCATCTACTCAAGTACAATATTCCAATACTCTCTACTCAATATCTATCAGTACGGTTGTTCTCAATAAATCACAACCCTAGTCTGACTCAGTCGTGCTCCTTTTTCTCCTTGATTGATCCCATACCCAAAGCCTCTCGTGATATCTCCATCGTCAGAGGGTTAACCTTTGCTTTAACCTCAGATGCAATCGAGTGAAATCTGTCGGTAGTAATTGCCCTCGTTAAAAGCTATCTTTTATTTACAAATAGGAATTAGCCAGAGGAATGAAGGGCTTTTACGAAAATGGTTTTCCCCTTTCGGCTAAATTCCATTTCCCTGTAAACAAATCTGATTCCTCTTTCCATCTCTGATTCTTGATAAAACCTTTAATTCAATATACTAAACATTCTTCTCCTCACAATTCTTTCGTAGATGCATTCATTCTAGCGCTAGTAATTAATCTGATTATATTTGGGGGGCGGGAACGATATAACAAAGATTAAAAAGTGTTGGGATTGCAATTTTTTAAGTTACATCGAGTGTTTCTAAGTTTTCTAGTGCTTCTTTTAGTTTGGTTTAAACTTTTACATAATTTTAAGCTTGCACCGTAGGAGGAGAGAGCCTTTTATGAACATAGGAAAAAAGACCACACAATCGTGTTGGAGTGTCGTATAAACTGTGTGATAGAAAAGGTTTACAACCTGTGAATATTGATTCACCTCTATTGGCTCAAACTGCTCGTAAGCAATGATAGGAGACAAATGTGACGGGAGATGAAAATTACGGTCTTTAATGCAATCTTAGGCGCCAAAAGGCATTCTATCCTCGCAAACCTAACCATTTCTGCTACTTTCTCTTTATTTATTGACTTCCACGCTATTTATTCATTATCTATTGTCATATTTCCTCTCTGTTTATTGCATATTTCCATTAACTCTACTTATTTGCTGAATTACTTGTTATTCTACTGATTTGTTGATTATTCCCTCCATATTTATCGTTCCCATTATTTCCTCCTTAATCTTTGACATATTTGCATTAATTCCTTATTGAATATATATTGATTTGTCTCCATATTTTCATCTTATTTATTGACATATTTCCTTTTTATTTATTGAGATATTTCCATCTAATTTATTGACATATTTCCATCTTATTTCTTTACATATTTCCATCTTATTTATTGAGATATTTCTATCTTACTTATTTACATATTTCCATCTTATTTCTTTACACATTTCCATCTTATTTCTTTAAATATTTCTTTTTTATTTATTCAGATATTTCCATCTAATTTATTGACATATTTCCATCTTATTTCTTTACATATTTCCATCTTATTAATCGAGATATTTCCATTTTGTATGAGATGGCCATTGCTTTTAGGTAGTTCTTGATAGATTTCTCTGTATTTAGTAGATTTCCTTGTTAATCCTTATTGGCAATATCTGGACCTCAATGGTTAAGTGTTGTTTTACCTTCTTTAGGGCATTTATTGTTTTCTTTTCTCCCCCTCGCCCCCCACCGAAGGGCTTACCCATGATGTAACTCACAAAACTAGTTTGAGACTACCTAAGCTATATTCATTCTAGACATTTCAAATTTACGCCTTTTTTGTCACTTTCTTTAAGAGCCTCTTCTTTTACTTGGCCGGCGGCCAGTTATGTAGGCTAGTCGCCAACCAAATTTCACTTAGCATGTATTTATTCTTCTCACTCTTTTACATCCATTGTACCACATCTTTCTTCTTTATCGTTACACATACAGTGTCAGATGTAACAATGGGACTATGTTACAGTTGACATCTGCAAGATAGCGAAACCCGGTACCTCCAAACGCCAAAGGATGCGCTGCTTTTGGCGAGAGTGCCGGAGGATGATCTACGACTGTATATTTGTTAGAAATAATTTCACTACCTCTATCATCAACACTTTCACTCCTTCTATCTACAACACTTTCACTACCTCAATCATCAACACTTTCGCTACCTCTATCTCCAACACTTCTACTACTTCAATCATCAACAATTTAACTACTTCTACGATTAATACTTTCATTACTTCTATCATCAGTACTTTCATTACCTCTATCTCCAAAATTTTCACTACGTCTATTATCAACACTTTCAATATCTCTATCATCAACAGTTTCACTACCTCTATCATCAATACTTTCACTACTCCTATCATAAACACTTTCTCTACCTGTATCATCAACACTTTCACTCCCTCTATCATCAACACTTTCACTACTTCTATCATCAAAACTCTTTCACTACCTCTATCTCCAACATTTTCACTGCGTCTATCCTCAACACTTTCATTACCTTTATCATCAACAGTTTCACTACCTCTTTCATCATTACTTTCACTACTCCTATCATAAACACTTTCCCTACCTGTATCATCAACACTTTCACAACCTATATCTTTAACACTTTTACTACCTTTATCATCAACCTTTCCACTACCTTTATAATCAACACTTCCACTACCTCTATCATCAACACTTTCACTACGTCTATCTCCAATACACTCACCATCTCTATCTTTAATACACTCACCATCTCTATCTCCAACACTTTCACTACCTCTATCTTCAACACTTTCAATACAAGCATCTTCAGCCCTATAATACTTTTAGCTTCAACACATTCAATACCTCTATCTTCAACAATTTCGCTGCCACTAGCTCAAACCTTCACTACCCCTATATTCAAAGCTTTAACAAATGGCCATCTTCAACACTTTCACAAACTACATATTATACATTTTCATTCTCTCTATCTTTTACACTTTCAGTGCCTTCATCCTTTACAGTTTTGCTACCTCCATATTTACACTTGTACTCTCTACATATTTAAAACTTTAACTAACTACATCTTCAATATTTTCACTACATTCATCTTCAACACTTTTGCTACCTCTTATTTCCAAACTTTCACTACCTATATTTTTACACTTACATTACTCATATTTTAAACACTCTCACTACCTCTATCCCTCTTACTTTCCATGCCTAGACCTTCAAATTCTGCACTAACTTCATCTTCATAAGTTTCACTACATCTATCTTCAACACCGTTACCTCTACCATAAAAATATTTCTACCTCTATCTTCAACACCACTCCCTCTACCCTAAAATAAATTCTACCTCTAATTTTAACACTATACTGCCGATATCTTCAACAATTTTATTAGCTCCCTCTTCCATACTTTCGCTACCTCTATCTTTAATCTTTTCCTATCTCTAGCTTCATCATATTCACTAACTCTACGTTCGCCCAATTTAATACCTCTATCTTCAACCCTTCACTAGCTCTATCTTCAACTCGTCCATTATCTCTATGCCCAACACTTTACATACCTCTAACTTAAACACTTTCACACTTCACAACTTCTATCTTCACAACTTCTATCTTCACTACTATCACTACCGCTATCTTCAACAAGTTACTACCTATATCTTCAACAATTTATCTACCTCCATCTTAAACACATAAATATTACATTTTCAACACTATCTCTATCTTTAATATTTTCACTAAGTCTATCTTCTACGCTTTCCCTAAGTCTATCTTACACCTAAATAGAAGAGCAAAGGCTTACCCTTTCACTACCTCTATCTTTACTCTTTCACTACCTGGCAGGTATTGCAAAAGACCTGTTACACTGGTTACGATGCTTTCAACAAAGGATGCATTGATAGTTGTGATGCTGTTAGACACGTTTTTGATCTTTTAACACATAAATATGTGTTTAAATTGTAATATTAATCAAAGTGGTCGTCCTCGACGGCAAGCATCGCTCCAGACGAGACCTGAAGGACGAGTCCACGTTGTGGACGAAGTCTTTCTCTTGCTCGCCCACACGCGGTAGACGGAAGACTTCAGGTCATCGACGTTGCTGTGACGGACCTTGCAGGGCCATGTCCTCGAAATGCCTCCTAATGCTGTAGTCGAGGGATTGAGGTCAGGCGATTGCGGTGGACAAAGGTCGTTCGACCAGAAGTTAATGTTTCACCCCATCCACTATTGCACGGTCATGGCCGTGTTTGTCAAGGCACCCTCTTGCGGAAAGACGTACTCCGTCTTCTTTACAATCTTTCTCAGCTAGGTCAGGAGCTTTGTGGCCAAGATTCCCTGTAATCGGTCTTGGTTTGCCTGTAACCAGCTGCGAACCACACCGGCGGCATTTCCTCTCCATTCGAAGCCACGAGTCCTAGCCTCATCACGGAGGCCGGGTGCTTGGTCTGAGACACGTAGCTGACCTCGGAGATGTCCTGGACGAAGCTTACCAGACGATTTTTCTGCTCGTTGATCACCGAATTGAGCGTGTTTTTTTCATCCGAAAAGAATATGAAATCGATTTCCATGACTCTTTAAGTCGTTGAGAAAGCGGCGACAGTACTCCTGATGTTGTTATGCATTAGTTCGAAGAGCAAAGGCCTTCCCACCCCCTCCAAGCTCTTGCCGCTCTCATCCTCAAAGGCCCTAGACACCGTGGCCACCGAGATGTTCTTCTTCGCGAGCGCCCCCATTTTGATCCTCAGATCACTTTCAGGCTTTCTCTCAGCCAAACAGTTGACAACTTGAGGCTTCCCTGAACGCGGTCGTTCTTTGAGGTCTTTCCCGTTCTTGAGCATCTTCTCGACTCTATGCGCGGTCATCCCGCTAACGTTGGTGATGTCGAACTTGTTGTTGCCAGCACGCGGGAGAGCAAAGATGTGGATTCTTTTCACTTCCATGTCACACATCTGCACACAGTGGAAAAGACACTTTAATGACACATGCCTGAAATTAGAACTTTAAGTTTGTTCGAGAGAACTTTTCCGTAAAACTCTCTAAAGATA
This sequence comes from Ceratothoa steindachneri, assembly GCA_963969495.1. Taxonomy (NCBI): domain Eukaryota; kingdom Metazoa; phylum Arthropoda; class Malacostraca; order Isopoda; family Cymothoidae; genus Ceratothoa; species Ceratothoa steindachneri. The sequence continues at coordinate 86,483,769 of OZ018334.1, read as the reverse complement.
AAGAAACCAAGTGTAAGAGAACTTTTGCAAAACGTGGTACATATTCAACACTTTTCACTAGATCCTTTTTCATCACTTTTAATATCTCAATCTTCAACACTTTCAGCACTTCTAGCTTCAACACTATTACTACCTTTATCTCCAACACCATTTTCAATGAGTTCACTGCCCTTATACCTAAACCTTCACTACTTGTATATTCAACACTTCGCTACCTCTATCCTCAACACGTTCACTTGCTACATTTTAAATCACTACTTCTATACCAAAACACTTTCACTACTTCTATCTTCAACACGTTCAATTCCTCTATCTTCAAATCTTCATTACCTCTATCTTAAAATCTTCACTACCTCTATCTTCACAACCTTTAGCTTCAACAGTTTAACTAACTCTAGCTTCAAATTCTACACTTCCTCAATTTTCAACACTTTTACTACCTCTTTCTTTAACAGCTTCTTTAGCTCTCTTTTCAATAATTTTACTACCTTCATCTTCAAAACTTGCACTTCCTCCATATTCCTTACTTTAATTACCTATAGTTTCAATACTTTCACTAATATTACCTTCAACACTTTCACTACCTTTAGCTTCAAAACTTTTACTCCTTCTCTCTTCAAATTTTCAATACCTCCTTCTCTCTTGCTCAATCTTAAACCATTACATACACATCCAAAACTCTCACTACCTCTATGATCATCACTTTCACTGCATCTCTCTTCTCATCTTTACTTACTCTATCTTCAACTCTTTTTCTGCCTTTATCTTAAGATCTTCACCAACTATATATTCAACATTTTAATTATCTTTATCTTTACAGTTTCACTACCTCTAGCTTTCCTACTTTAACTAACTTTAGCTTCAACACCATCCAATACCTCTGACCTCAACACTTTCACTAGTTCTATCTACAACACTTTCTCTACCTCCCTCTTCAACACTTGCACTACCTCCATCTTCACTGTTTTCCCTACCTCCAGCTTTGCCACTTTACTACATACATTTTAACACTCTAACTAAATAGATCATCAATACTTTCACTACCCTTATCTTCTACACTTTCATTACTGTGATAGAATTGCCTAAGGTGGCCGCGCCTCACTCATACCACATATTGAAACTTATGCTTCCCACATGCATCCTGCGAGAAGAGAGTAGCATGGCGTCCTTATCGCCCAACATTTCCCGATTATCTTCCCCCACTCCAAGTTTAATCAAGGAGGTTCAATCCCCCGTTTGCCTGCAGGCGTCGATCTGGCCAGATTGAATTAGGCTTATGGGAAGATAAAATTGTTCCAAGCGCTACCGGGACATTCCATGGAAGTCTCCCATTGTCTCCTACCCCGAGGGGCTGGCTCCGGCTATTTATGCGATAGAATTTCGCGTTTAAATCAGATCGAGATTACCTTCATCTGGCATCAAGCTGATCCGGTCCATCTTGTGCACCTAGAAACTCTCTACCCTGAAAAACCCCTTATTGTCCAGAAGAGGACAATATCCTTCAGTGCCAAGATTCGTGCCCCTCGAGACGCCAAGTTAACAGCTCCCCTCCCTGTTGTTCATTTTTTCAGAAGAGAAAAACTTTAGAACAGTCATTGTTCTTCGAGCCCGTTCGACAAGGAACGGTTCTCGCTCCCCTGATATCACGTCAGTGATAATCTAAAATTGTTCAGAAGAGAACAATTTTAGAACAGTCATGGTTCTTCAAACCTGTTCAACAATAAACCGTTCTCACTCCCCTGATATCACGTCAGTGGTAATTTAATTCTCCCCTTTTAAAGTTCTTCAAGAGAACGCCTGGTTACACCAATAACCTCAATTGTTCATCCAGAACATCTCCGATATCCTGTCTCAAGGATCGCTCGTATTTCCGAGCCCCACTTCGCTCCCACTCCTCGAAGTCAGTCCTTGCCCCCTCGTTTAGGACAACCCTCCTAAAATTCCCTCCTCCTGGGAAGGAAACCGCCAGTTGGACCGAAGCCTTTCTTTCAAATCACCTTCATCTGCACGACGACCTTATAAATACCTAAGCTATGAATTGCATTTAAATATTTAACTCTGTTGCCAACGTAACTCCGTGCTTTAACCCAGATTTAGTCGACCCTTTCCCTTCTTGTTTGTTTTGTCATTTTAAATCCCTCCACATCTTAATCCACCGCTTAGTCAAATTTATCCCATGACCTTTTTCATTTCATATGTATCTCCCATTTTAATCCCCGGTCATGTAAGTATTTTCCATGTGTTTTTTTGTTAGATTAATTAATAAAATTCCATTTTATTAATGCTTGCAATATTATCTGTCCTTGGGCTCCGTTCCACTTCTTAAGTATATTGAAGATAAATAAGCCCTCTCCAGGCCTATTTATTAACGTAGAGAAATACTCGGCCATCTGATTAAACCCCGCACTCGAATATAGAATAATCCCCACAAAGAATAGATATATTGTATATCGTCGGGAGCCTTTTCTACGACAATTACATTCATCTTCTACCATTCACTACCAAAATCTTTACACTTTTCCTACCTGTATATTCAACAGTTTTGCCATCACCATCCTCATCACCTTCAGTGCCTCCATCTTAAATACTTTACTACCTAAATCTATAATACTTTACAACTTCGATCTTCAACAATTCCAGTATATCTACAACAGTTTCACTACCACTCTATTTACGTTTGTACACCTATCTTCAACAATTTAACTACCTCTGGATTCTTTACTTTTACTACCTCTATCTTCAACACACTCACTACCTCTATCTTCAACACTTACAGTCATCTTCTCACAAACATTTTGCGAGAATCATCGTCGTTTTTTTTGTTGTTTTTTTTTGCTTTATATTTCTAGAAAAATGAATTCTTCTCTTCATTACATCCAACCATTTCGTTATTATTTTCGAGCTCAGGAGATTTGATTCCCTCTCCAAGTGCTATCCTTTTCCCTCTCACTTTTACCTTTGACCTATAACTCTTTTTCGTCACCTCACTAATTTTTTTATCAGTTGATTTTGTCTCTTAGTCAGCTGCACATTTACACACTATACAACTGTTAGTTAGTTGGTCTACGTTAATCTTCCTTAATCCAGGAACATCTCAGACCGGATGATGAAATCTACATAAAGGTCAGTATGAAAATCGCTGGTCGGCCCAAGGGCCCCAAGGGCCGGTCCTCTTTTGGAGAGAGGTGCCAGGAATTATTATGTTTGGGGCACCAAACAACGTTCAGGTGTAAACCTTCGTCGCCCTGGGGCAGAGGGACCTGTTCCGCGTCAGAGGTACGTGGATATAGATACTGATTGGCACGAATCCTTGGAACAGAGAGTGTAAGTGTGTTGTTCTGTGAAGGCGGGAGAGGAAATAAAGCATTGTTGTGATTGTCTATGTCTGTGATGAGAAGTGTAAGAAGATCGACCCACCCGAAAACAGGGGTGAACACAGCGCGTCCACTAATCGGTAGTCATATCTCTCAGTGCGCTGACGTTTGTGACCGCTCATGCCGGGATTCGGGATCGAACCCGGTAACCGCAACGTTGGCAGGCTAACGCCGTATCTACTCGGCTACCATGAGCTCTACTGTACAACTGTACTCAGTTATATCATAGACGAAGGGCTAAATTCTGACACCCATATCAAGAAATTCACTCTTTAAGTTTAATGCGTTTTAGTTACTAAATATCTAGAACTGGAGAACGAAATGAAACCCTTTTTTTCCCCCCACCATGTATATTTAAATACTCTGATCCTGTTGCTAGTAAGGCTATTTAAATATTCTGAATAAGTTGCTAGTAACTCTTTTTAAATATCCTTAAATGTTCCTAGCAAGTCTGTTTAAAAATACTAAACATGTTGCTAAGAATTCTATTTAAATATTGTGAAGATGTTGCCACTAAATCTATTTAAATATACATAAAATGTTGCCAGAAAGTATTTAAATAACATAAACATGTTGCTAGCGAGTCTGTTTATATATCCTTAAGATAATGGTATTAAGTATATTTAAATATTTTGAACATGTTGCCAGCAAGTCTATTTTATTATCCTGAACATGTTTACAGAAAGTCTATTTAAATATCGTCAAAATGTTCACAACAGTTCTATTTAAATATCCTGAACATATTTACTGCAAGTCATTTTAAATATCCTGCACATGCTGCCACCAAGTCTATTGAAATATCCTCTAATTGTCTGTGGTGAGTCTATTTATTCTGACCGCCACGTACCTAATACTTAGCTGGGCCTCCTTCAGCGCTAATAAGACTATTAATATATCGAGGCCTGTTTCTCAGCATATACGGCATTTGGCTTTTCCCTCCTCATCTTTCCATATCCATATTAATTTTAATTTATTTTTTAAGGATTTATCTTCATTTTTTTTAAAATTTCCGATAAGTTTTGTATCGGGTCAAATCAGATAATTTATCTAGTCATTTATAAAGAGGGATGATAGTTGATTGTGGAAATGTTTAAATGATTCCTCACCACTCAAGCGTCTTTAGAGTCTTATTTTAAATCATTTTCGATAGAGATCCTGATGTATGATACCTTAAACAATATAAAGCCTACCTTTGCTTTTACCACTAAATAGAGAGCAGACCATCCCAGATGGTAGATTCCTCACAACAATGGCAGGATAGAATTTTTCATTGACAAGTCATCTCCAAACGCGTCTTTATCACACATTACCTGTAAGAAAGATTTATTGTTGAAACATACAGTAGTGATCAAATTATTATGGTTTTCTTGAAAATTCGTGTTTTTTCTGGTAAAGGTTCACGTAAAACTATTTAATGAGTCAATAATAAGGTTATTTTATCATATTAGTGTGAAATAACTATTGTACATTTTGGAAGACTAAATATTAGAATGTAATGGTTTATTTTCTGGCAAACTTGTTAAAATTGAAGAAGGCAACACCAATTCGGTTTTGCCTGCTGCAGTAACTGTTAGTCTCGTTCCTCAGTTCTAATTCAGAACTCGGAGGGTGATGGTGTACGAGCTATTTTCTTTTGCTGCTACTGACCCAGTAATTAAACTAGTGTGTATTTTGTTTGCCCGTGAATAATAATAACCTTTTTTTCTTGCAGTGTAATAGATAAAAACAAAGTGAACAGCTATTGGTAAAGTCAGTAACTTGAGTCATCGGGAAATTGGACAAATCAAAGTTTTATTAAGTGATAGTGCACTAAAATAAAAAGATATTGCAAAGAAACTGTGAGTCTCCTCTCAAACAGTAAGCAATATAAAAAAAAATTGAAAACGGTCTTAATTTGGATTCAGCAAGGGCTGAAAAATATGGTCGCAAGGTGAAAACAATACCAAGAACATACAGGAAAATAAAACAAATGGTTATTAAGGACAAAAGAAAATATTCTAGGGAGATTGCAAGCGGACGGTTAGCAGATGGCATTAGGGTTTCTCAAAAAACGGTAAATAGGAGGTTACTGGACAGTCAATTACGAGCCTACCATTCACGAAAGAAGCCTAGGCTTACCAAATCTATGATGCAGGCAAGTCAATTCTTGGCTAATTCTCATGCTGATTGGATTTCTAAGCAATGGGAACAGGTAAGAGTGGTACATTTACGAGTTATTTTCTTTATTAAGCAGAAGAGAACATACTGTACCTACTATAGTACGTACATTCAGATTTAACTACTAGCTACGCTTTCATGCTGAATGAAATAATTTCAAGTCATAATTTGTCTGGTTGTTTAATTGCTGCCACTAGCATCACAGGTCGTTTCAGTACTACCATAGTGTTTTATTTTGCTCCATGTTGTGTTTTCGGGCGAGTCAACTATTACAGTACTTGATAACCAGGTAAAGACAGTAAGGACGCGGTTAGGTGGGGAGTTTATTCCAGAGTGTCTTTAAACGACTGTAAAACATTCACAGAAAATCATGGCGTGGGGAGCAACTTACGAGGGGTGGTCAATAGGTTTTGCGAATCGGTTGGGCAATACAGAGGAAGGGGGATGGCTGTTTGTGGGGGTGTTAGGACAAGTTATCACAAATCAGGGCCTAGAGCCGCACGCTCCTGCCTCGTTTATTTAAGAAGCAGTAGCTAATCGCAGAACGTCAGTCACAAATCTTTCAACAATGGAGAAGGTTGAGCACCGCGCAGTGATCAAACTTTTGACCAAGGAAGGCAAGAATGCAAAAGAGATCCATGAACGCATGATTACATTGTACCCTGACACCGCCCCTTCCTATGCAACCATTTCTCGCTGGAATAGGGAGTTCCGCCATGGTCGTGAGTCCCTTAAAGATGACCTCCGTCTAAGACGCCCGTCAGACGTGACCAACAAGGACAATGTGGTCCGTGTGGAGAGGATGATCCTCGAAAATCGACGGGTGAAGGTCGAAGAAATCAAGCGAGAACTTGTAATATCACATGGAAGTGTTATCAACATCATCCACGACAATTTGGTCATGACCAAGGTCTCTGCCCGTTGGTTCCCTAGAAACCTCACGCCTCATGATCGACTTCAACGTCGTCAAAGTCCACAAGGCCAGAGTTGCACAAGCTGCCGTGCGCGAGTGCGGATTCGAGGAGCTCAACCATATCTCCTACAGTTCAGATCTGGCCCCTAGCGACTACTTTTTATTCCGCCAGCTCAATGTTGCACTAAGGAGACGCCGGTTTGGGGACGATGAAGATGTCCAGCTCGCCGTCCAGGAGTGGTTGAACAGCAGTCAGGAGATTTCTGGTTGTCGGGAATTTGAAGCCTCAGGGACAAGTGGCGCAAGTGCATTGAATTCGAGGTTAGTTATATGGAAAAATAATAAAACACTTTTCCTCATATCTCGTTTCCTTATATCCGAATTTCAAAACTTATTGACCGACCCTTGTATCTACATGGAAAGATTTAAGATTGTTGAAGGTATAATGAATTAGTATAAGTATAATAAAGTAGTGAAAAACCATTTGGTACCTCAAATGGGGAAATGGTTCGGTGACCGATCATGCATATTTCAGCAAGACTCGACTCCTTGTCACAGTGCGCGCTCAGGGAAGACATTGTGTGCACAAAATGGCATTAACTGCTATCATGGGGTAGAAATTCCCCAGACATGAACCATATTGAGAGTTTATGGTATATTCTAAAGAATGAAATACACAAAGTTACCATAACAACCAAAGCAAAGCTCAGAGAACGTCTTATCTACGTTTGATTTCTCTCTGACAGAATCAAGCAATTATGCCGAACTTTAATCACTGGTGTTCAAAAAGGTGTTAAAGCACTTAAAGTGGCTGAAGGAGGTCAAACCAACTATTAAACGATGTATGAAAGCACAATTTTGCCGGATCTATTAAAATAAATTGATTACTTGTCAATAAAATAACTTTATATAACTTTTTCCCATAAAAATTACGAATTTTCAAGTAATCCATAATAATTTGATCACTACTGTACGTCCATAAAAAGAAAACTAGACTTTTTAAGTATCACATATTAATAAAATTTGCTACTCACAAATTTATATTTATCTCCCCGGAAAGTATGGTAATTCTTTGCCAACTTCGAACGCATTTTTCTTTTTTACATTGCAATTTTAGTAAAGTTCTGCTCCAAACTTCAAATACAATTTTATGTGCACGTCTCCTCCGAGTTCTTGACGATACAAAATATTCTTATTCAATTCGTGTTTAAATTGGCTCAATTTTCTCTTGTTCAGTAACTTTGTTTCAGTTTATCTCTCAATTCATACAGTTATTGTTATTATGGATTATTCTACTATTCTTTACTACCTTTTTGACTAGGGATGCAATATTATCGATCGTAATTCTCATGTTAGGAATCTATGAATTTGGCCCAATCTTTTGGTGATACATGGTTTTAGGGCTAACTTTGACGATTCTTAATGGCTCTTTCTTTCAGGAACAAGATGATGTATCGGTGAACAGTCAACAGTTATGGATAACATACATAGTAAACCGTTGAGAAAGAGTTAGCTGACATGAAGGACAGAAAGCCATCTGAATAGTGGAAAAGAGTTACCTGTATTATAATGATTCGTACCGGGTATCAAAACACCGACATAATGACTGGTGCCCAATGCTCTGTTAACACTGTAAAGGGTGTAAGACGTAACATGGACTGCTGCAACACAAACTATGAAGCCGTAATCAACAGAAAGTAACGCAACATGCGTTCTGACTGTGTCTCCACACACGAATGCATCCACCAACTGCAAAGCAAGGTGATGGAAGAACTGAGCAATGGGAATCCGGGCTTTAGTGAGAGAGATGGGTGTTTTAATCACCACCATGAAGTTGTACCTGAATTAAGACTTTTGCTACCACTTATACAAGAGACGCTATGGACACATTTTCACAACCAGAGCTAAAGAGATCCGTTTGACGAGGGCAAAGAGAAAACCAGCTGAACCATCCTGTTGAGCTAAGAACGATTTGTTTCTTCTCAGATAAAAAACTTCTCCCAGGACAAGTTACATAACACCCAGGACAATAGATCGTTTCCCTATAATCCAGGTAACTTTCCACGTATCATGAAGATCAAGTTTCCCCAAAGTAAGAGAGTTTCCAGTGAGGATAGCACCCTGCCAACTCACACTTGGACCAAGGTCATAAGTTCAATTCAAGCGGCTATGTGAAGCTGCTGGAGATTGTAGTCAACCCTAGCTAGAGAGGGTTGCTACTTGAAGGTCATACCTCAGGAAAGGGTCAGAAGTGGTAACCGGGGGATTTCTATGACTTCGACAGCCACCCTTTCTGGGCTCCTAAATCCCTCGATTTTAATCCCATAGATTATTATGTGTTAGGCACAGTTGAGAAGACACCAACCGCTCTGCCTGCAACCCCATGCCAAGCTGGAGGCCAAGATCAAGGAGGTGTTCTAAGATCTTCTCACGAACACAGTAAGGAACGCATGTGCCAGGTTCCTTAGCTGTCCTGATGCTGTGGTGGAACCTGATGGCGGCTATTAGGAGTAAACTGTTATCTTCCTGCCATAATCTAGTTGATATTTTTTTTAAATTTTTGAGATAAATTATTTTGGGCTAAGACATTTTGTGTGGTGGGTTGATTATGCAAACCGTTAAATTTAGCCTGAACATCCTATATGTCTTTAGATTCACCAACCATTTTTAAAAATATCAGCTTAAGATTGTCGCAGTCACTTTATAAACGACCATAAACATATGAATATTTGATTAAAAAATTATATGAATTTTAACGAAAAACCGACATAATCAACACAAAAAATATTTGCCCTGATCATGCTGTAGCTTAGATACTATTGGGCACATGTCATACTCTTTATGCCCCCCCCCTCCCCTCTGCTTAGGGGACAGCATATTATACTGTTCCAGCTCACTACCATGACTGAACCTATCATTAAATCTCTATGTGGTAAACCAAAACTTTAAATCAACCTAGCAAATCGAACTTCAAGTTCATGTATTATTTTCTAGCTGGTCTAAGAACTTGACAAACATTTGGATGGTCCCATTTTTTTTAATCAACCTTCTGTCACTTGAACCATTTACTTTACAAAACCTGTTTTTTATTAAAACTTTGGAGGTTGTTTTTTTTTGTTTTAGATCTAAATTTGATCTCTCACATCCCTAGTTGGTATTCGTGCTGAAGTAATTGGTTATAGAAACATCCTTAATGAATTTTCTAATGTTAAAAAGTAATGTATCTCGTTTTAGATAAATTTAGTCCCATCCATTTCTAGCTTTTGTTTTCACTTTTTGGGAATAGGAAATTCATAAGGTTTTGCGCCTTTTTTAAAATCCATTAATCAAGGTGTTTTCACATTCAATTCCCACGCATTTCTCCACTTCTTTACTCTGTATTAAAGGGACCTTCGCCCTCAAATTATATTGAATTGTTGGTTTCTTTGATTTTTTTTCATGAATACTACGTCAGTTTTAGGATCTAAGAGAGATGTAGGTTTTGTTTCTGTAATGGTGGAGATGAACCACCGATCTTCATTCAATTGAGAAGTCTTTATTTTACAGTGAGAACTGGAGACAATTTAATTTAGAACGGTTTCGGTGTATCTCACACCCTTTTTCAACTGACACTGGGCAGGCAGGAAATATGAGAAAAGCATAACACAAGATCCCCTCTTTTTCCCCCCAATCCCCTACTTGTGGCTAATCTGAAGGGCGGGTTAGGCATAAACATATTGAAGGGCTGACATTTTACTATTTTATTTATTTGCGATCTTATTACAGGATTAAAAGAAAATTGACCCTCAGATAGATTCAAATTAGGAACTGACGATATCAAGCTCGATTCTACGATTCTTCTCTAAACATAGTTGGCCGATTTAAATAACATTTTACTTCCATTGAAATCGATCGTATGATTCTTGTCTCTAACTTGGCAAAATATTCCACTACTTTCGCTGCCCACTGTAATATCTCTTTTGTGTTCGTACAATCTCTTGTCTAGATTTCTCCCCGTTTCCCCTATATAAACTTTATGGCAATCGTTGCATGGTACTGCATATAATTCTATGTTATGATGTTCCTTGGGTTTCCTAGCCTTTAAATATAATAATTCCTTAAACCAATTGATGATGGCCAGGAAACCCAAAGAACATCATAACATAAGAGTATATGTAGTACCATGCAACGATTGCCATAAAGTTTATATAGGGAAAACGGGGAGAAATCTAGACAAGAGATTGTACGAACACAAAAGAGATATTAGAGTGGGCAGCGAAAGTAGTGGAATATTTTGCCATGTTAGAGACAAGAATCATACGATCGATTTCAATGGAAGTAAAATGTTATTTAAATCGGCCAACTTTGTTAAGAGAAGAATCGTAGAATCAAGCTTGATATCGTCAGTTCCTAATTTAAATCTATCTGAGGGTCAATTTTCTTATAATCCTGTAATAAGATCGCAAATAAATAAAATAGTAAAATGTCAGCCCTTCAATATGTTTATGCCTAACCCGCCCTTCAGATTAGCCACAAGTAGGGGATTGGGGGGAAAAAGAGGGGATCTTGTGTTATGCTTTTCTCATATTTCCTGCCTGCCCAGTGTCAGTTGAAAAAGGGTGTGAGATACACCGAAACTGTTCTGAATTAAATTGTCTTCGGAGAATGTGGTTTAATTCCTCATATATATATATATATATATATATATATATATATATATATATATATATATATATATATATATACATATATGAATCCAGCAAACTGAGAGAAACAGAAAAACAGGATAATTTTTCTTTGAAAAAAGTTATTTCTTAATTCGAAAAATTCCGTGCAGGGGCGGGAATCGAACCAAGCATACTGAGGCAGCGAGCAACCGCTTTGATCTCAATTAAACCGCCCCTTAGACTATTCGGCCGCACGGAAGACCACCGCGTAGCAAAAAGACTGTACATTTAGCATTAATACATTTTTAAAAATAAAATGAATCAATATTTAGGATGAAAATTAATTCAAACGTCAACAAAAAGACGAATCATAACCTCATTTTTCCACCGCCCGAAAAGTACCACATTTTTTTATCATTAACTGTCCTAAAAAGGATTATACAAGAGCAATTGGTCAATTCAGTAACCAATGTATTATGTAGTATATAAAATATTGATAAGTAGTCGGTTGAAAAATGAAAGGGGAGAATGAATATAATTTGTGCAAGATAATATATTATTGAACTCTTTTAAAAATGTATTTTTCTTGTTTAATGCAGAGGCGTTGCTTCCCTTACTTCCATGAACCGCTCGCCTATTATATATATATATATATATATATATATATATATATATATATATGTATATAGTTGTAAGTATTGCTGCTAACCAGGCTGATTTTTAATTTCACAGCGAAGGCAAGGGCGCAGAAGATGCTCAAGTACATATATTTATTTCAATTTGGGAAACAACGTTTCGGACAACATGCCCATCTTTAGGTTCTAAGATTAAAATTGTAAATAATTAATTATGATGTCATTAAAATAGTGAAAAAGAAAAGAATTTGGACTAAAAGTTTAAATGAAATAAGAAAGTTGAGGTATTTTTCCTATAAAAAATATTAAGAGTATACAACTAAATTGATAAAAGGATACAAAAAAAGACATAAACAAATAAATTGATAATTTAAAAAAACCCGAAAGAAATTACATAAGTAATAAATGAATCAAAAGTGTAATAACCAATTTTATGAAAAAACTAAAAGGCAAAAATGCAATTAAAAATATAAATTAATAAATCAATTCAAATAAACTGCGAAAACTGAGTAAAATGACAAAAAAGTTTAAAAACTGAATGTATAAACTAAAGTAAATACTAATCTGAATCAAAGGGGTAACAATTTAAATGGTTTAAGATGGTGGATGTCAATTAAAGGTATGAAGTAAAAGAAAAATTCAAGAGTTTAAAAATATTAACTAACCAATTAAGAATGAAGTGGTTACCAAACGGAGTTGGAAATAGAGCCAAGAATGAGGAATTAAGTAATGAGGAAGTTAAAGGAATCCTTGGATTTATGTTAGGTGGTTGTTTGGTGTAAGGGAATAGGTTGGTAAATACACCAGGAATTATATAATTAAGTAATTAGAAGGGGGACTGAAGAATTATCATGGTTGAGGGGGGACGATTTGATTTTTATAAGAGATTCTAATATTCACAGGCTATATTTATTAGTGCACGGCCTATAATTTTACAATTATTTATCGAGCAATCAGTTTTGCATTGTATAGTGTGGTCTCTGAGAGAAGAAACCTCCTTCCTAGACAGGATTTTGCCAGTGCGGTGGCTTATTCCCATAGGGGAACAAAACCTCCCATATAATGAGCGAACAGTACTGCCGATGTAAGTTCCTTGCAAACAACAAGGAAAAGAAAAAAAATATACGATGTGGCTGTTCACTGGTGTAGGAACTAATTTTTTTCAGTAACTGTGATTTAACCCATAAACTAAATGCTATTAATACTTTAATCTATAGAGGTTACACGATTTGTTCAAACTACTCATTAATCCATCTGGAATTCAAGATTATAAAAACATACTTAAAAAATAATAGTTACCCCTTAAATCTAGTTGATAAATTAATTAACAATTTCCTTAATAAATTATACTCTCCACATTTTTCCTCATATGATGTTCCTAAAAACAAAAAATATTTCGTTGTTCCTGAGTAAGGACCTTTTAATAACCTGTTTAGAAGAAAATGTAATAAATTGCTTAAAACATAATTCGCATCAACACACGTTCAAGACTCGAAGCAGCAGGCATCACGAAGATCAAGTCATTATACCCTGCCGAAGGACTTTCTCCCTGCACTAGTTTGGAACCAGCTACACCTTTGTTGCCTTGTTTGTCTCGTAAGGGCAGCCACGGTCTGATTGGAGATTCCTCCTGTTTCCGTGGCTCTCAAAAAAGACAGAAGCAAGCGTGAACGGGTTGATTGGAGATACCTCTTCTTTCTGCCCTGCTTGTAAAGAGGGCATTGGTCTGTTCTCCCCTTTGCACTCTGTGGCGTTGATGGGTGAAGAAGAGTGACCCCACTATGCAAGGGTCGGCGTCCATAGCCACCCCGCCAAGATCTGTGAAGCGGACGCGGAATGGGTCTACTCTAGCGTCACCGACCGAGACCTCCACCCCGAAGAGGACCGCCCGCAAACTAGAGGAGGAATTCTCCGAGAGAGAGGAGCCTGAAGAATCCCCCAGTGATGAAAGTGGTCACCTGGTTATGAGAGTCCCCAGAACGAAGAGTTCCAGCAGGAGAATGAGAGAGGCTGGGTAAGAGTCTCCAATTCCTGACGAGGACCCCGTCCCAAGTTCAAACTGGTTTACCAGGAGAGCACCACCAGTGCCTACCAGACGGTGACGAATCTGGAGAGAGCACACCCTGGCCTGCGGATAAACATTAGCCCCACTCTCAACAGCGAATACGTCCTCAACCCCGAAGGACGATGGGTCGGAGGCCATGCTGCGCCGCCTTGCCGAGGAAGGGGATTGAGTGATCCTGCTCAACCCCAGCGTGAGGAGGCACAAAGTGGTGCTTAAACGCTATCCCACCACTCTCCAACTCCAGGCTGTCGAGGACCACCCCCACATGCTCTCGGCAACAAGGCTCCTCGCACACAGAGAAAAGGTCCCAACCAGGCAGATCCTGGTAGTGTACGAGGGGCCGCCACCACCCAAGTTGGACCTGGGCAGCTGGGGCCGCTACGCCCTACGCCCCTACCAGGGTGAGCCTGTGAGATTCTATAAGTGCTAGCGCTTCGGGCATCGAGCGGGCAAGCAGCAAGCGGGCAACAGCAGCGGCACGGAGAACCACGTGACAGCAACAAGGCAGTTTACGCCTTGTTCCAGCGCCACCACAAAACAGGCCGACGTGGGCTTCCCACCCGCCCGCCACCCCTCAACAGCCTGGCATAAGTCAGGTCGAACTAGGAGAAGAGGACGCGCAGGGAGCGAGAGGGGGTACCAGCAGCTGCACAACCGGCAACTCCGCTTACACCTCCACCCAGCCACCCACCTCCTGTGTCCCCAAGCCACAGAGGAGGGAGGGACACAGGCGTAGGAACCGCCGCGCCCGCCCCGTCGAGGATCCGCTCACGGCGCTTCCCAATGCACAACCTCTGACAGAGTCTCCACGTGGACCCTCTAGCTACGGCGAGGCACTCAACGAAGAGGGCAGAGCCATTGTAGACGTCATCCTCGTGTGTGTGGGGCGACTTGTGAAGAGGCTGCTCGACCGGTGGCAGGGCACCACAGCTCCCAAAGAGCAAGACATCGACGCACTCATCCGCAAAGAGGTACTCACCGCAGTCACAGGGGGTGCACTCCAGCCCCCACCATCATCTCCAACGCCGAGGAGCCCACCCAACACCATATCCACCCACTGCACTCCCACAACCAAGATTGAGGTGCAGAGTGACAGCCCTGCCCACCCAGCTCAAGCGCCGGTGCCCACGCTGAAGGTGCTGCAGTTGAACGTGCAGGGCCTCCGCCCGAAGAAACAACAGGTGCTGCAAGCCGTCTTCCAAGAAGACCTGAACCTGGTTCTCCTACAGCAGACACTCCCGCCCGCCAGTTTTGAATGGCGGAAATGGGCGTGGCTGTGCAGCCTCATACGGAACACCATCCCGCACAAGAGGATCGCCGCACCCGTGTACTGTGGTGACGGCGTGGAGGTCCTGGCACTGGAGCTACAGCTGGGGCCGCTCACTCTCACGGTATACAATATATACAGGAGCCAGCGGTACCCGCTGGATGCTGGGAAGCTACTCTCCCTCGCATCCCACTCCAGCCTCCTTGTGGCCTCCCAACATTTCCTCACTTATCTGCACGGGAGATAATGAGATGAGAGAGAAAGAGAGAGAGAGAAATGAAACACTACAAACAATATATTTTGGGGGGTTATTATTTTACCAAATTTATTCTACCAAATATGAAAGTAATATTTGTTCTTTTCTTTTTATTCTTATCTGAATTTTATGTTATCATATTTCTCGCTCTCTCTCCGAACATTCCACCCTTCCCTCCCACTCCACTTCCCTCTCCTCTTCCTTCATCACTCTCTCCCACCATCTCCCTCCTAAACTCTCTCCCACTCTCACTATCTCTCATTAAATAAATCTCGCTCTCTCTCTCTCTATCTGTCTATTTCTCTCCCCCTCCCACTCCTCCACATTCTCTCTCACTCCCCTCTCCTTATCTTCCCCTTCCTATCTCCCCCCTTCCTATCTCCCCCCCTCCCTATCTCCCCCTCCCTCTCTCTTTCCCTTTTTCTCAACCCACCCTCTCTATTTCCCACTCCATCCCTCCACCCCCCTCCTTCTCTGCCTCCCAGCCTCCCTTCTCCTCTCTCTCCCACCCTCACTCTCCCTCCCCTTCTCCTTTCTCTCCCACCCTCACTCTCCCTCTCCTTCTGCGCATTTCTCCCTTTATATCTCCATCTCCCTCATTCCCTCCCTCATCTCTCATACCCCTTCCTTGATTTCCCTTCCTACCTTACCCCCCCCACCTCTCTCATTTTCTCCCTCCCTCCCTCTCTTCCTTCCTCCCTCTCTCCAACTTCCTCCCTCTCTTTCACTCGTTTTTCTCTCTATCTATCTATATCTCATTCTCTTCTTCTCCTCTCATCCAACTCTTGCTGTCCCTCTCCTTCCCACCCCCCTTACTCCCTTCCTCTCTCCCTTTTTCCCTCCCTCTATTCCTCTCTCTCCCTCACTTTTTTCATATGTCCCTATATCCCTTCCTTCTTCCATCCATCCATCATTCCCTACCTTTTTTATCTCCCTCTCTCTCCTACTCTCCCTCACCTTTATCTCCCTACCTCCTTCGTCCTCTGACCGTCCCCTTGCTCCCTCCCTCTCTCTCTCTCTCCCTCCCTACTTTTCCCTCCTCCTACCTCCCCCCTTCGCCTTACTTCCTCCTCCCTGATCCTACTTTTTTACACTTCCTCCTTCCTTCTATCCCTCCTTTCTCTCCCTCCCTCCCTCCCTCCTTCTCTCTCTCTCCCTCCTTTTCCCTCTGACCCTTCCCTCACTCCTTCCTTCCCACCTTCGCCTTAATCCCTCCTTCTCTCTCCATCTCCCCCCACCCCTCTCCTTTCCTACACTTTCTCACTCATTCTCTCCGTTCCCTTTCTCTCCCTCCCTCCCTCCCTTCCTCTCTCTGCCTCATTTTCTCTCCTTCTCCCTCCCTCCTTCGCTGTACTCCCTTCCTCTCTCTTCCCACCACTTCGTGAAATCAAAAAGTGATAAAATGTCACCCTTTTCTTATGGATTACCTCATGTATTGATAAACTTTGATCCTATGTTGCGAGGCAAAGAGCCAAGTTTTAGATAAACTTTGATCCTATGTTGCGAAGCAAAGAGCCAAGTTTTAGATAAACTTTGATCCTATGTTGCGAAGCAAAGAGCCAAGTTTTAGATAAACTTTGATCCTATGTTGCGAAGCAAAGAGCCAAGTTTTAGATAAACTTTGATCCTATGTTGCGAAGCAAAGAGCCAAGTTTTAGATAAACTTTGATCCTATGTTGCGAAGCAAAGAGCCAAGTTTTAGATAAACTTTGATCCTATGTTGCGAAGCAAAGAGCCAAGTTTTAGATAAACTTTGATCCTATGTTGCGAAGCAAAGAGCCAAGTTTTAGATAAACTTTGATCCTATGTTGCGAAGCAAAGAGCCAAGTTTTAGATAAACTTTGATCCTATGTTGCGAAGCAAAGAGCCAAGTTTTAGATAAACTTTGATCCTATGTTGCGAAGCAAAGAGCCAAGTTTTAGATAAACTTTGATCCTATGTTGCGAGGCAAAGGGCCAAGTTTTAGATAAACTTTGATCCTATGTTGCGAAGCAAAGAGCCAAGTTTTAGATAAACTTTGATCCTATGTTGCGAAGCAAAGAGCCAAGTTTTAGATAAACTTTGATCCTATGTTGCGAGGCAAAGGGCCAAGTTTTAGATAAACTTTGATCCTATGTTGCGAAGCAAAGAGCCAAGTTTTAGATAAACTTTGATCCTATGTTGCGAGGCAAAGGGCCAAGTTTTAGATAAACTTTGATCCTATGTTGCGAAGCAAAGAGCCAAGTTTTAGATAAACTTTGATCCTATGTTGCGAGGCAAAGGGCCAAGTTTTAGATAAACTTTGATCCTATGTTGCGAAGCAAAGAGCCAAGTTTTAGATAAACTTTGATCCTATGTTGCGAGGCAAAAAGCCAAGTTTTAGATAAACTTTGATCCTATGTTGCGAGGCAAAAAGCCAAGTTTTAGATAAACTTTGATCCTATGTTGCGAAGCAAAGAGCCAAGTTTTAGATAAACTTTGATCCGATGTTGCGAAGCAAAGAGCCAAGTTTTAGATAAACTTTGATCCTATGTTGCGAGGCAAAGAGCCAAGTTTTAGATAAACTTTGATCCAATGTTGCGAAGCAAAGAGCCAAGTTTTAACAATAGTTGGAATCGGGTATATTAAAAATCCCCCTATCCATACCCTGGCAATGTACTTATTTGATTTACCGGATGTCCAATACAATCATATGTCCGACCCAAAAGTGCAATTTACAGAGGAATTCTGAGATAAAGGCAAATTTTCCCTACGATTGCCTTTTTAAGCACATAGTAATTTATTTGATTTACCGGATGACCAATACAATCATATGTCCGACACAAAAGTGCAATTTACAGGGGAATTCTGAGATAAAGGCAAATTTGCCCCACGATTGCCGGATGACCAATACAATCATATGTCTGACCTAAAAGTGCAATTTACAGAGGAATTCTGAGATAAAGGCAAATTTGCCCCACGATTGCCTTTTTGAGCACATAGTAATTTTTTTTATTTACGGGATGACCAATACAATCATATGTCCGACCTAAAAGTGCAATTTACAGAGGAATTCTGAGATAAAGGCAAATTTGCCCCATGATTGCCTTTTTAAGCACATAGTAATCTATGAGATTTACCTGATGACCAATACAATCATATGTCCGAACCAAAATTGCAATTTACAGAAGAATTATGAGATAAAGGCAAATTTGGCCCATGATTGCCTTTTTAAGCAATAGTTATTTATTTGATTTACCGGATGACCAATACAATCATATGTCCGACCTAATGGTGCAATTTACAGAGGAATTCTGAGATAAAGGCAAATTTGCCCCACGATTGCCTTTTTAAGCACATAGTAATTTATTTGATTTACCCGATGACCAATACAATCATATGTCCGACCCAAAAGTGCAATTTACAGAGGAATTCTGAGATAAAGGCAAATTTGGCCTATGATTGCCTTTTTAAGCACAGAGTAATTTATTTGATTTACCCGATGACCATCACAATCATATGTCCAACCCAAAAGTGCAATTTACAGTACTTTTGCACCTAAGAAAGAAAGTCTGAGATAGTGGAAAATTTGCCCCACGATTGCTTTTTATAGCTGCCGCTTCTTTAATATGACAAAATGGATTTTCTAAAAGAGCGGAGAAAATGGAAATAGGAATATGAATAAACAGCAAACGAAAATTACTAAGATTTTTAAAAGATGCCTCGTAACCACCTCCTCGGTCCTTGGCAATGATAAAAAAGAAATTTGAAAGAAAAAGAAATTAGAAAAAGCCTCCAATAGAATTCCATTTAGAAAATTCAATTGGTTAAGTTTTTAAATGGAGACAAAGTTTTTGGATATGGATAAAGTTCGGATAAGGATAGTTTGTATTCTCGGAGAAAATCTCTTTGATTTGATTATTTAGCTTGAATTCATTTTCCTGAAATGGGTCTCGTAGGACTTTCAAACAGTGTCTCAATCTCTCCAATTAGTCAATAAAATTATACTGATCACCTCTGGAAATATGTATAGAAAGAGATATTCACTTAGTCAACCTTGTCTTTAACCCATTTAGAAAAGACACTCGAAAATAATAGGCAAATTACAGGGTGGTCCTAAAGTCTACACACATCGGCAAAATGCATCTTTTCAATAAAAATATTTGTGATGCAAAGGTCGATCGATGCTCTTGCGAGATTCGCTGAATGAATCCGATGGATTAGATCAAGATTTCCGCCAAATGCTTTCATTTATGATGCATTGTTCCCTCAGGTGTTTCGTATCTTTAATTTTCAGTCAGTTCACCTTCTCCGTAAGCATCATACCCCTCCCCCCACCAAAAAAAAAGAAGTCAAGGGAGGGAAAAAGGCCTGATGGAAGAGAAGACCAAGGTGTTATTTCATGAGTCCAGACTTTAGCGACACACTAGATTAGGATCGCAAATAAACCTTAATTTTCTAGCTAGCATAAAAATAAGGTTAGCAGACCTAGATCGCGTGCTCTTAGTTATTTAAATAAGTTAAAAAAAATAATTTCAAAAGTATTATCAATTAGCAAACATATTATCTGACTTTACAACCCTTGAAACTTTCAAAAACTCATTGAAAAGTAAAAAAATGGTTGCCACTTGAACCGACTGACCGACATGTTACTTATATATTCACGTGCACGCGACTAAAAAATACTAACACTACACGTAAGATCCTCTACTCATATCTTATATCAATAATTCTCCTTTATATTAATACAAAATTATCTTATTTACTTATAGGGTCGCAAGAATGTCATGTTTGAACAACTTTAAAAACCCGCAGTATAATTCTTTATGTTGTCGTGGCCAAAGGTAATCTCTAGTCCAATTTAGACCTATAATAGCTTCATTGTTGTAGCAAAAATTTTCTGTTAGCTTTAACAACAACTACCAGTCTACCACAGAAAAAGTTTAATTAAATTCATTTGTTAAGCATTATTTGTTTTTTCTTCAAGATGCTTTCTACAATCATCGTTGATTTTCGTTTTGATTTTATTTTTCAACCTTTTACAATTTAAAATTTTTTATTTCATGTTGAATGCATTAAATTTTTTTTTTTTTTTCACTACATTTTGAATGCCAGTGACTAGGAAAAGCGGAAGACAAACTACGTGTTCCTTAAACTAGGTGACAGGATTAACGAGAAGCTAACGATATTGTCTGCCATTTTTGACAAAAACGATTACGCTTCTTTGCCTGGCGGATTAATGAGTTTATTAAACTTGACGGAGATAAATGTGATTCATTAATTTGCCATCTCTCGTCTCGTTCACTCTGTGAGCAAAGAAAGCTTTTAACATTATCCACTTTAAATTATCATACCGTAACGAGGCTCTATCTTGTGGTCTCTTGTCTTTTTCGGATCTCGCAACTTCCTCTACTTTGCTTTCATTGCTTTTGGTATTGATCCATAAATCTAACTTTACTTGCAAATGTACTTCACATCTAAATATGGCTAACTAGCTTGTGGTGCCATTATATTCAGCATAAGCTCGCTCTCGCACAATTCATCTATTTATCAAAGTAGCACTTGATAAATAGAATTAATGGGAGAATACCTAATTTGGTACTCCTAAAACAAAACACGCTTCTTGAAAGAATAGCTCTCCATACTCCTTAAGGATATCATATATGAGAAATTTCTTTCGAAATTCCTGAGAAAGATGAAGCAAGTTTACACTCACTTGAAACGGGCTGGTTTTGAGAGAACGATGCTGATCTTTCTTAGAGAAGTGGGTTATTCAAACAAGCTCACAGGTTAGATTTCTTCTCGATTGCCTTAAGTCAGGTGGATGGAGAGCTTATTGGAGGTTAATGAGAAGGCTATCATCTGGCGTGGGGTGATTATAGTTGTCTGTATAACAATTGATGCGCCTTTAGAAAGGCTTAAAGTTCCAAGGTCTTCTCATTATGGCATTGCCAGCTGTCGCTGACGGTGCAAATCTCCACTTTATATAAAATGTTAGTCGACAATAATACCCTCTAAAAGTGGAGTATATTCTATAGAATGTTATATTTGTAATTTAGCTTACTTCGGGCAAAATGGTAAATCTTTATCTACTTGAATTTACCAACATAAGTTTAATATTAGAAGAGGTGAAATAAACAACATTTTATTTTTACATTTATCTTAAAATAACCACCCCATTGACTGGAATTCTACAAAATTCCTTTATCATTCCGCTGATTTTACAAAAATAAATATTGTCGAGTGTTTCTTAATTGGCATCTTACCCAATATAAACATTTTCCCTGGCTTATTTAAACTCGACCCTGTTTTGAAAAACTTGACCTAAATGAAATAACTTCACGATTTAGCCTGTTGTTACTCTTTATTAGTGTAATATCATTCGCATTGCCTCCCCCACCACGTGTCTCTGTTGTGACTGTAGATTAACTCTTGGCCCTAAATGTTTTCGCTCTAATGATAATCCTTTAATTTTTTTTCACCCACCATATTCCATTCATATACATGGTGTTGTGTGAATATCGTTTTAGGGCTGCATATGTCTGTTATTAGTTGCTTATTGTTCTTTTCTTTGGTATTTTTTTCTGTCTTTTTTGTGTTTTTTTTCCATTGGTTTGTACTATGTGATAGGCGTTTTCTTAGTATCTTTGTACCCTATATAAGGTTGTCTTCTCCATTTTCATGCTATTCCTTGAAAATGAACTTGCAAATATAGTTCAACAGTGCTTGGATTCATCTTTTCATTTTCCTGTGGGTTAATTTTCATATTATTACTTTCCTCACGTGCCAATTTGTTAGTTTTTTATTATATATATATATATATATATATATATATATATATATATATATATATATATATATATATAGATATAAAAAAGAGAGAAATCTGAATTGAACATCCATCTTAACTCAATCAAATATGTGCTTAGGATTTTTGGTGATTGGCCAAGCACACAAACATACTCGGTCATCGACAAAGAGAAGGAGTAGAAGCGGCGACCAAAAGCTTGGCAAAGGATTTTCCTCTGTTTGAACTTCCAAGATCTTTTTGTTATTAAAACTCTCTCAATGTCGCGTCCACTCAGTTAAACTTACCTGAAGGGGTGATGAAAGTGATAGGAAAGATGGAGGGTTGTAAAAAGAAATAAATTAATCAAAGTAAACAAAGGTCTTTAATGAATCTTGCTTAAGGGAAAAACTTTTACTTAGAAAAAAAATAAAAATATATATATATATATATATATATATATATATATATATATACAAGCCATGGTTTTGCTTGCTCTTGCTACCAACCCTTTGGTCTTTCATACCGCTCTTTTCGACCCCCATTCTTAAGTGTCTTAATTATTTGTTTAAACACCTATAGTTAAACACACTAAAGATATTTTAAAAAATTCAAACAATTTTCATTTATGTACTTTCTAATAAATAACCCGAATTATAAAGTAATTAAATAGAAAAATAATAATAATAATAATAAATAACTGTAGCAGCTGCTCATTTAATGTTTTTTTTTTACAAAAATCATATGAAATATGTAAATACTTTTAAAATATTACGTAAGTAAATGTAAGAAAGGCCTCACGCACAAGCCTAAATGGATCACAAAAATTCAAAGCCGTTGTTTTCCTCCGAGATGGCAAGAGTATCACGTGATGCCTCTTAGCCAATAGTAATTGAGAGTTTCAAGAACACGAGTGGCGTCTTTTTGAAAGGTTCGAGCGAGAGACTCCCAGCTAGAATATAGAGTGTGTTAATTTGGTCCAAATGACAACTGTATGGAGATATTTTAATTCTAAGTAAATGATTTCCTTTCTCTTACACTTACAGTTTCCCTAAATTATCGTGAGTCTTTAATCTATTATTATATATATTTTTATTCCATTCTTATTACGGTTAATAAATAAAAGTTCATTATAATAATTACTATATACATATGTTCTTTAGTCAACCATTGTACCTATTCCTACATCCTTTCCCATAGCTATTTATAGGACGATTCGTATAAATTATATTCCCATATATATCGTTTAACCTTCGTTTTAGTATAATTATTAACTCAATTTTCCTTTTGTCTTTGCTGCATTCCCTTTGCTGATTAACTCTTGTTTTGTTATTAGTAATAGTTAAAATTCACTTTTTGTTTGTTTTTGCTGAGTGATAAATAAAATTACTTTTCATAAGCATCGCTGTAATTGCGCACACCTGAAATCTAAGATGGAACAATTTAGTGGATTGGCAACCTTATCAAACTTTCTCTTTCATCTTCAACTATGTATATTTACGCAGAGTATAGTTAGCTATCTAGGCAAGTGAACGTCCGAAAAACCCTGTCGTTAAAATAATAATTACACACAATAATAATCAGTAATAATAATAAATATATTAATAATATATTACTAATAATAACAATATAATAATAATAATAATTATTATTAGTATACGGACGCTAATAGTAATGGTAGAAATTAACAAAAGGACATCCAAACCAAGACAGTTTTTTTTAAAATCCCATTCTTAAATAAAAGTTATAGAATATAGATATATATATATATATATATATATATATATATATATATATATATATATATAAAGTGAAGAACCACGAAGGAAAATGAAACACGGGAGATCTGCGAGACCTTTCGACTAATCGTCCTTTAAAAAGCAGACTGAGGATTAGCCGAAGAGCCTCGCAGATCTCCATATATATATATATATATATATATATATATATATGTGTGTGTGTGTGTGTGTGGGTGGGTGTGGAAAACAAAGTATCGCGTGAGTAAGCAATAAATGCAACAAAGCCCACAGGGAAAATTAATACGAGGAATCCTCGTATTACATTTCCCTGTAGGCTTTGTTGCATATATATATATATATATATATATATATATATATATATATATATATATATATATATATATGGTGCAATGTTTTTCACACATATGGGCCTTATTCTGTAAGCCTCTTAATTAAAAAGAAAATTCCCCTATTTAGGCTCATACGAGTATTATTCTGTGTGAAGACGACATAAATATTAATAATTCTTTCAAAATAATTGTTCGAAACAACAATGAAAGTTGCTTAAAAATCTTTTAGTGCCTTCTTATTAAAACTCTGTGTCACCTCAGCTGCTCCTTTGCTAATTATATCTCTTCAACCAACACAAACTTTTTCTGCGTCACCCATTTCTTCTCACCCATTCAACTTTGCTGCTCCCTAATATATTTTTTTCTAAGAGGCTAATAACTTAATTTAAGATGTACCATTTCCATCATAATAGCATTTATTGTCACAATTTCAATACTAAAGTTTTTCCTTAAATTTTTTTATCCCATTTGTATTTTGTAGAATCTGCAGAACAGCATTGGTTCCAAACGTAGTTCATGAACATTAAAGGGCTATTAAAATCTCTACATTTTTCGTCCTCTAATTCCTTGTCAAATTGAACATTTATCTTGACTTACCCACCTTTTGAGGAGATATATATATATATATATATATATATATATATATATATATATATATATATAATTCAGGGTGACCCCCCAAAACAGGCCTGCACACACCTTTTGTGATATATTCTTCATTCATTCACTAATCACCCTTACTATGCAGGACATGACACAAGCCCTGTGAACACGTGAACACCACTAGATCTCAATGTGAGCTCCAGCAAAGAATATACTGCGTCAAAGATTAGTAAAAGACAGGCTCGTCCAAGAAGGTGCAGGGCACTTTCGTGCATCAGTTCGACTGTGAAAAAGCCTCCTCCAAGAGCAGCAGAATTTAGGACTGGGCGGACTACTTCGAGAACTATCAGACAGTGGAGAACCTAAATGCAGCCAGTGACAACCGTCCAACCCATTCAGGACGCCCCAGAAGCGTAAAGCTGAGCTGGTTGAGAGCGTAAGAGAGTCATTTCAGCAGAGTCCAAAACGCTCTGTGCGCAAGCGAAGTCAGTGCCTCGCTTTATC
Source organism: Ceratothoa steindachneri (assembly GCA_963969495.1). Taxonomy (NCBI): domain Eukaryota; kingdom Metazoa; phylum Arthropoda; class Malacostraca; order Isopoda; family Cymothoidae; genus Ceratothoa; species Ceratothoa steindachneri. The sequence continues at coordinate 86,458,515 of OZ018334.1, read as the reverse complement.
TCGTGAGACTTGCAGCAGAGTGCTAGTAATGGATGTCAAGGCCTACTCATACAAAATACAGAAGAAGCAGACAAGGAGCAGAGAAAAGCTATGGCAATCAAGATACTGGAGAAGATTCAGGAGATTCCAAATTTCCTTAACTTTCTTGGACCTCATATGAAGCTCACTTCCATCTTGAAGGAAAGGTAGACTCGAAGAAAAATGTCTTCTGTGGAATTTCCAGACCAATTTAGGTATCCACCAAGCCCCTACACTCCCCTAGGTGCACGGTATGGACTGCAATCTTAGCCAGAGGCATCATCGGACAACTCTTCTTCAGGAATCTGGCGAGACAGTGACAGTCACCAAAAAGCGGTATGTTGAGGTCCTAAAAACCTTCAGGAATGAGCTACAGACCCTGTTCTCGACACTTATAGGGAAGTTCTGGTTCTAGCAATATGGAGCAAGCTCTCACATCTCAAACCTGTCCCGAGATTGACTGAAAGAGAACTTTGGTGGCCGTGTGGTCAGTCTCAAGACTGATTTTGAGTTGGCACCTCACGGCCCAAACCTTAAACCCCCATATTTCTTTCTCTGGGGTTACCTTAAAGACAGAGTGTACGCAGGGAGACCTATGGTCATCACGAAACTCAAGGAAGACATCAGGAAGGAGATCAGAGCCTTTATTCGGTTGAATTGTAAGGATGCCATGGACAATATTGTGTTGCGCCTCAAGAAATGCACATAGCTAAATGGAGGTCATCTCGAACACATGCTCTAGAATAAAGAAGAAGAGTCCAAAGAGCCTCATGTTTTGATATGATGTTTTTACACACAATAAACTAGTTAGCACCAAAGTTTCATTCAATCCTTTCAGAAAATTAAGAAATGAGGCCTATCAAAATTTGGAGCCTGTTTTTGGGGGGTCACCTTATATATATATATGCCTTTGCAAAAGTTCTGTTATTAATGTGGGGTTTTATCTTTCGAGATGTTTACATGTGTGATAAAAAAAATTCCGTCACGCAAAACTTAAATTTCTTTTTTTCCCGGACGTGTTATTTTGAGGTCTTTTCCAATATCTGCGGGTGTGTCGAGAAGTAAGTGAAAATAATCGAGATCGCTCCTCTCCTGTGCGTGGGCCCTAACAAGTCCGACCTCGCCAAGCGGCTCAACATAGCCGGATGACCGTCAACAGAGTTAAGGAGAGACTTAAGAACGGGGAAGACCTGAAAGATCGACCGCTCTTAGGCAGACTTCAAGTTTTCCACAGTTTAGTCGTGAGAACGGAGTTCGAAAGTGTGCGTTGCCGTCAAGAAAGAGAGCGGCAAGAGCTTTTGGTGCTTGGAAAGGCATCTGCTCCCCACAGGTTTGCAAAAAGAACGTTGGAGTGCTGTAGTCACCTTCTGAACGACTTGAAGAGAAATGGCCATCGAATTTTATATTTTTTATGATGAAAAAATATTCAGGCTCGATCAGGTGATAAACGAGAAGAACGCCCACCTGGTAAGTTTTGGTCAGGACGTCTTTGAGGTCCACTACGTGTCCTTGACCAAGCAACCGTCATCCGTGATGATACTCGAAGTTTTAGCATTGAATTGCGAGAAAATGCCCTAGGTGTGGCTCGCGACCGATTATAGGCTGACGGCGGCCGATTACAGAGACATCTTGGCCACGAAAATCCTGCCCTATGTGAGAAAGATCACGAATAAGGGTGAATAACTCTTTCCGAAGTCAGTTTCTCGGGCAAAAGAGGGCCGAGAACGCGCCAGATTTGTTGGAGTCGAGCATGAACTTCTGATTGAAGACATTTTGGCCGCCGCAGTCACCCGACCTTCATCACTTTGATAACAGTATCTGGGCGAATGTCAAGGACAAGGCTTACTCGACGCCCTGAAGTCCTCCGTGAACCGGGTGTGGGGGCCTTATGCTGAAGCTGAGGGTCAGCATAAGAATGGACTTTGTTTGCAACACGTGTGCGGCCTGGAACGAGACCATATATAAATATATATATATATATATATATATATATATATATATATATATATATATATATATATATATATATATATATATATATTTAGTAGGGATATGAAGACCCAGGGGATTATGCTAAGCATTTATTGGAGGGAGGTTTTGGACCTTTGCTAAGGACCATCTTTAGCGACTGTATCGACCAATGAGAAGGGGACTAAGCCTCTTCCATCAGGCAACACTCTGGCATCACCATCATCCTCCTAATTCTGATTCATTTAACCATCCTATCTTCAGCCTTAACTTCTCTCCATTTGAAAATCTTAGAGTCACTGAACATCAATAAAATAAATCCTAACCTAGCTAATTACACCTCATCAATTAAACTATTCACTATATAACCAACCAACACTTCAATACATTAACTAGCCAACTGACTAACCAAGCAAATCTAGTAAGTAGTTTTTCTATCGTTATTTAATCGATTTAACAACTCCTACGATAAACGTTAGTCCCTCTGTTTAATTCGTTCACATTTGTTTTCCGTTTTTTGATTATAATTTAATATAATAGGTCATTTTATTGTTTATTCCAGTTACCTTTAATTTTTGATAATATATCAGTTTAAAACCAATTTTCCTATTATTTTTCAAAATTACACTGGATAGTATCAATTAATTCTATATATTGTTATTTGTGTTCTTACTGTCATCTCAATAATTGTCAATTTTATGGATTTACCTTGCCTTCCCCCGCTCTTTTAGCCATTATATAATGCATATTTCTAACTGTTTAACTGTTATCGTTAATATTTCTTCCCCTTTTGATTAGTCGATACAGTCGTTAAAGATGGTCCTAGCGAAGGTCTGAAATGTCCGGCCAATAAATGATTAGCGTAAACTCCTGGTTCTTCATATTGCTACTACGTATCAGATTGCAACGAAACAAATTAATTACAAGGTATATATATATATATATATATATATATATATATATATATATATATATTTGTGTATACCACGTAAGGAAAAGGAAAGATCGCTTGGAGTTAGTACTTTCGTTATCTTAGCATTTTCAAACTCACAATTGCTTACAAAATAGATAGACACCGTATTAATACAAAGCAATATTTTCCCTATAAGGTCAAATTTTTTATGACCTCAGATAAATCAAATTTGAGAAAGAAAGATAGGACTGGATCTAAGGAAAACAATCCGGGGCTAATATTTACTTTTCTCTCCTCTGTGCTGAAGATTAGGAACGATTCAAAGATATTTCTGCTAATAAAATCATTTATATGCATTATGGTATCTGCTTTTGACCATTTTTTCTGGTGACCCATCTTAAGCCTGTGGACGGCCAAAGAACTGTTGGGATATCCCTTAGATAATGCAGAGATATTTTTAGAAGTTTGACCTACATAGAATAAATTACAATCTAAAACTTTATACTATATAATACATTATTATTGTTCCTTGGGCTGTGTTTTATTAATATATTTTTTAATGAATAATTGTATTTAAGAATTACTTATATTAATTTGTTTTAACATTGGTACTGCATACATGAAATTATCATGGTAAGGTAAAAGTTATATGTTGTATAGAGGTTATTTTGTACCTAACTTGCTGTTATAGAATGTTTTTTTTAGCTTTATAGATGCATTTTTCCAAAATATATTTCGAGTAACATACGAGGGGCGGTCAATAAGTTTTGCGAATCGGTAGGGCAAAACAGAGGAAGGGGATGGTTGTTTTCAGGGTGTTAGGACAAGTCAGGACCTGTAGCCGCACGCTCCTGCCGAGTCTATATAAGAAGCAGTAGCTGATCGCAGATTGAGAGGCACAAATTTTTCAACAATGGAGAAGGTTGAGCACCGCGCAGTGATCAAATCTTTGACCAAGGAAGGCAAGAATGCAAAAGAGATCCATGAACGCATGGTTGCAGTGTATACCGACACTGCCCCTTCCTATGCAACCATTGCTGGCTGGAATAGGGAATTCCGCCATGGTCGTGAGTCCCTTGAAGATGACCACGATCTAGGACGCCCGTCAGACGTGACCAACTAAGACAATGTGGCCCGTGTAGAGAGGATGATTCACAAAAATCGACGGGTGAAAGTCGAAGAAATCGAGCGAGAACTTGGAATATTGTAACATCATTCACAGGAATTTGGCCATGAACAAAGTTCTCTGCCCGTGGGCTCCCTAGAATCCTCACACCCCATGATCGACTTTAACGTCGTCAAAGTCCACAAGGCCAGAGTTGCACAAGCTGCCGTGCGCGAGTGCGGATGCGAGGAGCTCAACCATCCCCCTTATAGTCCAGATCTGGCCCCTAGCGACTACTTTTTATTCCGCCAGCTCAAGGTTGCACTGCGTGGACGCCGGTTTGGGGACGATGAAGATGTCCAGCTCGCCGTCCAGGAGTGGATTGAACAGCAGTCGGGATATTTCTGGTTTTCGTGATTCGAAGCCTCAGGGACAAGTGGCGCAAGTGTATTGAAGTCTAGGGTAGTTATATTGAAAAATAATAAAACCCTTTTCCTCATATCTCGTTTCCTTATATCCGAATTGCAAAACTTATTGACCGCCCCTCGTATATGGTTTGCTGAAAATAGAAAACTTAATCCTGTCTGGTTGTCTAATTATTAGAACATCTAGGCTATTATTTTCTTCTTTTTCTAAAAATATTAAAACATCAATTTTTAATAAATGTTTAAAAAAGTAAATATAGGCTTTTAAGCAAATGCCATTTATTCCAAAATAAAGTCCACATAAGAGCATACAACGGCCGACGACCAAACCGGCCGTGCGACAAAGCATCCGGCGACAAAAGATCCGAGCGCCTTGCTACAAATCAACAACATCAGTTGATCTCGCCCTTCTAAACTAAAAAGTGAATTAATTTTAGCAAGAATGTTACAGGAGATAAAAATTGGATTAGGTAAAATAATAATACATGGAATATTTTCTTGTGAGTTTAGTGGAATATGAATGGCATAATCCATTTGAAACTTCCTAACACAAATTAGTCAGACCTTTTGCATGTTTGGAGAAAAAAAGTCAACATTATTTAATAGAAGTGCTTTTTCATCGACACAACGGGTGACTTCATAACGTACAAGATAGGATATAAATGCTTAGTAATTTTGACTGAGAAGTAATATGTTATACTCACTCAACATAACTCCATTAGATTAATTAATTTTCAAGAGTTTAGTAAACCACCTGAAGAAAATGAAGATGTCAACAGCAGAAAATATCGAAACAACCATCTTAAAATCTTTGAATAGGAGTCAAACAATTTCTACACACATTAAATTTAAGGATTAATAGAAATATAAAGAATAGAAAAAAAACGGGCGGAATTAATATTATCCAATCAATTGACATTTATTTCCATATAAATAAATTCAGAGTTGATTGATTTATATCCCCAAAATAATGATAGACATGAAAAAATGGCTCATTTCTTATGGAATGACCTAATAATCAACAATTAACTTAATATATCCTCTCTATTTATTTTTTAACTATCACCTAATATCAGTATATACTAACGTCAACTCACTAATCCAATTTTACTGCAATCATGATTAATAAATAGTTAGTTTGGCTCGCTTAATCCACCTTCTCTGTGTCAAGTGAGACACCCCAAAACGAAGCCTCCAAAACCTGGCTTTGCTGCTATAAATCGGGAAAATTTTGAGGCCAAAGCTGAAATTATTCATCGATTAGAATGGAGAGTTTTATATCCTGATTTCAAGATTTATACATCCCAGTACTCTAGTCAGTGGATTGGGGAGGCAGAAATAATCAGGGAGTGTCTCATCATTCCAATTGATGGACGGCGAGAGCCGGTCATTACCAACATTTTGAAATTCGTGAGTAGAGATTTATGAGTTGCGTCGGTAGGAACGAGTCGTGTTTGCAAGAGGGATTTTATATATTGGTTGTGATACGAATGATTGTGGAAGATATAAAATAAATGATTTAATGTGGATAAAGTTTGGACCAGATGTTTGAATACACCTGGCACTCCTGTGCAACTTCGTAATTGTTAAGTATTTTTCATCATAATATTCCCTGCAAAAAATGATTTATATCTACTTATAATACTTATAAGACACGTGATACGTGGCCCAACCATTTTTCTATCTATTTATGCTGATATATATATGTCGTAGAATGACCCTTGGTTTTGATCCCTCTACTCTTTGACACCCTTTTAGTAGCGGTATGCTTTAAGGGGCGTGAGTTACTTCTATGATGAAGTAGGCTTTGTTCTAAGAGTGCTATTTTAGTGGTTTAGTTCTTAAGGAAGAGCTATTTTTAAACACATAAGGATAAGAGGAAACACCAGAATCTACCAAAATAAACATGTATTTTAAATTAAATATTACAAACCAACAGTAAACACATTTCTATCTTTGGCCTCAAAGATCTTTCAATGACAAAACATAAACAAGTAGGCTTCCAGTAAACATACCAATTGCCAATTAGTATTTTTATCACGACCCTATTTGATTAGCATAAAACATTAAATTAACGTCCTCTCATCTACAAACACATATGACCTAGGTTCAAGAATAATGGTTTCTACTCTCCTTTAAAACGTGGGACGTACTAAACTTCTACTATCGCAATAGAGATATAAATGTTATTGTTAACTTACAGGTAGGTATTAGGGATTGTTGGATGTCGCTGGAGGACTTATCTCTCGCTTTGAAGTGTGGTGGTCGCTAGTGGAATTTTCGTCGCCTGTGACGGGGGCTGATTCTTCAACGTAATTAAAGAACGGGAGCTCGTTGGGGCAGGGTTCTTCTCCTCTCACTCTTACGGGGCTTGAGATGTGAGAATCACTCGAGTGTGAGCGGCTTTGCTTTTTTTCAGTCGGACTTCTTTACAGACTGAAAAGGCTTCTTCGGTATGGCACCGATATAAAACTTGACTATTTAGGTTAATACGGCCCTGAAAGGGGGGATCGATTTTCTCAATCTGATCGTCTCGTTTCTCACTGAAATAGTCTTGTATGGCTGAAGGTTCGATCTTCACGAACTACCCTTCTTCTGGCGTATCGACTTCTAATCTTCTTGTCTGGCTGAAAGATCGATCTTTACGAACTAATCTTTTTTCTGGCGAATCGACTACTAATAATCTTCTTGTCTGGCTGAAAGATCGATCTTTACGAACTAATCTTTCTTCTGGCGAATCGACTACTAATAATCTTCTTGTCTGGCCGACGGATCGATCTTCACGAACTAATCCACCTCTGGCGTATCGACTTCTGATAATCCTGTTCTCTTTCTTTGCGGGGCTTATTTATAGGCGGATTGCCGCCCCATCTAAAGGGGGAAGTGACCAGGCCACATAGGCAAAAGGGGGGGGGGAGCGAATGGTGAGTTAGCATCTGGGGAGAGCGAGAATTCCTGAGGTGGCACTGGGGTACCCAAGTCAGCTCGCAAATTATAGGCTCGCAACCGCACCGCTACTTGGCGTGCCTTCTGACTCGCACCGCTTTTTTTTCCATAACCACGGGTTTATGGGTCTCGTAGGTAATTCGATCGTTAGAGCGTCGTTTAAGGACCTTAGGTAGTCGCCTTCACACAGATGTTAGCTCCAACTGCCCACAGCGGTGGGGAGATCACACATGGTAAGCATTTTCGCCGGCTACCTTTCCCACGCTTCTCCTCATGAGGAGGGGGGGGGGCTTGAATGTACCTATCCTCCTCCAGGATGATTAATGTAACCATTTCTCCACAATATATATATATATATATATATATATATATATATATATGTATGTATATATATATATATATATATATATATATATATATATATATATATATATATATATATATATGATAGCTAAAACTGCTTAGGAACATAGAGTTACGAGAATATTTTCGGTAGGAAGTTTACCATACCCTCCTCAGTCGTATACTGAGAATGGAATGGACACCAAAGTCACTACACACTTTCAAAATGAGGAGAAAAGAAGAAAATGGAGAAAAAGGGGTGATTAATTAGGATGTGTGGTTCTAAGATCAATAACTAAACTGTTTACGATCAGGTTCCGGGAATTGGAGCTACATTTAAATTGACCATCCTAAAGATTAAAATTGGGAATTCTCCTATTACTATCAATTCTACTATTTATCTTTTACTGAAATCTCTATAAATATATATAGATTTTGGGCCTTAAAATAATCTATTTGGTGGTTGTAATTGCTAATATGGTTAAAAATACTGGATGTAGTACAGCCTCCCTAACATCATCTTTGTGGTCATATATTCGTTTTCTTAATGCTCTCTCAGTTTCTCCTACATAGAAAAGAGAGACAGTTAGTGGATTCACACGGGATTACATGTACACTTGCCTCATTTAGCTGATCCATGAGCTTGGTCGATGGGGAAGATTTAAGGATCGAAAAATGATATTTAACCGAGGCTCGACCTGGAGAAATAACCTTGTTTACTCCTTTGAGGATGGGATAGGACGGAAGGGAGAGACAATTCTTGTTTCTCACTGTTTTTATCTTTGGGATGGTAGTATGTAGATTTAGCTTTAGATAAGCTCTAATTAATGAGGTGGAGGGGATCATTTAATTCAATGAGTGTGCAGGTTGTATATGTAATTTCCTCTTCTAAAGAGCAATGATCACAGGTTCTAAGTGTTCTCAAGAACATACGTGTTGCAACGGCCTTTTTAATGCTAACATCATGATGCGAAAAGAAGTGATTGTAAGAGTTAGTATTGGTCAGTTTACGGTACACAGTGAAGCCAACTTGGTCATGTTTCCCCTCCTTCTTCATGGAGTGAGAAGAACCAATCCTTTATTTATTAAGACAAGATGAAAATTAAAAAAAATTTCTTTAACAAAAATTTAAGATACAAAAGGAGGGTTAGAAAACCCGAATTAAAAAGTTATAGAGAGGTGTATATATATCATAAATAATATATATACAAAAGAAGAGACGAGCCGGAGACGGAAAAGTCCTCACAGGGAGGGAGGGAGGGAGGGAATGGAGGTGTTAGCCAGACGAGTAATAAACGACCAATGAGGCCTCACGGTCGAGAGCCTCCTTATATACCTTGATAGGAGGCGCCAGTGAACAAGGCTAAATTTATATTATTAAAAATTCGTGAGGCCTCATCGGCGAAGCTTTGTCTGGAGCGCACGTAGGCGATGTTGCGCGCCCAATTCCGGAAGCTTCGGGATATTCTTCTCAGGGTGTCGCCGGAAAGGCGGCGGAGAAGGTCCACGTGGAGCTTTCCGCAGATGGTGTTGTAGATAGTGGCTATGTTTTCACAGGAGAAGCGAGCCTTGGGGAACAGGAGGCAACCCCACCACAGAGCGGTGGATTCTGCCAGGAAAATATTCCCGAAGGATTCGCTTGGAAGGGGGATTGCGTGCGAGGGCGTTGTGGGCGCACCAGATGCCAAATCCGGACTCCGAGGCATCGGTGAAGACGATTCGGGGTGTCGCCTTGGGGGGGGGGAGCCAAGACATCCAATTACTGGTGATAAGGTGGATAAGGGCCCGTAATGTTCCAAACAGGTCTGTACCCATAAGAAAGGCAAGTGGAGTACCGGTATGATCAAGTTAAGAATACCAGCGAAACGTTTCCAAGACCTGATAGAGATAGAGTTGTTGCAGGTGGTACGAAGGGCGTTGCGTCCTTTGTTGCACATCGCGGCAGTGAGCGCAGCTTTATTCTTTTGGATATCTATTTTTATGCCCAAAGAGGTGAGGCGCTGACACGGGGCGATTATGCTCTTGTCCAAGTTAATCCTCAGAGAACTGTTGATGAGAGTCGCCACCCACTTTCTGACGCTGCGACGACTCCCCAATATCAGGATATCATCCAGGTAGCAGTGAGACCTGCAGTTTCAATTCTTGGCGAATGCAGATATACCGGCGCCGACGGTGGCCTGCATGAGAAAGGGAGCGCCGGTGAAGGTCATAGGCAGCTTGGTGCACGTAAAGCGATGATTCAAGCAGCTAATCACCAACCAATGGCGGGCCCTGGGATGGTAATGGTGATGGTAGAAACCATCTTCCAGATCCAGTTCTGCGGCCCATTCACTTCGTCCGGTGGTCTCTAGGACCTTCTTCAAGTAAGGAAGACGGAATGAAGGGGCAGTCGAATTAATCTTGCAACCCACTCATGTCGTAAACTAAGCAGACCGAGCCATTGGGCTTAGCCACGCCGAAGACCTTGTGGTAGCGGGACACTTGTCGGGACCTTTCAATGCCGCCCGTTTCCAGGAGCCGTTCCAAAAGAGGCATGACCGAAGGTGCTGAAGATTCCCATCTGTGGTAGGTACGATTCATATAGACCTCGAAGTCCTTTGCCAAGAGGAAATGGTTACCAATCGGGAGGATATCAAGGTTTCCGGGGGTCTGTATGTCCAGACGCGCGTCAGGGTCAACCTGGCGGTCGGCCGTTTCTAGGAGGTCAATGCCTGGACTGGCCCAATCGTCACCGCGTTCCTTGTTGGGAAAATTGTCGAATGAATTTAAACTTTTCATAGGCCAAATCTATATGACATCGTCTACATACCTAAGCCATACAAAATATAGATGTGGAATAACAGAAAGGATTAAGGTAACTTCAAAGTTTTCCATATACAGGTTCCATAATATGGGCAATAAGGGATTGCCCATGCTAAGTCAATATTTTGAACGAAAGAAACATATTGTCAGTAACACATAATTTTACAAGATTTATTATGATTTTATTTTTGCTTATGGGAGCTTCAATATCGGATTGTCTAATACCTTAGATAGAACATCAAAGGCTTCATTAACTGTGAAATTGGTGAACACTCTATCTACATCAAAGCTAACTAAGAGGCTACCTTCTATATTACTTTTTCTTAATATTTCGATGAAATCAGAGGAATGTACTATGTGTGAAGGAGAGCTCAATGAGAAAAATATAATAGGAAAAAATAGAATTAGTCAATGGGAAAAATATAATTGGAAGAATATAAGCAATAAACAGCTATTTTTTTAGGTTGAGCTACGTTTAACCACAGAATACCGCGGGCTGCATCAACAAATCCGAAAGGGCTCGAGTTTTGCCCCGATAAAAACTCTAAAAAACACATAACAAACTTTCTTTAAATTTATTGATGAGACACCTGGTGACAAAAAGGAATAGGGAAAACACCTTTAGACTCATTCAATACAACGACTAATAACGGTCATCATTGGCCTACTAAGGTACATTTAAACGTAAATGGTCCTCATTTAGTCTGTTTTTAAGTATATTAACCACCGTACTTTCCACTACCCAGTCGGGTAAGCTATTCCTTTTTGGATTGCTTTTATAAGTATAAAAACTTTGCGCTATGCCACTGGTGAATCGCTTGTTGACTAATTTCTATTCATTTTGACGGGAATTCATCATCATCACTAACTCTATAATTTAAGAAGTGGATTTATTTGAGTATTTGAATAATAATTTCATCTTAGTTTTGTTATGAAATGTTTTTTTATCAAAGTTAATTCTAATAACTTTTTATAATATCAAAAAACAAAATGGTGAAGTTCAGAAATAAATATAAGTATCAAAATTTTGTGAATTTTATAAAACCGAAAGAATTACAAATGGTGAGGTTCAGAAAATTTATTTTTATATATATTCTATAACTATATTTTAGCAACGTGATATTTTGAAAGGGGGAAAATTTAGTTCCTTTTTAAAATTATTATAATTGGCGAAGTTCAGAGAATTTATAAAAAATTAACCATGGCTGCTTTTTTTTAGATTTTAAATTTTAATCTTAGGAGCGAAGCGCAAGCTCCTCCCGTATGGGGGAGTCACGAAGCCATTACCTGGTTGCTCTATAATCTAACTTAAATAATAACGAGCATCGACGTTGGAAAACCTACTAAGATTTTAAAAACGTCTAGCAGCTGACCTCGTAAACCTCTGTTATCGAGTGACAAAAGGTTTAGGGAGCGGATTCTTTGGTTTGTTCTTAATTTCGTGTATCAGTTTAGTCGCCCTGCATTGTACTTGTTCTAACCTTTCTACAACTTTGCTAAGGCTCTGAGAGCAAAACACAACCGCACACTCGAGATATGGTCAAAATAATGATTTATATAAGGATAAGACTATGTTACAGGATTTCTATGAGAAATTTCAGGTGATGTATCGCTGCATTTGATTCGCATTTATAGTGGCTTCCACACTTTGGCTGGACACTTTGAAGTCCGCTGAAATTATGACTACTAGATATTTCTCCCCGTTTATGGACTCCAAAGGTTGGCCACTCATATGATAATTTGTTTTTAGATTTCTCATTCATACGTACATAAATTTGTATTTACTTATGTAGAACTTCATTTCATTTGCCATTTATCTGCCCACTTCACAATTTTGTTTAGGTCTCGCTGCCCTCCCACGATAGCGCATCTAGCTGCAGCACTATTTCCTATCCTGATATCGTCCGTGAGCTTAGAAATTTTACTAATTAGCACATTATCGAGGTAGTTTATATATATTTTATGAACAATAATGGGCTGAGAACTAACCACTGGAGGACACCACTGTTAACTAAGCCCCAGCCCCAGTTTATCCCATTTGTGACTAACCTCTGTGAGGGATCGGTAAGCCAGTGTTTAATCCACTTCAGAATTCTCCTCTCTATTCCTCGAGCATTTATTTTAAATCAGAGCCCCTTTGCGGTATTGTATCAAACGCTCTTTAAAGGTAGAGGTAATTTATGTCTTCTGCTCTGCAATTGTCGTAAATGGATATAACACGATCTCCCTTTTCTAAAACCATGTTGATTTTCAGAGATTAGGTTAATTGCCTCAAGATTAGCTACCATCGTGTCTACGATTATCCATTTTAAGACTTTGCCAATTACTGAGGTCAAGCTAAAATGTTGAAAGTTGCTGATCTGGATTTGTTACCCTTTTTAATGATCGACATGATATTAGCTTTCTTGAATTCAACATTTACTCTCTCCCAACATAAAGAATGATTAAAAATCATCAGAGTTTTTACCAATTCATTTTTTAATTGTTTAAGATGTGTCGGGTATACACAGTCTGGACCGGTTGCCTTCGATTTTTCCTTTTTATTTATGTATGTAGTAATTTCACACTCGCTTATGCGCACGTCAGAGAGTATCTTATTTTTACTTAAAATGATGTCATCGCTTAGTGTGTTTAATTGCGCCATGTCTTTGACAGTGAACACGCTTATGAACTAATCGTTTTGTATCTTAAGAGTTTCTTCCACGTTATATTCTGCCTGGTTGGATTTCTACTATTAACGTATACATAGAACTGTTTTGGTTCTCTTTTAGAATTATCAGCTAAATCTCTTTAATGATCCTTCTTTGCTTTTCTAATAGTTTTCTTTACATTTCTCCTATATGTAATCTAACTTGCTCGATTTGATTTAGTAGCGTTGTTTTTTGTACTCGATGGTTGGCCAAAATGTCCTGACTCACTTCGGAAGCGGAACGGAAACAACTAAATTATATAGAGAAAAAACAACATTAGGTTAGGTTAACCTTACTCATTCGAATACATTAGGTTAAGTTAACCTTAATTACTTGACCACCAGCCTGCGTACGCTGCTGCTGTTTTTTGTTCCGGCAAAGTTTATTTCTTTTTGTGTAGGGCCCAGCCGACAGAAATGATTTTGGAAGAAAGTGGAGTGAACATTTTTTTGTTTCGCTACTCTTACAAGCGAAAACTACCTATGAGAGATTTTGTGAAGGAAATTTTCGATACTGAAAGAGAAGGCAGATTCAGTCAGGCGAAGGTCTTCATGAGGTACAGACGTTCAACTTGAAGATCTTACAGTTGACGATGAACCAACCACGTTCCAGCCAACCTTTAACCTTTGACAGCGAGGCTTTAGTGTTAGCATTAAAAGCATTAAAAAATAAACCTTCTTAAAGAAGCTGTGATCTTGCTAAAGTTGTTGGAGCATCCCATCAGACTGTGCTGAATCAATTGCATCTAATGGACTTTGTTCACAAAAAGCCTCGATTGGATCCATATGACCTCACCGATGCACAAGCTGCTTATAGAGTAGAGATTTCGAGCCAACTTCTCAATAACTTAATAATGCGAATTGTCACATCAGATGAGGAGTGGGTGTACTTGGTTAATCACGATCAGGAGAAGAAAGGGTTACCGTGAGGTGAACAACCTGTAACCGTTCCACAACGGAATCGGTTAGTAAGAATGTCATGATCTCTGATTGGTGGAATTTTCAAGCAGTATTGCATTTGGAACTTGTTTAACATGGTTGCGCCATTAACACGAAACTATTGCCAGCAGCCAGATCGCGTGTACGGCAAACTAAAAATGGAGTATCTTGCATTGATCAATCGTGATCAGGCCTTGCTTTAGCAAGACAATGCAAGGCCACACACTGCCAGGTTGACTACGGAGAAGATCGAACAGATGGACGGTGTTGGGTTTCTTCCACATCTACCATTTAGTCTCGACGCTGCTTCGAGTGACTATGACCTATTTCGGTCAATCACACACTTCCTCCAAGACCAGCGATTCAATACTTTTGATGGAATGAAGAAAGCTTGTTTACAGTTTTTATTATTCACAGCTGATTGGTATTTGGGACAGATTCGGATGCTAGCTGATCGCTAGAAGAAGATAGTAGAGAAAGATGGACTTTATTTTGAAGAATAAATGTTGGTGTTGTTCCAATAAAATTTATGGTTTTCTTTCTGCTTCCTAAGTGAATCAGGACTTTTGGCCAACCATTTATATATCTACCGTCGATTTCTCTCCCGTATAGAGTTTAAACTTTCGGCCATTAACCACAGGGGTGCTTTGAATCGATAACGTTTTTTCTTCTAACATTTTCTACTAACTTCATTCTAGTGCTAGGACTACTCGTTGTAGCTCTGCATATATGTCTTGTGGTTGCATTTCTCAAAATGAGGTAACCAAATCGTGGGTCAGTATACAATCCCAAAACAGGAGGAGAAAAAGAAAAAGAAGAATAAGGAGATGAAAAAAAGAAGAAGAGGAAGATGAATAAGATGAAGAGTAGTAGTAAGAAGAAAAATAAATATAAATATTACTAATAATAATGAGAAAATTGATGAGATCCAAAGGATACTTTTATTATATAAAATAGCAAACTAACAGGGACATCAGACGGTCGAGCAATTATACCGTACCTTGAGTGTAACGATTAAAGCTAAAACATAGATAGCGACGGATATGGAGTTAGATAAAGTTTAAAAGCATAAAAGTATAAACAAATGTAATTGTAAAAACGATAGGGAAAAATAAATATAGCTATAGTATAGCACAATTTTCCCTTCTTCTTGCATCTTCTTCTGTATACTTCCCCTTTTACTTTTTTCTAAGTCTCCCTTTGGTTTCTCCGTTGAGTTACGCCAAACCCTTAATTTCGTATCTTCGTATGGCTGCGACCTAACAATTTAAGTAAATATTTCATTTAAATTGTTTTGAGCAACCCCCCCTTCCCCCTCCAAAAAAAAAATTATACGAGGTCCTTAATCTCAAGAGATCAATTGACAACAAAAAGGGAGATTTATAAAGCCTCTTTCCTCGAAAGCCGCTCGAGAACAATTACCTCAACAGCCTCGGAAGCTTCTTAGAATGATAAGGAGAATACTGAGAAAGATTCAAGATGCCTCCTCTACTTAAGTGCCCCAGCACATTTTTTTGAATTCTTTCCTCATAAAAAGTATAAACGAGACAAATTGT
Source organism: Ceratothoa steindachneri (assembly GCA_963969495.1). Taxonomy (NCBI): domain Eukaryota; kingdom Metazoa; phylum Arthropoda; class Malacostraca; order Isopoda; family Cymothoidae; genus Ceratothoa; species Ceratothoa steindachneri. The sequence continues at coordinate 86,442,812 of OZ018334.1, read as the reverse complement.
TCCAGGACTAGATCAAATTAACTAGGAATAGACAAAGGGGCAATGGTGTAAATAAAGAGCACTATGACTAGAGATAGGGTCCAATGGAAAGATAATAGGACCTATGACTTGAGAGAGGGTCTAAGAATAGACAAAAGTCCTCATGACTAGATACAAGGAAGTAGGAATTGAGAAATAACCCTAGGAAACGATAAAAGGACCTGAGAATAGACCTATGATTAGACGAAGGACTCAAAGACTAGATAAAGGAAACTAAGAATTGAGAAATAATCCGAGGGATAGATAAAATAAAAATGACTCCAAGACTATAGGAAAGGACTTAGATTTGAGATATGGACTCAGGACTAAATAAAAAGACCTAAACTAGACAAAAGGATACTTTAATAGAAGAAAAGACTTATCAATATTTATAAAGCCTAGAGATTCTAGAAAACGACCATTGACCATACAGAGCGCTATAGTAAAGATATAAGAACTTATGGATAGAGAAAGAGTCCCAGGACTAGACTACCGGACATTGGATTAGACAAAATGATTCCAGAAATAGATAAAACGACCTAGATAAGACAGAGGGCCCGAAGATTAGATAAAAAGAACCTATGACCAAGCAAAGGAGCCGATGTAATGATAAAAGAAACTAGGAATAGATAAAGAGCCGTACTGGTAGATAAAATATACTCCATGAATGGATAATAGGTTCACTAGCCAGAGAGAGAGACCCACGACTAGTCAAAAGTCCCGATGGATACTGAGAGAGTTACACAACTCTATAAAAGGACCTAATGTAGGATTTTACAAAGGACCAAGACCTAGATAAAAGGATATAAATTTGAAGAAAAGCCCTATGACTAGCTAAAGTGACCTATGAATATTTAAATGTGTCTAGAACTGGTTAAAAGAACTTATTATAGAGAAGGGCTCCAAGAACTAGATAAAAATACCTTTTGAAAAGTGTATGACTAGATGAATTACAAGAGTGGGGCTGTTATAGTGTAGGGTTCTCCACCCCTACATGTTAATAAAAATTCCCAAAAAAACAATATATAGGGTATTCACCGCTAAAATTCGGCTGGCAGCATTTTCATTTTTCCCAAGCGCCTTTACACCCACGTTTCTTTCTCATTTGATTCTTGTTCTCATCGAGAAAGGTCAGTTCAAATATTTAATTCTGTTTCCTTAGCTTGTTGCCCCCTTTTGTATCAAACTCAAATTAATTGAGGAGTCTTTCATTTCCAGACCTATTAATCACGCTAACCATCGGTTTTAATTAATAACCATCAGTTTCAATTAATAAAACTGCAAATCGTCATACAAAGACTCCTTAATTTATTAAATTAACGCCATTCGAACCTAAACTCTCCCATTTATTAATTCAATCAATTAAGTTCTCACCAAATATATTCCTATTAAAATATCTCATTTAAATTTGTAAATAAACATATTTTTGTAACCTTGAATTAATATCCTATTTTTCATTCAAGCATCCTTCTTATCCTTAGGATCTTAGCTGGTGCCCTTAGTTATCTAGGCTCAATATAATTCAACTTAGCATTCAATAAATTATCACAAACCATCTCGCTAAAATAGAAACCTTAGTAATAAGATGCTTTCTCTTTATTTGCCGTATTAAGGATCTTCAGGCAAAATTTCTTCCTCATAAAAACGTTATAAAATATGAGAAGTACAAACTTTGGATTAACCAATTTCCCTAATCTAACATAAGTCATAAAAGGTCATTCCAAAGGCGGCAACAAAGCGACAACTCATTATGGAAAAGATGTCTAACCTACCAAGAGAGATAAAAAGAGAAGTAAACGTGGCTAAATGCAGCTAAACGCAGTTAAATAATAGTAAATGGGTATTAAAATTGATTGAGGAAAAGGTCTCGCGAAAAGACAATAGCATTCTTTTCATAGAACAAAAAATAAAAAGTTGGTTAAGTCTAATATAAGCCAAGCTCTTAGTTCAAAATGATCTAAAATGGCGACTATTTTAAATAAGTACTTTGTTTTAATTTTTATTAAGCATATTCCGAAGCCTCTCTGCTAGTATAGTGGTTAGCGCGCTTGCCTCGTGTGGGTCGGCAGTTTGATTCTCCGTCCGTATTCTTTTTACTAGGGAGGTCCGTCACTGGGCGGGGACGCGTAGGTGGAGCTCGTAGCCATCGCAGGCTTAAGAGAAGGATGACTCGGATTTCAAAACACTGGATTTCTTAGCTCCAGGCGCCTGCCCCAATAACCACTTCAGCAGGTACTCAGGAGAACTCAGGTATGACAGCAGGTAGATTAGAGGGGAACTCATCTATTGCAGCAGATAGATGAGAGGGGAACTTATCTATGGCAGCAGGTGAATGAGAGGGGAAGGGTGAGTATAAACAGACTTATACCTCGGTTGTCTCTTCTATTCCGCCTTTCTTCATGGAGAGGGTGAACACGCCTAAGTTAGTAGAGTACTGCGCTTGGAAAATGCCCAAGTCTACCCCGCTCAAATTCTGTTTCATCTCTGCTATAGAAGACAGCCGAAGAACAAGGGGTCGTTACGTTCTGCCTGCCCTCTTAAGTTAATTTATTCCGAATTTAAATAATGAAAACATGGAAAATATAAATAGTAACATTTTAAAAATTAATGAAATAATAGTTACGGCTCAAATAAAGCAAGCAGCGTAGACGAGATATATGCACGAAGTATTAAAGAAATGACGAATGAAATGTCCGTTATTGTCGTGTTTCTGTTAAATTACTTTCTGGAATCAATTTTTTCCTCATGGACTGGAAACAGAAATTGTTCCCAAATTAGAAAAATAGACTTTATGAAAAAGAGAATTAGCGGCCTGTAAGATTACTTTCCCTTATATGTAAAATAATGGAGTCAATTATGGACATAAAATTTCTCAACCATCGGACTATAACGCTGTCGATTCGGGTTTAAGTTACGATGCGATATATTTAGATTTTGATATAGCTTTTGATACATAAACTCGCATTCAATATCCTTGTTTCAAAGTTAAAAGATTTACGCACTTCACGAAAATATGATAACTAAGATTAAAAGCTGATTAACAGATTGTGAGCAAGAGGTAATTTTAAACCGGGAGACATCCCACTGACTACGAATCACAAGTCAAATTTCTCGTCCTAAATGAAGTGCCAAGCAAATTCATTTGTTTACAATACTAAACTTGGGCAGATAATAAAAGATAAAGAAGAGGGACATTTAGCTGCAAAATTACTTAAGTAGGTTAAAAATTATAATTAAATGGTACGACGAATTTGGCATGAAGCTTACAGATTCCAAATCCCGCTTTTTATACTTCGTAAAAAGTAATCTTACATTAAAATACAATATCCAAAGTAACGAGCTTATAGAAGCAATATAATAAATAGATATAGATCTAAAGATAGATAACAAAACAAATTTCTCCATTAATTGCAATGCAGTTAGAAACAAAATTACATAAGTCACATGATTTAACAGGGAGTCGGTCTCATCTTCAAAAGCAAACACTATGATAAAGCTATATAACTCTTTAGCCAGACCTTTATTAGATTATATTGTTCCATTCTGATCTCAACAATTAATTAGATATGTGGACATAATAAAACACATCCAGCATCCCCATACGAGTGATAGGAGTGAAATATCTTCGCCACAAGAGGATAAGAGAACCCAATCTCTTTTACTTTAAATATAGGGTGAAAATAGAAAGGTATTCATTAATATTGAGTAAAATACCAGATATTGCAGAAAATCTATTTAACTCTTCAGGTATGAGAGCGATGAGAGGACTAGACCGAAAAAATAATGAAGATGTGAAAATTCAAAACATCTACGGGAAAATTTGCCTTCAGCAACCGCATCGTTCAAGTTTGGAATAGTTTACAACAAGAAGTAGTCAGGGCTTCAAGAGCCGGAATCAGAAAATTAAATTGGATAAATATATAAAAAAAAACTTAAAAATAAACAGGATTATTAGATATTATAACAAATAGAATATAATTATGTCAAAACAAATAGCCATATTCTTAATAGGGCCTACCATGTATAATCTGATATAGCTCCCTGTAAGTACCAATAAATTGTTTGTTTGTTGCATCTCCATCTAGTATGGCACAACCTTTATCGGAACTCGGTAGTTCTAATCCTTTTTTATTATCTTAAACTACTCTGACGCCCCTATAATCTCCAAGGAAACTGTGTTTGTTTGTTTCTCAAGAAATCTGGGTCTCGGTCTGCCTAATTTTTAAGGGGAATGAGGTTGGTACGAATAATTTAGGAATAATCTTTTGAACGCTGCTAACAATCTACGTCCAAATGGCCACCCCTTTAACTTCTCTCTTGAGTTTTGAGGGTGAGGGAGATCTAGAACAGTTTGGTCTCCTCAGCGTCGTTCCACGATACCCGTGACACTTATATAAAATGGAACTTGGCACTTATGCTCCCCGGGAGGCAAAGGAGGATTGATAAATGTCCAAGATAAATCCTCTGTTGAAGAGAAAATAAACCACCCCGAGGTTTCTTGGTGCTTTTAGAAACCTACTTGTGCGCACATCCATATACACAAACACAAACAATGCACACATAAAATCAGGCTCGGTCTTACTACAGCAAACATTCTCATTCCTAAGCAACTTGCAAGCCTTTGCGCATAAGCGAAGCATCACGTATACGCCCATTAGCAGAATTTCAACCACTGTGTGCATAGAAATGGCATGTACATTTGCAAGTACGCACACAATATCTCATTACAAAATGACTTTGTGGAACATTTGTTCAAATGGTTCTGCAACCACGTAGTCTCACGACACATCCACTCTCTGGTCAACGATCCCCTATTATTATTATTATTATTATTATATAATAAAAATACCCATAAGGAGAAGTATACAAACCATTCGTAGAATTTTACATTACTCAATTCGTATGGCAGGTAAAACTGCTATTTAAAGAGCTACCTCTTTTATAAAGTATTAACTCATATAATTAATCAATAAATGGAAAGGCAAACTCAAAATGTTAGAAGGAATATTGTCAACAGCATTAAGTTAATTAGAGGTTTTAGTGTATTATGAGAGGAGAAGAACAAAATATTGTGTGGCACACTCTCGTATCAAATTGAAACTCCAAAGGAGGATAATATCAAATTTCTACGAGGCTTCATTTAATAGAATTCTAGGAGAGAAAAATTCCAGGTAGAGTTAAAAGCATGTTAAGGATATATGGTATTAAAAAGCTCTTTTTATTTTGCTAGGAGATATAATAAATTGATGATAATTAAATCATACAAATATTTTCTACCAGCTTCGAAAAAACATTGTTTAGGGAGCTTAAGGAATTTGATGATATACGCTACTTATTTGAGGTTCTCTATTTTATGCAATTACATAGCCAATTATTGCTGTGAATTTGTCAGTAAAATATTAAATATTTTATAGTAAACTATTTATGCTATTTCATGGAACCTTTTCTATAAGTTACTGTGAAATACGTGATTTGGGTGAAGTTTAGAGATCAAAGACTTGATTAGTCGCCACATGACGTCATATTCGGATCGAAATTCGACCATAACATCTGTGGATTGGATTTCACGGTAAACTCTTGGTCTTGTATCAATGTTCTAAATAGTTTGAATTCATTAAAAAAACAATACAGGCTGCCCATTGGTAACCTGTATATCTCCTATGTGATTGTACTTATCATAACCGTAAAACCAAGGTTGGTATAACAACCTGAACGACTTTCTCATTAATTTGAGTTTTTCACGCAATATATTTTTTAAAAAAAATTAGCAGAATTTTAAATTATTACAAATAGTTAAAATGGTATAACTATTTTTGGTTCGAGTTTACTCTATATAGTTTTTAGGTTTTTAATGGAGGTTGCTCCATTAAGAACTTAAAATTTTCTAGAGTTTTTCTTTAAAATAGTTGCAATGTTTTATATTCGGATTGACTCTAAAATATTAACGTATTCAGTGGTTGAAAATTTTAAATTTAGCGAATATTAACAAGAAAGAAAGATACGCCAACAAATGGGGAGTAGCGAAAACGGGAAATTTTTAATTTTAATGATCATTGCATAGATTTAGTAGTATTATAAGTTTTTTTATCATATTATAAATTGTATTGATTAGAGACGAATGTATTTTTATTATAATAATACAAAGTTAGGACCTAGGATGATAGTAGGAGATGTTTAAATTCTTTAACAGAAACTGTGGCGATAAAAAAGTATAGCGCAGTTTCAGTGGTTGACACAGCATCTTTGAGTCGTGCAATGTTCGTTTTAACATCATCAAAACAGTTTTTTAATATATGAATGAAGAAGGAGGCCAGGTTATGGAAAACCTATTGGTTATCATCCATTTGTATAAAGTATGTGCAACTAATAATGTTTTCTGGTGTAAAGAAGAGACCTCCTAAAATAGGTCTTTTTAGTGCAGAGTCCATTTATTCCCCATTATTCTGTATATTTATGGAAGATTTTGAAATGGAACATTGACCTACGATTTCCCATGTCAGTCCTCTAAGTACGTTGATGACTTGTTCGTCTTTTATACCTCCAATGGCCATTCTAATGAATTCTTTGCCAAATTAAACACACTACGTAGATCCATAATTTTAAAATTGGAATTGTAAGTAAACAATTCATTCCTATTCCTGGACATATAATTTAAAAAAACTACTGTTTAGAATTTTCAGTCTACTAAAATTTCACCACTAAAAAAAACGTGTGATCATCTTAACATTTTACAACAGCCATACGAGTGTGTATCCATACCTACATTGATGCATAAAAAAAACCCAACATATTTTCAAATTTCGCCTACCTGGAAGTTTTCATTAAGGAATCTTATCTCAAAGCCACAAAATTACTCTATGGAAATAATGTTCCTCTGTCCACAAATCCTTCCACCTTTGCAACACAACTACCGAAAACATCGTCTTTCCTTACTACATTGATCTTCAAGACATAAATAATCTTTTGTTAGACATCGACTTTAAAGTTACATTTAGCTTTGAAAGATTTGTAATGAGGGAAATTAATATAATTCATTCTGAGCTTTCGCCAAACCAATGAGTATATCAAGTCTCATGTTAAAATTGTGATAAAACTTAGGTTGGTCAGAGAGGTAGATATTTATAATAAAGAATGAGGATAATATATATAATAATCTAACAGGCAATGCTACTAGTGAACCTTTTTGATTAAATGCAAGACACCTAACAATCAATTAGCAAGAATTAAACCCAAATAGTCTATTCATAGTAAAAACATTAAAAGATTAGTATTGGATTCATAAGAACATAAAAAAGAGGCTGAAAAAGGTTAATCAATAGCCTATACAAGGCAGCTCCTGTTCCCAACCCAGAGTTCAGTCCAACCTGAAATCCCCTTCTAAAATATTTACCTAGTGTATAGTTAAAACTTACCAGGGGGGAGTCGCTTCTATCACATGACTACTGAGTCCATTTTATTTATCTACCACTCAATTTGTAAACCACTTTCTACCAACCTCTTTCCTAAACGAAAATTTATCCAGCTTAAACCCATTACAACGTGTCCTAAATTGTTCAGTTAAAATAAGAACCTTACTTTTGTTTCCCTTAAAACTTGTTACCACTTGAAAGCCTTACTCAAGTCCACACGAGCTCTTCTTCCTTCTCACATATGTAGATTAGTCTCCTTGGCTTTTCACCATAAGATAAACTCATATTATGGTAACTAAAAGTAAACCGCATAGTCAAGATCAGGCCTAATTAAGACCAGAAGCAATTTCAGAATGACATCAGCAATCCTATTTGTCACGCTCCTCCTAATTAACATTAATACCCTATTAGTTCTAAAAATAACACTTAAGTCATTGCTTTCTAGGCTGAAGATCGGAACTTACAAGGATACTTAAGTCTCTTTCGCATTCTGACCTTCATAAAACTCTTCCATTCAATTTATAATAATTCAGCAGATTACACCTCCCCAAACTATGAACAATAGACTTGCTTATGTTAAACTCTATTTGCCAATTCTCAAAATATTAAAATAGTTTGGTCAATTCAGTTTGTAATACCTCAGCACCGGAATCAGACCTTATAATTTTACCAAACTTAGTGTCATCAGCAAACTACCTATACCTATGTCGAGATCCTTAATATATATTAAGAAAAACAACAGTCTAACACCGAACCCTTTGGAACCCCATTGGTAGCATTCCGCAACTTGGATTTAATCCCATTTATACAAACTATTTGTTTCATATCAAAAGCCATAGCTGAATTCAGCTTAAATTCCTTCCATCGATCTCATGTGCTTTAACTTTATTCAAGAGCCAAAGTATGGCACGCTGTCGAAAGCGTTGCCCCAAATCAAAATAATATCGTAATTCTAATCTCTATCAACAGCATCATACATTGAAATGATTCCAAAATACAAAAGGATTATATTGGCTTAATTAACTTGACCAACTCAATTAATCTTGCAGTACAAAATCGTTTAAGATGTTAAAGTAAACAGGCTACGGGTAAAGGATGGTGAGAAAAGCACCGAAATTGGCATTGTGCAAAATAAAAAAAACGCTCGTAAACAGCTTTCTTATCCAGATTTAAGCCTATCGTGTTTAGTATACCTCTTCATTAACCTAAATCAAGAAACCTTGACATTACATATGTCAGTTTTATATAAAAATACCTTTAAACTATAAGTTTAGGCACATTCAAATAGAGGAATTACCTACACATTCCCATATAAATTCTAAAAATCTCAGAATATTGTTAGTATTTTGGGTCCAGACATGCAATGAGTTTATTTTGTAACAATTTGTGGGATTTATTCAAATTAGCAGGTCCATCCTCTGTATAAATATGTTTTGAGAACTTCGACAAAAATAATGAAGGCCCGTGTGTGCAGATGCCGGACTTAAACCTTTCGATTAACTAGTACGCTTCTGGATTATAAAACTCTAGGTTAGATACGAATCCAAAAATAGTATTGACCACTGAATTAAGTCTAGATAATAGACGTAAAGCTGGATCCACCACACCTCACCTATTTTTTTCAAATTTCTCGGAAAATATTATAAAAAAAACACTTGCCAAATTCGATCGAAAATCTGAATTACTATATAATTACATCCTTACACACACACACACACACACACATATATATATATATATATATATATATATATATATATATATATATATATATATATATAAGCCAATATAAATTTTTGTATAGAGGTCATTAAGGCCAAATAAGGAAAATAGGAAAAATCTTTAGATAAGAACTGTCTTCAAGGCAAGCTTGAAGACTCTAAGGAACGGCGATGAGCGTAGCACACCTGGCAGTTCATTCCACATACCCGCGGTAAAGATACGGAAGACAAGATCATTAATGCAGCAAAGACTTCTAACAGGAACAATTGGCCTGGGAACAAAGCAAGAGCTCAATGTTCTCATTGGCTGGAATAGAGTTAGTGAGGAAGATAGGTAGAAGATAGATGTGGCACTTAAGGGCATATGTAAGATAGAGGTCCTTAAATGTAATTCTGTATCGAATTAACAACTAGTGTAATTTGGAGTTGCATGAAAGAAATGTCTTTTTCGGAGTACAAAAAGCTACAAAGATTTTAAACAGGTGCAGAAGTCGAAGGGAGTGACAGTAAATGTGTGTGTGATGAAAGCATGAATGGCAATTTCGAGGCTGTTACGGTCCAAGTAGCAAAAGATGCTGCTTAGATTACGGGATAACTATCAAAGTTGACACCCAGATTATTTTACTGTATTAAAAAAAGGGCGACCTAAAGGTCCAAGTGTAGGAAAGGAAAAACTATATTTGAAGTGAAATCGCGGACTTACAAAAGTCATTTACGGTCAGGGTTTTTTTTTCTGGAGGTTTACGTGTGCGATAGAAAAAGTTCCGTCAAACTAATTTAATTTTCTACTTATACAGCGCGCGTCATTAAAACGTATTTTCCATTGTGTGTGATTGTGTCGAAATGTAAGTAAAAAAAATCGAGATGTTTGCTCTCATGCACACGGACCACAACAAGTCTGACATCGCCAAGCGGCTCAAAGCCATTGGAAGGACCGTCCACAAAGGCGCGGAGAGGCTCAAGAACAGAAAAACCTCAACGATCGACCTCGTTCAGGCAGACGTCAATTTCTCACCTGTTTGGTTGTGACAAAGGCATTTAAAAGGGCCCTGAATGTGAAAAAGACTACATTTGCGAATAGGAAGAACATCTTGGTGGCCCACTGTCCAGGACTGTCAAGGGGGAGGCGCTGTCCTCTCCTTCTCAACGACATGAAGAATCAATGCAATTGAATTCTAATTTTTCTGATTAAAACCCTTCACAGTAGATCCGGTTATCACCAAGTAGTAGGACCCATAGCATACTTGGGCCATGACGTCTCCGAGGTCCGGTATGTGTCCACAACCAAGCACACCGCCTCCGTGATGATGCTCGGCTTCGTGACACGGAATGGCGAGAAGATACAGCCGGTAGGGGTTGCGTTCGGTTACAGGCTCACTGAGGAGGGTTACAGTGACATCTTGGCCACGAGAGTCCTGCTCTTGGAAAGAAAGCTCACGAAAAAGCGGACTTAATATTTTTTTCAGCAGGACGCTGCCACGGTGCACACGGTTAAGACCGTGCAAGAGTGGTTAGGGTCGAACATGAACTTCTGGTCGAAGGACTTTGGCCGCCATATTCGCCCGACCTCAATCCCTTGAACTACAGCTTGTGGGTGCATGCCAAGGGGCGAAGTATGCAATGTCTGTTATAGCAACGTCAACGAGCTGCAGTCCTCCCTAAACCACGTGTGGGACAGCATAGGAAAGGTCTTCATCGGCAACGTGGGTGCGGCCTTCAGATCTCGCTTGGAACGCGTGCTTGCCATCAAGGGCGGCCACACTGATTAATATTACACCAATTTATATGTTTAAACAATAAAAACGTGTCTAACTTAATCAAATCAATCATTTTCTCTGTCGAGATCGTCGTAACGAATGTAACAGGACTCTTGCAATACCCGGTACATTCTCAGAAGTGCCTATTATAAATAACCCCTGTTTTGTTATTGTAAGTATTAGAAAGTAATCCAAGAGTCATTCAGTGATGATGTTAAAAGCAGTATTTTAAGAGTATCGGCCAAACCAGACTTGCCATTTGCATATCATCAGCAGAGAAATAAAATTATAGACCTCAAGAGGACTCATAAAATACTAGGGATAAGAAGATATTTGCAATAAAAGGCTGACTAAAAATTTCCACTTGTGAAATAACAGAACGCCCCTATGCTTTTATAGAGGTGGAGATTACTTGTGGCAGCTCCAGAGGTAATAGAAGTGATCCTGCTTTACCAATATAAAGTAACCAGCAAGGAGCCCTGTTCAATGCAGTCAGAGCTGGGTTATCAAGTTCCTCACCCCCGCCCAACACAAAGTTTAGGTGAGGTTACACACATTGTGATATAATCCAAAATTTTGACCAATACTTTACGTACTTTAATTTTCAGTCATCCTTACCTCTATTTTGTGAGGTGGATGGCCTCTAGAAATGCCATCCCTTCCAAGAATGGGCCAACAGGTCCTTTAAGGGGAAGAGGTTGTGCATGTTGTGAGCGTATCTGATGTTCAGGCAGTCAATGTGTGTCAGTATATTTTGGTACTCAATATAGTGCCTGAGAAGTAACGAACACATTGTAGTTAATTCAAATATTAGTAAAAATGATTAGAAATATTGGAAATGTCATATGCTAAATCCAACAATTGTACTCGAATAGAAGATTAACTCAAAGATTAAATCTTTAACTAAAATAAAATGAAAATTTGTAGAGTTGCAAAATAGATTCTTTTGTTATTTTAATAATATAAATATAATTTCCAATGATTTTTAATGAATGTTGAAGAAATATGAGACTAATTTTCTGGCACAGGAGCGTTGATAAATATTTAATGTTGCATAACAAAACAAATGACAGTGAGGAACTGGTGGTAGACACTCGGTGGGAATAAATTTTGCGCAGATCATGTCTCTTTTGAAGAGATAAGGGGTGAGGTTATGTAAAGGCTATCGCGGAACCCGGTTCTCACGGCCCCAATACAGTACATACATAAAATTTATGGAAGACCAGGAATCTAAAGGCCTACTAGAAATTCACCAGAATTAATCAGGACGGTGCTAAATTATGAGGTATCCGCAAGGGGTTAAATAAATACACATACCAAAAGGATTTACAGTATTATTTACAACAAAATTAAAATGAAATAAATTAACAGTTAACAAATTATACGGGGTCATCAAACAATAAGAAAAGTCACAAATGCTTAACACCATCGGACAACCACAATAAGTTTTAACCAAAAAGATATTCGCGCATACAAAAATGGGTTCTATGAAAAAATTGTTTAAAGCCGAAACGACACACGTCGTTGAAGATGAAAATATGCTTGGCTACTCTAGTGACAGGTGTTCCCGGAATAACCTCCGTGTCTTACGTACCTTATCCTAAGACCTAAAGTTACATGAATAACACTTATAACACTTAATTAATCTAAAGAGGACGTAAGAAGAAAGATACTCCAAAATACCTGATACCAGAGCAGTGAAGCAATAACCCACGTGGGAACCCGGGTGAAAGAGGCTCGGCAACGATGAGGGAATTCAACCCAAGTTGACAGGGGTAAATGCGATGGTAGTCGTCGGCGAGGAGAAACCCACAGATGGCGATTCCGTGGCGAAAGGCGTCGGGACCACGGGAAACGATGATTCGAAGGCCCAACGATTCGAGAGAAGGAATTCCCGATGGCAGAATTCCCCAAAGAGGAGATGGTGAGGTGACTAAGGGAGAACTTTTACGTGCCCAGTGTGAACGGCTTCCCAAGGAGAACACTTGCAAACGTAACTGGAAGAGCACAATTCAATGCAGCCGACAGAGGGGAAGCGACAATGCTGGCAGAAATCAATGGCAGAAAATCCTCGCTGCACGAAGGAATCCAGTATGAGTCTCCAAAAATTAACAACGTCAAGGTAAGTGACGGACAACGATTCAGCGGAGCAATCATGCAGAATTCTCGCAACAGAATACCTTAAAAGGGCTCATGGCCCCATTTATATCCTTCAGTCCGAAGGGGGGAAAGGGAAGTGGGGCACAAAGGATGGGATGGGGGGGGCATGAGTCATTTCCCGTAGGCAAATTAGACTGGTAGGTTGCAGAAGTTTAGGCCAAAAATGGTACCCTCGAAATGGGTCGACCTGCAATAAACACCATAAACTATGATGAAAAAGGGAAAGCATGGGAATCCGAAGGCCTACCCTTTATAAGTTAACACCTCATGGAACACAGTAGTGAGAGAAAAATGTGGAAGAAAGTGGGGAGTTACCTGGTGGCGATAAATAGAGGCATGAGATATGCCAAGACAGTTAGGAATTATCTTGCCCAAGAAAAGACAGCGAATTCTGTTGGGGAGACATGGAGGTAGAGCCTTGGGCTTCGGAAGGGTGAAGAGATTAGCAAGCAGCATGGACAAGTGAGTATCTATTTTTTTATGCAAGGATACGGCAGATGTGTGCGTGGCGCGTTTACCTCGGAAAAGGCAAGGAGGGAGGGAGAAGCAAAGGAATGGGGTATGGAGTGAGTTGTCATCTCTTCATCACGAGCAAGTGATACCGAAATCACCTCTGACATGCACGTCAGTATATTTTGGCACCCAATATAGTGCCTGGGAAGTAACAAACACGTTGTAGTTAATTCAAATATTATTAAACATGATTAGAAATATTGGAAATGTCATATGCTAAATCCAACAATTGTACTCGAATAGAAGATTAACTCAAAGAATAAATCTTTAACTAAATTAATGAAAAATTGTAGAGTTGCAAAATAGATTCTGTTGTTATTTTAATAATATAAATATAATTTCCAATGATTTTTAATGAATTATGAAGAAATATGAGACTAATTTTCTGGAGCTTTGATAAATATTTAATGTTGCATAACAAAACAAATGACACAAAGCCATAGCACCCTGATACCTTGATAGAGGTCACTCACCAAACCCAGTATGAATCAGTTTAACCCACACTCAGTCACAAGATCCCCACTCCGCTGCGCAGTTTGAATAAAAAAAACATCGTCAAAATCACTCTTAACAATCTTTCCCTGTACTTTATTACAAGACTACAAGTCTATGACTTGTAAAGCCTCGTGTTATCTTAAAAGCTCTGTTTGCCTCAAATCTTGTGAAGTTTGAGGATGACGAATGGATAAAAGCGCTCGACGCTCCACGGATCTCAGCAACCGGCTGGTCAACAATTCGAATCTCTTCGCCGTTCCCCATTTTCTTCATGCTCTCTTTCTCCTCTAACTCTTTAAGTGTAATTTAATTTCTAGCGGCGGGGTGTTTTTTCCCTTAGAAATCTCCATTAGTCAGGAAGTAAAGAAGATCGAAGCTACGAAGATCGAAGCAACATGAATAGAACATAGTGAAAATTATGATAAATGCAAAATTTTATACATTCGTGGACATTCTCTGTAGATTTTGAAAGTTGATTTGTGAACAAAATGCAAAACTATAACATGCGATTTTAAATATTTGCTAAGGAAAAATGGCGGCTGAGAACTGGTTTATATTTTTAGAATCATTCGAATATAGATTAAACTAAATTCTAGTGTATTCAGAACAACACTACTATTCACCTAATACCCCCTTTTCCAACTGAGAACAAAACCTATAGTTGACATTTTCCGAAAAATATATGTTTTACTCCACCATTAACACAAATTTTAATGGAACTAAAGATAACTGACTTCAAATGCTAACTAAATCATATATGCATTATTTGCTCGTAAATTGAGTTCGATTGATTAATTTTTAGTTGATTTGTGAACAAAACGCAAAACTATAACATGCGATTTTAAATATTTGCTAAGGAAAAATGGCGGCTGAGAACTGGTTTATATTTTTAGAATCATTCGAATATAGATTAAACTAAATTCTAGTGTATTCAGAACAACACTACTATTCACCTAATACCCCCTTTTCCAACTGAGAACAAAACCTATAGTTGACATTTTCCGAAAAATATATGTTTTACTCCACCATTAACACAAATTTTAATGGAACTAAAGATAACTGACTTCAAATGCTAACTAAATCATATATGCATTATTTGCTCGTAAATTGAGTTCGATTGATTAATTTTTAGTAATTCTATAGGTATTTATTATGATTTTGGCAGGGATAAAGAGTTTTTAATGAGCTTTAATTTCATATATGATAATCTACCGTAGTAAAAAGTTGAAAAAATGAATGTGTATCGCCTTAAATTTATTAATAGTTTCTTCAATTAGATCTATTTTTTATAGTATATCAATTTGAAAGAGTGAAATGGATAAGAAAATAACTTGAAATAGCATATTTTTTATCGAAACAGACTTAATTACCTTAAAATTATTGATAATTATACATTTGATTTACACATGATTTACGATCAGTAAGAAATAAATTATTTTTTCAGTTTTTAGTTTGGGTTTCACATATATTAATATCTATCTTGAGGCACCAGCAGTAGTCTACTAGAATGTTTGCCCTTAAACACCCAAGTACCTTTCTTATATCATTCTATCATTCCAGCCCCAAGTAGGCAGTCGCCACATAGGCTCCTAAAATGTTTAAAAAATGTCATTCGAATATCTTGATGAAAATGCTTTCCTTGTTTCTCATTATATTGTCCGCAGTTGTCTCAGAAGTAGTTTGGAGTTGATGCGAGCTGGGAAAATAAATCAGTACAGAAATGAATGGACCAGGAGAGAGACGAAGTTTTGCCAAGAAAGTTTGCAGCAAACGTCTCCTGAAAACTCATCTCTTCAGAATTGCCTTCTCTTCCCTGTAAACTTTCTCTACACTCGCTACACAACCTGCGCTCTGGGAGGGCTAACAGCCTTGAAGGGCACATTATAAATACTTATTATTATTATTAACAAGACCTCTCTCATTTGCCTCCATACATTTGTCATATTGAACGATCTTCATGAAAACACTGATTTTGCATCGTTGAGATGGAAATTTTTGTTTCATAAATTGGAAAATTTGAAATATTTTTGTTGAGAGCTCTGACATAATTGTTCTTTAGTCCGTCTTTTATGTATATTGGTTGAAAAATAATATGTTGGTTGACAAGAGGTTGTAATAAAATATTGTGTATACCTGGCTCGAGTTGTAGGAGTTGTTAGTCAATAACGTTGTATAAGGGAATGCTTTTCTACTCAGCTATACCGCAAACACAAGAAAGGGTTTGTTTTGTAATCACCTTTGAAACAGCAAAATAAAAGACATGTAATAAGCAAGTATTAAATAACTATATTAGTTTTGGGAGAACAAAAATACCTAATTCTAACAACTGGTTTGTTTGGATTCAGCAAGCAAAAATTGGAAAAGAAAGTCTAAAAACCTAGACCACAAAAATGAAGCTATTAATCTTCCATTGCATGACTATTCTCCAGTTTAACATTTCCTAATTATAATTCTCCATCTATTATCTTAAACGACAAAAATATTTAAATCCCATTGTATTAGTAAATTTAAACATACCTCTAAACTTCATGTTTTGTGACATCGGCGAAAAATTCAATTTTGCTTTTAATCTCTTCTTGATTAGTGATATAAATCAAGACTACCAATAACACCATAGTAAATTAATGAAGTACACCACTGATAACTGCATTCCATACTACCTGTCTCATAAATTCCTACTCTTTGCTTTCCTGTTCATATCCACTTAGCTTTTCAACCAGAGACTGGACCAGATACGCCATTCGTTGATAACTGCATTCCATACTAACTGTCTCATAAATTCCTACTCTTTGCTTTCCTGTTCATATCCACTTAGCTTTTCAACCAGAGACTGGACCAGATACGCCATTCGTTGATAACTGCATTCCATACTAACTTTCTCATAGATTCCTACTCTTTGCTTTCCTTTTTATAGCCACTCAGCTATCCAGCCATAGACTGGTCCAGATATCCGAGGCGTCTGCAATTTATGAAATTGCTCTGTGACATACTGTGGCATGCCTCAAAGCAATCCAATAGCACTGTCTAGCTCACTAGACATCGGCTAAAAATTCAATTTTGCTTTTAATCTCTTCTTGATTAGTGATATAAATCAAGACTACCAATAACACCATAGTAAATTAATGAAGTACACCACTGATAACTGCATTCCATACTACCTGTCTCATAAATTCCTACTCTTTGCTTTCCTGTTCATATCCACTTAGCTTTTCAACCAGAGACTGGACCAGATACGCCATTCGTTGATAACTGCATTCCATACTAACTGTCTCATAGATTCCTACTCTTTGCTTTCCTTTTTATAGCCACTCAGCTATCCAGCCATAGACTGGTCCAGATATCCGAGGCGTCTGCAATTTATGAAATTGCTCTGTGACATACTGTGGCATGCCTCAAAGCAATCCAATAGCACTGTCTAGCTCACTAGTTGGAAGGGAAATAATTTAAGCTTCAAAGTGGATTCAATGAATTATACTCAGTGCCATAAGTGAAATTTTGAAAAGCAGACTGTAATAAGTAAAACTAAAGGGCAATTAGTGAAAAAGTAAGTAAATTAGGATGAGTAACGCCTTCAAACATACAGGAAACACAGAAAGGAGAGAGGAAAAGTAGAATTTCAGCACAAACACCTAAGGCATACAGAGCTAGCGAGTAGCGCAACACAATGGAAACAATGCTACAATACACAAAGGAGAGAGAGATAAGAACAAAGGTGGACGGGGATTATTCGAATCTATACCTATAACGACATCGTTATTATACACGAGTATAGCAACAATAAAAAAGGAATAGAATGCAACTGAAAGTATAACTCGTGGTTCGGATTCCACGTTAATCAGTAGAATCCAAATCAATGGAAGTATTCTATTCTATCCTCCTATTCCCCTCTATGAAGAAGAAGGTTAATTTAGATCCACTATTTTCTTCCTCTATACTTTCTTTTTCAACAATCTTTCATCTCATTCTTCTTTCGACCCATCAGGACCTGGAGGAGATGCTAATCCCCAAGACTTATTGCATCCGGGGGCTTATAGATACAATTAGCGACTCTATTCATTATATATTTGTTAAATTTGTATTGCCCTTCAGATAAATGGAAATTATACACTTTGTTAATGATGATGATTGTTTGATTTATAAATGATTTTTGCATGGTTAAAATCAATTCTATGGTCGTGCCTTTGCATGTGCGTAAAGAGAAATGATGAATTTCTACACCTTCTGATATCAGATAAATGTTCTTTGATCCTCTTATTAAAGTGGCCTGACTCTCCGATGTATGTTAATTTGCAATTATAGCATGGTATGCTGTATATTCCAGCATCAAGATCGATTGGGCAGTCTAGTCAGGGATTTTCGAATGGTATTGGAATATTTAAATGTAACATTTATGTTATTTTAGAGGGTCCAAGGCTGGAGCATATGGGGAACTAATAAATTTTTTTTAAATTGTCCCTTCGTCGTGTGGAGGTGGCCTAGAAGTTTTTTCGTGCTTTCGAATGGCATCTATTTATGAGGTTTATTGGATATTTTAGTTCAATAAAATTGCAGATAAGGTGGTTAATTTCATCCTGAAGGAAGATTGGGTCGCACGTTCTATAGGTTCGGAGAAAGAGGGAAGAAATAACAGATATCTTAAGGGATTTATCATCTAGTGGGAAAAAATGTATGTAAGTAGAACGGGAACAGAATAATTCTCTACCGTTTTGAGACGTAAATATCCACCGTTTAAATAATTATATTCAGTGCTCAGTCTATTGAAAGCCTACAAATTCAAATGCTTACATACCTTTTTAAAGAGTAGTTTAATTGAGATCAAAGCGGTTGCTCGCTGCCTCAGTGTGCACGGTTCGAATCCCAACCCAGCTCGGATTTTTTCGAAGTAGGAAATAATTATTGCCGAAAAAAAATTATTCCGTTTTCTCTTTCCTGCGGCGTGTTGGATTTATTTCATCATTATCTCGCACTCATGATATATATATATATCGAGCTCTCCTAAGTATAGGTAAAGATGAGAGACTAGACAGGACATCTATTTCTATAAATACTCCCTTGCACCCAAAGTTGACTATTTATTAAGATTTCAAGTAATTAATGTCACATTTGGAATTTGGTGCATGGTGTCAGCGATAGCTGTAGCTATGTCTAGGCGTTTTGTAAGCTAACGATGCCTAAAAGAATATTTAAGGCTATTATTGCCTTGGCATTTTTCGTGCATCATTTCATTCGAACTCAACTCCAATAGTAATGTTGTCAATTGAAACACACATGAGCCATATCATGTTGCCTGAATACAAGAAATGGCATTTTGCCACATTTGAGTAGAAAATTTATAAAAATGTATTGAAATGAAGAAAATGCTCTTAAATATCAGCGTTGGTTAAAGAAATCCACATTAAAAATTCTAAATAAAAGTCTACCATAGTAGGCTGTAATCTTTCAAAGGACACTCGTGAAACGACAATAATTTTTAACCTCTCTCATTAAAAAGCGCAGACACATATAAACAATGGTGTAAGTGCAGAAACCTGATATTTGGGAGCCGCTTGAACGGTCTGAAGAATAATATTCACAGTGTAAACAATGGTTCATCTTCTTTGGTTCAAAATGGCCTGAAACTATATATTTTAACAGAGAATTGTTAGGAGAGATGTAAAGCGTCTTCATTACTACACTATTGAGTGCAAAACCAATGGCATAAACGAAAATAAAACTATATCCCTACCCTTGGACATATCTAATAGCAGAGGCCTATGTATTACATTTGTTGGGACATGAAATTTATTATGAGCTTCTCAATAATAAGCAAACGACTATTCCGGACTTCCATGTTCAATAAATCCAAGGATAAAATGAAGTTTTGGAACAAATAAGTCCTTCACTGGTCACCTGAATGGTTGCCAGCTTTATTCTTTCCTGAAAATATTCTTCCTATCTTATGGCTGTCCTTCGCCTTAAGCTTCACTCGATGAAAATGGAGAGGAATTTATGGGTATGATGAAAAGGGTTAATGAAGGGATGAGTGTGTGAATGGGATGAATGAATGAAAGAGAGAGAGAGATGATTGAAAGAGAGAGATGAGTGAAAGAGAGAGATGAGAGATGAGAAAAAGATGAAAGATGAGTGGAGCTGTGCTTGCGCAGTGGGTAGATTAGTGTGGAGAGGGGCTTGCGCTGGGCCTATCCCCAAAGGTTAGCCTCACACAGAATTGATGGTGGCAGGAGTTAATCAGGCCGACCATCGACTGCGAGAGGTTGCAGAGGTCTGCCGGACATCCTGTTTGTCGAAAGCCGCCCAATGTGGGAACCCACTCACAGCTTCTTCATTCGGGGTTGTGCTGCCGTAGACCTATCCCAATCAAGGGTAACCCACAGGTCGGGTGGGGTTATTCGCGCTGAGCAAAAGATCTCCTTACAGCTATCCTCAACTGGTTTAGCCTGCTGGTTGAGAAGTTTGTTGGGGTGTGACCGCTGGTCATAACACGCCAGTTTCTTGGAGCCACGAAATATTACAATAAAATGAAGTGCTTCACCCACTGAGTCTTGAGGATTGAAAATATTGACTCAAAGGTGGAAACTTTGTCGAAAGAATGAATTAATGCTTACTTATTCCGAGAGCTTACGATTTATTTAAGTGATTAGAAGCTGCCAGTCGCTCTGGAGGACATTTAGAGTTGAACGACGCTCTTTTGAGGGTAAACATTGAAACTAGCTTCAAAAGAACAAATTGGGACAATAACTATGAATATTTCGTCAAAACTGAATGAATTCTTCAAGAAATTCCCTATTTAATTAAACTATAGAAGACCATTGCCAATGATAATAGAAACTACTTCGCTGAATAAATGTATTTTTTTTTATATAAAAAATAGTTTTCCTTTCCTATTTAAAAACGACATGCTTTTATATAGGCAAAAGAAGGCGTGAAACACATTTTTCTAAATTTCATTAATTTACGATAATTTTTAAAAGAAAATTTATCTTAAAGGAAAATTTACGATGGACTTTAGGCCTGTTATCAATCCTCGTCTGGCAACATAATTATCATCATAATCATCTTCTCACAAACTCTATAATTTAAGGTGATTTTTTGGAGTATTTGAATAATAATTTCATCTTAGTTTGGTTATGACTTATGTTTCTTATCAAAGTTGTCATCATCATTACTAACTCTATAATTTAAGAAGGGGATTTTTTTGAGTATTTGAATAATAATTTCATCTTAGTTTGGTTATGACTTATGTTTTTTGTATCAAAGTTATTTCTAATAATTCTTTTATAATATCAAAAAAATAAATGGTGAAGTTCAGAAATAAATATAAGTATCGAAATTTTGTGAATTTTTTAAAACCCAAAAAATTACAAATGGTGAAGTGATATTTTGAAAGAGGGGAAATTTAGTTTAGAGTTCCTTTTTAAAATGATTATAATTGGCGAAGTTCAGAAAATTTATAAAAATTGAACCATGGCTGCTTTTTTTTAGAGTTTAAATTTCAATCTTAGTAGCGAAGCGCAAGCTCCCCATATAGGGGGAAGTAACGAAGCCATTGCCTGATATTTATAATAAATTAGGTTTCGGACGAATATATGAGATTGATTTAAAATAATCTATAGCATAATTGTAAAATAAGAAAAGGAATTTACAGGCTTTAGAAAAGCCTAGGTAGTCATTTTTGAGATGCTCCATGAAAAAGCTCGCTTTTACTATGGTCATATTTAATATTTTATTATTTATATGAATTAATGTCACACTTTAGTGATATGGAAATTTTTTTTAATTAATAACTAAATTTATGGAGATTACAAACGGCTATGTATATGAGTGTCAAAACATGATTTATGACATCATAAAACAGCTTCTCGAAGCTTCTGCGTGGAAACATATTCCATGAAGGAGTCAAATTTTCAAAAGGAGAAAATTGTTTTTTTTTTTTTTTAAATCCACAATTAGGAAATTAGTATAAATTGTTAAAGCAATTAGTTTATCTCATTTCATGTACCTTATATACGAGCGGCAGTCAATAAGTTTTGCGAATCAGTAGGGCAAAACAGATTATTATTATTATTAAAGTTCCAAGCCACAACCCCAACTGGAAGAGCAAATAGCTATAAGCCCAAGGGCCCCAGTGGGGAAAGAAACCTGGTATGGAAAAAACGAAACAAAGATTAAGAAAAACATAATAAATAAATAGAAAATCAAAAAAAAATAAAAAAAATAAAAAAAATAAAAAAATTAAATGCTATAATGTTAAAAATATTATAATATTATATATGTGTGGATAATGAATAAAATATTAAAGTTATAAGTTTCTGTTAATTAAAAATGTATTAGCACCCACTTTAAATTTCTGAAGTTCCAAGGACTCAACAACAACACTAGGAAGTTCATTCCACAGTTTAGTTGTGTTAGGAATGAAACTTCTTGAAAACTGTGTTGTGTTGAATCTCATAGGCGTAAAGGCCCTACTATTGGCATTTAGTACACCTCTGGTAACTCGTTGAGGGGCATATAAATTGGGCAGATCGTGATGCAGTGGATGATCTGCATTGTTAAAAATTTTATATAAGATGCATAAGGAGCTTATTGCTCGCCTGTGCCACAGATCAACTTTGAGGTCAGGAATTAAAAATTTTATTGCTCTCAAATTTTTATCTAATAAATTAAGATAAGAGTTGGCTGCCGAACTCCAAACAGGGGCGCAATATTCAAAACACGGAAGAATAAAAGCATTAAAACAATTTTTAAGAACAGTCTGCTCTCCAAATACTTTGTAAGATTTCCTCAAAATGCCAATTTTTTGAGCAATAGAGGAGGAAATAGATCGAATGTGATTCTCAAAAGTAAACCTAGAGTCAAGCATAACTCCAAGCAACTTAAAAGAATCACATATGGAGATGGGAATGTTATTTATTAAAAGATCTGGATGGGGAGGATCTAGTGTTCTGGATCTGCTAACAATCATACTCTGGGTTTTCTTTGCATTTAACTTCATGCCCCATGAAGTGCACCAAACATTTATCTTAGCCAGATCTCTATTTAAAGACTCTGCAACCGATGCTCTCAACTCAGGAGATGGGACTGGGGCTATTAGAGTAGCATCATCAGCATAGGCTATAAGTCTATTTTCCAGTCCAAACCACATATCATGGGTATATAATATAAACAGTAGAGGACCAAGAACACTGCCTTGTGGTACACCAGATAGCACCTCTCTCTCATCACTAAAATTATTGTCAACATAAACCTTTTGATGTCGATTTGTTAAAAATTGTTCAATAATATTTAAAAATACACCACCTACTCCCAACTGCTTCAACTTAAATATCAGGGCCTTATGATTGACACGGTCAAATGCGGCACTGAAATCCAGGCCAACTAAGCGAACTTCTTGACCAGAGTCTAATGATTTTTGGACAATGGTGGAGACAGTGAGAAGTGCATCACAAGTGCTCAGACCCTTACGAAATCCAAACTGTAAAAAGGGAAACAGACGATTAAGCTCGGCAAATGTACTTAAACGTTTAGCTAGTAAACGTTCAAAAATCTTAGATAGAACAGGAGTTATAGAAATGGGCCTATATTCAGTAGGGTTAAAACTACCACTTGCACTTTTACATAATGGAATGATGTTACCAATTCTCCAACATTCGCAAAAACTACCACTCCTCGCCAGCTTCCGAAGAATAACGGAAAGCTTGGGAGCCAAATACTCTGCAGTTTTCTTAAAGAATAAAGGGAATATACCATTTGGGTCAGTACCACCATAAGCATCCAGATCAAGAAGTAACTGTTTTACTTCACTTGAACGGAAAGCAATCTTGTTTAACCTTGGTTCAGGGAAACAAGTGTCAGGTAGAGTTAGATTCTCATTACTTTGTTTATTATCAAAAAACATCAGCCAACAGTGTTGCCTTTTCTTCAGGACTATGGGTAATGGAACCATCAGGTTTAAGAAGGGGTGGCATAGATGAATCATTCCCAAAAAGAGCAGACTTGAGAGTGGTCCAGAATTTGTGGGAATTTGCTGTGCGCTGAAGAGTTCCCTTTGTGGTAGTATTGAATTCAACTTCCGCATTATTATATACCCTCTGAGCTGCTGTTCTGTAGTGCACATAATTATCCCATAGAAAGGCAGATCTACTCCCCTTCCACAGGTTGTAGGCTTCTTGTTTCTGCATATGAGCCCTCTTACAGTCATCATTAAACCAGGCTTTGTCCTTAGTGCGATATCTGATCATACGGAATGGAACATGTCTATCAATAATTGAAACAATTTTATCATTCAAAATACGAACTGCTTCAACCTCCTTATATATTAGTGGCCAGTTGATCCGGGAGATATCATTTAATATATTGCACCAGTCTACTTGAGATTTGATGAATACTTTGCTTGTATGAGCTATATTAGGAATAGATTGCTCAATACAGATAGTTATAGAAATTGCACAGTGGTCAGAAGTTCCCACAGGAGGATCAACAGCACTTGTAACGACTCCAGGGGAATCAGTGAAAGGGGGATGGCTGTTTGTGGGGGTGTTTGGACAAGTTATGATAAGTCACGACCTGCAGCCGCACGCTCCTGCCTCGTCTATTTAAGAAGCAGTTGCTGATCGCAGATCGTCAGTTACAAATTGTTCAACAATGGAGAAGGTTGAGCACCGCGCAGTGATCAAATCTTTGACCAAGGAAGGCAAGAATGCAAAAGAGATCCATGAACGCATGGTTGCAGTGTACACCGACACCGCCCCTTTCTATGCAACCATTGCTGGCCGGAATAGGGAGTTTCGCCCTGGTTGTGAGTCCCTTGAAGATGACCCCCATCCAGGACGCCCGTCAGACGTGACCAACGAGGACAATGTGGCCCGTGTAGAGAGGATGATCCTCGAAAAACGACGGGTGAAGAGCGAAGAAATCGAGCGAGAACTTGGACTATCACATGAGGGTGTTATCAACATGATCCACGACAATTTGGCCATGACCAAGGTCTCTGCCCGTTGTGTCTCTAAAAATATCACGCCCAATGATCGCCTTCAACGCTGTGAAAGTTTGGAGGAGCTGCTGCTTCTGTAAAACCAAGACCCAGCGGGATTTGAGTGACGCATAGTAACAGGTGATGAAACGTGGGTCCATCACTCGGATCCCGAGACCAAGCCTGAAAGCATGGCCTGGAAGCACAGGGGCTCTCCGACCCCCATCAAGTTCCGGACCCAACCCTCAGCCGGGAAGATCATGGCCACCATCTTCTGGGATTCTTAGGAAGTGCTGATGGTTGACTATGCACCTCGTGGAAGGACCATCACAGGCGAATATTACGCCTAGGAACTGGCTGGGTTGAAGAAGTGCATCCGTCAGAAGCGGCGTGGCAAGTTGACACGAGGTGTCCTGCTCCTCCATGACAATGCCCCTGTCCACAAGGCCAGAGTTGCACAAGCTGCCCTGCGCGATTGCGGATTCGAGGAGCTCAACCACCACCCCTACAGTCCAGATCTGGCCCCTAGCAACTACTTTTTATTCCGCCAGCTCAAGGCTGCACAGCGTGGACGCCAGTTTGGAACGATGAAGATGTCCAGCTCGTCGTTTAGGAGTGGATTGAACAGCAGTCCGGATATTTCTTGTTGTCGGGAATTTAAAGCTTCAGGGACAAGTGGCGCAAGTGCATTGAAGTCGAGGGTAGTTATATTGAAAAATAATAAAACCCTTTTCCTTATATCTCGTTTCCTTATACCCGAATTGCAAAATTTATTGACCGCTCCTTGTATATTGTAGATCTTATCAATCAAAATAATTTACACATTTAATCAACTGGATTATAATCTAAACTTCATCATATTTGTTAGCAACAATTCAATTACTTTTAGGCTTGTTATAAATAACGTAGAAGTATTGAATCTATCATAATATAAAAACAGTTGAGATGTTCTGGCCATGTGTTCAGAATGTCCACCGAACGTCTACCGAAGCAGATACTTTACTCAGAACTCAGATCGTTAGATAGAAGGAAAACTAGACAAAGGAAAAGGTATAAAGACTCCCTCAAAGATTACCTAAATGTATGTAAAATAGATTACAAAACGTGGGAAGCACAAACTCTGAAGAGAAACGCATGGAGATGGAAGCTGAAAAGCGGAGTTGAAACGTTTGAAAGAAATCGAAAGCAACACCTGAAAGTCCGCAAGGCTCTTAGATTAGCCCGTCGTGATCGTCCGCGACAACCTCACTCACCTTTTAATGAATGCCCTGACTGTTATTCTGTGGCACTAGACTTGGCTCATACGACACATGAAAACATATTTTTTAAGTATATATGTGGAGCTAAAACGTTGCCGAAAGATTTTGATATATTATGTAGGAAGCGGATTTAAGGAGTGACTTGCTAAAAATGACAAATACCATTTAAGTGGCATATATCAGGCGTAAGATTCGTTTGTATTTCCTTATGAACTAGAGTGAAACGTAAATTTTAATGATCAAATGAAAAGTGAATGAATAAAATACTAATTCTAGTAATATATGTATATATGGAAGAAACTAGTTTAATAGTTTTGGAACACATGCCTTAATTTAGAGTTCAGAGTATTTCCAGAAGATGAACTCATATTCTTTGAAGGTTGGTTATAACATCCCAATAACTCACCTGAGATTTATCCCAAGTGTCTAATATATTCTAAGACAAATGAAGAATAGATAAATTTTACCAATTTGTATTAACGAATAAGCATAGAATTTGATCCTATTTCAAATGTCAAGATAAAATTCAATTCCATTGCCGATTCTCTGTAATTTATAAAGCTGTGAATTTTCCACTTAATGTATAGTGACTGGACCATAAGGTCAAAACACTATTGCATCGTGTGGAATCGGAATAGGTAGACCTGATCCTAAATATACCATATAAAACCCTTCGCCAATACGATATCACCTAAAATATGAACGTCTGAAATTACTTTCGAAAACTGTAAAATGCTCAAGAAGTGCGAATATTAGAATCACTATGCATTTTAAAATTAAAACCTATGTAATTTAAATATTAATCAAACATCATCCACTCTGCATATTGTATCATAATTGAATATAATTTCTTCATGTTGCATTAAAAAACTTACCCATTGCACTGTTCTCTTTTATATTATATTAAGATAGGAGTTTTAATCCAAAACTCGCTTGTGTCCAGTTCCGATGAGGAGGTAAGGACCAGGAATCGTCCAAATAGAGATTAATAAAGATGGTTTTAACAATAGAATGCTTTGTTTTCAACTATATATATTGTGTGTGTGTGTTTATTTATTATCATGAATAGTTCGTTATACGTGTTTTTTTTCGGTGTACACTATCAACACATGAAATTATTTTATTTATTGAGAACGAATAAAAGCCACAGAAAACTAATGATGCTACATTATTTTCTATGCAATTACTTTGAAGAAATTAGTGACGAGAACTTTGGAAACAGATGAGCAAGAAACCAATCACAATTTAACAAGAGTCAATTACTTAAAAATGAAGAAGTTTCTATATTAGAAGACGCAGTAAATGAGGCAAATTTATCCATGTCACTAGAGATAGGATCGATCAGATTCGAAGCATCTTCCATGATAAAGTAAAATTGAGGGAAAATGATGTACTTATATCTAATTTCGATAACTGGGAGACTTTTATTATATTCCATAATGGTAAAGCTACATAAGAGCATTTTAAAAATTTTCCTTTGTTACTTGGCTGTTAATTATCTTGTAAAGCTTCTCAATATGAAGTTTAAGAATGACCACGTTTCTTACCTAATTACTCAAATTTTCAAAGAAAATGAAATATTTTTAAATTAAATATGATTTTGAGATAACGGGAAGTTCGATAATTGATGTAAGGCAGCAAGCTAAGTCGAAATCAAAATCAATTTAAGGTCTCAATATATTAAAATTTGATGTTGGATAGCAAGCTCAGACGCAAACACTATGAATTTAAGCTTGCAGTGTATTAAAGAATCTATGTCGGTTGCAAGGCCGGACGTTAGCAGAGTCAATATGAGATTACAGTTTGTTTGATATTTGATGTCAGATAGCAGTTCACAAGTAGGCAGAATAAATTGTGCTCTCAGTAAGCAGAATAAATTGTGCTCTCAGTAGGCTAATATTGCATTCTCCGAGTAGAAAGAAATTACGGTTTCCTCTCGAAAAATACTCTGGCATTCTCGTCTTAATTATTTCTAGCGGATGTTGAGCGTTAATGATAGGGATTTTGATAGGCTCAGCAAGCATAATGTTATTTAGGCCAGTTCAACCCGAAGGATATTAAGGAGGCCAGTTAACTTGAAAAAGATATTAAGAGCAGGTCAACAGAGAAGGTATTAAGTCCAGGTAAACTTAAAAAAGTCCGGGTTTAAACCCAATGGTATTAATGCCAGTTCAACACAAACAGGTATTAAGAACAACTCAAACCAAACAGGTATTAGGGCCAGTTCAACCAAAACAGATACCAATGTAAATTCAACCAAAACAGGCATTAAGGCCAGTTCAACCAAAACATGCATTCGGGGCAGTTGAATCTAAAAGGGTATTGAGCCCAGTTCAACCCAAGCAGGTATTAAGGCCAGTTCAACTCAAACAGGTATTAAGGCCAGCGCAAACTAAGCAGCTACTAAGGCCAATAGTACCCAAACGGAGTATAAGGTCAGTTCCACCAAAACAGATATTAAGGCCAGTTCAACCAAACCAGATATTAATGCGACATTAACCAAAACAGACATTAAGGCCAGTGGAACCTAGCCAGTTAAATCCAAATCGGTATTGAGGCCAGTTGAACTAAAAGACGTCTTAAGGCCAATTCAACCAAATTAATGATTAATAGAAGTTTAAGCAAAACATGTTTTAGGGTTAGTTTAACCCAACTAGGATGGTAGACCGAAGGTAATTCCTATAAATGAAAACCCACACTAATTCTGAAAATATGGGAAATAAAGTAACTAGAATATATTTATTCAATTATTAATATTTTATGCAGTATTATTTCTTTTTTGCATTGGTCTAAATGGTAACAGAGTAACGAAGACATCACTACAAAGTCGGCGTGAATAGATTATTAAATAAAGCGGTGCAAATGTGAAAAATATAAATGCGTTGCGGGTATTAAGTCCTGGAATTATATAGAGGAGACTACATGGCGCGATCGGGACACACTTGCCAGGCAACACTTCCAAAATGAGTACAATCTACAAATCTATTTCATACTATGACATCAGATTAGAAAGGATTTGAACTGTGACCTCATTTCAGTCTCAATTGGAAACTAGAAATGCAATAAGCTGTATCGCCATTTAAAGCAGACGCCATTTTGGTCTCTACCTAAGCCAACAAATGGGTTGTCAACTACTCTGCTTTGTGTGGTAACGCCAGTATAAAATGGTTCTAGGCCACTCAGAATGATCAACTTCTGATAATTCTCGGCTTCCAAAGAATAATGCCGATATTAAAGGAATCCTTGGAATAACCAATGAAGTTCGAGTTATCCCCCACCGAGAGGTCTTAACACACGAGTCATAAGCAATAAACATTAATGTCACAGCAAACACTTGCATATAAATGCACTTGAAAATATTGGCATAATAATATGCCTATCGATGTGAATTACGTAATTATGTGTATTTGTATGAACGAAATTCTCTTTAAATTCTAATCCACACACATAAAGAGTTGGATGCTTGTCTTGATTGAAAATATTTGTCTTAGTCAGATGATTTCTTATATTGTATTAAATGTAACAACAGAACTTTTGTAAATCGATCCTCCGACATATTTCTTAGGTTCACATTTTGATGCTAAACTTGATTTATCTTAGTTCTTGTATTCTACATATAACAACACAACGTTAAATATATACCGGTGACAGCCAAAAATCTTCTCGTTTTTACAGTGCTGTAATTTTTTAGCCATTAAAGGTAGAAATAAGTATCATTACAAAGAAAAATATTTTAATTTTTATTAGCTAGCTTTTTAGCATTCGAAATGACCACTTATCAATACGATTAACAAAATTTCTTAAGGCATTCCTACAAAATATTGCCATCGATGGATGCAATTATTTCTTGAAACTCATTCTTCAGTTCTGCGAGATCAAATGGTGTAACTCGAAATAGACTTTCTTTTCCAAAATTCCATAGAAAGTAGTCTAAAATTAGTCGTTAAAGAAATCGAGCCTTCAACCATATCATGGTGACACATGCAATATGGGTTGTAGCGTCCATCTTGCTGAAACCATTCGTCCGGGTACGTGATATTGGTAAAAATTCTTTTGAGAATGTCAAAATATATGGCAGCGTTAATTGATTGAGCTGCTCTGTTTCTTGGTCCTCATCGAAATAGGGCCCATAAATCTTATTTCAACTTCGCCCACCATACTGTTATCTTTGAGGAGTGCATGGGTTTTTGAAAGTGCTTATTTGGTTTAGTTAGAGATTAGTTCTGATAATTCTGTTTATTTGACATGCCTTTCAGGTGAACGTGATATTCATTACTAAAAAGTATGTTATTCAATACTAATTGTTTATCATCGCACATTTATTTAACCCTGAAGCAAAATAACAACCTTCGTTACTTATGCTAAATTGAGATTTATTCATGACATTGATTTTTGTATGGCTTTAAATGATAATATTTTTTGGAGAATAGTTCGTACAGTTTCTCTATTGAAATGTGTCTAAGCAGCCATATTTGTTTCACCAGCATCAATATTCGTTTTTTCCCTCCTCACACTTTTCTTACGACCAGAATTTCCTTAATTTAAATCACGAATTGTGCTGTGTGCATTCAAATTGGCGTAATTCCTCTGGATTGTTTTTTTTTTTGTCTAATCGTATACCATATCTTGCTTAAAAATGACGAATTGACTTGATTATGGAGTCATGTAAAATTATTAATTCCGCAACAAACCTGCGCTGTTTAAGAGTTAATTGTGCCATTTTTGAGCGCCTAAAACAAAATTGTCTAATATCTGAATAAATTGGCTATTCTAGGCTAGGATAGACTATCCACCACACTCCTAGGCTACCTAAGCTAGCGAATAAATTTTAAATATTGTTTTATGTATTTTAATTTCTACCTTCAAGCCCTAATAGCCAACAAATGACCGCACTATCTAAAGGAGAACATTTTTGGCTGTCACCCGGTATATTGAATCGTTTTATTGACATTATCATTAAAACTTGAGATTT
This sequence comes from Ceratothoa steindachneri, assembly GCA_963969495.1. Taxonomy (NCBI): domain Eukaryota; kingdom Metazoa; phylum Arthropoda; class Malacostraca; order Isopoda; family Cymothoidae; genus Ceratothoa; species Ceratothoa steindachneri. Next base: position 86,411,539 of record OZ018334.1, on the reverse strand, counting down.
TATAGATTCGATCATGTTTCCGTGTGTATTATTGAATATCTTTATTTATCCAAAGCACTACTCATTTCCATGTACATTAGTATTGTTCAAAATGTCCTCTCAATTTGCGTGTATTAAGGGATCGTGGACGAGAACAAAATTACATGATTTAAAGTCGAGAATTAATCGAGACTTTTCTTGAATAATTCGAGGAATATTTATGTCGAATCGAATTATTGGATCTTCACTATTCCCCAATCATTCTCCATCTACATATTTTTACTTAATTTTATTCGCTGTTCAAAATCCAAATACGTTATGTTCCTACTTCGGCTCATCAACTCTGACGAAGAAAGTTTTTATTTATAAAGTTTTCGCGATATTTTCATTCCGTAGTTGTTAATTCGTTATCGAAATGAAAACTGTCAGAGTACAAACAGACAAATGTCCCTAACTTTCCGTGAAAATTTCAAATTTTTAGGTCTAGGGAGGAGAGCTGACGAATAAAACACTGGCAGTCTAAATTAATCCAATATACATAAACTACATGAAATCTTATAATTAATATAAAAACAAAGCTAAGGAATTAAACTACTAGTATTAAATTTCAACTCGAAGATGTTTATGACGATTGCTGCTTTTTATTTGATCTCCGGGTTGTTTCCCCATTAAGGTGTGATCCTTTCCCCATCGAGAAAACTCCCTTTTTCTTTACTTTCGGAAAACATATGTAGCCCGTCGTGGCAATCCCGAAACAAGTTCCATAATTTAATAAATAGACATTTATTTATTATAGTAAAAACTCTGTACCCTGAGCGGGTTCCCAGAAGTTCGGCAAGCTTAAATTTGTTCCCATAGTGAGTTAGCTACTAACTTTCTATAAAGTTCCCGAGTAAACTTTAATTCTCCTACATTTTCTCCAGTGTAAAGCAAATAACATTTACGTATAAAGCCTACTAAAAACTGATGAACAAAAATTCACGTTGAAAATTTAAAAAATGATATCTTCGTTTTGCTCCGAGTCTTTTTAAAAAGTCAAGTAAACTGGAGGAAAAGGGAATACGGGACCCGGAGGCAGAATTTTAATTAAGTCTTTGATAGAACCTACACCTAATAATGGTTTTACAACTACCCATTAATCCCCAAATTAGGGACAGATGTTATTTTCTAGTTCTGCTGGCTTGGAGAATTTGAGTTGAAGAGTGAAGTTTCTTCTCGTTTGCAGGGTGAGGAAATTAGATTTTCACACACATATGTAATTTCTATATTCTGTCTTATGTTCAATTTTGTTTTATCGATTCGACACAAGTTTGTCTGTCAGCGAGGCAGTGATAACAGGCTGTCTGCTGAGGCAGAGAGTCTGTTGGATGAAGTTATATAGCTCTTAAAACCATATCCATTAAATATTTGCTACTTTTCGTAAAACCTTACCTAACCTTAAAGTTTGGCCGACTTCACATAAAAATAAATAAAAATTAGTAATTATGTGTTTCAGTGCTAAGAGGAATAGGTGGTTATATGAAAAGGTTAATATATGAGATTGCAGACATGTGTTAGGTGATTCCTGGGGGTAGAATTTTTGATAAAATTTTTGCAAGAAACACTTTTAGTATATATGAGGAAATTAGAAGGCTGGTAAATCGGGCTAAAATGGATCCAATTGGTATGTATGTGCTAGTACATGATGTAGGTAAAGGAAGGTTAGACCAGCTATTGTGTAAATAAAGAAAACTGTTTGTAAGCTACTAGAAAGTGGTAAGAGGTGTGGAGTGTTATGGATTTTACATAGGATTTAAATAGGCGTAGAGTGGTTGTCTTGAACACTTCGGATATAAGAGAGTGGAATGTTGAAAAGAAGTATTCTGTTTGCGATGGATGGGCTGCATTTGAGCCAGAATGCTGTGGAAGGTCTGAGTGCTCGAGTATATAAGCATATTAGAATTGATTTTCAAGGAAACTAGAACGTAGTGGCGGTGTTGGCATTCAGGTAATTAGAAAGGGAACATTGAAAGTTTAACAGTCCTTATACCACTGCTTATAGCTTTCGGGAAGAGTAGCGAAGCAATGATATTGACATATATAGGAAGTAGTCTATGGGCACTTTACTCTAAGTCGAAATTTTGCCATTATATGCGTAGAACAATGTTCAAACATGTCAACTTTCTTCCATCCTCCGTAATAGAGAATCTTACTGTACAAAATGCCACAGCTTCAAATTAAATAATGACGTGATTTCCTCTCCACTGTCCAAACCATAACAACCAGCCGGGCATTATTGAATTTCTAAGCCAGGATATTTTCACTTTCTCCTGGGAATTACACATCTATGAAAGGAATGTTCCTCTTTAGCATTTTACTTTGACTCTCTATATTTTCTGTGAATCAGAATTATTTTTTACTATTTATTTTAGCCATTTAGAAAAAAAATAGAGTTTAAAATTCATAATTTATCTTTATTTAGTTTGTGTTGCTCTTATAAATTTTCCTGTGCTGGCGGCAAAACCACTCATAATATTTTTTTATTTTTAATTGCATTTTAACAAGTTTATTTTGCTTTTAAATTATTTATAGCAATGTTGATTTCAGCTTTTATCATTGTTTAGATATAATTAAATGAGATTTCTCTTCCTATATTTTTAACTGCATTTACTGCGTTTCTGGGAGCACAACACTCAAGTTTAAGACTATTATTTGTACTAATTTATTATTTTAATAATATCTCTCAAAGGAGGTTATGTGAAAACAAAAAACTTTAAAAAATTAAAAGATAGGACGCCTCGTCAGTTTGTCCTTACTAAAACTTAAATTAAAACGCACTATAAAATATCATAGTGATGACACAGATTTGAATCCATTCCTTTATTTCACCTTCATATAGTGGTTAAAATAGTCTTCCCTATTTTCTCCGTTTCTAAATCTCCCATTTTCTTTTTTAAGCTTTTAAGGGTCACGTAATAAATTCTTCAGTATTATATCAGGTTGGGATACCACTTTTCCTTTCCTTGGCTATTAACAATATATATATATATAGAAATAAGTAAGAATAAAGAGTAAATGGGTTGGCAAACGAAAGAGGTTGCCAAAGAAGGAGGTAGTAAGGGTGAAGGAGCTGAAAGAAGCGAGGTACAAGGAAGAATACAAAGAGTTGGTTGCAAGGAAGTGGGAAGTGATAAGAGAGTCTGAGGGGTTAGGTGTGGACTATGAGTGGAATTTGATGGGTGAGAGCATAATAAAAGTTGCCAGGAGAGCATCTAGAATTAGGGTGTTTGGAGAAGGGAGAGTTAGGAAAGGTAGCGATTGGTGAAATGCTTAAGTGGAAGAGCTAGTGAAAGAGAAGCGTGAACTGTTCAACAAGTAAAGAGAGAACATAAGTGCAGAAAACAAGGAAAAGTATAGGAGGAAACGACGGTAGGTAAAAAATCGAGTGGCTGAACTGAAAAAAAACGAATGATAAGTGAGGTGAAAGATATCTGAGTGCTTTCGAGAGAATAAAAAGCAATTTTGGAAGGAAGTAAATTGTGTGAGCAAGAAGAAACAGGCGATTGAAATTTGAGTGATGAATGGAAGGGGTGAAGTAGTCAATACAGATGCAGAAGTAAGAAAGAGATGGAGACAATATTTTTGATAATTTGCTAAATGTGGACGATAGTAGAGAAGTACAGCTGACATCAGAAAGAATTAGAGAGAGTGAAAGAATTAGCATAAATGAAGTAGAAGAGGCAGTAAAAAGAAAAAAAGTGGAAAGTCAGCAGGTATGGATGGGATAACAAGTGAGATGCTGAAAGCAGGGGGAGAGTGTGTAGTAGAGTGGTTGGTGAGGTTGCTTAATGGATGTATGAACCATGGGGAGGGATATTTACAAGGAAAAGGGTGAAAGAAGTGAGTGTGGTAGTTATAGGGGTATATGTCTGTTGAGTGGGCTTGGAAAGGTATATGGACGAGTCTTAAGGGAAAGAGTTAGAAGGCACACGGAAAGTCTGATTAGATAGGAACAAGTGGGGTTTATGAAGTGTACAGGGTGTCTGGATCAGATTTTAACCTTGAAAAATATATGTGAGAAGTACCTGGAAAAGAATAAAAGTGTGTAAATGGCATTTATGGGTCTGGAAAAAGCGTATGACAGAGTGGACCGAAAGTGGATGTAAAATGTGTTGAGAATGGTTAGGATTGAATTCACACTAATAAGAGCTATCAAAAGCTTTTATGGTGAATGTAAAGCATGTGTAATGGTTGGGAAAAAGGAAGGTGACTGGTTCATTGTAAAAAGTGGACTGAGACAAGAATGTGTGATGTCACCCTGGCTGTTCAATATGTATATGGATGACGTGGTGAGATAGGTGTAAGCAAAAGTGGGAGGTAGGGATGCAGCATTAGTGAGTGAAGATGGAGAGAAGTAGCAGCTAGAACCATTGTTCCTTGCGAATCATTCAGTGCTGGTGGCTGACTCAAAAGAGAAACTACAGGCACTGGTCAATGCATTTGGAATTGTGTGTGACAGAAGGAAGCTCAGTGTGAATGAAGGCAAAAGTAAGGTAATATGGTTGCAATAGGAAAGGAATGAGTGGTCTACAAGTGGGTCTAAAAGGGAAGAGGCTGGAAGAAGTGCAGTCTTTTAAGAATCTGGGTGAAGATCTGGAAGCTGACGAAAGGAGTGAAAATGAAATATTGCAGTGAATGTAAAAGGGAGTGCAAGCATATGGCGTGATGAGGCGGAAAGGAAAGCGAATTAGCAAGCAGACGCAAATGGAATTGAATGAAAGAGTGGTGGTTTCCATTGTTCTTTATGGATGTGAAACATGGGCACTGAAGGCGAACGAAAGAAAGAAGGTCGAAGTTATAGCAATGAAATGTATGACAAGTATTTGTGCTGTGAGGTTGATTGTCAGGGTGAGAAACGAAAGAGTGCGAGAGAGATGTAGAAGTTAAGTGAGTTTGCTTGAAAGACTTGATAGAGGTGTGATGAGATGGTATGGTCACATAGAGAGAATAGAGGATGAAAGGCTGGTAAAGAGAGTGTATATACCCCGAATGATAGGAAGGAGACAGCGTGGGCGTCCGAGAAGAAGGTGGACGGAGTGTACAAGAGATGTCCTTGCTGGACGGGGCCTGATCATCCAGGAGGCTGAAAAGCGTGACGGGGATAGGAATGAATGGAGACGAATGGTTAGGGGAGGAGAAGCTGTGTAGGGTGACGCACAAACGCAGGTAATCAAGTTTTCAGGAGAAACCAGATAGACAGACTCTGATGCAGGATGGGAAAATGTAGTAGGTGGTTCACCTTGGTTAAGCAGTGGATAATATGTGCGAATGCTGTAGTGTAAGTGTCTCTAGTCATGCGTCATCGCATCCGCCGGAGATATGCGCGGTTTATATATATATATATATAATATATATATATATATATATATATATATATATATATATATATATATATATATATATATATATATATATATATATATATATATATATATATATATATATATATATATATATATATATATATATATATATATATATATATATATATATATCTGCCAAGCAGAGAGGTGCTGGAGGATTTTTCATTGCATTTGTCCTAACTCCGATGTAATACTGAAAAATGACCCCGATGTGAGGATGAACTCCTCTTCAGATATATGAATTTCCGAATGTCACGAGCGAGTGAGAAAGAACGAAATGACGACCTCCCCCGTAACTGCTGTCGTAAACAGTCAACTTCAGCTGACACCTCCGTTGCCTCCGAGTAATGCCCATTTGGGTAATCAAGCGATGCAACCCACCACCTCCCGCCACATCATACAATTTTCCCATATGAAAACCAACAATTTGTGTTGAGAGCGACGTCACTAACGAGGTGAGGGACGTCACCAATCGAATTACCAACCTTTACTTCTGCGTTCTCGGCCACCGATCTTTTTTCCCAAACTTTTCTTTCATCCATTAACTCACTTATTACAATGAGGGAAATTAATTCAATTCAATGTTGCTAATTATTGCGAAGTAAAGTACTTGTTCAGCGAAAGGTAGTGACGAAGAAGAAGAAAAAGAATCTCTCTCCGACTCTCTCTCTCTTTCTCTCCATATATTATATATATATATATATATATATATATATATATATATATATATATATATATATATTATCATTTTGTCCTCACTGTGATCGAGGCTGATATATAGGCAGCACCGTTCGTTCTCTGGAGTCCAGGGTGTATTCTCACCTGAGTATTAGAAATATAACTGGCAAACCTTTAAACCATAAAGAAATATCCGCCATAAGAACTCACATTATACAATGTAAAACTGATCTCTCTCATGAAAATTTTAAAATCGTTGAACATTGCAATAATGAAATCTCCCTTCATATCTTAGAGTCTATGTATATTAAAATATTAAAACCTTCCCTTAATAACGACACAAGTGCGGTTCCCCTCCTCCTAGTTTAACCACTCCCCCATCCACCGCGCTTACTTCCTGTGCCCCCTTCCTTAACTTATTCAGTTCAGTTTTCCTCACGGCTCAACCCGGTAAGCTACTCGCTCCGTCCCTTTCTCTCCTTAGTCTTCCCCATTTAAATGATCTTTTGTGTTTCTGATTTGGATCTTTTACCAATAATTAATATGTTGGAATTTAAATATTTCTTCATTTCTCTTTGTTAGACCTGAAAATAGGTTTAGAGCCTGAAACGTTGTCATTGAAGAATCAGTTTAATGGAAACTACTTTCTTTTCGGTCCTTGGATTCATTCTTAAAATTAAATTATCTTTAGCCAGAAGTAACTACTTCCAATATATATATATATATATATATATATATATATATATATATATATATATATATATATATATTGTGTTTCCCTCGTCCAATGTGACGAATAACACTCTCTGACACTAATCTTTCCGTTACCACTGTACTCACGCAAACATCAGAACTTCTCGCTTCCGGAGATAACATCTGCCTAATGCAAGATTCTATACATTTCCTTTGAATTGCCCTCAAAAGGCCCACAGCAAGAAATTCTCTATTATCCTCTAAAACACACAGCAACAAACGTTCTTCGAAAGTGTTCACACAAACATCTTTTTTCTTGGAAACTTAAGAGAAAATTTAAGAGAACAAATAATATTTTTGTTGGGGCACGCATTAGCATTTTATGACTGCACCCCTCATGCTGCTTTTGCTAGGTCTATGTTGGGGTATGGATACAGGGGCTGGTTGATTGACTCGAATGGACTATAAAAGGCCCTTGAGCCTATTGTCTTCGGTAAAATAGTTGTTAGCCCTCTTTTCCTCGCCAAACAAAAGATATCCAGCGTTGTCCGGGCATAATAAAGTATCCTAAACAAATTAAATTCTCTGCTTGGGTTAAATTTAGCAATTAAAAGTGGGTAGATATAAAATATAAGGTTTATTTTAATTTTAGTAATGGAGTAGTGTATCATGAAAGACTAAAAGTGAGCAATTTTCGCATTGCAGTAGTGCGGAAGGGCGAGCAAGCGGGAGGGTGGGCAGGCAAATGTGAGTACGTTGGTGGCAGCCACAGATTTTCAAATGCGCCTTAAGCAGATGGGCGCGAGTTCTAACTAAATATCTAAATTATTCGAGTCTCTGGTATGCTGATAATAGGTATTATCGCGTTTTTTAAACATTGCGGTCGCCTAATCGGTCTGGCAAACGGTAATTTTTGCACGAGCAATTTTGGTGTTTTAATTGTAACTCATAGCCGCGCTTACTTGCCCTAAAAATACTAGAAAGGGTGGTGGAAATTTTGCCAAATTTCAGTAACCTATGTTATTCTCCGGGTCAAGTTACCCCAAATGGTGACCTTTGATGGCATTTAAATTCGCTCTAAGTGGCCTTATATAGCGGTTATATATAAACAGATATCGCGAATTGACAATTTCAGTAACTGATTTTGAGACATTAATGATTAGGATAGAGATTCTATAACCATAATCTCTGAGGTGATATTAAACTACGCATAGAGAGAAAGTGAACATGGATTAGGTACACTCCGAGCTATGAGCAGATATCGTGTTAATGTGTAGTCAAGTTAACCTCTAATGCACTGAAAACTTTTGACCTGAGAGTGTCATTGCTCCCCTCTCGCTTTTCACCCCTTAAGCTCGTGATCTTTAATTTACCTTCAAACGGTAGTGTGTGATATTTTTTAACCTGAAGCTTCATTGTATGTACTTGCCAGCATGTTAAGATGTTTTCGTACGATTCTGTAAATGAAGCCCGCCTGATATTTGTCTTCTTTATGTGCTATAAGACGATTTCTGATAGATTTCTGCGTTGTGTCAAAGATCTTGTCTCTTTATATCGTTTTCTAATGGTTTACAAAGCATATTTTTAACATACTTTTTTATTTAGATATTTCAAATTGTGATAACCCTTTGGTATGAAGAAGTGGGATTTTTTTTATATCTTTGCATCTGAAAGTTCAGCAGTTTGTAGTTATATTGCCTATCTAGAACAATTTTGAATACATCATAGATATCAATTTAGGCTAAAACAAAAAAAATAATGGTTTATTGGTTAAATTAGGATTTTAGACAACGTACTATTTTTTATTTACCCAAAATTTACTAAAATACTAAATAATTCAAACATATTAACAAAATTTTCAAATATATAGCAAAATACTCATTATCATCATATATATAAGAGTATTCACGAATAATATAATAAATTCTAAAAAGTTTGATTACATAAATCAAATGATGGTGTAAAAATTATACTTAAAATTGGTTTCGTGTATATCGTCTCATTATTAATTTTAATATAGGGTGTATCTGTGCATATTTTAAGTCTCTCTCTCTCTTTATATATATATATATATATATATTTATATCCTTAATTCTAAATCCTTCTCTTCCCTAAATAAGACTTCATCGACATTTGTGTGCTAAACTTGTCGTATTTATAGGTTGAACCCAGCTTAATTGGTTGATAAACCATCGTCGTAATCCGAATTTTTTATTTTTATTACATCTTGTACGATTTTATTCTCATATGTACTGACCCCCCCCCCCCCCCCCAGCCGCCTTCGCACCAGAATATTATAATAAATATCTTTCTGCCTCCCTTTGGCATCACACATGCGGCTGTGACTACTCATCCTTAGCCTTTTATTGGAATTATTGAGCTTATCTTTCAAATTCCTTTATTTTGTTTTTGTTTGCCAAGTGCCAAAAATATTTGTTGTCTGTTTACCAGGTTCAAAAGGATATTATTTTTTGTTTGTTTACATAAAAAAAACAGGTAAAGAAAACGAAGGGAAGTTCTGATATGAAAATGGAGAAATAACATGACAGAAATCATAGTAGATTATTGTCAGAAATACTAAACTGGAAACCATTATACATAGGGCATAGAGTCCAAATTGACCGAGAGGTGGACGATCAAATTTTCCCAAATGCGTAAATGCATAAGAAAACTTTAGCAAAATAGAAAGACGAAAATTCTGAGATTTTTTTATTCATTCAAATATCTTCAATGGACTGAGAATTGTATGACCATTAGCGATTATGAATAGAGAAACAATACCAAGTAATTACTTTGAAAACAAATGACAAACAGTAATATTTACTGACTAGAAATATAATTTAAAATAATAAATATAGTGTTTATAAAAAAATACAACGAAATCAGTTAAATAATAAAGCTGTTTACAATAAAATTAATAGGGCAATACAGATTCAACCTCTTATAGTGGCAAATAGCTGAGAAGTCATAGCAAATTCAATATATATATTCTCATTTGAGATGAATTTATTTTTGTATTTAAATTCTTCGTTTACTATGGTAAATATTATGTTGTCGAACCTGAAAGGATTTTCGATCAATTAGTATTGAATGAATAATTCCAAAAGTGGCCATCGGAATATCGACAATGTTGTATTCATAATTACTTCAAGTTCTAAATAAACTTTAGATAACTCGTTTAATATTACCTTTTCCTTTGACATCATCAAACAATGAAAAACAAATTAATTTACTTAAGCGTTGAGAAGGCTAAAATTCACTTTTATAAGAATACCTCTTGGTATTGGAATTTCATTTCGTTTATTCTACAGGGTGGTACGAAAGTCTTGTCACCGTCGGTAAATATTGTTTTAATTTTATATTTCAGATGACATAAAATGATGTCACCCTCTTTTAAAAGGTCATGGAAGCGTACAATTTTATGCCACGGAAGTGATGTTGTCAAGGAAAGTGAATACACTAAAACCAGTAGATGTGTTTGATATTACTACATTGTTCCTCTATTGGTCCTATTATTTTTCGGTAGGCGGTGACAAGATTTTCGAACCTCCCTGAATTTGCCCATTTCAAATATTGAATATTTTCGTTAATGTTTTAATTCAATATTAAAATAATTCTGGAAATTATAACCCCCATTAAAGAAGGGCTATTTTTGGTTTACTTTGTGTCAATATTGTATCTTTCCTTAAAGAGAGGCTAACTTCTTATGCTCACTTGTGTAAACCATTTGGGAGAACGATAAACAAATCCGCAACGCCCTGTTAACCGATATAATAAATATTCAATCCATTTTGTACTCGAATGCTGATGAAGAGATACTCCTGTAATTAAACTCAGCTTGAGGATCTCAGCATCTCCATACTTTAAATCGCTCCAGAAAATAATAATACCTTTTTGTCTTCGGACGAAAAACATTGCCAATAAAAGCCATTCTCTAATATAATCTCAGGATTATTACACACGCATTTATTTGTGGCAAAATTGCGAAGAAAGAAGAGAATAAAAAACAATATCTTTGTTAGGTTAAAAAATGTAAGACAAAGAGATTTATTTCAATAACCTTCCTACGTGAAACAAAGCGACTGTTCACGAGATCCTGGGATTGTGATGCTCGTAAGCACTCTAGGAAAAAAATACTCTTTCTTTCCACTTCGCCTTTCGTTGATACAGTTGCTTGTAAAAATCTCTAAACATTTTGTTGTGGAAAATAAAGATTGGTAAAACTTTTCCTACCATTTATACTCTGAAAGGGAAGAAAGATTAGATTTAGAACTTTTACTTTCGGACTTTATTCAGTAAACTTACAACGTAAAAGACCTGTTCTATCCCTTAGCTCTCTAATACTTATCGACTCGGAAACATTTAATGAAAGTAACGATTGAGTAGATATAATAAGGGAGGTTTTTGTAATTGGAGAGGAAAGAGGAGTTTTGTGAAAAATAATAACATTTTCACTTAAAAGATAACGAATGGATGAAGGTGCATGCCAAGAATAAAGAGAAAATAAAGAATGAGGATGTTAATAAAGGCATAATATAAGAAAGATTGTAACACAAAATCTAATGTTAGCAATGGGAAAACAAAACTCCTAAAATAAACTTCACACAAGGCGCACAATTCCATACATTCACACAATATGTATAGGAGATAAAAGAGAAAAGATAAAAAATAAACAATGAATTGCGTAAAGATAACATAAGCTCCCCATTACAATTATCTCAGTGGTCGAGCCACTGTATATTTATTAGAAAATTTTGATAAGAAGTCCCCTCTCCCCCAGCAAGGACATAGGTAAGGTCATCGTATTAGATCCAATAGGATATGGGATCTAGCTAAGGTCAAAAGATCTCAACCGTTTCCGTGAGCCTCAATCAGATTAGCCATTTAAAAATCTATAGTGGAGAACTTTGGACCTAAATTAAAGATGGCTGTCCTGTAAAATTGTATTTGTATCATATTTGTTTTATGCGATTCCCCTCCCCTCAAAATAGTTGATATTTAGTCCTATTCAAGAGGTATAGCCATATTCCAGTTGTCAATATAAAGCAATATATATATATATAGAGAGAGAAATATAAATTAAACGTGAATGATCACATGAGACAAGAAACAGGAGTTTTTTAAAGGCAAGAGAAAGGAACATTGGAAGACACAAGAATCAAGGTGAAAAAAAGGACGGCACAATGAAGGCAATCCATGCTAGCGTTAGCGATGGGAAAACAAAACTCCCAAAATCAACTTCACACAAAATCAACTCCGCCGAAGTCCGATCCTCTCCCTTCCTTTCTACTTTCAAACCTCTCCTGAAGACTCATCCCTTCAGAATTTCCTTCTCTCCCCTGTAAACTTTATATTCACTCGCTACACAACCTGCGCTCTGGGAGGGCTAACAGCCCTGAAGGGCGCATTATAAATACCTATTATTACTATTATTTGTCTTATCACTATGGAATGCATGAATCGCCATGAGAATGATATGGGAGACTTAAGCAGTGATATGAATTACATATGCATTTTCCCACAGTTTCGGACCTTTAACTAGGACTATCTTTCATGGTTAAAACAAAACAGAATATTCTAAATAACTAAACAGAAAAGTGGAATTCTAAATAAACAGTAAATCAATGTAGAGACGAATCAAAAGTCCTAAAGAAGTATGAAAAAAAAGGCTTTTAAATTGTTGAAGTTTAAAAATTCATTGAAATTTCTTGTTTTCAATGATAGTAAAAAAAAAAATCAAAATAAATGTATAATATAGAAAAATGTAATAAAAAATATCGAGAAGTTGAGCCTAAATGATAATTAATATTTAAAAAAGGTTTGGATGAGGAAAGAATAGACTGTTTGGAGGAAAATATCTTGTTTAAATATCTATTAACACTTATTAAACTATAGCAAGGGTAAACATTCCAGGAAAAATCATTTAAATAGTATATTTTTAAATCAAATCAATCTCAATCCTAAAAAATATAGAAAGCAGTATTTTTGCGACATTTAATAGCTGCTAGCTTGGAGGTCAATGACCTATTGCTATAAAAATGGGTGACTAATACTATATTGGTGGATCCTATAAATTGAGGTTGAAAAATGTGCCCTGGCGCAATGTGCGCTCAGCGTGTCAACATTTATGCCGCCTTGCGTTAAAAGTTAAATAGGCAATTAGCGGCAGCTTTCGTATTCCTGATAAAACACACATCAAAAAATGGAATACTATTCTTATCTATAGGAAAACCAAGGTAGAATGTTTAAAATTTATATATTCTAGAAAATGTATTATATGTTGCTAATTTTCTAAGTTTTACAATAGGTTTAATTAATGAAGGTCTTAAAAAATAAAGATCTGAACTACAACTGGTAAGGAAACAATTAAAGAGTAAAGGACCAAGGGAAGAGCCCATTGCCATTCCTTCTTGTTGGTAAAAATTTTTCAACTATATATATATATATATATATATATATATATATATATATATATATATAAATGGATGATACATTGTAAAACTCAAAGTGTTTTTTTTTTAATCTTGAACTAGCAATACCTGAAAATTTTACTTTCTAAACAAGGCCTTCCAAGTTTGAAAAACTAACTAAAAGATTAAACCTGTCGTCGAAAATACTCACTCTTCAACTCTAAACTTATCCAACTTCAACATTTTTGTTAACACAATACTTGAAAATGGCTTGCAACCTTTTTTAGAAAATATTTATTTTTCACAACTTTGTTACAATATTTGATAAAAGTTCTTATTGATACAAGGAAATGAGAAATGAAAGAGTAACACTTCCCTGTCTCAAAGATAGAGATATTTATGCCTATAGAAAAGCAAAATAAATGACATCATTGGTGCCCAGTCAAATCCACCGCCTTGTTATTGACTTGCTTTTCAAACGCTCAGAATAACGATATATTACTCGAGAATATACTTACGTATATGGTCCGGGTGAGATGACGAAAACGATGAATTGTACTCCACACTTATACTTCCCAATTACACCACAACATGCGAGTTAGAGATACACCAATACCCCAGGACTTATCTTTCTTAACTCGTCTCCTTAAAGCACAATAGTAAACAAAGGCTTCCAACATTTTTTAACGCTTTATTGGCCCCGCTTAGCAAGTCGGTGCCTCTTATTCACTCATAGATCATCTCTAAGCACAAAGGTGCAAAAAACCCCATCATAAATACTGTCCATACATATTTATCATACACAATATCTTTTACTCATGATTAATCCGTGGATTTATTGACTTTCCAATCGACTATATAGTAGTACCTTACATTCATGTATTCTTTTCTCGTTTATTCTCAACTATTTTTTCTATATATTAAAAGAATATCCAAAATATTCTTACACGCTCATTTGCATCTTATTCTACGGTACAGGTCGAAATATTAAAGTCAGGCCGAAGAAGCTCAACACGATTATTTTAAGAAAGTTTCGACCATTTTTAACCTCATTATCAGCCATTTTTTACAATAGGAGCTAAAATTTAATCACTAATAAATAACAAATTAAGATTAAAGGTTAAATATAAGATACAAATAATGTAGTCAAAATATAGTGATGAATGTAAAATGGAAACAATATAGCAAGCATGCAGAGGGGAAATAAAGTAAAGGGTTAGTCATATGTAAGTCTATGCTATAGAATAGAGGTAAAGCAAACATACACAAATGGATGCATTGTATAGTGAAAAAATGAAAATGTATATTTTATAAGAGGTAAATGAAAACATACAAACTTGAGTGAAAGGTAAGTTTTTATTTTGTTTCGAGCTTTCAAACTTGGATAATTCTCCTCAGACTTGGGGAGGCACTTCCTTCTTCAACCAACTATTTAAGAACTGCGCCGGTGACTCCGCCGATATCACATCGCCTTTAAGTTCCTCCTTCTTTCACAAGATTGCAGATGTTCAAAGTTTTTAGTAGTAGATAGATAGTGATAGAGATAGTTTGGTGAAAACACACCGTTGATATTTTGCCCTGGTGATTGGGGCATCTCTTGCATTATATATTTTTTTCACTCTTTTGAATCCTAATTCGTTGACAATTCTTGCTTTTTTATATACTCTTTATATATATATATATATATATATATATATATATATATATATATATATATATATATATATATTCTTTTGCTTACTTATTATTATTAAACTTTATGTATGCACACATCTTCTTTTTTCTTTCTTTTCTTTTTTAAATCTATGTTTATTCTAAATTTTATACTTTCATACAAATTTGACATATATATATTCTAACTTTAAACTTTCATTCTAATTTTTAAATATATTTGATCTAACTTTAAACTTATATACAATTGTTTACATAAATTTTCAAATGTCATAAACGCCGTGCTCAATCATACCAGACTTCCTCAATTAACAAGTTTAGGCCTTAAGGGTTTTAGGTTTCGGCTCTCGGCTCTGCCCCTTTACCGCGCATACCTAGCATCCCTCTGGTATTCCATGAGTGATGGTGATTTCTTGATATTTGCTCTTCGAATGCGGATTCATCTGACTGCTACGATAAACCTCGGTACCTACTAGTACGCCTTGACAACCAACCCTTTCTCTCAACCTAATCTAGGTTGGTAGATAAGCCCCCTTGAAGGCATGTGGTATTGAAGTGATCGGTAAAAAAAGCTTACATAGATTATTATTATTTTGAACGTTATTACTATCAAAGTCTGTATTTTTCTATCCCAGTTCTATTTCAGATTGTTTTCGTAAACCTACTTGATGTTACCTTCCTTTAAAAAAACACACAGGAAGATCCTAGAAGACCCAAACTTTCCAAAGAAAATGGTTACCTTTCTTATTAGGCAGGACCCTAGCTAATCGCACCTACCATTGCGAGACCTGCTAAATTTGGATATTACATGCCGTTGGAAGATGAAGACCAAGTATCTGTCTCTTAAAAAACAAATGCAATTTATCGTTTTAGATTAGAAGGATGATTAAAACCAAGTCATTTTGTTATACCGAGAATGCGGGAAAATACATACAAATCCTAAGAGGATTACTTGTTGCGTAAAATTGACGTCATAACGTATAGGCAAATTAAGAGATGGCTACCGTTTAAGTATCCAGACAGCTTACTCAACATTTATTTTGCATGGCGAGAGCTAACTATCATTACAACTAGCACCAAATGCAAGTATTAAATATATCCTTGTTTAACTGAATGGTCATGGTAAATTACCTTAATAGATGACTTTCTCTGGTAGTTATTTTTTAGATTTGACAATATGCATAATATTCCTTCTTCCGCGGCATCAATGAAACATTTCCCCTATCAATTAGGCCTCAATACGTTACAACCAAATCAATGGAACTAAAATGAGTGAATGTTTAAGCGAAGTATTGGAAGTGTAGATCATATCAAAGCTGTTTCAATTCAATTTGATTTTAGTGGCGATCTTTCTCCTGTAAAATTGCAAGTGGTTTGTTTACTTCAAATGAGCTATCAAATAATCGACTAATGCGATATTTCTGTGAATAAAAATTATTTTAGCACAAAATAGCAACCACTATTCATTAACGCCATTTGTAGATTAAATTGAAATAAAGGAAGATTATACATTTTGAAACTGCTACCAAAATTAAGTGAGAAGAATTGAATGAGGATGTGAGGAGAGATACGAGTATGTTAATATGCATTATGTTAAGAGGTTTTTCAAACCTGAGAGGAGGATAGGAATGGTGTCTGAAAGTAATGAGATACATTTTTTTTCAAAGGGTAGTATGGCTCATGTTGACCATTACTAGGAAACTTCGTTGGCACGCATGGTAGAATGTACAAGTGAAAAAACTGTAGGAAAATAAGTTTAGTCCGGGTTGTGGGTTGTGTTTTTTGGTGAATTTATTGGAAAAAAAGAAGATAGCAAACTACTGATGCCCTGCCATAATTAATTTGATTTATAAGTACTCGAATATCTTCTTTTAGTTTCTCATTATTCTTTTTGTCAAATGAATTATTGCAACATTTCAAAATGCATATGATATACAAAATATTAAAGAAGCAAATTTAACGGCTATTTATTGCTACAATCTTTTTGGAAAGTTTCATCCTTTGTTGGGGTTATACAATCAAGAAGAAAATAGTGGGAGATTTAAAAGGGGTGCAAAAGATAACCGGAGAGGGAGAGCACTACTTTCTCTCGGGAAAATGGGGCTAGGATGATGTGATAATACCTCTTCAGGTTTAATCTTTTGTAGTGGTATTGGTCCTCATACACCCCCTCCCTCCCTCCCTTAGTAAATTCATTTTTGCTGAAAATTTCCATGGCGAGAGTGTTAGCAATCGAGCTCGATTCGCTGCCACGTTATCATCGATTCTGTTACCTAAAATGAACAATAGAACTACCTGTTCATGGACGCTAGATCTCGCTGCCAAAGGTTTAGAGCGGAATATAAAGCGAATCGAATCATAGATCTTTCTTTGTCAAGTGATTCAGCTGAGTCGTCTCACTTGTTGACCACACTTGTTTTTAATTCCCAAATCGATCAATATTTTAAACCAAACATAGCAAAAGGTAATCAAGCTACAATATAGAGCTCAGTGATGAACTAATAGTTGGGTTGCTTCACTTAATCTAACTAAAAGAATACCAACTGGAATTCCGTTGTTTAAAGTATATTACTTATTTAAAATTACTAAAATTTGTAAGTTAAAATATATGCTATCTAGTTTCCGCGATTTTTTTCTGCAATATTCTCGTTCTCCTAAATATTTCCGAGGGAAATTTTGTATTTTTTACAATATTGATTTTAGGTCAGATTTGAGAAACTCGACATACCTCGCCAGGCAAGGTATGTTAAATTTCCTTTCTAACACTCCATCCAAAAGAAGTGTATCAATCGATTCTTGTCTAGTATCTCTTCTGTTTTCACAGAACATTGAAATCGTTTTAATCATTTCTAGCGTTGAATTCGCCAAATATATTTTAAATAGGTATGCTATTAAATTTTGATTGAAAGTGTAAAAAAGCTACTGAACAATTATTCTATGGTTGATATAACACCTAAAAAGATTTGAGAAAAGAGTTTCCTATGTTGCAATTTAGTCTATCGTTTCCAACAGCCGAAGAAGGTAATACTTCAGAATAGCTTCTGCGGCCGTCTTGGAACTCATTTGTCCTTTTTCTCATAGTCTCATCCAATTTCCCAATATGTTCCACTTAACTGTCTAATTGTGAGTGTGGAGGGCGCAGGCCCACACCGACAAAATAGAATATAGGGGTGTGTGGAGTGCCATTTGTAATAAGTTTTTTTACTTTCCTTTTTTCCCCATCCTTTTCTCCATTCAATTATTTCTTTTTCTATTTTTTAAAATTTGGCATAGTTTATATACTTTCAAAAATGACTATTTTCTTCATATAAAATTCAAGTAACGTTTACTTCTTTTCATTACATTTTACTTTAACCCCCTTTCTTTCCGACATTTTTTAATTCTTTTATTATTCATGCAATTTGGAATCATTTTTTTCTATAATTAGATAACACATTTTTAGGATAACAGCTTCCAGAGATTTACTTGGAATTAGTTTTTGTAGGTGATTACAAATCATTCAGTTTTCAGTTTAGTCTTAAAAATGGCTTCGCTCTGTGGGTTACTTCTGACACGTTTACGATGGATTATTCCAATTATTAGGCGATCATACACTCATTCCGGTAATGATGCCCTGCAATGTTCTTATTTATTTCAAAATTATTTGAGAAACCCCGATTTCGTGAATACTAGCGTAGGGAGAAAATAATTTCATATATGCTGTACAAATTTCATGTCTGTAAGTCTACCCGTTTTCTCGTAAGTAAAATTGAACAAAAGTGGTCATATTTTAGTGATCTAAACTAGAACTTTCATTCAATTTGACAAGTAATGCCCTTTTGTAAGTATAATTAAATTGATTTCCCATTCTTTAGAATCTGATTTTCCATTTTTCTTTCGTATTTAGCTATAAAAGAAACTATCGCCGCCAGATTTAAACTTATACATACACAAAGTACGCGTTGAATGATTTATAAAAAGGAGTTTCCATTCATTTTAGCTTAAAAAAATACACAATCTCCGCGGACAAGCTAATGTTAAAGATTATCCCGAAAAGTTCATAGGCACTTAATATTGAATTTATATTTAAATGTCTTTAGTTTTTTTTCTGTCATTTTTTAAGAATATCCCTTTTATATGTATTTATTTATAAAATTAAATATTATTCTTTTCTTTAGAACTTCCAATGTTTTTATTAGATTTCTAGGTTTTTACAAGCAAATAAATAGAAGGATTTATTTTTGTAACATATGTTTAATCCAAGCTTTCGTCATTCGCTGAAGACATCATCAGTGAATTTGCTCTTATAACTTCCTACAACCGAGTGTAGATAGCCTATTAAAAGGCGGGGTCGAAGGTAGAATTCGTTGTCATCTATAATTTATAATTTAACTAATAAAAATTGATACATCCCAGTGTCGTTGGTAAAACACTTCTCGTTTTCTTATTAAAAATCCTTCATAAGATTTCTGGTTCGTCTCGTGCGCGAAATTCGTGTAATGCTTAATATGTAAACCCACATGGTGTATCTAAGGGAAATAAAGATAAGTATCCGATAAAATAATTAAAGGTCTAGCTCCGTTCATCTTTGGTTCAGCGTGTTTCTTTAATTATTTTTGTTATTCCTTGAATGAACCCTTGTTAAATTAAAGAAATAGTAGTTAAAATTTGATTTTCCTCATGCGAATAATTAAAATAAATTATCTCAAAACTGTTATTATTTAATAATATTCACTTAATACTTTGTATTTAGGATTAGGACGTGATATCTCCAAATTTACACCTTTTCAAGGAACAAAAGGCTAAACATCGTCATTGTGTTGACCCCCAAAACTCTTTTGGGTTTATTTACAAAGTTCCAGAAGGTTCGTTCTTTGCGTAAAACAGAAATGGAAACTTCGTTTAACATGATACAAAAATGGTTTTTATATTGTTAAAAGTTTTTTTTTACCCTCATGCATAATGTTAGTGCTGCTATGTTTGGCTCTCATCAAGGTTTTATCATATATATTCATATTCACACATGGTATCGAGTTTGTCATATATAAAAGTGGTGTACTGAACGATGATATATCGCACTTTTTACAGTATCTGCAAATTATATAAAATACATATCGAACCTTTTTGGTTTTGTATATCATTATATTAAAAATTTATGCACTTTTTTATGGTATGATTATTTTTTGAGCAACATGATTAGAACATATTGATAATTAAGATAATGGAAATTTTTACATGCGTGGAAATCTTTTCTTCATATTTAAATTTAATTTGTGAGAAAAAAAATAAACCATTGATTTTTATATAATTTTATTGCAAATTGTCTGCACTTTTTTATATTATATATTTTGTTTTAGCAACATGACTAGAACATAGTTAAAATTATGATAATGCAAAATTTTATACATTCGTGGAAATTCTCTGTAGATTTTTAAAGTTGATTTGTGAGCAAAATGCAAAACTATACCATGCAATTTTAAATATTTGTTAAAATAAAACGGCGCCTGAGAACTGGTTATATTTTTAGCATTATTCGAATATAGATTGAACCAAATTCTATGGTATTCAGAACAACATTACTATTCACCTAACACCCCTTTTTCCAACTGAGAACGAAACCTATAGTTGACCTTGTCCGAAAAATATATTTTTTAGTCCACTATTAACAAATAATTTCATGCAACTAAAGAAAACTGATTTCAAATGATAACTAAATCATATGTGCATCTTTTGCTCGTAAATTGAGTTCGAATGCTTAATCTTTAGTAATTCTATAGCCATTTATATGGTATCAGGTTTCGTTTCAAGGGACGGTTCTGAAAAAAACGCTGTATCTCTAAAACAGCGTCGTAGCTTATTATGGTTTTACCAGTAATAGAAGGAGTTTTAATGAGCTATAATTTTATATATAATAAACTAACATAGTAAAAAGTTGAAAAAATGAATGTGGTTCTCTCGCAGGGCACTAAAAGAGTTGGGGCAAATTGGTTTCCTAGCTGAGGTTAGCTTGTTTAGGGGTGTTGAATTCTTGGACGAATGCTAGTTGTATCAGGATTTCCTACATTTCAATAGTTTTGCCATTTTAAATATTTCCAAAAGGTATAAAAAAGTTTGTACTTTTAATTTGCGTACATATGTATTGGATACATGTATGTAAATCTACACCAACATATTCATAGACATATCCAAGGAATAAGAAAAATTCCTGATGTCCGAAATATTTGGCCGCGCTCTCCCTCGCTCTATATATACCTACCGCTTTATATAGTACCCTAGGGGACACTCTAGTCCCCACCAAGGAAGATCAAGTTTTAGTCCCCCGTTCCTAGCGGACCCCCAAAAGTCCATTCGAAACAATAACCTTATACTTTACATCTCTCGCTGTTTTCTTAAGAGAAAACGGGGAATTAAACATAATTTTTTTGTTTATCTATGCTAAATACTTTTTGGCAAATTTAGAAAATTATAAGAGATGGTACGGTACCATCTGTTATATCAAGTTTTTCCTTAAGGGGAGCGTTGAGTCATTTTTTTCAAAGATTTTCAACTTTTTTTTCTTTTTTTTTTAATTAGTTATCCATTCTTCATAGAAAATTGATGAAAAAATTCAAAGAAAACTGAACAGAAGCCATTATAATTTAGTGTTGAATACGTTATGGTCGAGTGAGCTTGTGCCATTTCAGAGCTTCTGACTACGCGATTCGCCTAATATATCATTGCTGTATATTTCAGTGTTCGTTAGACAATCAGTGCTATTACAGTGCATTTTGTTGATAATTATAATGGGTCGTTTGTCAAGAAGAAAGAAACAATTACGTCAAATTTCGAAAGTTGGTGGAGAAACAACAAAAGCGACCAAAAATCTAAAACGTGAATCCGAAGCTGCATCCAACTCCACAGCCGCTAACGAAAATGTTTGTGAACCCTCTGTTGCTACTTTGTCAACCTTTTAAAAGAGAATGAATTTGATAAATGAAAATAGGGCATTATTTCCAGACAGTAAAATCTCCGAGAATGATGATTATGAAAATGTTATTCTTGATATATTAAAAACTTTACGTTCATTGGTTGCGTCATCTTATTGTGTGGATTGTTGTGAAGCAGGTGAGGTATCATTTGTAGATATGGACTCTGATGTCATTGTGAATGTCAAGTGCGCCTTATGTGACACTGAACTTTTTTCGACTAAAGACACATCTAAAGAATGTAAAAAGAACAAAATGAAGAACACATCAGCTCTTGTATATAATGCTCTGGCATCTGGACAAGGGTATAGTGGCTTCATATTGACAGTTTCGCAGTTGAACTTGCCATATATCAGCACAAACAGGTATGAGACTTATAAGCATTGCATAGGAAAAGAAATTATTGATAGAAATGCTGCAAATCAGGAAGGATTTAGAGTTTGCATTTTCCAAAAATATGAAGAGTTAGGCATTTTTCCGGATGACCAGGGAGTCCTTGATGTTGATGTGTCTTTCGATGGGACCTGGATGAAAAGAGGTCATACATCACATATAGGAGCTGCTGCTGTCATCGAAGCACACACTGGCTTTGTCATAGACCATGAAGTACTCTCAAATTTTTGCTACGTGTGTACAAGGTCTAAGGCTATGAGCAATGAACAAAAATTGAAGCACTCAAGGGTCTGTCACAAAAACTTTGATGGTAAAGCAGGTGCGATGGAGAAGGAACAGGCTGTAAGACTATGGCAACGATCACAAGCACTAAAATTTAGGTATGTTACATTTGTTAGTGATGGAGACAGCAGTGCATTCAATGCAGTTACTGCACTCAATGACGGACAAGGCCCTTATTCGAATGTTACAGTTTGCAAGGAAGACTGCATAAACCATGTGGCAAAAAGACTTGGCACAAGACTTAGACTAATAAAGAAAAGCACAGCCGAAGATATAACAACTAAGACCGGTAAACAACGTAAAAAGACTGTCTTGGGAGGTAAAAATAAGTTGACAGACACAGTCATAGATAAGTTGACATTCTATTTCGGCAAAGCAATCAGAGACTTTGTTGGTACCACCACTGAACAAATGAGAAATAGAGCATTGGGAGGCTATTACCATGCTACGAGTACGGATGAAAATGCAAGGCATCATCAGTGCCCGGAAGGTGCTGACTCATATTGCTTCTATAATGCAGCTTTAGCTAAAAATGAAACTCCTCCTTCTCACAAAAATATGAAAATTTCTTTCCAATTGTCACCTGAGTTCAGGAAACTTGTGCTCAACGTGTACATGAATTTGACCAGAGATGATTTGCTGAGTCGGTGCCTCAAGGGGAAAACTCAGAATCCAAATGAGTCTTTCCATGCAAGAATTTGGAACAAACTCAGCAAGACTAAGTTTGTGTCATTACCTACAGCGAAATACTCCATAGGTCTGGCTGTGCTAAGACATAATAATGGGTATGTTCTGTCACAGTTACCGATCAGCACTCCTATGAATCTGAGAAAAAAGAGACAGCTGGAACATTCTGACAAGGAAAGAACTCGGCACTCACTCACACCAGTAAGCAAAAAAAAAAGGAAACACTGCGATGACACCGACACCACCGATTATGCTGCGGGGGCTTTTTGAGCGCTGCTCTTATGACTTAGGTTTCGAACCCAAACCAAAGGCTAAGGTTATATAATGGAGTGAAGGGAAGAGGGGTCTCCACTGTTCGAAAATCCCCCTTCACTGAGAAGTTATATGACCGATGATGCCACAGTGGGGATGCATAATATGCAGTCAAAACCCCTTTTGCAAGTACGAACCCTCTTTTGCATTTTTCTGCTATTTCTATTTTTGCAAAATGCGCTCACTACCAAACGTAATTTCTTCTAAAGTTTTTATGCGATTTTCGCCATACAAGTGTCAGAATAAAGAGGAATGTATGAACAATCTTCCTACGGCCTCAAAATTGCAGTATTTTTTATCAAAAATTTTGTATCCGAGATTTTTTGAAAAAAATCAAGTAAAAAAAAATAAAAGTTGAAAATTTGATTTAATTTCGAAACTAGAACGAAAATCAGAAAAATAAGGCCATACATTTGTTTCTACATGCATTTGCCATGTTTATTAAAAAAAATATATGTATACATAAAAAACTTTTGAAGGAATTAAAAATCTAACCTAACCCCCCAAAATGCAAAATTGTTATGTAACTTCTCAAATAACAACATTTTCAAAAATATTGTAGGAACAAAAAGGTTTTAAAATAACGATGTACATATAATAGCAAAGTTTTAGATCAACCGAGAAATTAGTTAACAAGCCGACCCAGCAACTCAACGCTCCCCTTAAATTGTCTGAAATTTGATGACACTTCTTTATGGAAGCTAGTTGAGAAAAATGTACATGGAGACATCAATAAGATGGCAAAACTTAGGTTGAGAGAAAATTTCTTTTGGGTATACCATGTCTAATATTGTGAAAAGAGGCACTTTCCGATATTCTGTTAGTGGTATCGTGTCTCACATTGCTTTTGGATTTAGTGTTATCCGATATTACGCTCGAGGGTAGTGTGTAATTCAACATTACGCTCAGAAATAGTGAGGTGTCTTACATACATTACGTTCAGGAGTAGTGTGTAATCCAACATTACGCTCGTGGATACTCTTCTGTCCCACATTACGCTCGATGTTTGGTGTCGTGCGACATTACGCTTGGGTGGTACTGTGCTGTCGAACATTAACCGTGTTGTCCGGTATTGCGCTCGGTTGTACTGTGTTGACCGATATTGTGCTTGATGGTACTGCTGTCCAACAATGCTCTTGGTGATAGTAGGTAAACATCTTTGGGAGGCCATTAATATGTCTGAAATTTGTTAATAGTTATCCTAGAGTGGTAACCAAAATTTCCGATAGAAGGAAATTTTAAATCGTCCAAAAGTTAATTTCACGCCTCTTCTTCAGAGAAAGCCGGGTACTTACGGGACGAACGCCCCCAGAGATCTCAATCTGATGTTGGAACTTGGATTTGATCATTTTTCTCGCTTTACCAATCATCCATTATGGTTTGGAGACTAACTTCTTACGTTATATTGTAGTAGGCAAAATTCTTGTTGTTAGTTTTTTATTTCATTGCTGTATTTGCATCACAGTTGATCAAACCTCAAGCTTGAATGTATAGTATTAAGAGTCATTCTGCCTTTTTTCTATTGTCTTATTTATTACTCACTAAAACTTTCGCAGCTGATTTAATCAATATTTCTTTCTGATTTTCATAAAAAGGGCACATAACCTTTTTACTTCTTTGGTACATCTAATAGAGTATTGCATTTCTAACAACGTAAGTTCCTTCTATTCATTGGAATGCTCATTTAACTTGTTTATTGCCTTTTGGGTATTAAGACAAACATTAAATCCGTTTGATTTACCTATTTGGAAATAATTAGAAAGATTTCCACCTTACGAAAGCAAGAAGTTATACTATAGAAGAATCAATTAATACACTTCTTTTGCAATCTTTTGCTCTAAACTAACCGAGCCACTATGGAAAATGTTAGGATCTGAGCCACTATGAAAGAAGATTAGGATCTGAGTCACTATGGACTTATGTTGGGATCCAAGCCACTATGAGCCAAGGTTGGGATCTGCATCGCTATAAAACAAGGTTGGGATCTAAGATGTTATGAAGCAAGGTTGGAGCCTGAGCCGCTACTAAGCAATCTTAAGATCTAAGCCTCCAAGAGGCAAGGTTAGGATCTGAGCCAATAAGAACCAAGGTTGGGATCTGAGCCGATATGAGCCAAGGTTGGGATCTGCGTCGCTATGTAACAAGGTTGGGATCTAAGCTTCTATGAAGCAAGGTTGGGATCTGAGCCGCTACTAAGCAAGGCTAAATCTGAGCCTCCAAGAGGCAAGGTAAGGATCTGAGCAGATATGAACCAAGGTTGGGATCTGAGCCAATATGAACTAGGGTTGGGATCTGAGTCACTATAGATCAGGGTTGGGATATTAGCCGCTATGGACAAGGAATAGACTCTGAACCACTATGACCCAAGGTTGGGTTCTGAACAACTAAGATCAAGTGTTCGAATCTGAGCTGCTTTGAACTAAGATTGGGGTATGAGCCGCTATGAACCATGATTTGGATATGAGCCTCTATTTACCTAAGTTTTAATGAGCTGTTATGTACCACGGTTGGGCTCTGAGTCGCTATGAAGCAACATTTGGATCTGAGCCACTATGAATCAAGGTTAGAATCTGAAACGCTATGTTCCAAGGTGGGGATCTGAGCCACTATTAATGAAGGTTGGAATCTGAGCTGCTATGAACCCATGTTGTGATCTGAGTGGCTATTAACCAAGGTTGTAATATAAACTGCTCTGTGCCACGGTTAAAGTCTGAGCGAAAAATGTAGGGAAGGCGAAGAGCTCGATTCCTGTAATAGGGTAACTACTCGAGTTGCTGAGAAAGGTGAGGGCGCGCAATTCTCCTGAACCACCATCCCCAATAATAGAGGCATAGATGACGTTGGGAGAGATAGGGAGGAATTACACTCAATTAATTCTTCTTGGTTAGTCAAAATCAAGGAAGAGTAGAAGTTTTAAGTAAAAGGAAAGGATTGGAATCCTTTCGAACGTAAAGTTCAGCCAGAACACGGAAGCAATTTAATCCCCCCCTTGGAAAAAAAGAACAAGTGAAAGGAAAGAAGAAAGGGTAGGAAGGAATAGAAAGAAAGATTAAAGGGGATGGCAAAGGAAGCAGACAAAAAAGGAATAAAAGAAAAGAAATAAAAGAAAGAACGATAGATAGGGATGAAATATCAATGAGCAATGAAAGAAGAAAATAAAAGAAAAAAATGGCAGAAAAAGAGAAAACACCTAAACGAATGTATCAAAGGATACAAAAAAGAAAGAACGAAATAAAATAGAGCAAGGAAAGGAAGAATAAAGAGAAAGAATGAATGCGGAATATAAATTCCGAATAAAAGGAAGGAATAAAGGCAGAAATTAAATGATACTTCTACCTGATCAACCAACTTGCCCCCCTTCCCCGTTCGTACCTAAGGAACTGAAGATCACATTTCAGATCCTCGTTCTCCAGTACGATGAAAAATAGCATATCTCGAAAGCTCGGAATTCCACTTAATATTTTCCAATAGACCGACACACAAGAATTTTTTATGTCCCTCTCTCTCTGTCTTTCTCAGTGTACATCATTGTGTATTCGTGTGTACTCATTGTTGAGATGTGTACATGAAGTAATAGTCTAAAAAAGTTGTTTATTGAGATCACTTCCAATCCAGCTGAATATTAATTTTCTCTCGGGTTTATTTACGCAATTGCGCTCGCGCTTTGTCTTCATTAATATAAAATGGGAATATTTAATGAAGGGAACTACATTTATAAATTACGATGGCAAGTATTAACACAAATTTTAATATAAAAACGCCCCACCCTGTATTAAATTACGGGCTACCCGAGTAAAAACTAGGGGAACATAATCTAATAGGCCTGCGGCAAAAATGGACGATTTAGCACCTCTAGCCACTAGGTGGCGCCACTTGTTAGTCAATTTATATCCTATTTGAACTCAGAGACCTCAATCACCTTTAGTAGCATTGGTTTTAGCTGGCTACATTGAGCCAGCGACTCATTGCAGACAGAAGATGAACACAAAACGAGATTTTCATGACCCATAGACCCGCTTGCTTGGCTGCAGTTAAAAACGCTTCCGATTTAAAATAGTTTAAGCGCGATTGGTTGTGCTTAGTTGGTTAAGATGATGCTGCGGGTGACATATGCTCTATTTACCAGTGTTTCGGATTCCATATTAAATTGACTCGACTGAAAAATGTCTCAAAGAGAGTGTAGTTTGGTGGCAAACCCTCTGCCAAATCGTTTATAGGTACATATGTACATACTCACTTACACATGGAGGGAATAATAATGGCGGATGAGATTAATGAAGCCATACTGAATCTAGCATTCATTCTGGCCACGGGAGAATTTAAAACTATTAATATCAATACTGCTGAACTATTTTCTTCAATAATGTTTGTGCAAATACAAAAGAGGAGGATAAATGACTTCCTTCTGACCAGAAAAAGGATTAACAGATGTAGAAAAGAGTTTAGGGATTAAAAAAAGAAGAAGAAAGCTTAATTAAATGGAAACAAAATTTCTGTCACTTTACCTTTCATCGTTTTCTCTTTCCCCCTACCGTGTCTGTCAGTCTCTCTTTTTCTCTCTCCATAAATAAATCCTCCAAAATGAACCGCTAACTTACGCAACTACATAAACAACCCTTTTCTATCCTCCAAGCCTTTTACCCTCACAAACTTACACACAAAATCTATATAATAAATATATAAAATCCATCCAAAACAAACACAAATGCAACCTCGCAAACGCGAGGAATGCTACAAAATCTTCTTCCTGGAGTCCGGCACTCAAATGCTAGATGTAAAAATGGCTTAATTTGCATCGCCTCTGTATGAATGTTATGAAAGTTACTCCCTTAAAAGCGCCTTAACACACTTTGACGCTAGACTGCTTCATTTATACTTTTCTCACAAATGATATTTTACACTTTTCAGCCTCGGAATTATTAAGAGTCGGCAAATGGAAATTCACCCATCCTCCATTCCCGATTCACCTTCACTAATGGTGCGTACACAAATGGGATCCTTTAACACTTTGTTCGAGATTTATCTATACAATATTATGTGAGAGATCGTGAAAAAGCGTCGAAGTTATGCGGAGTGAAAAGGTGGGCTAGATAATTAGCTCAAGTAGCCAAAATATGAGAATACTGAGAATATTAAGGATATCCAGACTGCCTAACTTACGTTGGGTTTCTCCTTTGTTAACTTACAAATCCAGCAACCATTGGAGGCTTTTAGTTGTAAAATACTAAATTAATGCTACCAATAAACGCAATTCCAAAACAATATGGTAATGGGGAAAGAGGCAAAAATCAGGTATAGGAAAATATTATTATAACAAAATGACTTAGAGTTTAAATATGTTGAGACAAGAGGTGACAGCCTAAAACGTCTTAGGGTTCGTAGATCGATAGCAGTCACTTAAAGTTGTAGACGACTACCTCCGTTAGAGAGTAATAATTCCCATATGATCTCCCATAGGAGGAAATGTTAGTAAGAGAAGTTATATTTTAAGATTATAAGTGCCATACGAAATTAAGGTATATTGATAGTATTAATGTACACTGTTTTCAGGCAAGAAATTTCAAAGATTAGTCACATGGTAAGATTTTAGGGGGTTATTGTGTTAATTTCACCTCTTACTTGTAGCTTGAATTCATCGTGGGGATTTTTATCGGAGTCATTAATCTTAAAGAGTGAATAAGATTTACCCTTTTAAAAACCGTTTAATATATAAAACACTTTCTTCATTTCCTCCTTCAATGTACGACTCTCCAAGGACTTCAACTCGAGTATCCTTAACATCTCATATGATCGGTCACATTCAGGAAACCATCAAGGTTGTGTAGTGTTGCACCTGTCAAGAATTTCTACATCCTTTCACAGATAAGAAACCAGAGTTGCACCGCGTATTGCAAATGCATTTTGATATTTCGGGCTTCTTTCCTGGGATCCCGGGCACTTTTTATCACGGGATAAAATTAAATTTCCCGGGAAATCCCGCATTCCATTTTTTTAATTTACCTTTATTTTACTATTCATAAAATTTTAATAATTAAAATATCTATCAATATTTTTTTAATGATATCTCTTTAGTTATTTCCCTATTAAATTCCTAATAAATGATGCAAGGATGCTATAAAATATACAGAAATCTTCTATGACGATGGACTTGTGCCTTGAAAGAAGAGTCGCTTTTAACAGTAGGAAAACTTTGGCCGCTAAAATTTAAGACTTTCTTGATCCCTTTGCACTTCTCCACCAATTGTGGCAATAATTTAAATCGTTGTTGATGGATAATCCTAAATATTTCTTAGTGTCATGGCGCTGAAATTGAGAGCAGTAGTATGCAAAACTATTAGGGCTGGTAGTAATCAAAACTTTTCGGATTAGAACTGGTATTTAAAACTAGAAGTAGAATTTAAAATTAGTAGAATTACTATTTAAATCGAGGAAGCAAAAATCGGAGATGTTTAGGAGGAAAGGTTCGTGCAATCTCTTTAAGTTCTTGTAATCTCAAGTAAGATTTTTACTGCTCTTAGTTCTTCTAATCTCGGTGCAATCTCTTTGAGTTCTTGTAATCCCAAGTGAAATTTTTATTGCTCTTAATTCTTCTAATCTCAGTATAATCTCTTTAACTACTTGTAATCCCAAGTGAGATTTTCATTGCTCTTAGTTCTTCTAATCTCGATGTAATCTCTCTAAGTTCTTGTAATCCCAAGTGAGATTTTTACTGCTCTTAGTTCTTCTAATCTCGGTGTAATCTCTTTAAGTTCTTGTAATCCCAAGTGAAATTTTTATTGCTCTTAATTCTTCTAATCTCAGTATAATCTCTTTAACTACTTGTAATCCCAAGTGAGATTTTTATTGCTCTTAGTTCTTCTAATCTCGATGTAATCTCTCTAAGTTCTTGTAATCACAAGTGAAATTTTTATTGCTCTTAATTCTTCTAATCTCGGTGTAATCTCTTTAAGTTCTTGTAATCCCAAGTGAGATTTTTACTGCTCTTAGTTCTTCTAATCTCGGTGTAATCTCTCTAAGTTCTTGTAATCCCTAAAAGTTCTTTCAATCCATACAGGTCATTGTAATACCAGTTAACTTTTGTAACATCGAACAGTTATTCTAATCCCTAGTGCAATCCCTTGTCAATTATACAGATTAACATAACAGGGTCGGAAGAAAGACAATCGAAAAAAAAGGTGAAAACAGAAATGGCAACGGAGAAATATAAAGAAAAGTTAGCAAGGTATAAAATAAATTCGACAAAAAATGGAAAGTAACCAAAATTTGAGAGATGAAAATGGAAAGAGACGGAAAATAAGGAAATCCGACAAGAATTCTGTCTAAGACGTTAAATCTAATCAGCGCCATTTGTTTCCATTGCTTTTATGACGTCCATCACCCTTCTTTCAAAGAGAAATAAGTGCCAAGAATCCTTTTTCTTTGCAATAAAACTTTTGCACTACTTTTGTCCAACCAAACAAGGTCTGCTTACCAAAAGGTCGCGTGTTCTCACTTATTCTAATTTATGACCTTACGACATTCAAAACTGTCAATAATTCCAGGACTAATGTTTAAAGGACATTGTCGATTATATAATTCAAAATAGAATGTAAAACAACATAAGGGTATCAAATTTCGTTAGAATCGGCCGAATAGTTACAATTTTATTACAAAAACAAAAGAAAATGCAAAACGGGAACCGACCGACCGACATATTGATATGTATGTAGACTTGCCCGTGACTAAAAAAGAAACGTGACCAACCTTTTGGGGTACATGTTTTCTTGTACATGAAAATGTAACATTTTCCCTACGGTAAGCTAATAAAAACAACAATATTACAATCTTTGTTAATTGTAGTATTTTTTTCCATTTCCCCATTCTTATTTTGACATATTTCCTTCAATTTTTCTCTTCCTCGAATTTTTAATTAAGGGAAACGTTCCTTTCACGTCTTTGAGCGCAGCGCACCAAGTAGTATCCCCATTAAACCTCTCAGGGGTATATTTACCTTCTACACATTTAAAATTCCTTAAATGAGCCATTTTTTTATGACAGAGATGCCACTGTTGACTTTCGCGTCTTAGTTCTAAAATAATACTAATAATAATTATATCAGTAATAATAATTGTCCGTCCTCAACTTCCAAAGAGTGCCAAGAGCAATACCCCTCAATTATGTGGAATGCCAAACCAGATGCCCCCACCCCCCTTTTTCTAATAAAAAATATCAATCTAGAGAATCTCGTTATGAAATCTCGGACAGGATTTTGTAAGGAACATGGCTAAGGGTGCAAAGAAGCGCCTTCTTGGCGCATTTTTCTTATTCCTCTCAGTTTTTGTTGTCAGCGCCATTCGCAATTTTAAACAAATATTAATAAAATAATAATGATAATAATAAAACAAAATTAATGGAAAGATGAGGTAATCATGGTTTTTCGATCCTAATATAACCTAATATAAACTTAACCAAATCTAACTTAACCTAACCCAATTAAACCTAAACTTAACTAACTTAGATTAAACTAACTTAACCTAACCTAATTTAACTTAAACTAACTTAACCTTACATAAACTAACCTAGGCTATTCTATATTAGGTTGGTTAGGTTAGGTTATATAAGTTTCTTAAAAACTTTGAAATGCCTTTACAAGCTGCAATATTGGAATAGCTTTAATAAATCAAACTCAAGTGGAAATGCTGTGCGTAAGTGTTGTAAGTCCATCTGAATATTTAGCTGTAGTTGGCCGGCAACCTAAATAACACCCCATTCCTCTTCCACTAGTCTGTAATTATGAAGTGACGAGAAATTCAATTTCTAAAGGTGACAATGTAAGATTGACTCCGACGATGAACAAAGTTGAGGAATGATCAATGAGGGAACCTTAGGATGAAAGGTAACGCGGAATGATAGCAAACAAAGTAAGATAAAAATAATGGATAAAATGCTGAGAAAAATGGAAAATTACTAACACCTCCAATCTCCACGATTAAAAATTAGAAAAAGGAATAAATTTGAAGGTAACGAGAGAAAAGAAAGAAGAGAGGTAGTAAGGGAAACACAACAACAGTACAAAAGATTAGTAAATTTGTGAAAGAAGATGCAGTTTACGGAGGTTTTTGGTATAAAACAATATATAACTTAGGAAACAAGTTTTGCAATGGAGTAATGATGAATACCAGTCATGACCGAAACATGTCTCCCGGGTAAAGAATTTAGATATTATTTTGTACCAGAAAAACTCCGTAAACGGCGTCTTCCTAATCATTTGAAAGCTTGATAGTGAGTTAAAATATTTTTTATTTAGTACTCAATAAAGATATGAAAATGGCCGAATCTAATTAATCTTCGTAATTTCTTTGTGTGAGAATTTATGAATCGAAGAGTTCCTTTCACCCTGGTTCAGCAAAATAATCAGCGGGGATATATGAGACAGGAGAATGCGACGTATCTTCGGCCATGGTGAAGTTTTAAATGTACTAGAGTGCTAGTTATGTACTATTAGTCTAAAGGTTAAAGCAGTAAGTGGTGTGATGGCAAGGAAAGTTTGAGCGGTGAAAGAGGTCGTTAGTGGAGGGTAAGAAGAAAATCGAGTTTAAAGTATATAAGAGAAATCAGAGTCGAAGTTGAAATTATGCTATTGAATTTTACCAAATCTCATATATAAGATTTTATTAACAATTTAATATAAAATTGACCAAATCCAATTTGTTTCTTTGTTAACCTTTGAAAAAAATGACTTAAAGGTGAAAGCTAATTGGGAGTAAATTTCTTGAAGTCAATTTTGCCTAGATTATAGTATTACCAAGTCAATAATAATGATAAATATTACTTCATTTATGATGGTGATTAAGAGTTAATAAAATTATATTCTTATAAAATAAATTAATAATATTTATCATACTTGCAGTTTGATAGTGAAAATAATGGGCAACAATTGAGTTTATAATATTGTATTACTTCACTCAACAATGCGGGGTACTCTATTATTTTAATACTGTACAAAAATTACAGTAATATACAGTTAATCAAAATACAGTAACATAGAAGCTTTAATGTTGCCAATATTTGATGGTGTGGAGATATACATATGTACATAGGTAATAACATGTTAAAGTGCGGTAAATATATGTACATATGTAATGGCATGTTAAAGAGCGCTAAATATATGTACATAGGTAATGGCATGTTAAAGAACGGAAAATATATGCACATAGGTAATACCATGTTAAAGAGCGCTAAATATATGTACATATGTAATTGCATCTTAAAGAGCGCTAAATATATGTCCATAGGTTATGGCATGTTAAAGAGCACTAAATATATGTACATAGGTAAGGCATGTTAAAGAGCGTTAAATATATATACATAGGTGAGAGCATGTTAAAGAGCACTAAATATATGTACATAGGTAATGACAAGTTAAAAATCGTTAAATATATGTGCATAGGTAATGGCATATCAAAGAGAGGTAAATATATGTACATAGTTAATGGTATGTTAAAGAGTGCTAAATATATGTACATAGATAATGGCATGTTAAAGAGGGCTAAATATATGAACATAGGTAATGGCATGTTAAAGAGCGCTAAATATATTTACATAGTTAATTGCATGTTAAATTGCGCTAAATATAAATTAGGGGTAATGGCATGTTAAAGAGCGCTAAATATATGTACATAGGTAATGGCATGTTAAAGAGCGCTAAATATATGTACATAGGTAATGACAAGTTAAAGATCGTTAAATATATATACATAGGTAATGGCATGTTAAAGAGCGCTAAATATATGTACATATGTAATGGCATCTTAAAGAGCGTTAAATATATGTAAATAAGTAATGGCATGTTAAAGAGCGCTAAATATATATATGTATATATATATATATATATATATATATATATATATATATATATATATATATATATATATATATATATATATATATAGGTAATGGCATGTTAAAGAGCACTAAATATATGTACATAGATAATGGCATGTTAAAGAGCGTTATATATTTTTGTATATAGGTAATGGCATGTTAAAGAGCGCTAAATATATGTACATAGGTAATGGAATGTTAAAGAGCGTTAAATATATGTACATAGGTAATGGCATGTTAAAGAGCGCTAAATATATGTACATGGCTGATTTTCTCAGGGCAAATTTTTTTTCAAATTTTGCCTGATAAAAGGTCGTGGTAATTTATATGGTAAAATATCGTGGGATTTGTCAGCTACATGGTCGTGGTATTTTGCCGAGTAAAATGTGGTAGTAATTTACCAGGTAAAAGGTACTGGTAATTTGCACGGTGATATGTCGTAGTAATTTTTCATCTTAAATTTTGCGATAATTTATATGGTAAAAGTTCATAGTAATTTATCAGGTAAACGGTCGTGGTAATTTTCCAGGCGAAATGTACTGGTAATTTGCCAAGGGATATGTCGTGATAATTTTCGGGTTTAATGTCCTGATAATTTGTATGGTGAGATATCGTGCCAATTTGTATGGTTAAATTACCACGACCGGGAGAAAGGTCGTGGCCACTTTTCGGGTGAATGATAATTTCTATGCTGAAAGGTCGTCGTAATTTCCTGGATGAAATGTCGTGTTTATTCCCTGGGTGAAAAGTTGTGATAATTTTCCGAGTGAAAGTCATGGTGATTTTCCTGATGAAAGGTAGTGGTAATCTTTATATGAGAGTTCGTAGTAATTTGAAATTTGTCAGGTTATGATATTTTTCTGGGTGAAAGGTGATGGTAATTGGGCGGGAGAAAGGTTGTAGTAATTTGCCAGGTCGTGGTACGAGTATTTTGCTGGGTGAGTGGTCGTGATAATTGGCCGGGTGTAATGTCGTGGTAATTTTCGAAGTGAAAGGCCGTAGTAGTTTTCTGGGTGAAATGTCGTCGTAGTTTATATTTTAAAGGTCGTGGTTCTATGCCGAGTGAAAAGTCGTGGCACTTTTCCAACTGAAAGATCGTGGTAAATTGCCTAGTGATAGGTCGTGGTAATTTGTATGGTGACATATTGCGGTAATTGACCTAGTAAAAATTCGTCGGAATTTGTATGGTGACATTGTGGTAATTCGTATGTGAAAGTTCGTGGCAATTTGTATGGTGACATATTGTGGTAATTGTCTTAATTCTTCTGTGAAAGGTCTTGGTAATTTTATGGTGAATGGTCGTGGTATTTTTTAAGTGAAAGGTGGGGGTAATTTTTGTGATAGGTCGTGGTAATTTTCAGGCTGAAATTGCCAGGGGAATTTTCAGGATAATAACTCGTAGTCATCTATATGCTGGTACGTTGTGTTACTTCACTTGGTGAAATGCTGTGGTAATTTTTATAATGAATTTTTCAGGTGAAAGGTAAGTGTCATTTTCTTAAGATAGGTGATGGTAATTTTATGGTTAATGGTTGTAATTTCAGGGTAAAGGTAAGGGTAATTTTGCTTTTTATAGATCAGTGGTAATTTGTAGTGTGAAAGGTTGGAGTCATTCTACACGTGAAAGGTTTGGGTAATTTTTCAGGCTAAAGCTTGTGGTAATTTTATGTTGATGTGTTTTTGTAATTCCCCTGATGAAAGGTTGTGGTAAATTTACAGGTGAAACACCTACCTTACAGCCAAACAGTTGATAACTTGAGGTATGCCTGAACGATGTCCGTCTTTTGAAGTCTGCCAAGTTTTTTGGCGCTCTGCGACTCTGTAGAAACTCTTCTGGGTGACGTTGAGCCGCTTGGCGCTGTCAAAGTCATTGTGTCCGAGAGCATAAGAAAGCCATAACAAGGAGCTTCATGTTTTAGAGAACAGCATATGAAAGTCATAACAAGGACATTCATGTTACTGAGAACAGTATAAGAAAGCCATAACAAAGAGCTTCATGTTCCCGAGAACAGCATAAGAAAGTCATAACAAGGACCTTCATGTTTCCAAGAACAGCATAAAAGAGCCATAACAAATACCTTCATGTTTCCAATAACAGCATAAGAAAACCATACCAAGGACCATCATGTTACCGAGAACAACATAAGAAAGTCATAATAAGGAGCTTCATGTTTTATAGAACAGCATAAGAGATCCATAACAAGGACCTTCATGTTACCGAGAACAGCATAAGAAGGCATAAGAAAAACTTTGCATGTTTCCGAGTATAGTAAAAGAAGGCCATAAAAATGACCTTGCATGTTACTTTAAACAGCATAAGAGGGTCACAAGACTCTTCTATGTTACTTTAAACAACATAAGAGAGTCACAATGATCTTGTATGTCACTGAGAACAGCATAATAAAGCTATAACAAGGACCTTTTATGTTATCAAGATCAGGAAAAGAGAGGCACATCAAGGCCTTTGTATGTTGTCGAGAACAACATAATTCTGAAGGCCGTGTAATATGGGTGAAAAATAGTGATAGGGAAAATAGATAATTAAAAGGAGTATAAATAACTCAAATAACATTAATGCATGGGAACTAAAGGAATAAAGAGGACCAGGTTCAACTCCCATAAGAATCTCCATTAACCTAAACTTCCTCTTCGTAAGAGTAAATTCAAAGTATCAAGAAAAATGTTTGTGCAAGCAAAGGTTTGTTTGTTTTTTACCACTTTT
This sequence comes from Ceratothoa steindachneri, assembly GCA_963969495.1. Taxonomy (NCBI): domain Eukaryota; kingdom Metazoa; phylum Arthropoda; class Malacostraca; order Isopoda; family Cymothoidae; genus Ceratothoa; species Ceratothoa steindachneri. The sequence goes on along the minus strand of OZ018334.1, from coordinate 86,374,503 downwards.
GTTCCACCACGTATTACCACCCGCCAATGTGCATCTCAGTAAGAAACCCGGGTTTAACTTTGAATCTGAAATACCATGCAATAGTAAAGCAAGTGTAGTAGTTTACTTCACATGTTTGTACCTCTCTTGTAATACACGAGTTGATGTCATTGAGTGGTTTGGGCCCTCTAGTAGTACTTCAAGAGGTTTATTATGAGTTCTTCATCCTCGATAATGGATGATGGGATTTGCTAATTATTTATATATATATATATATATATATATATATATATATATATATATATATATATATATATATATATATATATATATATATATATATATATATATATATATATTACCTCGTTGATTTCACAATTTCCTTCTTTTCTGTTCAACAAATAAAAATACACTACCGAGCAATTTTTTGAAAGATTTTCCTTCAAAATATTTTGAAAACATGAGTTGCTAAATGAAATGTCCATGGTACATGAATTCTTGCATTAAATTTATTTTATGAAGATTTCATATGATAAAATCGTGTATCCAAGAAATTATACTAAATAAACTAGCAAAATAAAATATTGACACGTGCAAAATAAGAGAACGACAATTCAGAGAATTGCTTAGCAAGCAAAACACTAGAATCAAACCAAGATTTGACAACGATGAAACTTAAAACACTTAATATGAGGAGCTGAAGCCTTTGTATTCTTTTACTGCGGCGTAACAACGATTACAGGACCTCACTAGTTTATTGCAAAATTTTGGTGTTATTTTGTTCTATTATTCTTCAATTTCTTCCATAAATCTATCAAAGTTGAAGGCTGCTGGTGTCGAACTTTTTCACCAATGATCTTTCAGAGGTTCTTAATTGAGTTCAGGTCCGGGTTTTTAGCAGGGTACTTCCTTACTTCAATATCTTATTGTGCGAAATAGAATTTTACTCGCTTTTAAGTATGGAACGGTGCGTTGTCCTTCATAAAAAATGCTGGCTGGTTCAGAGATGCTCGGAGTGAAAGTATGACATGTTGTCGAGGGTAAGGTTCACATTCGCATTGACCCTCCCAATTACTTGCACTTGAGGACTAATCCTTTAAACGAAATCTTACCCAATACCATGACGCTGCCGCCACCATACTTGCGTGACATTTTAAAAGATTTAAAGTTAAGTAGGCCACCTGCAGCGCGTCTAACAAATCGTCTTCATCCATTCCATCTAAATTTAATTTATCCCTGCGTTGTTGAAATGAATTCTCACCTAATCTTCATCACTACAAACAACATGAGCTTTATCTTATTTGAATTTTGCCTTCTGATTCTTCTTACTGATGATTAGTTGCCTGAGAACGAGCTTTTAAACCAGATACATCGAGTCGACGGGGCACTGTTAAACGACTTACTTCTTTTCCACTATTTGTCTTAATTTTGGGGAGAAATTCCTGATTCATTCTCGATTTATTCGAGAAGCGCCTAATAGCTTTGTCTTCTTGAATAGTGGTTATCCATGGTCTACCGACTTTTTCAATAGATTTATAGTTTTTTTTATTGTATAACTTCAGAACGTGCGAAATCACACTCTTGGACCTTTATACCTTTCTTGAACTCGCAGAGTGACTCCTCTTTGAAGTCTTCAGGAACAATTCTCTGATGGAGCTCAGGAATCACTTACACATTTGGTGACATCTCTGCAGAGTGATTACTGCAATAATAGTGGTTGTACAGTTCTTATCTACTGAGCAAAATGTTGCAAGATGATTTCAAGAAACTTCTAGAATTTTCCTGAAATAAATCGTTCTCATTTTGCACATATCAAAATTTTATCTTGTTTGTTTATTTGATATAATTTTTGGAATATACAATTGTATTGCATGAAATCTTCATAAAATATATTATATGCATGCCTTAATGTACCATGGAAATTTCAGTTACCTCCTCATTATATATTTTAAATTATTTGAATAAATGAAAATCGATGAAATAATCTGTTCTTAAAATTGTACTAGAAACCTTGTGAGTGAGATGAATGAATTTTTATGATACAAAAGGACTACGTATTCGTTGAGAGCTAAATAATAATCAAGGTACACTACTAACTTATGATGTCCTTTACCTATATATTTCTTCATATTACGAAATTGTCTAAAAACATTAATGTAAGAATTAAACAACATTTCGATAATTAAGTTGAAGCAAATTCTTGATGAATCAGGAAGCAAATAAGTTCAATTACATTAATTATTCAATTTAAACAAAATTTTATCATTTGAATTATAACATAGGGGTAAATTTCCTCCTAAAGAACATCTCTGAACGGTGCCTTTATTTTATATTAATTTGGCATTTTTTTTAATAATTTTCAAATTTATATATGATTATGTTATTAATTCCGGTTCCATTACTTCTTTTGCGTATTCTTATTCTTCTCCTATTTCCCATTAGTTCCTGATCCAATGCTGCAGCCGCACAGATGGTTGCAGGTGAATATTTAACAACCACGCCTCTCTTCTAATCGCCCTCTCGCATGCTTCGGTGCCAGTACACACAGCCATAATCCCGCCTTTGTCCTAATCACGAAATATACCAGTGTTTTCCCCAAATATACAAGATTTACACATTAATTATCGGGTCGAGTTTAATCTCGCCGAGCGAGGCGTTATTAGTGGCTTCTCCACTTTTGCTTTAATACCTGTTTCCGGGCTATGAAAATAGGCATTTGATTTCAGAAGACCCGGGAACAGAATCTCATGTCTGGTGTCAGGGAAAATAACGAATGGTATTAAGTTAGTTGGAAGTGTACGTACTAGTACGAGGTAGGGATGCATTCTTGCATAGAAATAATTCAATTTCTTATCGATTCAATGTAACATATACATAGAACTAAATTAACCAATAATACGACCATGCCATGTATGGCCATTAAATATTTATGCTTGTGTGAATAGACACTTGTGTTGTTATATTATCTATTTAGATGAAAAACCAAGCTAAAATAATGGCTTCCCGGATATAAAATTTAAAAAGAAGTCGGTAGAGAAAAAGCTAGAGGATGTAAAATTGTGTGAAAGGCACAGAGCTCATTGCACTCTCCTGATGACACAAAGAAGCTCTTATCACTCGGAATGGACGCAATTATAAAGCCAACTTCAAGCAATTAAGAAATAGAGAAATGGATGTGAAATGAAAACAAAGCCATCAAGGAAAACAAAATGAAGATTCCAAGTACTTTAGAAATTTATTTTAAGTTCATTATCAAGGTATAACGAAAACAACAGAAAAATATAATATATAAGTAATGGGAAGAGGAGAAAGAATGCCCAAAATAAGCAATTAAACCAATCCTAGAATAAATTAAGGGCATAGAGAAAAATAGGCGGTGCAGAATAGGTTCATATCAAAAGCCTCCTTGTCCACAGGATTGGAAATAACACAAAAACAATTAAGGAGCAAGATAAGAACAGCGGGGAGATTCATATGGAATGTGAGGAGTAAAAGAAATTGGGAGGTAGATAATTACAATTCTAATAAAATGTACAAACATACATAGACATAAATTTAAAAAATACATATATACATGCATACACAAATATACATATGAGAAACTCACAAAGTAGGCGTGAGTAGAGCAATGAATGCGAAAAAAACACAGGAAAATGAAAGGCAGATCGAAGTACTTTCAAACTTTCCTTGAGAATGAACTGGACAAGTTCAAAAGTACTTGGAATCCGCCTTTCATTTTCCACTTTTTTTTGGCTTATATATATATATATTGATATATATAAATATATATATATATATATATATATATATATATATATATATATATATATAGCAGGAATATGAAGACCCAGGTGATTATACTAATCATTTATTGGCCGGACGTTTCGGACCTTTACTAGGACCATCTTCAGTGACTATGTCTACTAATGAGAAGGGGAAGGAACATTAATTGATAACAGTTAAAAGAATGCCTTAAAAAAAGCGGAAAAAGGCAAGTTAAAATAATAAAATTGACAATAATTAAAATTAAAGTAAAAACACTTATAAACCTAAACCTGAAGCCTCTTCCATCAGGCAACATTCAGAGTATCACCATCATCCTCTTAATTCTAATTCATTTACTATATTATCTTCAGCCTTAACTTCTCTCGATTTGAAAATCTTAGAGTCACTATATATCATTAAAATAAATCCAAAGTTAAATAATTACGCCTCCTCAATTAAATTATTCACAATATAACCAACCAACACTTCAATAGGTTAACTAGCCAACCGACCAACCGAATAAATTTCGTCAGTAATTATATATGTTTAGTTAAATAATTTCCCGAAGTCATCTTGCTTACTCCCCCAGATTACTCATGTGTCAACCCACTTCTTGCCACCCTCATTCACTGATATTTACTCACAGCTGAGGTTCTTGATATTTTTTTTAAGTGCTCATCTAGTGACTGCCATAAAAGGCAAGTCACTGTATTCAAATTTTAGCATAATACTAGGCTACATTAAACACAGAAAACAAAACAAATAAAGAAATACACTAAACAAAAGCAAGAAGAAAACATGCCCCTCCCCCTCCAGAGCAGGAACATGCAACCAACATATAGCTACTTCTTCAAAAGAATGAGTTGAAAAATCACCAATGGTAAATACTTCTGACCTGTTTATGATGGCACAGCAAAAAGATTGACACCTGGTTTTTTCTATCTTGAACATGTGAGATTAAATTTTGCCAGCAAACAGAAGATGTGTTTTTACAATTTAATATAATGTTATTTTTTGTTTCCTCCAGTAACTTTTAATATGTGATAATCAAGTCAGTTTGTTATAATTTCACTTTCTATTTTTTTTAATTACTACTGGGTAATATCATTTAATTCTATATATTATTAGTGTTTTTACTTTAATTTTAATTATTGTTAATTTTATTATTTTAACTTGCCTTCTTCCGCTTTTTTTTAAGGCATTCTTTTAACTGTTATCAATTAATGTTCCTTTCCCTTCTCATTAGACGATATAGTCGCTGAAGATGGTCCTAGTAAAAAAGGTCTGAAACGTCCGGCCAATAAATGATAATCACCTGGGTCTTCATATTCATGCTACATATCAGATTCCCAAGGAACAAATCAATTACCTGTATTATATATATATATATATATATATATATATATATATATATATATATATATATATATATATATATATATATATATATATATATATATATATATCATCATCACTAACTATAATTTTAGAAGGGGAATTTTTGGAGTATTTAAATAATAATTTCATCTTTGTTTGGGTATGACTTTTTTTTATCAGTGATTTCTAATAATTCTTTTATAATATAAAAAAATAAAATAGTGAAGTTCAGAAATAATTAAAGTATCGAAATTTTGTGAATTTTTTAAAACCCCCAAAATTACAAATAGAGAAGTTCAGAAAATTTATTTTTATATATCTTGTTCTATAAAACTATATTTTAGCAAACGTGATATTTTGAAAAGCAGGAAATTTAGTTTAGAGTTCATTATCATAATTGGCGAAGTTCCGAAAATTTATATAAATTTAACTATCGCCTGTCTTTTTATATTTTAAATTTTAATCTTAGGAGCGAAGCGCAAGCTTCCCCCGTAGGGAGGGTTGGCGAAGTTATTGCCTGGGATATATATATATATATATATATATATATATATATATATATATATATATATATATATATATATATATATATATATAAATATATATATATATAATTCTACGGTAAATGTTCGGACAATTTTGATTGAATGTAATTTCTAGTATGGCCATCGAGTTTATAGAAGCGAGGACATAAATTAAATTCAGGGAATTTACTGATGAATGTCGATTTAATAATTGCGCGAAATATTATCTTTAGGATGACCAATGATTTTTGATGAGTTCCAATGACGTCATGGTTAGATCGTAACGCGTAGATATAAAATGAACTGCTCATTTCTCTACGGCGGACATTATATTTGTGTTGAGATCAACTTTTTGCCAAACATTTATCTGATTGACCAAAGTTATATTTAGTACAATTGACTGCGTATTGCAAAAGTTATGTTACTCTTTTTACGGCTACAACGCTGAAAAAATATATCATAATGATAACTTTCACAATAAAAATATCTATTTATATGTGGTCGTCCTTGACGGCGAGCACGCGCTCTAGGCTAGACCTGAAGGATGATTACATGTTGCGGACGAAGTCCTTCCTCATGGTTGCACACCCCTGGTTGAGGGAGGACTTTAGCTCGTCGATTTTGCTGGGGCAGACCTTGTATGCCTTGCCTTTAACAACGCTCATAAACCATAGTCGAGATCTTTCGTGACCAAGAGGCCCCTGTAATTGGATGCGGTCAGCCTTAACCGGCCTAGAACCCCACTTGGGGCATCTTCTCGCTAGTTGTACTCACGTCACCGAACATCAACTAGGATTCTGAATGCTGATCTTGGAAACGTAGCGGACCTCCAAGTCATCTTGGGGGAAGCGTAACACGCTGTCGTTCTACTTGTTCATGATCGGTTTCGATTGCCATAGCTGTTCAAGTCGTCGAGAAGTCGACGATAGCGCTCGAGACGTTGCTCATGCATAAGGCCGGTAAACACAGGCCTTTCCCGCACATCAAGGTCTTGCCACCGTTCTCTTTGCCTTCTCTGGACACACTGACCTTCAAGATGTTATTCTTCTTCGAGAGCACAATCATTTTCACCTTCGGAGCTCTTTTGAACCTCTTTCTCATATCCAAACATAGACGAGGAGGGCGTCAATGCACCTGGAGGAGTCGACTGGAGGTCTTTTCACCACCCTGTCTCTGATAGAGTAGGATCAAGCTCTGGCCAATTCATTTATATCTTACACACCAAAAGAAACAAAAAAAACTAACAACGAGCAGCCACCTTCTGAATTTCCTGCAGGAGAGAGGTAAATTCCAAGTCATAACAAAATTTGGCAATTTGCATGAAGTTCTACAATAATGAATTACCATGATCCTTTTATCTGTTTTAATCCTCATTAAAAATTTTAGAACTTGGAATGTGAAACCATTTGAAGAATAATGGTTCATGGACTAAAATTAGGCCTTCAAAACTTAATTTAAAATTCCCGCAAATTGGCCACGTTCAGTCTTATACAAAGTTGTAAATTTCAGGAGAAAATCAGTTCTGAGAAAAATACCGCAGAAATACTCCGAGGTTGCATACTCTTGACACGTGCATTCCATATATTTTCATTTTCATTAATCTGAACCTAATTTCTTCATGCATCTATTCATCAAAAAATCTTTGTTGTTTGTTTTTCTTTAATAAATATAGACATATCGAGACTTCTAAGTGCAGAGCTATAGTAAATTAAAAAAATATATAAAAATGGCAAAAAACAATTTCACCTGCGAATATCATCTCTCTGGAATTAACTTTGGCATCTTTCAACCCGAGATAATCTCGTTCATTGGGGCATAATTGAAATTGGCATTGGGGAAAGAGAGAAAATTTAGTGCCTCCTCAGTGCCAATCCATTGAAGTAAAGAATAAAAGTAAAAATTCCGCGAAATCTTTCGGTATCAATCATTTCCCTCTTAAAGATAAATAAATAAATTATTTATCATTTATAAATTGAATTAAATGATGGAAGATAACCGTTGGATTGAAATAAAAAAATAATGATAAGTTTTAAGTGATAAGAGGGTGAAATATACTTAGCTATTTCAGGAAAATACCAAGAAAGAAACAACTTTAAAAGTCTTTTCTAATCCGAAAAGGTGCATTAACCAAGATTATCCTACATTCCAAACCGGACAGAATTAAAGCAAATACGAGGTAAACGAAGTGCAGCAAGAGCCTTAAAATCTTTTCGTAAAGAAAGATAAACCAACTTTGTTTCTTGTCTGTCAAATAACAGCTAAATAATGATATATACACTTAGCCAAAATATCAAGTACCACTCATAGATTTCTATATATATTTAAAATATTTAAGCAAACATTTCGAATTTTTTATATTAGTCAAAAATATGTATGGTAATATTGTGTATTTTGCTAATGTTTTGAAATTTTTTTAATATATTTGAATTACAAAGTATTTTACTGCATATTGGGTAAATAATTAAATAGTATGTTTCTCCATTCAGAATTTAAGCAATATTTCTTATGTTTCAGCTTAAATTTATAACAATTTTGCATTCAACAACTGTAACTTGTTAAAAACTATAATGTTAAAGATTTGCTGTTCAAACCATTATAAAACGATTTCAAGAGATCAAGAGTTTTGTATCACCGAAGAGAAGTGTCGGAAAACAACATACAACACCTAGTGAAGACATTTACCATTCGTTCTTTAACTAGAAAAGCGCAAGAAACTAAATTCTGAACTTGCTGAGGCCTTAGTTTTAATAAGATTACACAGAATAGTTAGAAAGAGACTAAAAGATTAAGGGCCAAAGGATACAAAACGAGAAAGAAGCCATAACTATCTGAATTTAACAGAAATAAGCGAATTCGGTTGGTCAAAGATCTCAAAAATTGTCTGATTAGAGAAAGTAATTATCAAGTATGTAAAAAACACTATTCTATTGTTATTTTTACATGTAATTTAGGAAATTTCATTTAAATATATTCATTTAAATATATATAACAATCTTGCAGATTTTCAGCATTTCGGGGGCTAGGTTTGTAAGACAGAGTTAGAGAGCTATTCCACCCTAATTTTATGGTACCAACTGTGGAAAATGGAGGTGTTTCTATCATGGAGCTACATGTCTGCATCAGGACCAAGAAAAATGTTTTTATGCCAAAGAAAATGGAACTCTACAGCTTATACCACAATGTTGTCATATGTTTTAGAGCCATCTATTCATTACTTGCTCCCCTAAACACCGAGAAATGAAATTACATATATTTCAGCAGAACAATGCTCTATGCCATACATCGAACAACACTAAGAATTGGTCTCACCATTGGAGTAGCCACCACGCAACCCAAACTTAAATCCAATTGAAAACTTTAGGGAAGCTCTTGGAACAGAGATGTCATCTGCTACCGGGAGCTATAAATAACAACACCAACAACAAGTTGGAAAAGCACTATAAAGTACTACAATTACAAATAAAACAGAAATGTATGGAAAACCACAAACTGAGTGGGGAAAGGTAGTGACATCCCTGTTAAGAAGAATTATGGCTGTAATCCCAAAGGGGTCCAACTAAGAATTGAAATAATTTATACATATATATATATATATATATATATATACTGAATTCATTCATCACACATGTCTAATAACAAAATATGAATGATTCGATCGGTTGCTTTATACTTTTGGATGAAGCTGTATATACGTATTATAAAATAAATTGGGAAAAATAGCGCTTAATATATAAAAATATTTAGATAGGAAATTTACTTACCACATTATTTGTAGACAAACTTCATTCTTTTAATTAAAAATGCAGCTTCTCTTCACGGTTTGCTCTCTACGTTAAATCATAAGCAACACACCAGAAGCTAAGACAGAGTTTCTGGCACCTTTAAGGTCCCTTATGAAGAACGTGGCTTGCAGGAGAGTCTACGGCACGTTACATAGATGGCGGCATGTGTTATGTATAGAGGGTTGAATTGAATAATTTTTTTTTATATTTAATAGCTAACTTTCACATTTCTTGTTTCCATAGGACTAATTAAAATTGACTCCGGGAAGTTGGGTAGTGATTATAGAGGTATCAGGCATATAATAAACAAAATTTGTCAGGGGCGTTCACCATTTGGAACGTATCGTTCAGCTCTGTTGCCTACTCCCGCTATAATGTTCAACGTCACAAATACGGTAAGCAATATTACGCTAACACGCGCCAAAGTGCTGGTCTATATTGATAAAATGAGGTCAATTACGTCGCCTAGACCCTACATATTATACCCTCGACACCTAAAGGAATTAAGGAACAAAAGTCCAGGTCCAATATCAGTTCTCTTAAACAAACCAATTAATCAAGCTGTGGTTTCAAAAGTCTTTAAACTTGCAAATATCACACCGATATTTAAAGGCGGAGATAAGATAGACCCATCTAACTATATCGATCTATTAGTCTCTCGTCTTTTATTTATAAACTGTTAGAATCAATCATAATCGATCAATTAGTCGATGACTTGGAAAATTATCGCAATCAAGACGGTTTGGGAATGCGTCGTTCTTGTTTAACGAATCTGCTAGAGTTCTTTCAAAGCTACTTATGATCACTTTAAGGCTTTCGACTTAATTAACTTCCCTTTAAAAGAGCTTAGGCTCGGTGCCGCACGCACAACTTCTGGAAAACCTTTAAGTGCATAGGATTAGAAGCAAACTTTTAGAATCGATTGGAAAAATGGCCGATAAATCGTAAACAGAGAGTTGTTGTTAATATTGAATCGTCTGAATTGATGTAATTGTTTAACAGCATTCCCTAAGGTTCAGTGTTAGGTCCTGTACTTTTTATAATTCTCCTTAATGATATGAAATGTATTTTGTTGAGCAAGGTACTAATTTTGCGGACGATACAAAGATAGGAAATAAATCAAACGCTAGTATCCATTCAAATACAATATTTAATTTTGGACATATGACAGCTCCCGTTTAATATCAGCAAGTGTCAGTAAAAATATAGTTTGGGAAAACACCTATTAGGCTGTGTAGAAGAGGAGGGCGATCTTGAGATTCTCGCCTCGATCGACTTAAATTCTCAAAACCTTGTGCTCAGGTAACAAAACAAGCGAATTGAACGCCTGGCCACATTGTCCTAAATTTTAAATATACATAAATGTAGAACAATTATCCTCCCATTATTAAAGTCAATAGTTCGGCCGCAGCTCGTCTAAGCTTAACAACTCCAGTCTCCCCTTTTGAGGAGGGATGTTAATATATTGGAGGCAATGCAGGGTTGTACCACTTAACTGACCAACACGGACTTATGGCACTGAACATGTCTTCTCAAGGAAGATCGGCGGTTGCGTGGGCAATTGGTGAGGTGTTCAAGATTAGAAATGGGATCGGCAATATAAATAAACCCTCGTGAACAACGGTTTCCCTAACAACATGATTAAAAAACAACTTCAATCATTTTTAAGAAGGCAATTCAAAGAGACGGATGAAACTAAAAGTAACCAGGAAGCATTAAATAACATCAAACTGTATTATAGAAATCAGATGTCATCGGCCTACAAAATAGGCGAAAACAGCATCAAAGAGATTGTTAACCGTAACTCAAAGTTAAGAAGCAAATGGACAAGATTCATATGATTATAAATTATAAAACGACAAAAGTGAACAATCTCATTATGAAAAAGAACATCTGCCAAAATTACTCGATCTTTAAATCTACGAACATAGTTTACGAGTTCACCTGCCCGAATGAAGACTGCAAGCCTCATAACAACTCAAAATATGTTAGTATGGCTACCAACACATTTTCGAGGCGTTTGGCAATGCACCTGCAACATGGAGCCCCCTAAATCATATGGAGACTGTGCATAACATCAGCTTAACCAGAGATATGATGGTTAATAACACCACGATCAAAAGAAAAGAGGGAAATAAAGCGAGACTGAACACCTTAGAAGCCATCTTAATTAAGGAAGAAAGGCCAGCTCTCAACATATAGGCTACGGGCTGGAATCGAACAATAAAGTTGTTTTTTTTTTAAATTCCGCGCACAAAGAAGTAGCCTGTCCCCTTGACATAATGTTCAAGCGAGGAGGAATAAATATCCCCTAAAATCCGTTTTCTTTTCATTCCCATTTTCATTTTGATTCCACCATTCTTCGCCGATAAAGGAGGAAAGAGACTTTGAAGATGATCCCATAAATCGAAAGCTCAGCCATTAAATTCAAGTTTGGTTTTTACCAAACACATTTCATTTAAAAAAAGAGATGAACGTAGAAGTTGTTTATCATCTACAAAATGAACTAAAAAAGATAATAAGCAAAATGGAAAGTTCCCAAAGAAATTAATAAAGGCGAAATATACTATCATCTTTAACAAAATCTGCATATAAGAAGGTCTGCTACCCATTTACACTAATATATATATATCAATAATTATTTGCAATAACGCAATCATAATTATGCGGTTATGAAAGCAATTTTTGGCTTACTAGCTCTTCATCAAAGCACTCGGAAGGAGCTTTTATCACATACACGAGAGGGCAACGCATAGAATAAGAAGTTTTTCCTATGACAGCCAAAAAACTGTCTTTCGATTGGCCCTTTTAATTGTCACACCTGCTTGTCGAAGAGAATGGAAATTTTTTTTCATCCACTCAAGGCCCGCCTTGTAAAATCAAAAATTATTTGCAATAACACAATCATAACTATGCAGCTATAAAGGCAATTTTTGGCTTACTAGCTCTCACCAAAGCACTCGGAAAGAGCTATTCTCACATACACGAGAAGGTAACGCATAAAATAAGCTTTTCTAAGACAGCCAAAAAAACTTTCTTTCGATCGACCCTTTTAATTTTCTATTCTCTTCGACAAGACAGTTTTGTTTTGACACTCATCAATATATATATATATATATATATATATATATATATATATAATATCAAACAATGAGCATCATAAATTGATGAAGAAAGAAAAAGAGGAGGGAAAGAGCAAACGAAATAAAATAATATAAACTATTTTTCCTGTTAAAGAATGTCAGATGCCAACTACGAGTATGCCATCGAGCGCTTTTTACTATTCAGGCACCACAAGACTTGTCGGTTGTAATTTTCTTTATTCATACTTCCTTGCAACATATTTGTATAGTTTAAACGTTTATGATTGAGTTTGTTTTAATGATCAGGTAGAGTTTTAAGGTGTGGTTCTTGATCGATATTTGTTCTTTGTTACGGATAAAATATTTCTTCTTTACGGAGGGTTTCTAGTTAAGGTTTATCATTTTACTTCTCTCTCAAGCTTTACTTGCGTCGAAGAGAGCGAGTATTTCGTGGTCTTGTAGGGGTCATTATTCTTTCTCGGAGCTTCATTACCTTTCTTTTTTGCTCCATTAATTTTCTTCTTCACTAAACTTTATGTTTATTATGCATATAACGCCGCTTCTTCCTTATATTCTTACTTATTACTACAGCTTGAAAATTCTTCGTTGCTTTAAGCTTCATCATTGTTGTCTGGTTTATCTCTTATGCCTTCTCCTATATAGACTAACATTTTATCTTCAATTTCCTTAGCTCTTTTCTTTTGACTTTGTTTACTGATTTGTGTAGGTCATTGCTCTTTCCTTATCTCCGTGATTCTGTTAATGTGATAGAAGAGTTTTTTTGTACTCTCTCATATGCTTATTTGTGTGTTTTGCATATGCAAAAGAGAATAGATGATGGAAGGATCAGTTTTTCTCACACCAGTCCTCAATAGACCTATCTTTTGTCTTCTTCTCTGACGTTTTTGAATGCGTAGAGACAGAGCGTCATTGTAAACCTCTTGATATGACCTGAGAGGTGTTTCTTGTACCATCGGGTTTAATCTTTATTTCGAGCACATTTCCCTCGTAGAAAGTATAGAGATCTTTTATCTTCTACACTGCTATATGATTTTGATCATGAGTATCTCTCTTTCCAAAGGAACGAGCTTAAATTTGTCATCGTTGATGTGCATCTTCTATCTATCACCCTATTCGTTACTATTTTAATTTCTTTGCCGGTCATGCGAGCTTGCATAGGTGAATCTTTCTATTAACTTTCGATTATATCCGTGATAACATCGGTAAATTGTATGTTGATGTAGGTAAAACAAAGTACGACAGACTAATACGAAATATTATACATACTTGAAGAACAATTCGATAATTGTTCTTCTTAATGGATTGGAAACTCGTTATTACACACAGTAAGTACCGAAAACATATTCGGTACCCATTTACATACCATGAGGGAACTCGCTGTTTATTCTAGGAAACTATTGAATAGTAATTCCTGAAAGCTAAATATCTTTTATAATCGGCAGAATTGACCATGTAGTAAGACACCTTCTTTGTGACAGAATTCACTGAATTTATGGAGAGGCATCATTTTACAAAAATGCATTTGAAAAACATTTACTCGCGAAAATCATCCAACCTCCGTGCGCGAAAGCAATGTTACTTTACTTCGTGCTACTTCGGGCAATTAGGAATATATTTTGGGGGCAATTAAATCTTACTTATGAATTATATGCAGCGTTCTCCAATAATCTCAGGATTAAATTATGATGTCGCATGGCTAGCTGAGTTTTTTTTACCCGCTCATACCTGGTACCATTCTGAATCCAGCTAGAATAAAATGATGAAGTTAGTTGGAATGGGTGCTCGGGATGGAAAATTGAGTCCACACTACCGGGCAATGTTATTGCCAAAGTAGTGCCTTGGCTAAGAAGAAATCGATAGCTCTTACCGAAGGGCTTAATGGGTATTCATATTGGACTAAAGGGGGTAACAGGAAGGGTTCAGTAGGTTTTAGGAAACAACTCAATATGTGTTCAGGCTGATTCGATGGTCAATCATGGAATGCCCTGAGTAAATGGGGTGCTGACTGCCACACCTTCGCAAAAAAACATTATGGGAACATGAAAGACTCAATTGGTTCCCAGGAAAGACCCAGGAGTGATCAGCGTGACTTAACTGTGTGTTTAGATAGTATTTGTGGTCCTAAGGAAGAGTTCTACAGGAACTCAGATAGCCTCAATTCGTATGTAGGAGAAATGTTAATGGAAGTTCATGGAAGTTAGCTCGGCCATAAATTTGTGAGGGGATTTTTTAAAATAGATTGGTTAATATGCATGCAATATATATATATATATATATATATATATATATATATATATATATATATATATATATATATATATATATGCAAAAGATCCCACAGGAAAATGAAAGGCGGATTCCAAGTACTTTCGAACTTGTGAGATCATTCTCAAGGTTCCTTGAGAAGTACCTATCGTAGGGGGATACTGTGTTTGATAGGGTAACGCTTTAGAGGAAACTAAGGCACTTTGCCTGGTAGCTTAGCGGTAGAGCATCTGACCAGCCATTAACAGATCCGGGTTCGAGTCCTCTTGTCAGCTGCAGCACTGTTGTCTATGCTACTCCAGGCACTCCCTTGCAGGAGACCTTTGTAAATTAGAAAAATCTAAAATAGATTTTTTGAAAATACTCAGATACTAGAGTGGGAATTATTTTCCCATGTACCATTTCTTTTAAATTGCCATTCCTTCAATTCTAAAGAAAAAAAAAACATACATTCAAAATTTTCATAAGATCTCAGACTACAGAAAAAATAGAAACAAACAAAAACTAAACAGAGCACTTAGACAACGAGAATGACCATAAATCCAACACTTTAGTACTTATATTCCAAATATAATATCATAAAAATGAAAATTGGAACAAATAGTCTTAAGTCCATAAACCACAAAACGAACTTAGCGCAAACCTGGTAAACCCTAAAGAAAATAAATACATTAAACACAACCTCCTCTACATACACTAGTCATTGAATTCTCGAGACAAAGAATAGCCTAACCAAAACAAGGGTGCAACTTATTTATGAAACTACCAAAAGACCAACCTCCTACCAAAACATAGATAAAAGTGATAAATTCAGAGAGACAAATAACAGGCATAACCAAATATCGAGCCTCCGTTTCATCCCTAAATACGTTCTGTTAGTCACCCAAAATCTCAAACTCTCCAAATTCACAAGTCGTGATAATATATCAACCCAACACTCACAAGACCTTCGCCTCAAATTTAACTACCATAACAAACAAAGGCATGCAGAAACTACACGGTTTAAGGACACTAACAAACATCACGTTTAGATAACAGAATGAAGTGCCAATCACACTCGACAACTAAAATTCATATGCGGTTTAACCAGCTACACAGCGGCAGCTTAGTACCCAATATTGCACAAAACCAACGTAGACAAGCTCCAAACAGTACAAAAATGCTCTCAAAATTATCCCAGCATTCATACAAACCAGCGTCATAGCACATTCACACGCAAAATCTAAAATACTATCAATAAGAGTGTACCTACAAGAGATAGGAACCAAAACCTCAGCAAAACACTAAACCAATCTCATACCAACCATCACCTTACAGCAAAACCACCTCTAATCAGACTCAAAATATAATCATCAGCATATTACTACTAACACACCAGTATAATGATCTTGTCTTTGCCCCCTCCAAACTGCAACTTTATTAATTTCATCTTAGGCTACCCCCCCGTCCCCTCCCTAAATTCCCCCCAAAACAATCGCTCGTCAAATCAAGGTCTGCTAACCAAATGGTTGCGTGCTATCACTTATTATAATTTATGACCTTACGACCTTCAAAACTTTAAATCATTCATGGACTAACCTTGGGAGAACTTTGGCAATTATATCATTCGAAAGAGAATGTAAAACAACATAAGGGTCTCAAATTTTGTTAGAATCAGCCAGATAGTTACAATGTTATTGCAAAGAAAAGCAAAACAGGGAACAACCGACCGACATAGTAAGATGCAGAGTCGCTCGTGACTAGACTCGCACGCGACTAAACACCTTATGAACTACCTCCCCAAAGAGAGAAGTCAGTGAAGTCACTACAGTCAAAATCAGGAATTTTAGTCCAGATTATTTTTAGTCGTGTACGACTCTATATTTCACTATGTCGGTGGGTTGGTTGGTCTCCGTTTTGCTTTTTTATTATTTTGATAATAGCATTGTAACAATTAGGCCTATTCTAACGAAATTTGAAACCCTCATGTTGTTTTACATTCTCTTTCGAATGATATAATTACCAAGGTCTCTCAAAGGTTAGCTCAGGAATTATTTTGTTTTGGCAATAAGATCATAACTATTCGGCCGATTCTAACGAAATTTGAAACCCTTATGTTGTTTTACATTTTCTTTCGAATAATATAATTGCAAAGGTCCCCCCCGCAAGGTTACTCAGGGAATTATTTTTTTTTGGCAATAATATCATAACTGTTCGGCCGACTCTAACGAAATTTGAAACCCCTATGTTGTTTTACATTCTCTTTCGAATGATACAATTGTCACGATCCACCCAAGGTAGTCTGGAAATTATTAAAAGTTTTGAAGGTCGTAAGATCATAAATTAGAATAAGTGAGAGCACGCGACTTTTGGCCAGCAGACCTTGTTTTATTCTCTACAAGTTCTAGCGCTAAATGAACCTCACCCATGCACCACCACTACCTGTTAGACAGACCTGATGAACTGCCTGGGAATTGTGCCGAAGCTGCTAGAGGCCACCTGTCTCATTGAAGAGAAGAATCGAGGTCAAAAGGTCAGTTATGTAAATGACCAATAAAATGAATGAAATTTAATTGATTTCTTCTAGATTCTTACCCGTTATGTAGAGAATCGAAAGAATAGAAATGTCTAATATCAATATATTATATAAAATTAATATATACTAATATTTTCTGAAATTATTTCAATATTAATAAATGGACACTGAAAAACTTTGATAGACCACTATGATTAATAAAGGTTTTTCAGTCTTTCATTTCCAGGTGATTAACCAGTGTAGACTAGTTGCATTAATATTTCAGTTAAACAGACCAATATAGTTTGTAATTTTATTGATTTTATTGAAATGAAAAGAATTCGCACTGTATCAGTGTTCCTTCATTATGAGGAAAACTGCTCGCCATGTAAATACGAGTCCTATCTTGGAATGACAGTTCGTATTTGTGACTATCGTGGCATAAGTAATAGAGCGCAAATCCCTATTCTTAGACTGGCGTAATCCCACATTAAATAATATTCGCAGTCTCATCAGCTTAGTCGTATAGTATTGTGATGATATCTCGATTTTTGACAATGCAAACTTTGAAAATAATTTAAGAATACCTGAATCCATCTATATTAATCTGACGAAGCTGACTCTAAATTTGGGAATAATTATCACAAATATAGCTATATTTATCCTTACTTTCCTCAGCCTAATGGTACCCTAGTTTTCCTAAAGCCTAGAGACATAGGCAAAATGCATATTTTAAATTAAAAACATTAACGATATTTTATTTAATTTATTTTATTAAATTGGAATATCAATAAATGACATCAATTTGATTTCCATCATTTGTGATGCAACGTTCATTGAGCTTTGCGAGGTTCATCGCATGAACTCGATGCATCTTACTTAGAATGATGATTCTAGCGTATGTGTGTCTGTGTGTGTGTCTTTGTGTGTGTCCTTCTGTGCATTTTTTGTAGAAACTTTGAGAAAGGAGATTTCCTTTCTTCATACCAATTTTGAATAGGTTGTAAAATTAAAAACAAAATTTTCTCTCGCACACTTTCCTAATCTACATTCGCTACACCTTCTTCTTAAGCATAACTCTGGAAAAAAAGTGTACGGGGATAAGGTTTGATGAACGAGGAGACCATTTCATACAACCAAGTCTTCCAATCCAGTTCGAGAAATTGTCACTCAGCTAATGTCCTACACCTTGCCGAAATTAGCAGGGGCGCCACCCAGTTTAAACCACTCAGGTACTCCTTCATCTAGCCTTCCAAGCTGGGGCATTAACTGGTACATTAGAACATTCAAGTTTCCTACTACCCCAGACAACCAAAAAACAACACCAAAGGTTCGCCACTGATCAATTTAAGTACTGAGATATGTAAACAGTAAAGAGACGCCGACAATTTTATGATCAAATATTTTGATTCAGAATTTTAGCTATTATTAATAGTATGGGGAGTGTCCCAAAAGCAAACTGCTAGGAATCTTGGAAACCACTTTCTTCCATTAATATACATATATAGTTCGCTTTAAAGAAAATGGTAATGAAACATGCTGGAGTCACGACATCTTTGGCATTCTGAAAGATGTCTTCGTGCTTCTAAGTGACAAAAATATTACAACAAATCCCAAGAAAATGCTGTGACTTTCCTGCACTCTTATGGTGTATAATGTATGTAAGTAAAGCTCAGGTGAAGCCTGTTTTAATTATGACTAATATTAAGTAGATGCATAAGTTGGCTCGAGAAATAAATTAAAAAAGTTTGGAAGTGTAGTGCAGCATAGGTTTTTTTCGGACGAATCGAGGCTTTCTCAATTTACAGACAATAAAACATAGTGGCTTTTCTGTTATGGTGTGGAAACCAATGGTCTGAGGTCAGAAGGAATTGTACCACTGTTTTAAAATGGTCAGCTTCAAAAGCAAAGTTTTTTTTCGATGAAAGAAAGACTCCCAGCCATATTACAAATAGGACAACGGAATATGAGGAACATAGCGGCATCAAACCACCTCCTTGGCCCAGTCATGAACTCAATAGAACCAATGTGTGGTGGATACTGAACAAGATTGGATAGATTCCTACAAGGACACCTACGACCCCTGCCCCGATTCCTTTATACATCCGCATTCGAAGACCTTTTTAGTATAATCTTTAAGCAAAGGATCAACGGTAAATAAATGAACGATTTGGATAAGCGGAGAGGGTTTGATGACATTCGTTTGAACCCTCCTTTGTCACACTACAAACAGGGTCGAAAATAAAACAAACTCTAACTTACTTCCCTACCTCTTCTGAGAACTGGGCAACCTCTAAATAGGCCACTTCGCTTTCTGAATGGACTCAAGGTCCCTAAGAGAAGAGACGTGGGTAGTGCGCTCTTGTGTGAGGCTTGGGCTGTCTAGTTTTATGATGTTGTCCGGGCTTTGGTTGCATCTGGTGCGTGTTGATGTGGGTGTAAGGTTTAGTCTATGAGTGTATTGTTGTAGTGTAGTGAAACTGTAATCTCAAAAGTTAATAAATCTATGCATATGAGAATTGCAGCTCTAAAGTCCCTAAATGGAAGTCTACAAAGTATTAATTATGTAGTTTCATTGATCAAAATGAATTCCATTATTTCAATTTACAAATGAATGTAATTAACTAATTAAATGTGAGTCAATTTACGTGTTTCGTCGCTCTGGAGGTAGGCAGGCTAGTCGTACCATTTTTTCATAGCATCAAAAACAAGCCAACACGCGCGGATAATGAAATTAACATAAAGATCAGAATGCTAAACAATAGAAAGGCCAAAAGCATCAGGGGTCTGTCTTCGTAGAGGGGAGGGGAGTCACTCGTACCGCGTCAAGGTATGTGGATATGAGAGTTCACATAGGGGACAGCGTATGTTGTATCTGAAAGCGACAAGGAAAATGGTAACGGTGTTTTGATTGGTTATGAGGGTCATGATGTATGTGGCGCTTCCTAACCCCTCGGGGTGTGAGTATCAGTGTGTCCACCCGATGGGCATCGGACTCATGACGCGGCTGACAACTTTGTTGGCCCGCTGGCTGGGAGGAAACCCGTGCCTCGACGTCAGAAATCCATCGCTGTATGCACGAGGCTAGCGAAAGTCCTTCCGATCCTTATTAAAAAAACCTCTTTTATCCATCCCTTTCTCTCATTATCTGCCCTCGTTATTCACGTTAAAAGAAAGAGTTCATAACTAAAGAGATCATTCAGTTCATCATATGTATGCTTTTTATTTTTCAGCAAGCATATTCCACTGTAGAGATCTTGATTAACACAATTATTTTATACTTATGTCTATTCATATTTAGGGAATATTTACGTCACTTTTTGTCTCTTTGCATTTTCGTTAAAAGAAAAGTTTATAACTAAAAATGTCATCAGTTTGTCAGCTTTTCATTTTCCATCTAGCATATTCAGGTGTATACTTTCTGAACATGTTTACCTATGGATAATTATATGTTATATAGGCATAGAACTAGATGCTCATTAACCCATAGGAGATAAAGAAAGATGAAGCCATAGAAACACTGAATAAGAAAGACGGAAGAGAGAGATAACAAATGGAACCGGAGTATGGATTGTGGTTAGTGTGGTGGCCGGAAAAGCTAAGGGCGTTCGATGCCATGGGTTCGAACTGGAACTAGTTTTTCACTTTCTTTGAAGGGTAAAAGAGTTAATATTATTTGATTTCGTTTTCGATCTCTTTCTTCCTTCTTCCTTAATCTATAGTTTGTCTTATAAGGAGACAGAATCGCTTGTTTATCTTCTTTGCTTATTGCCTATTAGTTATTGCGCATCTACTTTGTCACGTGTTATTATGATTTCATTTTCATAGAAATACATAGGATTTTCACTCCGATCCATCTACAGTGTTGTTTTTTTTATTTTCGCATGAGCATTAACATGAATCGCAAGCTGAAACATGAGTACATCTCTCTCTAAACTCCTGTGATGCAAATGTTCACTGTTGCCTTATTATTGATCTTGAAAATCCGTATATCTTCATTATTCCGAAATCATTCCGCGGTGTTTTATGTTAGAATATTAAATGGAAAGGAGTGCTGATTAGTTTACAATAGAGGGATTCGGATAGTTGAGGTAAAAGAGCGGTGTATAGCAAGATGATCAACGAATTGATAAATGATATTTGAGTGTTAAGTAAATTGGTTGAGATCTCTAAAGTTAAACATTACCTAATTTTTATTTTCAAACGCGAGAACAATCTTTCAGTCAATTATACAATTTTTTTTAGTAACAAAATTTGTTAAACCGCACTCAATTAGAGATATCTGAGACCAGTATTTGATTAGGTTGTCTAGAAGCGGCGTTTGGGCAAGATTTGTCTAAATACCCTTAGATAAGAAGCGTCTTTATATGACAGAGAATGGCATTAAGATGGAAAGCTTTATCACTGATAAATTACTTACGTGTTTTAACCTCATTATGTATGGCAAAAAAACCTTTATGCATGTGAATATCTGCGGGTAGTGAATAACTTAGGCTTTCGTTATGTTACTTGAGTTTTTAAACTTTTTAAAGGCTTATAGAATTGCAAAAACATATGTTTATAGATTATAGCTCAATATCATATGGAAGAGAATAATTTTTCGGTATCCAATGAGTGAGTGAGGCTTTAGGATATGAGTGAGAAGTTAAGATAAGAGAAGGCCATTTGAACCTATTTTCCAAAATAAAGCTTCGTCGCTTTTTCAAAATGTTGCCATTCAAGTATAGTCCATTAAGGTCCTCGCTTTAGAGACTTATGTTACTCCCTACTAGACTGTGGAAGGAGAGAACTGCAGAAGAATTGTGGTCATTGAATTGAAAGGCATTTGCTCGGAATTCCTACCAAAATTGAGGTTGTATTTCCATTTTTCGAATGTGGACCAGTTGGTAACACTTTCTTTTTTGAACATTCTTATCTCGATGAAAATTGAGGATTTTTTATTTTCCAAATATATAATTATATATACTGTTTATATATATATATATATATATATATATTAATATATATATATATATATATATATATATATATATATATATATATATGGTTACTGATGAAAAGTACCAAAACCACATTTATGTCATTGAGAGTTATACTAATACATGCATGGCCAACTTATATGCTATAATTAGAGTTAAGAGTATCACACAAAATTGAAGGCAGCAAAATTTAAAGGAAAGTAAAAGAAATATAACAAAAAAAAACGAAAGATATAAATTTATTTAGCGTATTAATTTATTGGGTCTCCCTCAAGGCGTTGACGCTATAAAAAACGAGACGAGGAAAGTGAAAAACAACTGACTGAAACAAATGAAGACATCCTTAATATCTCCTAAGTGAACTAAACTCTTAAGATAGGAAGAAGAAAACAAGAGAAAAGAAAGATAAGGCAGAAATAGAGGTAGAATATAGTAAAAGAGTACATCGGCTGACAAAAGTCGAATTTCAGTTGCCTGACATCCCTCAGAATGCGAGGGAGAAATGGAAGTCAGAGAATGAGGTAAAATCGTTAGTCTATCGCCAACAGCGATCCTCATAGCAGCAGAATGTACTTAAAAGAGCGCCATGTCACACCATCACAACAACCCCTTGTTCGTACAATTGAAATCAAATTCCCTTCAACGAACTAAATCTGAGTTAATTTCAAACTATCAGATCTAAAATCTCCAATATGTCCGTTCCTATAAGTTAGTAATAATATTGATTTAATAGTGATAGTCTATATTAAAGAATAGACTACAAATTTTCTCTCAGTCGTCAGTCAGAGTAGGTCTAAAAATTAGTGTCATTTAATATATAATTTACTTTTTCATAACTCAATAATATAAGAGAAAAGGCTCTAAATAACAGGGTACTTAGCGCGTGCGCGCATTAAAATTCATAATTGATGTAGAGAAATTGAAGTACGAAGAGTACTTAGAGCAGGTATCTATAATTGTTTCTTGTTGGATATTTTTTTCAACCTCACTTATACATAGTAAGCTATACATGTAAATATACACTAAAGTATTAAGCTAATAAAAGACTCATAAACAGTAAAATATTTAAACATAAATAACATGGAAAATATTGTCAAGCTAGGTAGTATGAAAGTATATATCAATGAAATACGAAGACCATATCAGGATCAAATAGCTTTGAAAACATCAACATAAAATATACACCTCATATGTCGTTTATATTTAGGTAAAATTCAATTTTTAGGCACGAAATTTATGAGCTGAAATTTTGTTAAAGTGAAAATCGCCTAAAGCACTGCAGCAATGCATTCAAAATATTCGCATTCGCCCAGTTTAGAAAATCTTGGAATGTAATTTAAATGTTTAGAAATACAAACACTAGTTGTATATAAACTAGAAAATGCATAAATACAATATATATAAGGATTTTGAGAGGAAGGTATTGCTATCCAAATTAAAGCTGTCACAATTTGCAAAATGTTTAATAAATACTAAAGTTTCGCTGATTACCGCTACGCATTGCTGTGCTGATTGACAAGTAAAGATATTTTTCCAAACACGCTAGGTTGAAAAATGAATTATAAATATACAAATATAAAAAGAACCGAATGCTCAAAAAAATATGTTAGTGATATCAATAATTCAAAATTAACTTACTATATAAAGTTAATTAAGCTGGAAAAAAGAAATATTAAGGGAGATTTGGCGCCTTGTTTTTGAAACAAAACCGTATCGAAAATATTTCAACACGACTGCTTGAAATACCCCAATAGGGTAAAAGACTTTGCTAAATTTAAATGATTGAATTTAGTAATATCCTATCTAGTTTATTAATAATTAAATATACCACATCTATTCCACTTTTCATTGAATAATGTTATATTAAATTGTTACAGCGAAATTCAGCTAAGGGGGTGAAATGACTAACTACGGCAAATTTACATCTTAATTAAAATGTTATTTGTCTCAATTTATCCGCTATTATGAGTAGTTTTTTAATTAATTTATGTCGATCAAAATATTTAGTCCTTAATATCAAACTTATAGTGGCATTGATGTAAAAAATATATCTTTTATGTATATAATTTATCTATTAACTTTATTTTCTCACTATTTTAAAAATGCTTTTCAAAATCCAGGAATTGGGGGCGCTTATGAATATTTATGGGTTTTATATCGTTTTAAATAGGTGACCGCCTATAAATAAAGTAGAAAAAAATGAAATATATTCGAGAACTATTAAAATAACAAGCAGTATTTAATTAAAACTATTAGTTTTTTTAATAAAAATGATACACTTACCAATTTAAAAAGCTGACACTATTGAGTAAAAGAATATTGAATTGCTCATCCAGTTTACTCTAACCTTTTTATAAAATTATTCTGTAAAATTTTGTAATTTAATAATAAAAATAGTGTGTTCAAATTCTCGAAAGAATATTAAAAATATTATTTTACTTCATATGATTAATATTTTAATACCATTTGCAATTTTATCGTAATTGTTAATGTGGGATTCGTAAGAAGGTTCTCCCAAGAACAACAGTCCAGATAAAACAGGTGTTGACCAGAGGTGTAACCTTATCCGGTGTGGGTCAATCACTTCATTCAACATCCGTTGTGGAGTGGTAATATAATTCAACATTCGATATGGAGTGGTAACTTCATTCAACATCCGTTGTGGAGTGGTAACTTCATTCAACATCCGTTGTGGAGTGGTAATATAATTCAACATTCGATATGGAGTGGTAACTTCATTCAACATCCGTTGCGGAGTGGTAATAGCATTCTACATTTAATATGGAGTGGTAACTGCATTCAACATCCGTTAAGAGTGGTAATATCATCCAACATTCAATAAAGGGTAGTAACTTCATTCGACATCCGTCGAGGAGTGGTAATATCATTCAAGACTCGATATGGAGTGGTAAATTCATTTAAAATCCGTTGTGAAGTGGTAATACAATTCAACATTCGTTATTGAGTGGTAACTTCATTCAACATCCGTTGTGGAGTGGTAGTATCATTCAACATTCTATATGGAGCGGTAACTTCATTCAACATCCGTTATAGAGTGGTAACATCATTCACCATTTGATATGGAGTGGTAACTTCTTTCAACATCCGTTGCGGAGTGGTAAATTCATTAAAAAATCGAAAACTGAGCGGTAAATTCATTCAACATTCATTGTTGAGTGGTAATATCATTCAACATTATATATTGAGTGGTAATGTTATTCAACATTCTATATTGAGTGGTAACTTCATACAACATCCGTTGTGGATTGGTAATATTATTCAACATTCGATATGGAGTGGTAACTTCATTTAACATCCACTGTAGGGTGGTAATATCATTCAACATTTGAAATGGAGTGGTAACTTCTTTCAACATATGTTGTGGAGTGGTAATATTATTCAACATTCTAAAATTGAGTGGTAAATTCATTCGGCATCCGTTGTTGAGTGGTAATATAATTCAGCATTCGATATTGAGTGGTAACTTCATTCAACATCCGTTGTTGAGTGGTAATATAATTCAACATTCGATATGGAGTGGTAACTTCATTCAACATCGGAATGAGAATTTTGGAAGAAGGGGCTTGGTGAAAATGAGCGTAAGTGGAGAAGAAGAGATGGAAACAAATAGGGAGAAAAGATCCAATTGGGAAGAGGGAGATAATAAGTTTCGGACTTTTTATATTTGAATCACGGTTTTCATTTATAGAGAGTCTAAGAGTCTTTAGGAGGATAGTTCCTTCCCAATCCTAAATAGTGGATTGGCATATTGTTTTGGTTACCAAATCGTGTTTTAGGGAGAAGAGAGTGGATTATTCTCGTTTGGTTAAGAATTCTTTCTCTCTCTTCACATTTGACATTACAACTTTCTCTTTTGAAAGAAATTCACTGAAAGCATAAAAATCGCCCTTAATTTTAAAATTTTATGTGAAATTGAATTTAAATATCGTCTGTCAGGATACACAATTGGCTAATATCAGCTTTCTTTTCTCCTTTTTACAACTAATTTTCTATTTTTATGGTTACTTGTCCATTTTTTTTCCTTTGCCATCTCTGCCGTCACCCCGGCCACATTTATGTAAGGACAAATCATTGTGAATAAAACGTCACCACTTTTTGTGTTCCGAAGAATTTCATTTATTCAATAACACAAAAGAGAAGATTCTCCAACGCAATTTGTGATGTCTCAAAAATTTCGAAAAAATGAAAAGTTTGGCAAAAAATCATTTCTAAAATGCTTCCGTCAGCGAACCGATGAGTTTGTATGTTTAAAGGCGAATTTGAACATGAATGATTGATTTAACCATTGATTAATAATGGTGTTAGAGTCATTTGGAGGCTATATCCGTATCATACTGTTATTTAAATAATAATACTGCTACTTGAGTTTAATGAACCAAAGTATACTGTCAATGCCTAAAACGAAAGGAAGGGATTCATGAGAGACATCATCTGTCACAACACGTCATCAAGTTCAAACCCAATTAAAATATATTAGAGAAGTCAATAATTTGGGAGACATTTTAACTGGGACCAGAGAAATGAAGAAAAGAAAATAATGTTAAATTTTCTACCTTTTGGAAAATATATTTTTTCTTTATTTATTATTTGTTTTTGTTTTGTTAGTTCAATAAAGATCATAAGATAGGAGAAGATGGTAGTCAGATGACATCCTTACGCTGAAAATAATTTTCGATAACATTATCAGCGAATGTGTAAAAATAAAGTACAACTTTAGTACACCTAAAAAAAATCGGGAGAATATATAAAAATAAACTCTACTCTATTATAGATATTTCTGTAAGCAATTTAATGCAATCATATGTCTTTCAGTAGTGTTAGTTTGTTTTATTAAGTTCGTTGCTGTCTATTCCATTTCTCATATCAACTGTTGATTGGCATTTATGTTGCAATTAAGTCTTCAACTGGACTGATCCACATAGAGGTGTAATTTGTCTCATATTATATTCTTTGGCAAATGGAAAGCCGCGTACGAGCCAGCATTTGACTTAAATTGAGCGCGTCAAGATACGAAACAAGATCTGGATGAGTTTCTTTACCTACAACGTTGTGAATGGATATATATATATATATATATATATATATATATATATATATATATATATATATAGGTTTCCAAACTGATGTTGTTAACAGCGACTGTGTAAAAGGTTACCTAAAATAGCCCAGACAACCAAAGGAAGAAGATAAATATGAGCTAAAGGAGTTTGGAGTTGCGTTGGCCAACTTATCTTTCTTTATCCTTTCCAAATCTTATTTAATATGCCGAGCAAATGATAATACAGATAAAATGAAATAAATGTATTGATTCGAGTTTATTTTATTCCGCATACTAATGGGGAGAGAAGAGGAAAATGTTGTGATGCAAACGGCTGACAGTTGGTAGAAGAGAGGAAACCGACACGGGGCACGCGAATGAGAGGCAGCCATAATTAAATAATAATCACCTCGACGCAAAACGTAATCAGAAGAATTGAAACAAAGAACGTTTTAGGTCGCATTTTCACGACACAAAGGAAAATTAATACAGGAGAGTCGACAAGAAGGGAAGGGGAGGCAACTTTGTGGGGATCTTAGGGCCACATCACACGAAGGGACCATGCTGTCGTCACTATTTTTCTTGGCTACCAGTCACGCTAACAAGTGCTCATTCTTACGATGGCCGCACTCAAAGTGGCGGCTCGTGTGAAGAGCTCCGTTAGTTTCCAAGTTGACATTTGTCGGTGAGATGAAGGTTTGTGTGCACGGTCAGGCTGGTGGCGTCATCGCATGTTTCGATGGTAGTGACGGAGCTATTCACACGGAGGCCACCTTAAGTGCAGCCATGATGAGAATGAGCTCTGTTGGTAGCGCAATTAATTGTTATTGGAAATGGTGACGCCACCTTGGTTGCGCCGTGTGAAAGAGCCTATAAGGCCTTATCGATTGAACACACTTTAGTTTCGAGTTAATTTGTGTGGGGCGCGGGTGGAGGGGAGGAGATCTTCTTGGTTGATAGTAAATGGCGAAATTATGAAAAGCCAGCAACCATGAATTTCAAGAAAGAATAAAAGGGAAATTAAACAATATAAATAATCGATTTAATGAGCGTACATTAGCGAAGGCAACGTGCGCACCGAAGAGAGCGTGAGCGGTATGAGACAAAAAAATTAATGTTAGAAAGAAGCGAGGTAGCGATAACAAATGAAAATGAAGGATTTGAAATGCCGTCCTTAAATAATTTCCAAGCATACTCATACGAGACTGTTCCAACGCCTTGAATACATAAAGCGCTTATAACATCTAAGAAAAAATGGTATCAAATTTGCAATAAACTTAACGAATTTCTAAGAATTTTAAATTTTCTCACCCACTCAAGAACAAATACATCTGGCTTTTGAGACGAAGCTGTACATATTTATATAAAATGTTTGCGCTCAATCACTGTTTTATATGTTAAATTCTCTAGAATTTATATTTTGTATTGAGCATATTTAATATAATTATGGTTTGACCAACAAAACGTGCAATTTCTAATGGAATCAGGTAAATTTCTGAAAATATCTCGATTACTAAATATTAGTTTATTTTTTATGCTAATATTACATTCTTTAATAATCATTTTTATCATATATATTGGAATTTATAACTCTAGTTCGTCTTTTGGGTGGCCTTTTTTTATTCAAGTTCTTCCAAATTGTTACGAAATATTTTAGGCCAAAATATTTTGCACTCCTAGGGACTAGCAAAACATGTTTGCTAGGGATGCACGATGTGGAAGTTAAAGATGGTTGATCTTTTGATTGTGGTAGGGAATTATATTTTTGTAATTGATTCTGATAATCAATTTCATAAATATAAATACAACACACCAATATAAATGATTTCTTAGTATAAGAATACGTTGAATAGAAATTTTCTTATTGATTTTCATTAGATTAGTTCTATATGAAAGCGAGAAGAGAAAGACGAGAACTTCTTATTGTTTTGTGATGGGTAAAGTCATGTAAAAACTAAGAATTGCAACCGAACTTTTCCAAGTCAAAGAATAAGTATTATATGGTTTGTAATTGGGGAAGAAATGTAGGTCCAAAATATAAATCACTAAAATCACTGCTCCTATGACTGCTGTCTGATCATTCAACCATTGCTTCTGCAATGGAACAAAAGCAGGCTAGAAAATAAAAACTGGAACCAGAACTTCACTGCAATGTGAAACTGTCCGTCTTGCAAAGTCTAAAAGTCTATGTCAGGATATTGCCACGACTTCATTTGTACAGCAAAGTTTATAGTGGAAGAAAAAGAAAGGGAATATATAAAAAGTAGAAGATTTGCAAAAGGGTGCAACAAGCCTTGATGTGAAGCTTATTGCCGTCTTTGTTTAGTTCTAGAGTGTGATTGGTTTGTATAGTTTCTTGGTTTGGGGGTGTTAGGCGTTCAAATCTTTCACTTTTTATGGTGATATTATGGGTATGATATTTGTTGTTTTTGTTCGTGTTCTTGTTCTGTGAATGGCTGTATATGAAAATTATATGACCAAGCCCTGCTCGTGGGTGAAATATATCTTAAGGCAAGAGGGGTTACTTGGTTCCGAGATGTTTGCTCTGTATATCGAGCAACCTCCTTG
The DNA here is from genome assembly GCA_963969495.1 of Ceratothoa steindachneri. Classification (NCBI taxonomy): domain Eukaryota; kingdom Metazoa; phylum Arthropoda; class Malacostraca; order Isopoda; family Cymothoidae; genus Ceratothoa; species Ceratothoa steindachneri. Next base: position 86,344,607 of record OZ018334.1, on the reverse strand, counting down.
CGGCAACTTGGCATGGAGGTCATATTTCCGCCATTAGTTACATCTATACTGATATAAGCCTTCCTCTCAATTATATAATCACATAAGACCTTTATAGATTATCCTTTAATCCCTGCATCCCCCGCTGGCATACTTTAGTGAACGCCAAAGGTTCCCCCTTGTACATCATGTCCAAAAAATTCCCTTCATTTTTCTCCTAGAAAATCTTTTTTCTTTATACGGAATTCCATTTCCGAGCTTCAGTTTTTCCCTAAAGCCCAACTACCGCTGATGGTAGAAAAGCGAATTTTCCTTCAAGCGTCGAAACAATTAGTTTTTGGTTATTAATAACATCGTTTCCTAATAGTAATGCTGATTTTCTCGGTTATAATTTAAAATTATTTTGATAAGCATCGAACATTTGAAATGATTTTATCTTTATCTTCTTACGTATTTAATTTCAACGCCATCCAAAAACTAATCAGTTTTAAGCAAATTATTATTAGCGGCTTAATATATTCTATTGAAATAACTACCTTATGGATTATTACAAAATTCCAAAGAATGGAAACTTAATTAAGTATTAATCATTTTATGTCAAAAGTTTTGTAGGTTAATTTCCATAACAATGTCATACTGAAACCTTACCACTGATTCTAATGTTTTCATGGGCATAAATTTATTAAAAAATTGTTCTGATTTATTAGTGAGCTACATATTTGACTCTCAATCCCATATAATTATAGTGGACGATACATTTTTATTTTCATGGTTTAGGATGTTTCATTCCTTATCATCTGTTTTTTTATTCATTGTGTTCATGTATGTTTTTTACAATTTTGTCCGTAAATCACAGTTTCAGGTTTATATAAATCTAAGTGAATTCCTCATTTTAATATTATATTCCAGAGAATTTTGAACTAGTTGGAGGTTTTGATAATTCTGTGCAAAAGTGTTTGTATGTTATTTTCTTGTTCACAATCTTTTTACTCTTTCAGAGATAAATGGTTATTTACTTAATATTCAACTTGGAATTTATAAAACATCAAAACAAACTGAAGTTTTCTTCCTGTCTTCCTCTACTCATATTTTAGATTAGCTAATCAGAAATATATTCTCTCTATTTCTTATTTCTATGTATTTGTTTCTTAAGATATATAATTTAGGCATTACATTTCATCACTGGGTTTATTTTAATCCAGTATTCAAATGGATTCAAATATTTTCTATCAGTTATATTTCTTTTATATTTTTTAGACATTTGACATTCAAGAATAAAGTAGGAGAAATGTGACTACATTTATATTCGCGAATTATTACGCCCCAAATATTCGCTTTTTTGGTATATCTTAATATTCCTAACCCCAGAAAATTGCTTTCTTGATCTAAATTACTTATTAAACAAAGTTTCTCTCACCCAGCTATAATTTGGAAGCTCCTATCATTTACCTATGATTAATGGATTTAAAGCAGAAAACCTGCCGTGTCATTTCTCATAGACAAGAACATATTTTAGTATATTATTACTTATCATATTTATTATATTTATCTTATATATCTACGGATATTTTTTTATGTATATTTTTCTCGATTAGAATACACTTTGTCAACATTGTGAATCTTCATTTATTCTGTGAGGTGTTTGATATCAAAAGTGGCCTATTAAGGAAAGGTCAAATAAATTGGGAATAGCTTAAATGAAGATAAATTATAGTTGGAAGGACGAAAAATTATAATATAATACCAAATATGAATGGAAAAAACAAAACAAATAGCCTGCAAATTTGATAAAATTACTTAAATTCAAGTTATAAGAAGTGTTCGAATCTGAAACTATAAATAAGAAATATACGCATATTCTATATTAACTTAGGTAGGAATGAATAAATGCAAGAGAATAATAATCTTCTTTGAGACAGGACAAAGATCAGTACAGTTTAACTTAATGAAACACAAATGAAAAATATCTGAATTATGGATGGAATTTACATCACAGTTGCTCAAACCAAAGAAACTTAAATGAAATTTAAGCTTGGCTAAATTAGAAAAGCTTAAATGAAATTTTAGCTTGGCTTAATTAGAAAAGTGAGGTGATGTATAACTTAAGGGCAATTCCTGATGATGAGAAAAGATACGTCATTAATGAGATGATTTTCATGTGATGATAAAAAAGCGGGGGGTTTTCAGAATAAAGCGGGTTTGAGTACTTATTAAATTACAGTGTAGTTAGGGAAGCTCATTAAATGGCATGAGTTAGAAAAGCATAATATTTATTTATGGTAAATCAAAAAAGGCATTAGAGGTCGATATCAGAAGCCAAGGGCATAAATCAATGTGGGAGTGTTAATAAAAGAAAAAATCAGATATTTAATATGCAAGATAAAGAGACACAAAAGTTAGTATGAATAATGGCATCTGTGAAAGTTAGAATGTGAGGCGGAATCTTTTGACAGGCCTTTTCAGCCCTAAAATTCAGGACAGGAGGTGGGTATTATTAACCTTGAGAGGGCAAGATTGTAGAATAGCGCACAACCAAACTTAAATCTACGAACTTTACCACTCTATGAAAAAACTGTTTGGTTTGCAAATAAAAGAGGTGTTAAGCAGTAAAAAGAAGTTTAGCGTTTTATGGTGGCAAATGGTGTGTAAATAACGCACAAAACAACATGTTATAAAAGAAGAAATATATAGTAGTTGAAACAACTGTTGTTGCAGTGAAATAAAATTGAAAGGCATGATATGGACCTAAATGGAGGAGGCTCTTGACCTCACTTTTGACCCGATCCAGACCAGTTTTTTATTCGTGCCTCTTCCTATTTAACAGTTTTTTCTCTTATTCGGTCTACCATCGCACATCATTTCATCTCGAATGGCCTAAGAAAAACCGGCAGCTCTTTAGTGTCCCTTATTAGGAAAACCCGATGACTTAGGTGGTTACGAAATTCGTTTCTTTTGTAAAAAAGATACGAAAAAGCAACAGTAACAAAGACCATAAAGGCACCCAAGTGAGTGTGAAGGAATCACGTATGTGGGTAGGCGTAAGTGGAGTGTAGCTGATCTCTTGTTAGACATGCAGTTAGGTGTGGGAGGAAGCCACCTGAATTTGGTTATGGAAACAAAATTAAAAGAAGGTGGTATTAGGTACTAAAGTAGGTATGAAAGGTACCCATATGGGTCTGAAAAGTAACATGATGGGCGAAGGGCATGAATTCGGGTACCAATGTGGGCATAACAGGAGTCAAGATCTGCGTGTTAGGTACCGAAATGTGTGAAGGTTACAAAGGATTGCGTAGGCATGGGCAGTACGAGGCTGGGATACGGGGTACAAATATTTGCGTGTGTACAGGGGTGAGAGTGACAGATGTCAGTATGGGTGTGGGAGGTACAGGTATGGTTGTGGGAAGAACAGATACGGTTGTAGGAGGTACGGATATGGGGGTGGACGCTACAGGCATAGTTGCGAGTGGTAAAGATGTGAATGTGGCTCAAGGGTTAAGACATGGGTCTGGGAGGTACAAATATGGGTGTGAGGGTACATATATAAGTGTGGGAGGGACAAACATGGGTGTGGGAGTTACAGAAATAGGTGTGGGAGGTACAGATATGGGTGTGAGAGGGACAAACATGGGTGTGGCAGGTAAAGACATGGGTCTGGGGGGCAACTACATGGGTTTCGGAGGTACAGACATGGGTGTGGGGGGCACAAACATGGGTGTGAGGGGTACAGACATGGGTGTGAGGGGTACAGACATGAGTTTGGGGGGCACAGAGATGGGTGTGGGAGGTATATACATGGGTGGGGGGGGCACAGGCATGGGTGTAGGGGGCACATACATGGGTGTGGGAGGTGCAGATAGGGGTGTGGGGGGCACAGACATGGGTGTGGGAGGTACAGACATGGGTGTGGGGGCACAGAAATGGGTGTGGGGGGCACAAATATGGGTGTGGGAGGTACAGACATGGGTGGGGGAGGTACAGACATTGGTGTGGGGGGCACAAACATGGGTGTGAGGGGCACAGACATGGGTGTGAGAGGCACAGACATAGGTTCGAGGGGTACAAACATGGGTGTGACGGGTACAGACATGGTTGTAGGAGATACACAGATAGTGGTGTGAAAAGGAAAAATGGGTGTATTAACAGAGGGTGTGGAGTGGGGCAGAAAATGCTGGAAAGTGCGTGTGTGAGGGAGACAAAGATGGGCGTGAGAGGTACAGGGAGGGGCGTGGGAGGTAGAGAGTGGGGGGCGTGTGAGTGAGGAAGGAGCAGTGGCATGTTGCTGGGTTGAAATTTTAGCTTTTTATTAATTTCAAGAAATTGAAACAATTTTGGAAATTAATCCCATTAATTCTCAATAACGATAATTTAACTATTTTCGACGACGGTTAATGGAATTTGACTCCATTAATAGAGTAGCAATGGTAGTAATTAAAATAATCTTACCTGGTATATAATTCGATGGTGGCCTGGTAGTGCAGTACCCCCAAAGAGTCGAACAAACTACTTGTACTCGAGTAGTACTTTTTCACAAACACTTCACTACTTACATATTTCGATAATTAAAAGTAGAGTAATTATAAATATTTTTATTTCTTAACGAGTAATAATAGTATTAAGTGATCTATTCGACCGATAGATAATAAAGAGACAACTTCGATAGAGCGAGGATTTAAGGGTGACCCGCGATACAGAAACAGTTTCGTTCCTATATTTTCTAAGGATCAAAAGCGGTGTGAAGACGCAGCAGTGAATGGAGTGTTGGGAGAAGTTCACAGTGTATGTACAACTAGTCGTTTCACTGGAGTGAAAGTAAAGTGGAGAAGTGTAGACTATTTATTACGAGGAGAGGGAGTAGGAGGGGGGGATGGAAGAGTTGCCAGTTTCGGAATTATTTTACCATCACGTAGGTGGAGTTGGAGAGAGAGCAACACTTCCTCTCTTTCTTTCTTTCTTTCTCTCTCCCTCTCTTTCACACACATACACATTCTCTCTCATTGTCAACCTCTCTCTCTCTCTCTTTCTCTGTCTCTATCTCTCAATCTCTCTCAATTTCTCTTAATCTCTTTCTCTCTCTCTCATTTTCTCAATCTCTATCAATCTATCTCTCATTCTCTCTCTCTTTATCAATCTCCCTTTCTCTCTCTCAGACATATATAACGCATACAATGAGTAATGCTAACAAAGAATAATAAATCGTACCGAGCAAATATAATTATGGCTCTTCTGTTCAATAATTGGAAAATGCTGTGAAAAATATCCTCAAAGCTACGGATGAAAATTCGACAAATTCTTACGATTAATATTTTTGCTTTTCGAAACTTTTTTTTTATTTACCATTTTGGATTTGTATGTTTTTATTATTCTTTTTATCAAAACTTATTTATTTGCAGGGTATTTATCGTAAGAGGGAAATGAACCGATTCGTTTATCTTTATCCTATTATATTCATCAATTTTAGTAGTATTACAAACCCTCCTAATTATAAATCTGCCTGAAGACTCCTCCCTCCCACCCAATTTCAGACCCATTTATGCTTATATTTGTTTTTGTTAACCTATAATTGTATTCAGCTATTAAGAAAAGAGTTATGTAATAATATAAAAAATATATATATATATATATATAAATTTTTGAAACCATTGCGATCGATTGTATGAAAGAATTCGGATCTGAGTGAGTTATTGATCACTACTGTGTGAGATATTTTTATTTATAATCAATGATGTGTAAGATAACCATTATTAATCATCATTCCCTTTATCTCAGAATACTCATAGGGAGCAATTCAGGTTAGCAGACTTCCCCAATTATTATCCTGGATCCAGTACTTCATAAATAAATATATATGTTCTCCTAGAGATAATAATTATGTATTGGCGAATACCTTTTTTATTGCCAAAGGTATCGGATGATTTAGAATAGCTTGGAAGTGCTGAATCAACATATAATATTAGTTCTATTAGATTGGCTCTAAATTTTGTGATAAGGGATGCAACCCATATTTGAGAAATCCCATCGCTCAACTTTATGAGCTACTGTCATTTCCACGATATATGTTCTTAAATTGGCAAATTGACTTTTAGGGCATTTCGTCTATTTTTTATCAAACAAAAATGCTGCGATAAATTCTGTTGATTTTTTTTTTTTACTCCACCTTTTTTTATCCTAATGAAATGTCTCCTTTTTCTCACTAAAATAACCAAAATACTCAAGAAATATGTCCAATGGACTACTTTTAATGTACCTTTATTCTCCTACCCAAATCTTCAAAGTTATTGCTAATTTTTTAATGAATTTCTTAATGAGTATTACATAAATTTACCAAGCAAAATCTTCACAATCCTGCAAAAGTTTTGGAAAATTCGAATCTTTTATTAGTTTAAGAATATGTGGACTGAAAATAGTGCTACGTTTAGTTTTTCTATGTTAAGTCTAAGGAAAGCTCTGCAAATATACTCGAAGCAATAGCTCTCTTGTTATAAGCTCAAAGATTTGCTTTAATCACTTCAAGCTCACTGCCCCTAAGGTCATGTTCTTTCTTAAATGTCATGTCACCTATCCTAACTATCTTGCATTGCTCTACTATCCAAAAGAAGATGAATCAAGAATCTATTGTGTGTCCAATTTGCTGTGCAATTAAGTTATTCACCATGTTCAGGTTAACACAAATAAACCATGGTGCTTATGATAACAGAATCTATGTAAGATAATTTTAAATTTTTCAGCCTTCTTTAAGTTTTATTGAATAAAAATTAATACCAATGCTTAAATAACATAAAGCCAATTTAATGCTACAAATAGAACTATATATAAAAAAAAATCCTTCCTTGGTGCCGATATCTTTGTATTCTCATTTGAGAGAAGCTCATAGATGTTATTGAGGTAGACGAGTCCATTAGTCTCTGGCTATAGATCGTTCTTTTCGTTTATCCAAGATGCTAAATTTCAGCTGGCTGAATTGACAGTGATGTAAAGCGTCTAAGTAAACCAATGAACTCTTGTGAGAACTGCTAATATTTTAAAAAAACCTTTTCCTTCATATCCACAGCTTTTGATACTACTTGCATTGTAGTGCACTACACTGGTATGGCAAGTTCATATGTACGAGTATGTAACAGAATAGTTCAATTATGTTATATCCAAGCAGTAGAAGACTTTCATATTATATATAGAAAATAGCAATTTAATGCCGAACAAAGGCGTTCTACACATAATTTTCGAACTAATGAGTAGCTCATGACTTATCTAGCAACTAGAGAGTTACTATAAAACGGGTAATTACATATGATGATTAAGTTGCCTTTTTTGAACCTTAAGTTTCATAAATGTTCGAAGAATTTGTAGTCTAACATACGTCCCTTAAGGAATAGCCATGTATTAATTTGATGTATGCATACATTTCTGTATAAAATTTTAGATTTATTGCACTCACCAAAGAGGAGAGATAAAAAATAAATTAAAAAATATAATCGGCTTTATATATGTGGAAAGTAGGAACTTTATCATAAATTCTTAAAGTTAAAACACTAATCTCTGAGAGAATTCTCTCTAGTGTTTTCTAATTATAAAAACAGGACTAACAAAGATCCTTAGATCGGTTGTATGGTTAGTCGGAGGAAAAGTGATGAATGTTAGCAGAGGAGGTATTTCATGGAAGGGGCTTGGGATTAGAATGCAAGTAGCACATTAATTATATTTTAATATGGGTGTTTTAATAAATATAAGATGACTGTCCAATTCATTTTTAAACATGATGATTAAGGTAATTTAAACTACCTTAGCTGTAAGAGCGCTCAAAGTTAAAATTATTTTATAAGTGGGAAAGTTATTCATGATAGTTATCTGATAACGCCTGTGTTTTCCTCGCTTTCAACTAAAAATTATTGTTTATGTTAACTTTGTATTTTAGGAACTTGAAGCCTTTTATCAATTGTCGGGAATGGGTCTATCTTCAAGCAAGATAATTTTCGATTATTTAGGTCAAACTTTCTAGGGATTTTCGCATCTCCAGAAGGATTTTTTTTGCCCTTTTATTTATTTTTTAGAATGTACTCGTATCGTTTTGTAGATGCAGATAGCAGAAACGGGATTATAATCCAGCTAAGGAAACAAAACTCATTTATATAAAAGAATGACTATTTCTATGCTTAAATATTCAAGATTTCTCACAATAAATCACTCGTTTTAATTCATTGTTTAGCTATTTGAATGGCATGTTTCGAAAGTTTTATATAGCTGGATCTTTATACAATAAAACCAGTTACTTCTGACATGATTTCTCATCGATGACCACCTTACATATTATCAGAGTTTATATTTCAAGAGCTGACGTGCATTAATTTTCTCATTAAAATTAAAATCCCTTCCCTTGTATCACAACAATCAAATAGTTCTTTTAGATTTTTGCTGTATTTTTTTCAATCTGGGCCGTATTCTGCTATATGACATGGTTTACTTAGTATCACCTGCGAACTTGGAAAACTTGAATCTACGTCTTTAACGCAGACAAGAAAATAAACTAAGACGCCACAAAACTAATCCCTGAGGCATGCTGATACTAACTAACTTTTGGCCATCAGACGATTATTCATTTATCGCACTCTCTGTCTATGGTTTGCTTGTAATCTATCTCTCAATCCCCCCAAAATGGGCTCCTTTTTATCTCAAGCACTCTAAGCATTTTCAGAAGTACCCAATTAGGAACTAATCAAACGTCCTTTTACCATCAAGATAAATAATGTCTACAACTCTATGGAAATCATATTGTACACACTTATCGTTAAAACCTTCAACAAAGTCGTTAAGCCTTAGCGAAGTGTTGGTGTTTTCCAAGAGTTAAACAAGTTTGCCTCTTAAATTCACTACAAAAGTTTACCCACAATGACCTTAACCTAATAGGTCTATAATCTTTGGGATCATCATTATCCAACTTTTGAAAAATTAGGATAACATTTGCTAATTAATGTCTTTGCAAACAATTTCGTCTTTTACAGATATGTAAAATTTTGGTAAACAATTTTATGTGTTCACAGACAGACCTTTCTGATAGTAGGGATAAATATGACAGTTTCAAAATCCAGAAGGAATTCAATCGAGGTACATTAATTCATCGGTTGAATATTATGTGAACCTGAAAGTGGTTGCGATGTTTTTTTGTGGACGCTATGCTTACGGTACCCAAGTTTAGACTCTTTGTTCCGTTAACCTTTACTTTTTGACTTGTGTGCCAACTCTCCTCATCTCCTTCAACGCAAGGAGTACATTAATAGATTTTGATAGCTGCCGTGCAAGGAAGACTCCCCATCCCCCTCCCGTTCGGCCCCAGCTTAGCATCTCGGCCCTCTGCTAGCATTTAGTTACTGTACCAACTCCCTTCAAACTCCTTTACCGCAGGGATCCTGTGTATCCTGTTACACAGGGTCTTCCCAGCCTTAGTATGAATTAGGGGTCATGGCAAGTTACTGTGTTCCACCTCTTTCTCTCTAAACATTATTTCTATTCTACGACTATCCCCTCAACCCTCTGTCTAGGCTTAAGGACCTGACAAGCTACCTCATACCGTGTCAGACGAGAGGCTTTCAAACGTCACACGAGATCAAAACTAGACGAGTCCTCTTAGGCATTGGAAGGTCCAAGATTTTTAATTTTTACTTCGCTCTTTACTCTAACGCCAATTCTGAACGTAATTTTTGAGGTCTATAATGTTGCTATTATCATTCAGTATGAGATAATAGTAATTTATTTTCTTATAACAAACTTTATAATATTAATGACCTGAGACGACAAATTTTTTAGCTGGTGGTACTTTCCTTTTAAGGGGAGGCATTGGTTTTCGTACAAAATAATTAGTTTGTTTTGAAATTGTCATAGATCGAGGCGATTCTGTTTAGGTTGAGGATTTTCTTTCAACAATTAACTCATTTTAGTACAAAAGACCTAAAAAATGCATTTCCAAATTAGGAATATTACATCGTCGGTGTTTTATTTTAAGGATCACTTTCAGATTAAATAGGCTATCATTGGGATTTTCTTTAAATACCTGTTTGTCGACGGAGGCACTTTCAACAAAATTTTCTTCTCGTTTTAATTAAATCAACAATGATTTGCGTGCGATTTGGATTTTTAACCAACTGGTGGGCCGAAATAATTTTGTCAATCACTGTCCCTCGTTATTAGTTTTTTCATCGATGAAAATTTAAATTTAGAAAGTTAATTCACCCCTTGGAATTTAATTTCACTTAAGAATTATTTATTAGAATAATAAGATTACCAAATGTATTTTCAATACGTGGTGCATTAAAGGATAAACACATTCTTTGGTCGGTTAAGGGAAGCTGGCGGTAAACTTCATTTTTACTACCTCTTCTTGGTATACGCGATGAAAAAATGCCTTATTTGAATTATCTAACCGTCCAGCCAATTTTGCTGAACAGACCGGATTAATGGAAAATCTATACCTAACAATTTGGGTCGATCGTAAGACTAATTTCAGAAATCCCCACCCAAATGAAAAAAATTTCATCCCGTTGCAAAGAACGTTAAATGAATTATTTATGTGAGTTCTTCCCTTTCAGTAGAAACTATCCACTGTTCGGATTTTCGGGAGAATTCTACCTGAAAATCAAATTTGCTTAATTTGATTATTAGCTGTTTAAACTTGTTTATGAGTACCTCGGAACTACAAGCCTACAGTTTATTTGTGACAAAGTACCTGGTGAAAACGAATTCGCATCTTGATCCAGCTTGAATGAAGTCTCGCATTCACTCATCCAGACCCTTTAATGTAGCAATGAGGTAAAAATAACGCTTCATCAGTGGCGCGCATCACGCACAAGACTCTATCAACAGTCCACGGGCATTGTAGTCTTTAACCAAGGGCACCTCGATCTCCCGCTCTTCTTCAAAATTTTCTAACCCGTCTCACCATCATAATAAATGACTTACACCATCCATTATACACTACATGAGAGACATTGTTTGCATACACATGTTGCGAATTTTTACATGTAAACAGAAAGTTATAAGTTACCGTTTTCTAGTATTGGACGCACCTTTTCTTCAAACACAGACATTACTCGACTTTTATTTGCCGCTATATGAAAGAATATTTTGTGAAACTGAAAATTAAACGAGTACTTGCAAGAAAGTGTAATTTTGGTATTTTTTTCTCTAAAGTGGACACTACCTTATGTCTCCTACAAATTTGTCTACTTTATTGTCTGTTAAACTGCAATGAACGCAGTAGAGGCAACCTGTGACGAAAACAATCGTTAGTTAAAGAGAATTTTTGTTCGAAAAGTTCATCTCGGAAAAAGTAGCCTTTTAAAACTTGAGCCATACAAGAATGTTAGATTCTTGCCTTTTTCACTTTCAGAAGGGTTGGAGATCATCTATGGGTGTAAATTTCTTTAGTGTGGTCTCTCAAACATTAATTACAGCCACAGTTAACTTTGATATATTTTTTCAATAGAGTGTCGGTTAAATTTGGCCTCCTATACAGTTTGGAGTATCATTCATCGCTAATTTGAGTTTCCTTTCACTTGTTGGCATAATGAATAATTAATTACCTGGAATAATTACCTGAGAATACTTGGGAATGAATAACTGTACGCATAGTTGGAGAGCGTAAACTGAGTGTATAGCAGTTTATGTTTATTTATTTGCTTATTGATCTTTAATTTTTTCAGGCAACTCGAAATGCAATGTGAAAAGGTCATTTGCCTAAGATCAATGAATCTGTTTCTCAGGTCATCACGGAGTTTAGAGAGGGTCTCTGCGATTTCTTTTTAATAAATTTTGTAAGAAATCAAATTTACTCATATCTGTGAGAAATTATTTATCAAGAACTTGGCTTACATAAAAACCAAATGCGGTGATAAAACCAAATATTTGGGGATATTTATACTTACCATAAATATCAGGAAGATACAAACTAGAGGCTTTTGATTCTGTATCACGATCTCTTTCAAAGTCCAACAGAGTGTTACACGGTGCAATATACCTCTCCACACCGCTGCCATTTGAGAACCTTTGACACTAGTAAACAGAATCCATCTCCAGTAGATTTCTTTAATGTTTTTACAGAATTCTTTGAACAATTTTCACTTTTTGAATTATTTATTATACGAGGACATTTTCCAGTATTGTCTCATAATATATTACAGGCCGTTTATTGACATTACAGGAGTCGTACACTCAGAGAATAGTGCCATCGTCCTACAGATGTTTGAAACCTGTAATAGCTAGTTATCAAATGCCATCTAAGCGTCATCGAAACAAGCTTTTCAAACCTCAATAATAATAATTGTACCAAAAGATATAAATTTTGAAGCGGCGTTTTTTAATTCGTTATCAACATATTAACTGTATATTTTAGTAATTCATTTAATATACACTACATACACAGTGTACACTACTCAGTCCCACATTGAATTTACTCCAGATAGATGTGATATTCAACCCCCGAAGACAAAGTTCTTCCTTGTTTGAGAACCAAGGCCCTAAACAAACTGCCTAAAAAGAAAAACAATTTTAAAAACAATAATTAAAGCAAACAAGAATTTTAAAATAAAACAGTGAATAAAACAAGTTGAAAATGTACAATAAAATTTCTTGAAAATCCGTGGGGCGATGAGGGAATTATGAGAGTGCAACAGAGTGGAGGGTGCAGGAAAGGAACTCCCCTGATACAACCCAAACATGGAGGAACAACACATACCCTTCTCTTCTCGCACCATTACCCGTAGTTGCGTACCCTCCAAGCCCCAATGGCTGCTGTAGGATCATTTGATATAATATATATATATTTATATATATATATATATATATATATATATATATATATATATATATATATATATATATATATATATATATATATATATATATATATATATATTTATATATATATATATATTTATATATATATATTTATATATATACATATATATATATATATATATATATATATATATATATATATATATATATATATATATATATACATATATATAAGAAACTCACAAAGTAGCGCATGAGTAGAGCAATAAATGAAAAAAATCCCACAGAAAAATGAAAGGCGGATTGCAAGTACTTTAAACTTGTTTAGTTCATTCTCAAGGAATAAGGAATATATACCACCTTTGTAAAATTATTCGTTATTCCTTGAGAATGAACTGAACAAGTTCGAAAGTACTTGTAATCAGCCTTTCATTTTCCTTGGGGATTTTTTTCATATATATATATATATAATATATATATCTTTGATGAATACGAAAGAATGATGAAATGAATCCAGCAAACCGCAAGAAACAGAAAAACAGGATAATTTTTCTTCAGAAAAGTTATTTCCTGATTCGCAAGAATTTTATACATTTTCCTGATTTAAATGCTAAATTTAAATCTAGTATTGCCTCTCTGCCATATATATATATGGTCTTGTAAAGATTCATAAGCCTAATAACCCTATGCACCCTATTATTAGTTCTGTTGGCTCAGTTTCATATTCCTTATCTAAATGGCTCACTTAGTACCTCACTCCCCTTGTTGGTACCATTTCTAATTCTCATATTAAAAAACAGTTACGACTTTATTCAAAAACTCAACTCCATCCCTTACTCTAATAACTTCTCCCTTGTTAGTTTTGATGTTTGTTCTCTTTTTACTCAAGTACCTGTAAACGAGCTTTTTCCATTCCTTAGTGATAAATTGCGTAACTTCGATATTTCTTTGTCAGTTAATATTTTCATTGTGTACTAAAAACTGTAAGTTTTCTTTTAATGGTAAATATTTTTTTAAACTACCTTACTCCCCACCATTATCGATTTTTCCCTTGTTTGGTTCTGATATATAGACGATATTATTTGTTTGTGGCCTTCTTCTAAGGATGTTAATGGTTTTCTTACTGAACTTAATTCTCTGGTTCCCTCTATTAAATTTACCCTTGAACTCGAACGAAATGGTGTCCTGCCCTTCTTAGATCTACTTATTCATAGGACTCCATCTGGATTTAAATTTTTCCTCTATCGTAAGTTCTTATATTCATTTTTACTCAGGTCATAATGATTTTATTATAATGTATTTATTTCAATGTTTCTCCGGGGGTTGCGGGTCGCCAGCCCGGAATTCTTGGATCTTGAGATTTCCAATATCTTGGAAATAGGTAACAACCTTTGTTATCCTCAAAAATGTCTTAAGGGTGCCTAGATTTGGCCAAAAAAAATCCTTTTAAAGAACGGAATTGCCTCCCGCATATAATTTTAAGAACTCCCTTGTTTTATCGTTTTCTGAGTCCTTTTTCTTGCTTCCACGACTCTTAAATAAGATAAATATTTCTGTCATTTTTAAGTATCAGTCTACCTTGTGCAAAATGCTGATTCATAATAATAACAATAGTATAGGGAAGTAGTTTATTATGTGCATTGTTCAGTTTGCCCTAAGCAATACTTTTGGCAAACCAGTAAATCATTAAGTGTAAGCTTGATGCAAGCTTACATTGGTCCATGTAATATTTTCATTAGCGTGTTTGTAGTAGCAATTTTCCATTTCCTTGGGCCTTTGAATATATATATATATATATATATATATATATATATATACGAGAGCAGGCAATAATTTTTGCAATTCGGATATAAGGAAACGAGATATGGTGAAAAGTGTTTTATTATTTTTTAATATAACTACCCTCGACTTCAATGCACTTGCGCCACTTGTCCCTGAGGCTTCGAATTCCAGACAACCATAAATCTCCCGACTGCTGTTCAATCCACTCCTGGACGGCAACCTGGACATCTTCATCGTCCCCAAACCGGCGTCTTCGCAGCGCAGTCTTGAGCTGGCGGAATAAAAAGTAGTCGCTAGGGGCCAGATCTGGACTGTAGGCGGGATGGTTGTGCTCCTCGAATTCGCACTCGCGCAGGGCAGCTTGTTCAACTCTGGCCTTGTTGACTTTAACGACTTTGAAGTCGATCATGGGGCGTCAGGTTTCTATGGACCCAACGGGCAGAGACCTTGGTCATAGCCAAATTGTCGTGGATCATGTTGATAACACTTCCATGTGATATTCCACGTTGTCGCTGGATTTCTTTGACCTTCACCCTGCGATTTTCGATGATCTTCACCTCCACACGGGCAACATTGTCCTCGTTGGTCAGTCTGACAGGCGTCCTAGACGAAGGTCATCTTCCAGGGACTCACGACCATGGACAAACTCCCTATTCCAGCGAGCAATAGTTGCATAGAAAGGGGCGGTGTCGGTGTACACTGCAACCATGCGTTCATGGATCTCTTTTGCATTCTTGCCTTCCTTGGTATTTGATCACTGCGTGGTGCTCAACCTTCTCGATTGTCGGAAAATTTGTGACTAGCGATCTGCGATCAGCTACTGCTTCTTAAATAGACGAAGCAGGTGCGTGCGGCTGCAGGTCCTGACTTGTCATAACTTGTCCTAACACCCCCACAAACAGCCATCCCCCTTCCTCTGTTTTGCCTTGCTGATTTGCAAAACTTATTGACCGCCCCTCGTATCTTTATATATATATACATATATATATATATATATATATATATATATATATATATATATATATATATATGTATATATACATATATATAAGGTGCTATCAACCTATGGCAAGCGTGCTCAAAGAGGAAAGCCTGTAATTATATTATATTTAGCTCACAAAGCTGATGGAAGCCTTAAGGAAATGGAATGAATTAATAGCCAAGGCACGAAAATACCTAACTTTTTGCTCACAAAAGGTGATTAGTGGGATATATCCTGTATACATCCATTCCCACCTACTTCGTCTGGTATTTGCAGATTTTTGACTGGTTCATCTTCTGTTAGTTAACGATGATCTTCTCACCTTTTAAACGACGTAAACCAACCAGAGAATATTTAGTCCCCGGTTGTTCCGCAAACTGTGCATCCTATAGAGACAGCGCGGATAGCCTTATTGGATGTAAAAATGCTAGACAAGACGGCCAGTATCAGGAGCTCTTTAGTGGTAGACCCAAAGACGAAGCCCAAGACTTCTAGTTGCCCTGACAGCCAACAAGGCTGCAAAGCCCGACCCTCACAAGCAGTACAGCCTAAAGTTGATGTTAGTGGAAAGAGAAGGAGAAACTAAGTTTCCATTTAGAAGCTCATCCACCTATTCAATCTTAATTTCAGTAGACATGGTTGGCGAAGAGCTGGTAACCTGATTAATCGCTTCTTTCAAAAATAGCCTACTAATGTGGCGGTAGTAAAAAAGTGCGGAGAGTTTTCATTCCCAATTTTAAACTTCTAATTTTACGCATATTTGGATACCTTTGTTTTGTGTCTTTTTCTTTTTAAAAACAATAATCTTTTTCAAATCTTTAATGCAGAAAGATTGACTAAAATTTATTAAACCCAGCAAATGTGGAAGAGGCATAGAGTCCTCTTTGAAGATTTCAGGCTCCCTTAACGTCGGCAGAAGAATGATCGAAAAGGTCAGAAAAGTGTTTGATGATTCAGGATTCGACTACGATGCGATAACAGAGAGGAAACCCATGATCGTTGATCTGACACCCCCAGGACGCCGGAATTCTTGGCGGATATCCATGTCATCATCAAAATATATCCCAGAAAGATGTTGTGTGTCATTGCAACGGAGAAGGGTTTGGATGAAAAGCTCATAAGGTGTCGCATCTAAGGTGCAGATGAAACTTCCAGTGACAATCATGGTCTTCAGTTTCCTCAGCGTTGAAGGTCACGTCATGTCACCCCAATTTCTTCCCTGAGGGCCTCAGGCTGAAATCCGACTGCTACATCCATGCACTGAGGGAGGTGTTGAAGCCCTGATCGACCGTGATAGCTGCAGAGGTGGCTTACCTCCGGCAGCATGTGTCTTTACCATGCTAGATCAACCAGGCACCTCAGGCCTGGCTGTTGGAGAATTTCTTCGATCACACAACACCTGACATTTAGCCGCCAAATCTGTCTGACTGCAACCGCAACGCCCTCTCTGTGTGGAGGACTGTGGAACGAAAGGCCAATAAATCGAGCTGCAACACGAGAGACGAGCAGAGGGCTAGGATTTATAGGGATTTTAAGAACCTAAAATGAAAGGTAGGAGGCCACGGGTGGGTTCATCGAGTGAGAGCGACAGAACAAGTCACGAAGACAAAGTGACCTAAATTTCACTAATAGATCTTTCCTGAGACAGTCATCATGCAAAAGAATACCGTTAGCACCCAGTATACATAGGTAGTTTGCTGGTACTGCTACAGGAATATTTAATTAAATCTATGGAAAAAGGGAATACAGGTTTATTATATTATTTAAAAAAACAAAAAACATCGGCAAGGATAATGAAGGTAGATAGAGAGTTGTACTTTCTGTAGGACAACGATCCAAATCACATACCTTCTTTTGTTAAGAAATTTCTTGAAGAAACTAATATTTATGTTTAAATCTTGACAACAGAAAGCCAAAACTTAAAGCCAAATTAAAGTATGTGGTTAGAGTTAGAAATGCGCGCCTACCAGTTTTTTATGCACTGTAGGAAAGGATGGTGCAAAATTTTCAGTGAAGGCTTCAGTAGGTTAATAAAAAGATATTTTTAATTGCTGATTAAGATCATGTTATATAAGACAATCCTTAGTTTTCTTTAAAAATATTTGGTCGAGTTCTAATTTGTAATGTGAGCGAAATAGATTATTTTGCGGTCCAGGAAACATTTGGATTTGAGTTTTCTTTTACCTTTGCAATAAATATGCAGCAGCAAATGTATAAATTCTTCGTGTATTATTTTGTAAATAATCACAGAATTACGAACCAGCAACACCTTAAGACCACCTCGACGATAGTACGAAATGAAGGGGAAATGGTTGACTTGATAAGTAAAGGACAGATAAAAGGCATAGAGGATATTGCTAAAGAAATATTTCCAGGACTCGTATTTCTGTAAGTTCAAATTTATTAATTCTATTCTAAAACATATTTTAGGAAGTGTTTACATAAAGATTCTAAGGTAAGTCATTCCAAATTTATGTTATTTTTATGAGAAAAGAAATTTGTGTTATCACAGTGTTAAATATTTTGTTTACTACTTACGCCCTGTTATTTCTAGTTGGGCTTCGGTTATCTAGATCAAATATTGATTCAAAATTTATTCGGATACACACTAGTATTTTATAGACCACTAAGTTTCCTGCTCCGTAATCTATTTAGTTCAGAAGATAGCACCATCTTCTAATTATTAACATCATTTAATCCAAACTAACCCTACCTGATGCTAAAACTGTTGGCCATAGTTCATGAACATAATTCATTGCAGGGTAGCGAAATTTGAAGGCAATTGGAGTAATCTATTATTAGTGAGCAACATATTGTTTACAAGTTGGATAAACAAATAAAGGAATAATAACACTTTATAAAGAAAATTTACAATCAAAAAGTACTACTATTTGATAAATAATAGTCATAATCTAACCTTGTTTTTATGACACTCATGAAACGATCATAATAGTTTGGTACCCTCGGCACATTAACTTTGGATGGAACTTTTTCTCACTCCTTTTTGTAAATCTTTTCAACTTCATCTCTGTAATTATTTGAAGTGATTTTCATGGGCGCGGAAGTTAAATTCAAGCCATAGATTCGATATCAAATTGAAGTCTGGTGAATGTGCTGGCAATTTCATAATGTTTCCTTCAACCAGCAAGAAATCATTTTTGATGTATTTAAAGTTGCGTTTGTGTTAACGAAGAAACATCTTCCTAGCCCAACCTCGCAAGTATCATTCTTCATAACATTTCCAAGAATCTTTCCCTAGTATTCTTTATTCATCGTTCCGCTGATTCGATGAAGTGCACCAACGTCGGTTACATAAAAGATTCCCCATAACATACTAGATCCACTTTTATGTTTTATTGTGATTTTTGGAAGACCAACCTCACCTTTATTATGCTAAACATACCTAAAATTATTTGTGGTGAACATATTAATCTTTTTTCAATGGGATCATGGCACATGGCTTCAAAACTGGAATTACTTCCCTAAATGATAGTTGGCGTAGTTCAAACAGGTTTTCAAAAGATTTTTTCCAATAAAGGTTTCTTCCTCGGACCACGTTTCTGAATTTCCATTTTGTCCATTATATTGGACACTATTTATACTACAATCTACACATTTTTCTCCTTACTGATCGTTCATCGCCCTTCTCGACCTACGCGGTTTATTTCTCAAAGATGAATGAACTAAGCTTGGTTCTTACGAAATGTGCAGAGTGGAATTTTCCGAGGATGACCCGAACCAGGAAGATTTTCATTTGTCCCCGATTCCTTAAGCTCTCATTAATGACTTCACCGTAGATTTAGGAAATTTAGTTCTTCAGAATTAGAATTGCAACTCATTTGCGATTCGAATTTCGAATTATTTGCGATTTGATGTTGGAAGACAATTCTCTACATTTTTTCGCGATGATTGCTTGTAGAATAATTCTATACCGAAGATAGGGTTGTGAGTACGTTGTAGACTATTCTTGACTTGTAAGAATTATAAATAGAAATTCAAGGAAAAAACTTGTGTGACTTGGAAACTGCCATAATTTAAATTTTGTAAATTTAAAATATGAACTTTATCTTATTCATAGATTTTAGTTAAGAATTTTTGAAACAAAAAATTAGTATTAATTTATTTGTCTATCAAATTGATTGTGATTTGTTTCAGAATTTCGTTATTCTGCAATAAATGGTTCATCAACTAAGGCAAACAGTTTTCGTACTAGGTAAGAGTAGGATTACATTCTGAAGCAACTGCATTTCTATTGCAAGTTTTTTTTCCCAAAGTTCTTGGCGCTCAGTTTTAATATTTGTAACAGTAAATTAATGCAAAGGTTTAGCCAAATCCTATGAATATATAATATAATGTTTCTCTTATGACGGAAAAAAAGCAGTTAATACATATTATAAAGGTATCTTGACTAATACAAATAGATATTAAAGTTTTTAGTTAGGAACTATATTTCCATACCACCTCACTGTAAGTATATATCATCATCAAAACAGTTCGGATATTTGAATATCTTATCAGTTTACTTTCCTCTATCATTGCAGAACGCCGCAAACACACATTCTAAAGATAATAGTTACAATGGTTACACTATATGGGAAATTATACTATAGAAAGGATATAGCTAAAGGCATAAATATTCACCAACCGTTGATTTGATACATATGAAGTGGGAGAACATGAGTAGACAGTGAACAGTCATCGCCATGTACCACTCGAAAGATTTTTATGCCTGTGGGCAACGTGATTCCCAAGGATGTAAAAATAATTAGGCAGGAATTACTTACAAAAGGTACGAGGGGCGGTCAATAAGTTTTGAAGTTCGAAAATAAGAAAACGAGATAGGAGGAAAATTGTTTTTATTATTTTTCAATCTAACTACCCTCGACTTCAATGCACTTGCGCCACTTGTCCCTGAGGCTTCGAATTCCCGACAACCGGAAATCTCTCGACTGCTGTTCAATCCACTCCTGGACGGCGAGCTGGACATCTTCATCGTCCCCAAACTGGCGTCCACGCAGTGCAGCCTTAAGCTGATGGAATAAAAAGTAGTCGCTAGGGACCAGATCTGGACTGTGTTGCTTGTACAACTCTGGCCTTGTGGACTTTGACGATGTTGAAGTCGATAATGGAAAGTGAGGTTTCTAGGGACCCAACGGGCAGAGACCTTGGTCATGGCCAAATTGTCGTGAATGATGTTGATAACACTTCCATGTGATATTCCAAGTTGTCGCTCGATTTCTTGGACCTTCACCCGTCGATTTTCGAGGATCATCCTCTCCACATGGGCCACATTTTCCTCGTTGGTTACGTCTGATGGGCACCCTAAACGGGGTTCATCTTCAATGGACTCACGACCATGGCTAAACTACCTATTCCATCGAGCAATGGTTGCATAAGAAGGGGCGGTGTCGGTGTACAATGCAACCATGCGTTCATGGATCTTTTTTGCATTCTTGCTTTCCTTGGTCAAAAATTTGATCACTGCGCGGTGCTTAACCTTCTTCATTGTTGAAAGATTTGTGAGTGACGATATGCGATCAGCTACTGCTTCTTAAATAGACGAGGCAGGAGCGTGCGGCTGCAGGTCCTGACTTGTCATAACTTTCCTAATACCTCCACAAACAGCCATCCCCCTTTCTCTGTTTTGTCCTACCGATTAGCAAAACTTATTGACCGTCTCTCGTAAATACAAGATTTTCTGGTAGAGAGTAACACCTGAGTTGCATCTCAGACGATCATTAACATCTCGCCAACATAGGTGCAAACTTGGAGAGCGATAGATGTGATTCTGATAAAAGGTTCGACCTATAGGGAGGTTTATTGTTTGCTAAGAACAAACTGGTATATTTACTTGAACTTTGCCCCTTGGGCTGATATGAAGGCTGAACTGCATTCCAGAGGAAAGCTGACACTGAGCTTATCCGAAACCACAGGTAAATGACTGACAAAACACTGCGTGTTGTTCGAGACGTTACCAAGATTGGGGTGTGTTTTTAAAGATACTCAAAGTTTTTGATGTGGCAGCTGCACGTGGAGCAGGTTGCGTTCTTTGTTGGCTTTGCTAAGTAATAATACTATTTTTAAGTATGGTTGATAGACAGCTCTGAGCCTGAACAGTATGACTCTTGTGTGTCTACCAAGGTACTTCTCCTCTTTAGCAAATTCTGGCAAGCATTTTCGTAGTACTTTGTTTTTTGCAAATTGTATAAGTGGAGTTTAACAAATTGAATATTACGCGTGTGTTGTTTCTCTGTTGTTGTTTGCAGAGGGATAGTGGGAATGGAATGAGGGAGTAATGTGCGGAAACTGTAGACTTTTTTTTTCCTCAGCAGTGGTGGGTTTGCTCTGAGTCTGTTGCATAGGTGGGAGGGATTTTCTTTTGTTGTGTCGAGCTGGACGCCGAGCATGTGTAAGTGAGTGTCAATGGGAAGGATTTTATTACTCTGTGCAGGTTTTTTTATAGTTTGGTTGATAATATGGAGGCCTTTGGTTTGAACGAGTTGAGGAGTGCCCGCTTTAGAAGAGCGTAGTGTTGGAATGCCAAGCTGTGTAATCATATTTTAGTGTGGTACAGATGAATTGTTTGTATATTCGTACTAAGATGAGTGGTTCTTTCAGGTAGCAAAAGCTAGAGCCATTGAGTGAAGTAGATGTGGGTTCTTTCATGCCTTGTTGATGGTTTCGGTTACGAGAATACATGTGTGTGCCGAAATTGAATTCAATCATTGTAGAGGTGTTGAAGTGTAAAACGATTGATGTTCAGTGTGATGGTCGGGTACCTACGGGAATCTGATTTACTGGAGGAGATCAAGGTTGTGAAAGATATTGAGGTAAAACTGTCATTCGGTTTTTTCGTCTACACACCGCTCGAATCTGAAGAGGTATTTTTGCATCTTTCTAGCGGCTGTATATGTTGTTGTGTTAAGATGATATTTTGGTCGTTGGTTTAGTATTGAATGGTAATAGAGGGGTCGTGAGAGCTGCGGCAGGTTGTGCATGAATAAATTGAAAAGCGTGAAAGCTAGAATTTCACCATGCGTAAACCATTTTAGGAAGAATGTATTTTGGAAAGGTCTGATCTTGATAGACTTTTACTACTCTGTTGGAAAGGAAATTATGAGTGACTTTTTTTGCCGTTGATGGAAAAGAGGATAAAGATTTTCTGGGGTGGATATTAAATTGTAACGTAGCGAAGACTCTGTCGATTTTGTTTTAAGATCAAGTCCTTTATGATGGGTTGTGTCAGGGTTGTGAAGTAGTTTCGTTGTAAGCTGTGTTGTGGGGGACAGGAGGGTGTCAGGCGTGATGCGTTTTCGAATGAGTTTTTAGTGTTTTTCATATTAGCGATAGAAGTTATATGATATTTTTTTTTATTTAGTGTAAGTAAGAATGTGTGGATTTAGGGATTTAATAGAAGAGACAAGATTGGTTGAAAATTTCGTTTGGAATAGAATTGCCTTGGGACCAATTGGCGTTAAATTTGTGGACTCTGTTTATGCCGTCGTGTGTAGCTGTAAAATAACGAAGCTTACACAAAAATAACCCACAAACTGTAATATGATGGCGGAAATATAATGGTATGGGGTCTCTCTTTAAATCCTGTAGGAGGAGTTCATGGCATGGAAGGAAGGAAGAATATATTAGCCAAAGACTTTATCTCGTCCTCCAAATCCAAGGCTCATAGATGAAAGGTAGCTGTGTATTTGAGCGAGAGGACGATCGGAAATAGACAGCTAAGCAGAGTAACAAGAGGCAAAGTTCCTCCAATGAGCTGCAGCGTTTTGAGATAAGATGATAAATGGTTATTGCATCGATGGTTTCCCATGGTTCAAATCGCTTTCAACTGCCTTTGAATGGCTAAATGACGCTTCTGCCGTTAGATGGTGCCACTCAGCGCCAAATTCGATGGCAGTTTGGAAATCTCCAGGGTGAATAACCCTATGTCCCATGGTCATATGGGTCATTTTATGCCTCTAAATGGGTACAAGTGAACTTTACTCCTTTTGAAAAAAGCGACGCCTAGACCTGGTGCTTCGCCGGGGGGAATTATTATTATAATAGGGACGTAATTTAAGATAAAAAGCATATTTTGAGTATGATAACAATAAAGGTATTCATAAAAGAAGATTCTGATTAAATATTCACCCTAATGAATTACCTTCGGTACTGAAATTTCAAACTTGTTCAATGAACCTGTGAAAGAACTGCCAACTGCTTAGATCCCGGATTGACATATTATGATACAATGGAAGTAACGTGTCTTTAGGAAAATGACTACATGGATAAGTGAATAGACTATGATTCGCGATGAGATAGGAATTATATCGTACTTAAAATGTGCCTGAACTTGGCAAGTAACCAAATTTCAAGAAAAAAAAACAAGAGAAAGACTACATTCTTGAATTGCTAAAATATGCCTAAAAAGAAAGACCGAGAAAAAATATACCAATTATTAAAATATTTCACAACAACGACAAAAGTTTGAACAGATGAAAAAAAGGTTTCTTTCGATAATAATAGGATGCATATAACCGAAATTATGATAAAGATTTACGTGTTTGGTAGAATTCAAGCACGAAATTGAAACAATTCAAGAAACAAACTTTCCTTACAAGCTCTGACTGACCCAAGGCAGCTGATAAGTTGATTAGGTTTATTTGCATACCTGAAAAAAAGTCTTATTTAAATCAAATGGAAAATAAAATAAACTACTCTTTAGTGTGAAATTTGCCGAACCCAAAATCTGGTTCTAAAACATCGTTACAATTCTTGACCAGGATAAAACAATTAAAATACAAAGCCCAATAGTTGTTTTTTTTTGCATTAAATAAAAACAAAAGGTTTATATAAAAGGTTCTTTCCCCATATACACTTAAAAATACGCTCTATTATGTAAAAGAGTTAGAATGATCAAAAGGAATTCTAAAATGTTGCCAAATTTGAAATAAATTAATTCGATAATTTGTTCCTTTAACAAACTAGGACAAAAATTGGAGTAAAATACATTCGAAATAATCATATAAAATTCGGATTTTCGAAGAGAACTCATGGAAAAAGATATCTCTCGCTAAGTAAATGAAATATTAATTGCATACTTGCAGAATCAAACAAATCAATATACACCATTAATTTTTCTATTAATTAAATCAATTAGGATTTCTAGCCAATAATACCATTAAAATCCCAATTTCAATACTCCTAAAATGAACATAGCATCACTTGTGCTTATCGAGTTAAATTCTGCTCTCCTGAATTAGAATGAATGAGAAAGCGAAAATTAAAATAAATACTCTGAGCACTTACCTTAGATTAAAAACAGAAAGAAACAACTAAATTAACACTAAAAAGGTAATCTAATAAATAATTGGTACAATTAAACCTTTGAGGATAAAAAACACGTTAATTAAATCGAGTTTCGTTGGCTGAAGTAAAAAAAAAAGTAATTATTTAGAGGTAAATGCGAGAATTCTATCTCCCGTTTTAAGTGAAATCAAAATACTAATTAGGGTGAAACGGAACTTCCCCTTATAACTTCTCATCTGAGGATCTGAGGTGCAACCCTTAACGGTTATAACTTGGGGTAATCCAATGAGAGCATGAAAGGCAGAACAATCTTTTAAAATTGAGATTGATCAAAAGTGAATTATGAAATCTATGTCGACTGCAAATAGGAACCAGAAACACTTCATCCAATTTGCAACATATGAGTTTTTTAACGTGTAATGTGGTTCTTTAAAAGGTAAGGGAATATAGGCTCAAAAGAAAGAAATATTGATTATTTAATCAAAATATCATTCATTTGCATTAATGGCCCCTGGCCTTGTCATGAAGCAGTATTGGTCATTTTGTTTTTTGATCCATTTGTCATATTCACGTGGAACCTACTTTTCTAATTGATGTCAAACCAACTTATAAAATTCAAATGGAACTCCCGTATCTAATTCAACAGAAACCCAGTACCGCAAATCCTGTGGAACCCACTTATCAAATTAACGAGGAACCCACTTGTCCAATTCAGGTGAACTTATTTTCCAATTGAACTGGATGACACTTTGCCCTTTTAACTAGGAACCAATTCTCCATTTTGAGTAAAAAACACTTCTCTATTTTATGTGGAAGCCACTTCTGAAATTCAATTGGAAATCACTGCTCCAATTCAAGTCGAACGCACTAATTTAATGAATGTGGAACCCACCTTTAATTTTTTTTTAATCTTTCTTTTTGTTTTGAGATAATGTGATGCCATTACTGGTAAAATCATTTATTGTCCAGCAAGTGGCGGAACTATTCTTGGTTGGGTATTGAATACTGCAGAAATAATTGTTGGCTACGTGCACACTTCCATCATTTAATATATATATATATATATATATATATATATATATATATATATATATATATATATATATATATATATATATATATATATATATATATCAGAACAATTGTTAAATCCAATGACAGATTCTAACTGTGTTAATAAAACCACTGTTGAGGAGCGTAGTATTTATTATCTCGAGACCAGTTTTGGCATGGAGTTTGTCATGCCATCCTCAGCCCTGACAAACGCCATGCCGAAACTGGTCTCGAGATAATAAATACTACGCTCCTCAACGGTGGTTTTATCAACATTTTTGCAAACTTCTACATGGGTCGCCTAGAAAAAGAAATATTGACGGAGAATCATCTCAAACCTTCAACCTACTGCCGTTTCGTTGACGATATATATCTTGTAATTAAAGATGAAAATCAACTGAAAAGACCTAAAACAAGAATGGAAGAGCACTCTGTACTAAAATTTACGTATGAACTCATTTCTAACGGAAAATTACCGTTCCTTAATATTGAAGTGACAGCAAGTGAAAATAAATACACAACTCAGGTATATACTTAACCAACGAATTCTGGGAATTGTCTCAATGGAGATGGCGAATGTCCAGAAAGATATATAAATAGTGTCATAAGAACATACATTAGACGCGCATACAAATGCAGTTCGTCATGGGCATTGTTCCATAACGAAATTCAAAGAATATAGCAAGTCCTCATCAATAATGGTTTCTCCAACACTATGGTTGACACAGAAACAAATACATTCCTGAAAAACTTACATGAAAATAACAATAATAAAAATGAAGACAATAAGAAATACCCAATAAATATCTTCTATATGAACCAAATGAGTGAATCGTATAAAATCGACGAAAGAACAATCAAGAATATTAGACACCAAAATACAAAATGCACGAATCCAGAAGAAACGCTACAAGTCACCGTATATTATAAACCCCCAAAATAAGTAATCACCTCATTAACAACGACACAAGTACGAAAAAAGAATTGAAAACTTCCAATGTAATCTATGAATTAACCTGTCCGCATGAAGATTTCAAGCTTCATAATTCAACATGGAATTCAAATAACACGAGAAAATTGAGTACAAAACAACATTATCGAAAGGAGAAGTAACCGCACACGCCTTCATATCCTGGAAGAAATCCTAATCCACGAAGATAAACCGAACATTAATGCCCCATTGACCGCCACCCAGCGAACCTTAAAACTCTTTATGGATTAACAGTCAATAATGACTGAAATCCCATTCCTAAATGTAACTTTTCTAACTACTTCCTGTCAACCACATTCCCCCTTCTTTTCATTATCTAAATTATCTTTAGTATATAAATGTAATGCCTTTAAATGTTTAACCAGTGTAAAATTAATTCGCTCCGAAGATGGTCAAACGTGACCGAAAGCTCAGCTAGCTAAAAATAAACCATGAATATCGGAATACTTATCTATAACCTTTCGGAAGACGAAAAAAGAATAATAAGAAAATTTGAAGTGCAAAGAAAGAAGCTAATCAAGGTTCAACTAGACTTGGTCTTTAATAAAACATGCATATATATATATATATATATATATATATATATATATATATATATATATATATATATATATATATATATATATATATATATAAATTTATATAGTTAAAAAGGGTGCTCTGTGATATGTGATTTGTTTGTTAACGAAAAAATACTTTTCGGGTGTATCGCCTAGCTTCAAGTTTTAAAATCACTAACAATAAAAAGTACAATAATATACGAGGGGCGGTCAATAGGTTTTGCAATTCGGATATAAGGAAACGAGATATGAGGAAAAGTGTGTAAGTATTTTTCAATATAACCACCCTCGACATCAATGCAATTGCGCTACTTGTCCCCGAGGCTTCGAATTCCCGACAACCAGAAATCTCCCGACTGCTGTTTAATCCACTCCTGGAGATCTTCATTGTCCCCAAACCGGCGTCCACTAAGCGCAGCCTTGAGCTGGCGGAATAAAAAGTAGTCGCTAGGGGACAGATCTGGACTGTAGGGGGGCTGGTTGAGCTCCTCGAATCCGCACTCGCGCAGGGCAGCTTGTGCAACTCTAGCCTTGTGGACTTTGAAGAGGTTGAAGTCGATCATGGGGCGTCAGGTTTCTAGGGACCCAACGAGCAGAGACCTTGGTCATGGCCAAATTGTCGTGGATGATGTTGATAACACTTCCATGAGATATTCCCAGTTCTCTCTTTCGATTTCTTCGCCCTTCACCCGTCGTTTTTCGAGGATCATCCTCTCCACATGGGCCACATTGTCCTCGTTGGTCACGTCTGACGGGCGTCGTGGATGGGGGTCATCTTTCAGGGACTCACAACCATGGCGGAACTCCCTATTCCAGCGAGCAATGGTTGCATAGGAAGGGGTGGTGTCGGTGTACACTGCAACCATGCGTTAATGGATCTCTTTTGCATTCTTGCCTCCCTTGGTCAAAAATTTTATCACTGCGCGGTGCTCAACCTTCTCCATTGTTGAAAAATTTGTGAGTGACGATCTGCGATCAGCTACTGCTTCTTAAATATACTAGGCAGGAGCGTACGGCTGCAAGTCCTGACTTTTCATAACTTTTCCTAACACCCCCACAAACAGCCATCCCCCTTCCTCTGTTTTTCCCTACCGATTCGCAAAACTTATTGACCACCCCTCGTATATGATTAAATAATTAGGGTCAGTAAAGTTATTAGGAAATCTTCTAAAATCTTTGAAAACAAGCAACTATTGAATTATTTTTACAGGGCAGGGGGAGCGCAAAAACTAATCTAAGGCTAAATTAATGCAATTTCAATAGAGGAGAAAGATTAAAAAGTAATCAATCTTAAAATGAATTAAGAGAGTAAAAATATAAAAGCTAGAAATTGTGAACAAACAAAATTATTAAAATGACATATTAAGATCGTATTCAAATAAAATCTAAATAAATGGTGTTCCAATAAGACAGATGGATCGAAGTTAGCAGTAAATAAAACAGTGTTATTGGTGAAAATATAATGATTTCACTATTGGATCATGTTATTTGAGTCATGGCAATTATAGGTGAAAAATAATATCGCCTAAATGTCCGCCAAGGCTTCGGCGGCAAATCTCCACTTGATGGTCAAAATTTTTGATGACGTCTCCGCAGAGTTGCTCCTCGATCTCACCAATATGCCTTATTATCTCATCCTTCATCTGTTGAATTGTTGTTAGCTTGTTGGCATAGACCTTACTTTTGAGATGACCCGAAAGGAAGAAATCTAAAGGCGTCAAGTCACACGATCGTTGTGGCCAATCGACCTCGCTGTTTCGAAAGATGATGCGACCTGGAAACTTCTCATTCCTTAAAGCCATTGTTGCATTGGTTGTGTGGCATGTGGCGCCTTCCTTTTGAAACCACAAATTTTCGACATCCATAGAATTCAATTCATGCCATTAAAAGTTGGTTATCAGGGCACAGTATCGCTTGCCTGTCACCTTAGCAGAATTCCCGGCATCATTTTCGAACAAATACGGCCCAATGACCCTGCTAGTAAAGAAATGTGCACCAAACAGTGACCTTTTGTGGATGAAGTGGCTTTTCAACAATCTTTCTAGGATTTTTCTTTAGCCCAAATGCGACAATTCTGCTTATTAACGAATCCACCGAGATGAAAATGGGCTTCATCACTAAAGATGATTTTCTCCGAAAAATCATCATCGGCTTGTCTTTGCTCGTGCACCCACTTGACGAATGTACGGCGCTTCAAATGGTCAGCAGTCTTCAGTTCTTGTGTCAATTGAATTCTATGTGTGTAGAGACAAATCTTTTGTCAAAATTCGATGTAACGTTGTTGTGGAGAGATTCAATTCCTGCGCGCGATGACGAATAGAGGTGTCTGGATCTTCGGCCACATTCTCGCGCACTGCAACAATGTTTTCAGCTGAACGGCGTAAACGAGCACGCAATGGCGTTTTCATATCTGTCACCGACCCCGTTTGTTTGAATTTATGAACAATTTTCCAAATTGCACTCTCGGTTGGTCGATTATGTTGACCAAAAAAATCGCGAAGTGCCCGAAATGCGTTTCTGTTTGAACGTCCATTTTCGTAATAGGCTTCGATAACTTTAACACGTTGTTCGATTGTTAATCTTTCCATGGTTGAAAATGCCAAAGACTGATGTTAAATCTGAAATAAAAAGAAAAAAATCATTAGATACTTAAACTTAACTCACATTTAAAATCGGTCCAAGTTATTGGAACACCCGTTATAATATGCAAATGTAACGATCTAAAAGGTAAAAATGATAAGCTATATTACAAATGAGTTTAAAAAAGAAAACAACTGAAAGAAATTTAAATGAGCAATATTAAGAAAAACCAA
Source organism: Ceratothoa steindachneri (assembly GCA_963969495.1). Classification (NCBI taxonomy): domain Eukaryota; kingdom Metazoa; phylum Arthropoda; class Malacostraca; order Isopoda; family Cymothoidae; genus Ceratothoa; species Ceratothoa steindachneri. Next base: position 86,314,364 of record OZ018334.1, on the reverse strand, counting down.
GTTAAGACCATAAAGGGAATCGAACGAATTAATAGTTAACATCAAGCATATAAAGACAAGAGTATTAAACGAATAAAGGTTTTCAAGTATCTACCATATGAAAGCACTAATGTACCACAGAAAAAAAAACAACTAATTTATTCAATTAGAATGTAGCTAACCGATGAAGTTCAGGTGAAATCATGAAATGAAGGAATTGTAATGGGAGATTCTTGAAGAAAGATAAGTCTTTGATTAGTGGTTGGCGTAAAAGATCAAGTTGGTCAATTGGAAACAGAGGTACTTATAATTTAGAAATGAAAAGGGGAACAATGGTGTTATCAAGTGTAAGAGATTTGGTATTTATAAATAGGGATAACAAAATTCTTAGACCATATTCATTATTAATACTGCCAATTATTTTAAAATTGTCAACAGAAATTTCATTTATCGACTCATCATATTTTTACAAATATTTTAATATGGCAAAATTATTCTCTTTTGCTCGGTATTATATATATATATATATATATAAATATATATATATATATATATATATATATGTATATATATATATATATATATATATATATATATATATATATATATATATATATATATATATATATATATGAATAACGTTAGAGCCACGAGGAAAATTAAACAACGGAGAACTGCGAGGCCTTTCGACTAATGGTCCTTTACTAAGCAGAGAACTTGGTCTTCATATTGAGGCACACAGCGAGCCACCGGTGGTTTTGATCATGCGAAAGACCCTGATGTGGACAGAGAACTTGGTCTTCATATTGAGGGACACAGCGAGCCACCGGTGGTTTTGATCATGCGAAAGACCCTGATGTGGACAGAGAACTTGGTCTTCATATTGAGGGAAACAGCGAGCCACCGGTGTTTTTGAGTGTTCACCACCTAGTCCTAGCAGAAAGTCTTCTCGTCTGAGAAAAAACAAAGACAGCCAACCTTGAGAGAAAGAGGACTCAGTTTGTTCAGAAGACAAGCTTCACAGCACGTTTCTTCCCCATGTCTTTCATATTCTGCGACAGACGTTGAGCCTTTCACGCATGTGTGAAGAGTAGCAGATGTCTCCACGCACTAAATGCTTGATTAAAGACTCAGACCCTCCATGCTATTACTTCTTTGAAAGACGATCCCCAACTGAGTCAACTATGATAGTAAGAAGATAGAAGAATCGACTCATGAATATATGTATATATTTATATATATCCATAACCCTATATTTTAAGAACAAGATTTTTTGAAGGTGTTTGAATAAGATTTTTTCTTTTAGTTCCGTTGTTACCTAAGTATATTTCAATTTGGCATCAAAGTTATTTCTAATAATTCCTTTATAAGAAGAAGAAGAAGAAGAAGAAGAAGAAGAAGAAGAAGAAGAAGAAGAAGAAGAAGAAGATGATGATGATGAAGATGAAGATGACGAAGATGATGAAGATGAAGATGAAGATGAAAAAGATGATGAAGATGAAGAAGAAGAAGAAGAACATGAATATGAGGAAGAAGATGAAGAAGAAGAAGAAGAAGAAGAAAAGGGTGTTCAGGGTGTTAAAATAAAGAGTCTATAAAGGGGATTAAAACAGGCGGTTAAGATTAGCAAATAAGGCCGTAGGCCACGCCCCGCAGGGGTGCCTGTGTAACCAAGCTCTTCCTCATAAGGAAGAGAACAGCGGCTTGTATCTATATATATATGTCTGCTTGTGTATATGTGTGTCGGTCCATTTCTAGGAATAAAAAATTGCGTTCTAACACCCCCCCTCCTCCCCAAATCTGCCCTACTTTCTCCCCTTATCCCCCTCTCCTCTCTAAAACCACCCTACTTTCTCCCCTTATCTCCCTCTCCCCTTTAAAACTGCCCTACTTTCTACCCGTATCCCCCTCTATCCCCTCAAGCCGCCCTACTTTTCCCCCTTATTTCCCTCTCCCCCACTCTTTTAGTCGTCCGTCTACCCCTCCCTGCCTACCCCTCTCCCCATTTAACCATATCACCCTCACTTATTTCTCCCAATTCCCATCTCTCCATATCTCCCCCTATCCCCCTCTATTTCCCCTATAAATGTACATCCAATCCAAGAGAAAAATTATCTCTCCCCTCTCTCCTCCTCTCTTCCCCTTTCTCTCCATCCATCCCCCTCCTTCTCTTTCTCCGCTCTTTCTCCCCGCTGCATACACCTCTCCCCCTCCCTGTTTCCCCCTATAAAAGGGAAGTCGAACCAAGAGAAAAATTATATCCCTCTCTCTTCCTCCTCACTGACTCCCTCTCTGCCCCCTATCCCCCTCCCTCTCCCCCTCGCATTCCTTTCCCTTTTCTACCTCACTCTCTCCTTTCCACCCTTCCATATCCCATTTCCCTCTTTCTCCCCTTTCCTCCTTTACAGAACGCCATTCAAAGCAAGATCAAAATTCTATCCCCTCTCCCCCTCGTTACCCATACCCCCTATCCCTTCTTTCCCCCTCTTCTCCACTATACCTCCCTCTGCCCTCTCCTTCTCTCTCTCTCTCTCTCTCTCTCTCTCTCTCTCTCTCTCTCTCTCTCTCTCTTCTCCTCCTCCCACTCCACTCTCTCCCTCTCCCCATCTCTCTCACCTCCCCCTCTCTCTTCCCCTATACTCCCGTCTCTCTTTCCATCTCTCCCTCTCTTCTTCACTCTCTACTCTCTCCCCTAATATCTCCCCCTCTTCCCCAATCGCTCCCTCTCTCTCCTCTAGATAAAGACATCCAAATCAAGATATTTTGGGGGGTAAAAGATATCCCGTTCTTAAAATAAAGATTTATATATCAGGTGTCCCAGAAAATAGTTAACCGTACTTTGAATTAGTATAACTCAAAAACTATTTTAGATTTTGGGGTCCTGCAAAAATGTTTTATTTACCAACTATTTATCTGTCGATTCTGTAAATTTCATTAAATTCCCTTTTATTTTATTGATACACTAATGGGTTTAGTGGAGCCTATTAAATATATGTTTGCGCAAGGAAGGAAAATAATTGAAACGAAGCCTAGGAAGGCTAGGCCACCGTGCACTCTCAAGAGAAGCGTAGGGAGCCTAGGTAGCCTAGGTCACTCTGCGATTCTTCAAGCAAAGCCTAGGCCATTTTAGAGTGGTTTTTCAGCCACGCTGTGGTTTGGTCTCTTCATTATTGCTTACTAAACCAATCAAAGCGTTTCTGTGTTAAAGTTTACTTCCATAGAACCTTTTTAATCATGCAGTTAACAAAAGATCAATGCGTATTTGCAGTCACAAACTTTATTAAGACTGGCAGTATTAAACAAGTACAAGATTCATTTGAACAACGTTTACCAGGTAGGCACCCACCAAGCAAGCCCACAATTTGGAAAAATGTTCGCAAATGCCAACATGAAGGAACATGCTTAAATATAAATAAAGGTCGTTCGGGTCGTATGAGAACCATAAGAACCAACATAAAATATGGAAAATGTTCAGATGACACTTCTTCAAAATCCACATGTATCAATAAGAAAGAATGGGTTACAATTGTCAAAGTCATCATTTAACCGCATTATTAAACATGACTTAAAATGGCATCCCTATAAGATGCATGCAAGACACCAGCTTCTTGAAACTGATTTTCCTCGTCGTAGACAATTTGTCTAATGGCTTCTCCATAAACCTGCTCGTTTCTTGGAAAACATCGTGATTGGTGACGAGGCAGCCTTTTCATGAATGGAAAGGTAAATAGCCATAACATTCGGCAATATGCGCTGCTGAAACACCCTCCCAGCATTCACACGTATTTCTCAGCAGAAAGTGTCTCTGTGGGTCGGACTTTGTGGGAATAGCTATCTTGTCGGCCCATTGTTTTACGAGAATAACTTGAATGGTGCTGCCTACCTGAACATGATCAACGAAAGGATCTTCCCGGAACTCCGCCAGATTTACGGCAATCAATTAAATATACTTTGGTTGATTCAAGATGGCACACCAGCTCATAGACAGCTTGCTGTAAGAACAAAACTAAGAGAAACGTTTGACAACCGCATTGTCGCGCTAAATCATGCAATTGAATGGCCCCCAAGATCCCCTGACTTAACACCGTGCGATTATTTCTTATGGGAATATCTAAAGAATAAAGTGTATTCTACTCCACCACAAAGCATCAACCAGTTAAAAGATAGTATCACACGCGAAGTCAATAGACTTTAGTAAAATCACAAGTTAATCAAAAAAGTCGTTCAATCAATGCGATCAAAGGCGTAACTGTGCGTGGAAAGAAATGGAGGAAATGTGGAAGGAAACGATGTTTATAAAATTAAAAAATGAATTTGTATTACCCATATGAAGAGGTTTTTTTGTTAAAAATGGATTTAAATATATTTGTTGATTTTAAACTTCGAAGTTTCATTATTTTATTTCCTTGCGCAAACATAATTTTGATAGCCTCCACTAAACCCATTAGTATATCAATATTGTAAAAGGGAATATAATGAAATTTCCAGAATCGAGAGATAACTAGTTGTTAAATTTCTTTTGTTTTGCAGGACTCAAAAATCTCTAATAGGTTTTGAGTTATACTAATTCAAAGTACGGTTAACTTTTTTCTGGGACACCTTGTATATAGATAAGACGCTCGATCCGTCTATGTGGTCACAACGTCGTTCGCTCATTACTAAGGGTCAGTGACGCATGAGCGTAAACTGCCGAGCACGCGCAGTGAAACGTTTACTCACTTTAAGTATATTATATGATAGACCAAAGTTCGCACCTCGCCTGAATCTTCCTTCAACCTAAAAATAATAATAATCAGCAAGTAAAGATACTTTTGTGCCTCAATATAACAATTTCAAACAATGGTCATCTGTATTTATTTGTGACAGGACATTTTATCCCGGGCAATGCCCTGCATAAAAAGTCTTACTTTATTTCCGAACGCATATTTTACCAGGGCAACGATGGGTATCGCTGCTAGAATAAAAGATAAGACCATCAGAGACATTGTTATATATTGTAAACAATGTTTCGGATTACCTAATTTATCTTTAAGCTAAAAGGATCAAAATAAGTAAAAATAAGTAAACATTTGAAATAGTCTAAATCAAGATCTAAGTGAATTTAAATATAAAATTAAACTTAAATAACTAATTTTACATATTTATCGTCATAGAAACTATATAAACTGACCTAAAGTTAATGAGTTTAATGTAAAAAAACATGAATAGATTTAAAGGACAAAAGGTAGAATAATCACCTCTTATCAGCTAGTCAAGAGAAAGACAGGAATTTAGAGAAAAGGAACACCCTGTTATGGATAGATTGGTTGTTAGAAATTGTTGAAAAGTTTGAAATGGTTGATTGTTGGTATAAACAACAACGAGTGGTATGTTGAAGCTTTATTTAATGTGGGGACGTGTTTTTTTAATGAAAAGTGACTCTCAAATTCTGAGGTGGGTGCTATTAAAATTACAACCTAATATCTTACATTTTCCCGATTCTGGCATAAGCCTTGACTTTTTAAATGTTTCTAATGGACGAGACTTTCTTTCCTCGAGAGTGATTTCTCCGTTCTGCATCTAACACAAAGGTGTGCACATAGCATCGATTGTAAGGAGAGAATGGTACTTCCTATCTATAATCCCTGGTAACATTCAGGGCAAGAAAGTTGCATACAATACAATTATTCGAACAAAAAGAAGTTACTTGCTTGGGAAGAAAGAAACAATTTTATAATTGCATTTAAAGGTCATTCAAAAGATCGTTGTGAACAATTTGAAAATAAGTAGATTCATCGAATAACCACGAGACTTCCGGTCGAGCATCCGACTTCAGCTATGATGTGAGAGTAGCGAGCCTCCCTTAGTGATTCTCCATGTAAAAATTTACACATCTCCTTCCGTTCCAGACTGAAGCAACCTGTCTTGGGGGCACATTCCCTCCTTACAAGGAAGATCACAAGCTACCCTATTTAGGGGGGAAAAAATACCTATCTAAAGGCAGGTATTTCTTTCAGTCCAGTCGGCTCAGTCAGAGTTCGTCCCTTTCTCCAGGCGCCGAGAAGACTCTAAGTAACGTTTTCAAAAGAGATGGATTGATCTCTCGCTGGAAACCATAGCAACAGACACATCCTCTTCGCCATTTCAATGCCAAATGATGTCTTCAAACTCTAATCTATCCTCATTGAGGAGCGACACAAAATCGAAGTCATTTTTACTCCATTGCTTGGCAAATTTCCTCACGCATTTTCTTATAATTTCACTAACTTTAACCTACCCTACAAAGCAAAATTATAACTTACCTTATAATTGATGATTTTACGGTGCCGAAAGTAAAGCGTTATAATAACAATTAGACAGGGGATGACTTTTTAACATAATTTGATTTTCCACTTGATTTAGACTAAAACTTTCCTTCTGATTTCAAAACTACAGACAGTTGTCTACTATCGCGTCAATCTTTAGTCGCCCGTGACTCTATATTTCAATATGTCGGATGGTCCGTCGGTCCTCGTTTGACTTTATTTGGGAGGTAATAACATTGTAACTATTCGGCCGATTATAACGAAATTTAAAGGCCTTATGTTGTTTTACATTCTTTTTCAAAATTATATGATTGCCAAGGTCCTACCATGGTTAGCTAGGGAATTATTTTGTTTCGAAAATAACATCATAACTATTCGGCCGATTTTAACGTAATTTGAAACCTTAATTTGTTTTACATTCTCTTTCGATTGGTATAATGGTCAAGGTCCTCCCAAAGTTAGTCCGCGAATTATTGAAAGTTTTGAAGTTCGTAAGGTCAATAAGAGGGAAAGTTTCTCCAATGACCTTCGGCGTTTTGTAATAAGAGGATGGTTTCCCATGGTTCAAATTACTTACCATTGCCTTTGAATGGCTGAATGAGGCTTTTGCCATTAGATGGCACCACCCAGCGTGAAATCCAGTGGCCGATTTGAAATTCTAGGATGAATTACCATACGCTCCAAGGTCATATGGGTCATTTCATGCCTCTAAATGGGTACAATTGAACTTTACTCCTTTTAAAAATAAATCGACGCCTTGACCTGGCGCTTTGCCGAGGATATAAATCAGAATAAGTAAGAGCACGCGACTTTAGTCAACACACCCTGTTTTTGTGTAGTTTACTCTCTGAATAAGCATAATTGTATTTTTCTTCCGTGAGTGATAGGAATGTTCAGCTGATTCCTTTTATAATCTCTTTATTTCCATCATAAATAACGGAAGGAAACAAACTAAATTAGCTATTTTACTAATTAATTTATTAACAATTTTACTGCAACTCGTAGAAGAGATAATATTAGTCAAGGGCGACAGTGCGTAACTTGTCTATTCAGTTACACCTGAGACAATACGGCGAGAGCCTGTCTGCTGCTAAATATGTGTGGTTGATATCATATTCTGCAAACAATGCATAAGACTATCTATCCAAAGGGTTAGCCGAGTAAAGAATTACACTAAACTTGTCCAGAAACTAGAGGAGAGCTAGAAAACGCTCGGTTGTAACAGGAGCATCGAGTGCCATTTTCTGGATAGCCATTTTGCTATTTTTTTAGAAAACTTTGTTGAAGTCCGCAATGAGCAAGGTAAACAATTTGACCCAAATTTGAAGGTCATGGAGCAAATTGATTAAGGAAGATGGGATGTAAATATGTTGGTTGGATACTGTTGGAGTATAAATCGAAATTGTCTACATATTGAGCAATCCAGCAAAAACTATATGCATAAATCCTTGCATACAATTTTCCTTACAGTAACAATAGCCTTTCAATAAACAAAATAAATGTTTACAAACATTATATTCAAGCAATGTTCTATTATTTTCCACTGTATTTAAATTATTAAAACATACTAAAAAAATAAGGAGAAATTTATTAGATCCTGTATTTTTATGTGTTTTGATACAAAGCGAGATTATGTTGTAGCTAAAAAAAAGTTGCAATATAAAAAAACTGAGCTCATTTTTGATTCAGAGACTAAACGTTATTCATTAACAAGTATCAGATCTAACTCAACTAAAGTTTTCTGCACGATATTATTCTGCATATTCAATTACTGTCGTTAAATTAACTATTTCGAAGCTAAATAATAGGAAATGCAAATAGGTCCTATTGCATGCAATTTAGTGTCAGCACTACAAAGAGTAGCAATGACACAAGGTGTTCGAACCATTTTGCAAAATATATGCTTGTATTGGTTGTTGCTTCAAATAAGTGTTGGTCCTGAAGCTTAAAGCTTTTTATCAGCAATGATCTCCAGGATCTATTTTTGCATCGCGTCCCGCTAACCAGACATAAGAGGTGTTAGCAAGCACACCTTCCAGCAAATTTTTGGGTCAGGTAGCAAAAACGGACGATACATTCCTTTAATTGTCTTCTCTGTGGTAGCCCCAATACCCCCCCCCCCCACACACACACAACAGGTGAGATTGACGCTTTGATGTGTGATTTAAAACTCCCTTTTGGTGAAATTCGAGAAGTCCATTGTATCTGCATCCGAATCACCCCACTATTAAGCTATCACTCCTAAAGTCGCTTAACAAGTGGCGTGACAACCATTGCTCGTACCACTCTTGATTAATTGCATGCCATTACGACGCGACTATTCCCATGGATCTATCCCCCAATGGCGCAACAGCTTCAGGTCGCTTTCTGTCGTCTCCGAATTGGGCACACTCGTGTGACGCATCGCCATTTAATTGAGCGATCACCTGCTCACTATTGTGAAGACTGCGTCGTCCCCAAGACTTTTCGGCACATTCTTGTCGAATGTCCGAGTCTGGGTGATCTTCGCGCACGTTACCTGTCCCGGTACTGGGATGGGCGAGGTCGCTACCGCCTGTCCCTTGTACTCAGGACGAGTGCGTGCACCTTGACTGGTGGACTTCTAGACTTTTAGGGGGAAGCCGTCCTTCTCCCTTTTATTTAACCAGTTTTTTGTTTTGTTTTTGTTTTTGTTTTTTCTCTTATAGGTTGCACGTTCCTGTGCCGGGGGGACCTTCCCGCGACACAGGAGCTTGCTTCCTGCTCGTTGGTTTTCCCTTTTTTTAATTTTTGGTGTTGAGTTTGTTTGTTTTGTGTGTGTGTTTTTTAATTTGATTTTAAAGTAGCCTAGTACTAGGCAAGTTTTTAATACGGCGACTAATGCCCAAGTAGGCAGTCGCCAGATGAGCTCTTAAAAAAACCCCAAAACCCTTGATTAAGAGAAATGCCAGCACGTGCTTTTTTCTCCTTATTCCATCCGAGAAAACTAAGCATGTCCCTCGCTTAGTCGCTCAATAGTTAGCGAGGATGAATGACACCCTCTTTTACTGTTTAATGCAGTTACTAAGGTACCAGTGAGTCTATCTACACAAAATTGGCCACCGGCAAACGATATCTCAATCACAACCTTAAGGCAAAACAGTTTTCATTTAGCCTTGGGTTAAGATTCTCCTTCACGTGGAATTTACTCGTAGAAAAATTTCTCAAACCTATTTTCGGAGCCGATTTCCTAACTTATTTTGACACATTTTACCTTAAGTGGCATAAACTAATTGAGGTGCAGACGAAATTTCATCTAAGGGAGAGGCTGATGCATTACGAGCTGATCCGCATCATCTTCTGATTGCATTTAATCGCACATACAAACACTTATTCGTCGATTTCTCGACCTCAACCGCCTACTTCAATATGAAAAGCTTAAAAATTATGCAGTAAATTATTTATTGAAAGACAGGTTCCTCCCACCCTTTTCACTTGCGAACCTTGTCTTTACATAAACTCGCAGCAGCAAAGAAGGCATCTAAGCGGATGATTCACACCAGTATCATCTTGTCTTCCAAGAGCAAACGGCCGTCTCCTCAGTATATGTTTGAAAACTTTATGGTCAATGTGACCCTGCTGCGATTTTAGGATCCTCAATGCCCAACACTTTTGTGAGTGAGCTTCACAATTCAGACCATTTCGGTTCTCCAGTCGCCCCGCGAATGTCATCAGTTGGATTATATCTCGCAATATATTACTGACATTACCATGTTAAACGGAATTCAACGTCATAGCAGATGCTCGCTCTCTCATAAACAGATTAACTCTCAATTTTAGCCGCGCAAAACACCTCAGTGCACTCAAATTTTAAATAGTCACATTTAACTCATGGAAATACTGTATCTAAGTCTAAATATCTACAGAATATAAGGTCATATATCCATGTAGCCTTACACTGCTCCGCACAGTCTTTTTATGTAGATAATAAAGTCATTAAAAAGGCTCTTGCAGCGACGTTTATTTGGCTAGGGATCAAGAAGGACATTCGACGCTAGAGTGGCACATGTATACAATGACAGCGTTCTAAGGTAGAGCAACATACTGTCACACATGTTCTCCTCCTAACAGAGGTTCCCTCGTACAGTATGCCCCACGCCACAACACCATAGTGATCAGCAAGTCAAATGAAAAGAATGCAAATCTCTTTTGAAGCTAAGTTCTTTTCTTTGTTCTTCTCTTCTACAAATTCAGTGCTCTAAGGGCACTTGCATGGGACGTTGTCCCTGCTTTTTCCACTTGCAGGCAAGTTCATAGACAAGACCATATAGCCAAGCATACTTCCGACTGAACTTATTGGTGCCGTTTGTAGTGGCTGAGAGGGTAGCGAGCCTCCCTATGTTATTCTCCAGATAAAAGCCTGTCTATTTACTTCTGTTTCAGATGGAAGAAACTTTCCTTGGAACATATTGCGCACCGTGCCCAAACATATTGCCCACTGTGCCCAAACATATTGCCCACTCTGCCCAAGACACGCTAGCCTGCCCAAATTGGTGGAAATAAAACTATTTTGTCGAGAGGAAGCTTTTTCATTCATTCCACTCGAGTTTGTCATAGTTCCTCCACTTTATTTACAGACCCAAAAGACTAGAAGTGAGCCTAGCAGATGAGACTTCTCTTTCTTCCAATGGTGATAAGCACAACATTCTCCCCTTGCAAGGCCGAAGATTGCAGCTAATTGATAATCTATCTTCATCCACGAGTGGTTCTAATTTAAATCCATTGCTCCTCCATTGTTCGGGAAGTATTCCAAACGTGTTTCTCGTATCACTTCACAGAACTAAAACAGCATTTAAATCACTTCAGATGCTTTATTATACAGGGGAAAGCATAATTATAAATTAGTTTATAAGTCCATTGTTTCCGGAGTGCCTAAAATGAAGCGATATATGAGTAAAATTAATTATCATTAACTATTCCTCTCACTCTATTTTTTGTGTTACCAAACTATTCTGCATATTCAATTTATATCGTTATTTTATTTTATTTTACCGTGTAGTATAATAACGTACAAACTCTTTCTTTGCAATCTTCCAGAGTAGGTAATATATAATCGACGCCCACGATATGCACTCAGAATATTCATTGTCCTCGCTGGATTCGGAGTTGAATCATATCAAAAGCAAACAGATCATACTGACATACAATTTAGTGCCAGCAGTTGCCAAGCTGCCAGTAATGGTTCTATTCTGGTGAGACTGGCTGTACATGAACGATGTATGTTAGGCAAAGATGCGAAAACTTGTAGTTAAGGCTTTGAAGGAATTAACGACAGTACTTACTGCATTAAAGAGTGGAGAGCATAAAAGAGAAAGCTGCTAGAAAAAAAACATTAAAGTATGCTCACAATCAAATTTCTGGAAATTTACTCGAAATATCTCATGAGCTCACATAAAAGCGACCAGGTTGAGGAACAAAATCGATCTAATGAAGGCTTCAATTGTGACAGAAGATTTGTATATTATCGTAGTAGTAGCGACCTAGAGAGGAAATTCTAAAATGCACCTTACTGGAAAATTTAACCTTCAGCCATATTTTATAGATAAGTAAATAATGATCGTAAGCCAATAAGAGAATGCATCGATCTCTTCAGGTTGCCAAGGGCGCCCTTAATAACGATGTGTAACACATGGTTAAGATATTAACTGATAAACATTTGCGAATGTTTTTAACTTCAAAGAAACAAGTATCTTAGCTATAATAAAAGAGGTAATCAATTTTGTCAAAGGCACTACTTTTTGTATATTAAAATAACCAAGAATATATGAGATTTTATAATAAAAAATCTAAAATTTCCAAATCGTTGGGTTCCTATAAAATCTATACTATCCATTTTAAATAATTAGAAAGTGAATTTTTTAAACACATTGGTACATTCACGGGGAGTTAGTTGCTCATAGACAATTGATTTTCTGATTCGGTAAAGATTGGCCACCGCAAAGCTGCTGATCATTGAGCCACTCCAAAGATTTATAGGTAAAGATGAATCATTTCAAAGTTTCTCAGGTAAAGATGAACCGTTTTAAAACTTCCCAGGTAAAGTAATTACATAGTTTACTTAGACTCGGCTAAGGCATTCGACACAGCTCCTCAGAGGCGATTACTACCTTAACTTTTGGCTCATGGAATTAGGGAAAACCTCCTACAATGGATTGAGTCGTGGCTAATTAATCGTAAGCAGAGAGTAGTTTTAAACCGTAAACTTTCGGAGTGGAAAAATATAACTAGTGGCGTGCACCAGGGATCTGTGTTGGGACCATTGTTGATCCTCATTAATGTTAATGATATGTACATTGGCCTACTTTGTAAATTATCCAAATTTGCTGACAGCACAAAAAACTGGGATAAAATTTTAAATGAAAACGATAGCCAATTAATTCAGCGGGATCGAGATAAAATCTTCAAATGGTGTAATAAATGGAACATGAAATTCAATTTAGACAATTTAGAGTTTTGCACTTACGTCGAAATAACCCACGTTTTAACTAGGGAATGGGTGGTTTAAATCTTATCTCCGTGGGCGAAGAAAAAGATTTAGGGGTGTGGGTTTCTAAAGATCCTAAGTTTAACAAACAGTGCACCGAAATGTGTAAGAAGGCGATCCGAATGCTTGGATTTATTGCGAGAAGTTTTCGCTACAAACCCCTAAATATAATCATACCTCTTTATAAAAGTTTTGTAAGGCCACACTGGGAATACGCGATACAATTATGGTCACATCATACACATGTAAACATCAATAAAATGGAAAGAATTCAACGACGTGAAACTAAACTAATTCACTCGATTAGAAATACGTCGAATATCGAAAGATTAAATATATTAAAACTACCGACTCTCGAAACTAGGTGGTTTGAAAGCTTCAATTATGATTTTTTTTTTTAGTACAACCATGGATGGTATCACACGTAACAAAGGTTTTAAACTGAAAGGACGCAGGTCTCAAATAAACATAGCAAAAACACAATGTTCCTTTAAAATCATCAATAAATGGAACGCACTAGTAAATGCTAGTAGCATAAATAGTTTTAAAAATAAAATTGACATTTATTTTACGAATAATGATAGTGTTTAAATACGGAGCCCTGTTATGGGTTGAATGTCGCGTGGGTGAGCATCATTTGCGACAATGTCCAAAATGGACTACTAGCCTATTAGTATTGAATAGGACTGGCCTTTGAGTGGGCTAAGTAGACCTTGCTGGCTCCCTGTAAATATGTAACTAATTAGTGTGATAAGATTCAGTTTATTGAATAAAATTCATTAGTATACATTTATTATCAAATAGAAATAAGGGTTAGTTCATTCCACCCAAATATCACAACAAATCAGTCATTAAACGTTTAGTTATTCAAATCGATATTGTTCCGTAATGATAGTGCAAAATACGGTATGTGTTACACCTATGCCGTTCACGCCACATAAGTCTTTCGAGATATCCATGTAAAAAAGACTCTTCCTCATCTGTTAATTATGTTTGTTCCAATAACTCAAATTGCTTGAGAGTGGACGCCTGGGGACGTGTCTACAAAGTTAACGGAATGATTTACGGTCCTGTTGAGCAAAACCCGAAACCAAGTTTTCTTTCACTATTTTGGTATGTTCGACATTCGTCAATGTAAATTGTTGATCTCGGTAGCCAAACCTTTTTAATAGAGGGTAATCAATTTTTTGGCGCTTCCGTTTTCCATTATTTCTATTTAACCTAAGCCAGGTGTAGCGTAGTGTCAATTAAACCAAAGACCCATAAATTGTTCCAGAGATCTACGTCCTCCGTGATATTTTACTTTGTGCGAGAAAAAGGAGTCGTCTATGCGAACTATAGAGTCGATTATTCCGAGCCTTTATTTAGTGCTTTTCAAAGTACTTTGTACTACATATTTCATGAAAAAAACTTCAAATAACCCCCCCCCTATCATTTCAGACCATTGATTAAGCAGTGAGGGTGATTTATTCATATTTTGCTTCCCAAAAATATCAAAAGAAGTATTTCGTATATCTGGGGGTGGCCAGAGGCAACTTTTAAAATTACCCTAAAAGACTCTTTGTAAAATGTTAGCATAATAAATATTACATTAAAAAACAAAGGTTCTCCTCGTAATATGATATACTCTCAAAGACTATCTTGCATTTCTAAATATTTATTGGCTCACACTGAAATAGAACTTATAATCATTTTACATATGTAGGTTAGGATAATTGATTGACAAGGTTCGCATAGAGATTTTTAGGTTAAGTTTGTATTTCACTTATAAAATAGAAGAACAAAGAGGGGAGAAAAGCCAAGCTGGTAGGCTCATTTTATTACAGTGTTTTTTTTCCTTTCCTCCACTTTCCAACCTGATTACTATAAAAAGAAGATTTTTTACGATGTTCTGAATGAGAAACCCCATTACATAGAACAATAGAAAGATGAAGAGAACGCGATGTTAAGTTTCTTTTAAGGGAACGAAGGAAACTTTCACATACGAGGACGCATTCTTCCTTTTTCAAAGAAAAATGTGTGAAGGTAGGACTATATGAGGAATAAAGACTTAAAAGCGAAAGGAATAATCAAGAAGAGTTTTGGATGGAAAAAACTACCATCGAAAGGACGGTCACCTTTATATAATCGGGATAAGCAAGGAACCTCACCTTATATGATGGGGCTAAGCAAGGCCCGTCATCTTTATATGAGAGCGCTAAGCAAGGCCCGTCATCTATATATGAGCGTGCTAAGCAAGGACGGTTACCGCTATATGATTTGGATAAGCAAATTTCCTTGTCAAGAATAACGACACCTGCAGGTGTTTGATTCCTTATTCTTGAGATGATTCAGCAATTCTCTCCTTAATTTCTCCCCTCTCTCCCCTTTCTCTACCATTTTCTCTCATTTTATCCCACGTCTTCATCTCTCACTTCTTCCCTCTCTCTCTCCATCCCTAAATCCCCCCTTCCTCTCCCCTCTATCTCTACGCAGCCTCATTTCATTTCCAAACTCAATAGCAACAAAAAGTGTGACTCGAATCGTTTGTCTATGACTCAATTCATAATGATGAAAAAGTGTCAATTTGAGTCGCTATAATACGATTCTTCATAAAAGTTTTAGTTCCATTCCTAAGATTATAATACAAGTGAAATTTATTTACCCGTGCAACAATTTAACATTAAATATTAAATTTTTATCAATGAATTGTGAATTTATATCCATTTTCACATCTGGAATGCGTTTTCTTTTTTATCCTCTTTGCCACTTTTCCACTGCCTTACAAACCGTTTAACTAAGCCTCTCTAGTTCGATTTTTACCTTTTATTTGAAGTTTATTCTTTTCTCCGATGTCTAATTAAGCTTTAATATTATTATTTATAGTTAGGAATATTAAACTACCTTTTTAATTATATTAAGAAAATTCAAACACATAATATAAATTTAAAAGAAGATAAATAGAAAGGATATAATAAACTAAACATTAATTACATAGTAAAGAGTGAGATGTGGTTGGATTGATTTAGTAGTATGAGTGCATTTCGTGTCTGGTTTCACTTGGTATCTCACTAGTGAGATCCGAAGGACCAGGGTGAGTTAGATGTTATATCATAGGAGTTAATACTAAACTTATTATTGTGTTGAGGTAGGAAACCTAAAGCTCAATTGACTAAGGACCACAGAAAAGGCACTAGGGCTCAAACGATGGTGTTAAGGGCTCGCTTTGATGCTTGGATTATGAAAAGAGAGAGAGAGAGGGGGGGGGAGATAGACAGACATTCAGACAAAGAGAGAGGTAGAGAGATCTAGAAAGAGAGAGAGTGAAAAAGTGAATTTGGCAAGTAAGAAGGGGTGACTGGAGGAAAAGAAAAATTGATCATTTACATTAATTTACTTGATATGCGAGTCGAAACTTCCTGTTTAGTCATTAGGAACGACGCACAGCCCGGAGAGCTGCCCGTATTCCCGCCATATAGTCGGTGTGAGGAAGAGCAAAACGCTGGTCCAGTCGCAGAGTCCTCGCGGATTCTTTGGCGCCCCCATTCCCCGCAATTCTTACATGTCCAGGAACGCAGCAGAAGATAATTTCGACATCCAACCGGCTCGCCAAAACCGTGGCGTCACGGATATCGCAAACCAGGGGATGCAGAGATTCTACTGACTCAAGAGCACTCAGGGCGCTTTGTGAGTCGCTATAAATCACAGTCCAGTCTCCAAACCGGGCACGTCGCGTTATCTCCCGTACCGATTGCTGTATTACAACCAACTCAGCCGTGAAGACAGACGGAGTGCCTGGCAGAGCCCCGCTGACTTCAACAGAGGGGACATGGCGTGGAAACCGACCCCCTTTTGGGACTTGGAGCTATCCTTATACACTGGCACGGTTCAAGCGTGACACGAAATGTGCATCCAAAAAGGCCGAACCTAATAATCCCAGTGCTGTAGAAGCTTTGGGAGGAGAGGCGTGGCGACAAATAGCCAGATGTGGCACTCTCCAAGGTGGCACCCTGAGAAGAAAAAGGGGCGCTACCGGATCTAGAGCTATACATAGTTTTCGAAAGAGTTTCCCAGCCCTAAACCTAAGGGGCTGAGGGTAGGACTGGCGTCTCTCAGTGGCATAGGCAATGTCAAGTTCGGCTGCGGGTAAAGTGAGAGCTGTTGGTGACTGAGGGAGGCGCCGGGTTCGCGCGTACATGTCAATATGCATGGCTCAGAACGAGTGGCATCTCCCCAGCATCGACAAGTAGGCTCTCAAATGGGAAC
Source organism: Ceratothoa steindachneri (assembly GCA_963969495.1). Taxonomy (NCBI): domain Eukaryota; kingdom Metazoa; phylum Arthropoda; class Malacostraca; order Isopoda; family Cymothoidae; genus Ceratothoa; species Ceratothoa steindachneri. The sequence continues at coordinate 86,297,354 of OZ018334.1, read as the reverse complement.
GTGTGGAAAGCCCAGGTCGCCAGGCGAATACACCTTCTGCAAAACACGGTTGGCTGCGGATGCATAAAATTCGCATCCATAGTCGAGCTTTAAACGAAAAAAGGCCGATAAAAAATAAGGCAGTAGCCTTATCAGCGCCGCAGATGCTAAACTTCACGGATGGAAGAATATCCAGGGCGTGGGTACAAGAGACCCTAAGGCTGCGAATTTGAGCCTCCCAGATGAGGCGTCGATCAAATACAAGACCAAGAAAACGGTTAAAGTCCACCACTTCCATGCGCACCCAATTTAGAAACTAGTTTGGGTCAGGGTGGAGCCGTGGATGGGAGCAGAAGTGCACCACCTTAGTCTTGGACAAGTAAAATGAACCTGTGCGCTTCAGTATAGCAAGAGACGCGGTTCAATGCCTGTTGGTGTCGACGCTCCAGAGTTGGCATATGGGCCGCACCAAAAGAGATAGAAAGGTCGACCACGTAGAGCGTAGCGAGAGCATCTTCTGGAGCACCGAGGTAATGCCGTTGATGCTCAGGGCAAAGAGAGTAAGACTGAGGACACTACCTTGTGGGAAACCCTCTTCCTGCTCCATTTGGCGTGAGAGGGCTCCCCCTCGCCCCTACGCGGAATCGACAATCTCGCAAAAATTCAGGTATAAAGATTGGGAGTCGTTCCCTCACCCCCTTCGTGTGGAGAGTCTCCATCACACTGTATGGCCATGCGGTATCATAGGGGGTCTCCAAATCGAAAAACACTGTGGCGTAGTGCTCTTTACGAAGGAAAGCCTCGAAGACGGCATTTTTCCAGCAGGCGTGGAGGTGGAGTGGAACTTGCGGAAGCCGAACTGTGTAGAAGACAGACGGCCTCCGCTGTTCAAGAAAAAGGCTAATCTAACATTTACAAATTTCTCCATCAACTTGCACACGCAAGAGGTTAGAGAGATTGGGCGGAAACCGGCCGGAGTAGAGTATCGCTCCCCTGTTTGCGAAAAGCGAGCACAGTAGCGATTCGCCAGGAATCTGGTAGGATCCCCTCTACCCAGATCATGTTTAACAAATCTACTAAAAAGGCAATGCCTTGCTAACGAAAGTTACGAAGCATGGCGTACGGGACATCGGCTGGACCATGAGCGGTACCCGCGCATGAAGTGAGAACGAAACGCAACTTCCTCAAGTAAACCTGTCGTTAAAGGGTTCTTGGCCTCAGGAGGTAAAGTCCAGTCGGCGGCATTTCGTGACATCACGACGTGCATTGAATGCTGGCGGAGCAAGATCTCGGTAAGAAATGCGGAAAAAACTGGTCGCGAAGGATTCCACCCCGGACGCTGGGTCCGAGATGGCGGTCCCATTCTCCTGGAGAATGGGAAGGGGGTCCTGCAAGAACTTGCTCCGAATTCTTTTGACTCGCTTCCACACCACTGATAGAGCGGCCTTCCTGTTAAGTGAAGACGCGTATGCACACCAAGAAGAGCGGTGAGCGAGCTTTGAATTATGCCGCAACCTAGTCATAGCTCGATATCGCTTATAGAGCATCTAGACATAACGCTTTTGTTTTAGGGCCGTCTCACACTCAGCTGACCACCACTGGGGTGGTCGGCGTGCGAAACGGCCAGAAGTACTAGGAATACTAGTTATTCCCACGGCGATGAGGTTGCCGGACAAAAACTCAACGGCCTCATCTAACGACCTAAACTCATCGACTGAGACAGATAAATCAATCATTTCCTGAAATACGGGCCACCGTGCCCGCGCCAAGCACCACTGGGGCGGGCTCTCGGGTGGTAGCGGCCCAGAAAATGATATTTTAATGGAAAAGTGATCACTACCATGGAGTTCATCGAAAAAAAAACTACCCTACCCATCAAAAAAACAAGATGTGCATCCGGATAACACAAAGATAGATCGAGGTAGGTAAATGAAGTGGTTCTCGGGCACTGATGCGTAAACTCATCCATATTTAGGACACCTATATACAGCTCGTCAATCAGGTTAGCAAGAACTTGACCCATGGTATTAATCGAGTAGTCTCTCAAGAGAAGGTGTCTACCGTTTAGATCTTCGAGCAAGAGAAAAAAAGAAAGGGCCTTGGAAACTGTGACACGACTAGGCAGAAGTCCCGCGCGTCGAAGTCAGCTGACGGTGGAATGTACGCAGAAATAAAAGTATACCTCCTATGTATACAGGTGCAGCTGCACAGCTACTGCCTGGAAGGAGGTATCTAAAGCGAAGAGAAGAACGGAAGCATCATGCCGGGTGTAAATCGAGCATCCCCCTGTCCGGCCCTTTCCCGGAGTGGCGGGGTCGGAAAATCCTTATAACCCAGGAGGGTGGGCATGGACGCACGCCCAACACGGTCTCCTGCAAAAAGATAGCTAATGGAGTAACAGGAGGAGACGAGTCTCCGCAGCTTCTCTCAGTTAGCCTGGAGTCCGCGGCAATACCATTAAAGGAATATGCCCTCCAGATCTAGCTCGGAGGAGATGCGAGGGCCGTCTTTGAAGAGAAGCCCTTCACGGGAATGGCGTAACGGTTCCCGAAGGAAGAACTCCTGGTTCTGTTGGCCGGTCAATGCACTGTCACCTTTGAAGACTTATCATGGGATCTTGGGCTCGCCATGAGAGTCTATTCCTCCTTCCGCCTCGAAAACTTAGCCAAGCAGTGCGGTTCGGTGGGGCAGGCGGTCCCTCGTTTGGAGGATCCAGCGTTTCCGAGCCACCCAGCCTACCACTGGGTGTGTGAGAAGGAGCCGAAGCTTCTTTGGTGCTGTCCTCCTTTTGTGAGGCAGCTTTAGGAACCACGGATGATGGCCTTACAACCAACTTCAGGGTTTTTTCCTTCTGTGCATCTTACGACTCGGTGGGGGCGCGTGGAAGTTTCGTCTTACGGGAAACAGACACGTTAGGGATAGGGGGGTGGGGAAGCCCTGGTTTTAGACCGTGCTGGGTGTGAACCCTCTTTGCCGCCATCTCTATATGGGGAGCACCCGGGGTGTGTAGACCCCACAGAAATGTTACGATTTTGCGCGGAAAGGACCGTGCTCTTCGGCTTGAAGGGGTCAGGAGCAGAGAGTGTCTTTCTTAACGTTGAGGCATACGACTTCCCAGGCAGAGTCGGGCGCACCAGGACCATGTCCTTAACCCCGCGAAATAAGAGATGATCCTGAGCATGAACTGCCAGAATTTCCTTCTCACGAAGATACGCACCACATTACTTCGAAGAATCAGGGTCGGCTCTCCGCAATTAACACACTTGGCTATACATGATTTGGACTTATCGTGTGTGGCCTTGGGTGGGATATTAGTATGCCTAAAGCGGTGAGAGTAGTAGCACCTCCACGGCAGTGGCACCCAAACCTTCACGCGGTAGCGGTACCAACAGGAACGCACCGACTCAGGGAGCTTGTCAAAGTAGAACGTGTCGAAGTGTGTGCTGGTGGGTCTCGAGGCCCCTGCCTGTTTTCTTATCCGACGTTTGACCTTGACCGCCCCATGGTCGGCCAGCCCTAGTATCTATGGCGTAGTCCTCAAGTTCCCTCGCATAAACTACTCCTTTCACGAAGTTCATGGTAGAGTGCGGCGTCACACTCACAGGCGTGCCATCAAGTGTCCAAAGAACACGAATCATGGCCGCCTCGGAGGGATTTTAAGCATTCGCCAGAAGGCTACCTTAGGCTCTCTACCAACCAATCATGCTAGCTATTGTCTCCTTTGATGGATCATGTTGCCCTTAGCTAATATGCTACCATCAATGGAGCAAATAACGAGGAAAGGTTTGAAGCCAGCGGGCTCGAAAACGCAAGGAAACCTCTGAATGAGGGGCCCCGACGTGATCGAGGCCTCGCTCGCGCACTTTTGGTCTTAGTCTAGTACTTTCCACCCGAGGGAGCACCGTGGCAGTCGTGCAGTCTTGGCTTGGTTGCCTACCGAAATGGCAGCGTCTCCGTCCTTCCTGTGGCTCCCGCTAAGGGAGAGGAGCCCAAAGTCTTTTTAGTAATTTTTCTATTTATTTTCTTTTTAGAAGAAGAGGGCGTGGAATGAACCCGCTTCTCCCCTACTACAGAAGGAGCCCCTAGGCCAGATGTGCCGGCCTCAGCAAGATCCTTCTCCAAAATGGAGAAGGTCTTGGCACTCACAGGGCCACCAGCCTAGGGAGGAGGTCTCTCCTTGTTAACCCTCGGGCGCCCGCGCCCTCTGAGGAGAACCTTTCACATGGGTAGACTCTGGTTCTGTGCTTGGCAGCAATCCCATGTTCAACCCCAGGAAAGATCCTACCGTCTGGGGCGGTTGGGTTACCTCAGGGACCATGTCCATTTCAGGAGCGGCCTCCGTATGTCTACTCCCTCCCCCAAGACATCACTGATCACACTCAAGGGGCTATTATTCTTGTCTTAGGCCGGCGAACCGCCATCCGTCGGGGAAGATAAAGGGGCAGATATACTGACCTCCTGCAAGCTGGTAGCGCAAACACGCATTATATTTGGCGGCAAGGGCCGACGGGCCCTGCTATATCTTGCTCCCTTAAGAGGGTTGGCCCTATCAAGGGAGCGGTCAATTATGGGCTGCCTGCCTACTTTCTTGGCAGTCACCTTAGAAAGTAATGGGGAGACTGCCGCTGGAGAAAGGGAGTTGCCCGTGGGCGACTCCATAGAAGGGGATGAGGGGGAGTCCCCTACACTCGTAGGTCTATGTGAAAAGTAATCCTCCTTTCTGGTCAAAGAGTTTTGAAGGATTCCCTTGGAAAGAACAGGGGGAGGGGGCCTCCATTTTGGGGTAGAGCTACATGAGGGTGGCTCCTATGCTGGTAAAGGGGAAGCGGAAAGGGGATTTTTTTTATTTTCATTATCAAGCATGGGGCCTTCTGACGGGACGCAAACGCACATCAACCCAGGCAGTAGCCCGCACTGCGAGGGGTGAATATGGGCCCGGCAAAACCAGCTGCCGCCTAGTGACCTGGCGGCCCATCAGCATGGTGGCTCCACCTCGGGAACGGCGTAACATTGATAGACAGGGAATCGAGGAATAAAGGGTATATGAGGAAGGTGTGGGTGGGGATGAAGTAGGTTGGTAAAATCTCACCACCCCATGCCGGAGCTCAAGGGTGAGAAAACGTTGTCCCCACTCAGCTCCAATCCGGGATAGTTAGGTGAGAGGAAGCGTCTACCATGTGAAATTAGAGGCCGACCAGGGAAAGTTGTGGGATTGGTTGTAGGGAAAATGAGAAAGTAGGCTAAAAACACCTGCTGTCAGAAAAAAAGGAGAAGAGGCTATGCTGGAGAACGTATAATCCAGCTTTTCTAAGAAATCTAAAATGATTGATATCCATCAGCCTTTTTCAATTGCTATCCCTGCTTTCGAAGAAAATGGGAAAATCGTTTTACACATTCTAGCTTCTGGCATCATAAATCGAAAATTATTTTTGCAATAAAGTAATTGTAATTACCCAGTTTAGGAGGCAATGTTATGGTTAACTAGCTCTTCACTAAGCCCTCGAAATGAGCTGTTCTTATAGTCGCAAAATTATAACGTATAATCCAGCTTTTCTAAGCAATCTAAAATTATTCCTATCAATCAGCCTTTTTAAATTGTTATCACTACTTTCGAAGAGAATGGAAATATCGTTTTACTTATTGTAGCCCAGCCTTATAAATCGAAAATTATTTTTTTCAGGTGTAGTTCGTGGCTAGCAACAGTCTCACTACGATCGAGTACAAGGACATCTTTGGCACGAAATTACTAACTGACCTAAGTGATAAAGATCACGAAGAAGACAGGCTGCGTCTTTTATTTTAGTATGACGGTCTCCTGGCCCACACAACCAAGACCGTGCAAGGGTGGTTAAGGCCCAACATGAACTTCTGTCGAGGGACTTTTGGCCCTGCAGTCGCCCGATATCAATCCCGTCGACTACAACTTGTGAGCGCATGTTGGGGTCAAGGCTTGCTAGGTCCTCCACGCAAACATCGACGAGCTAAAGTCCTCTGTAAACCGCATGTGGACGAGCATGGAGAAGGGCTTGGTCCGCAACGTGTTCACCGCCTTCGGGTCTCGGCAGGAGCGCGTGCTTTTACAGTACAGGCGGTCAAATTAAGGAATATTACTATTTAAACATATCTGTATGTTGAAAATGCATTAAAACTAGCATTGTGTCCCTTTGAGAGCGTCGTTACGAATGTATATAGACTTTTGGAATACCTGGTATATCCCAGGATTAGGAGTCAAGCATCGAAACCATTACCTTTTTTATCGTTCCCTTGTAAAACACCAAATGAGAACAGAGAAAAGGAATTATGAAAAAGAACTACAGTTGAAATCAAAACACGAGGCAAAGCACTTTCCTCGATAAGTAAATAATCATTGGTCGATTAAATAATGCTTCGGGCGCCCTCAGGATGCCAAGGAAGTCCTTAGAGTCGATCCAGACAACGTGATGAAGACAATAAATGAACATTTTGCAAATGTTTTTGTCGGCTAAGATGCAAATAACCCAATAAAAGACAATAATTTTGTCCGAGATATTACACTTTAAGATATTATTATAACCAAAAATGAAATTAAACTTTCTTTTAATAAAGTAAAAATTTCCAAAGCGTTTGGTTCAGATAAAATCTATCCAATTCCCTTTGAATAATTTAAAAGCGAACTGTTAAAACCTTTTTGTTAATAAATTATTCATTAACGATGGAATAGTACCTTAGAAGTTTAAAAGACGGAAATGTAACACTAATGTTAAAAAAATCATAAAGACTGATCCTAGAAAATTTAGACCCATCTAACTTACTTCGGTCGTTGTTAAACATTTCGAGTACATTGTTAGAGATTGGATTATGACGAAGCTGGAGGTAAATAACTCCATATATGAGACTCAGCACGGATTTCAGCATAGATGCTCATGCTCAACTTATTTGCTTGAATTTCTTTAGCGAAATGATCACGTTTGATCAAAATAAATCTATAAATCTACTTAATCTTAATTTCATAAAGGTCTTTGAAACCGTTATGCAAAAATCTCCTTCAATAAAACTAAAACAGAATGGAATATAAGCAAAAAGGTATTGTTATTTTCAAATGCCCACAGAGGCAAACCAGGAAATTATTATTTGAATTTAGAAATAGATCTTACGAAGAAAAATTGAGACACATCAATTTCCTTTGACTAGAAGACAGGATCTGTGTCGTCAATCCATTCATCTTTAAAATAATAAATTAGTTTAACAATATATAAGCTAGATAAACAACTATAAATAACGGTTTCCATTAAGTAAACAGGAACTATAACACTGCGATAGCACAAAAATTTATTTCTTATAAAATAACACAGACCTGGAATGGCTTACCTAGGATTGTTGAATGTAGTAAAGTGTTTCAGAAAATAATCCTCTTTTTCTTTACCTATTTTTCAGCTCTGAATTCCACCCTTGCCTGGCTTTAAAAAAAAAAGGCCTCTTGTTGATCGTAGAAGCTTTGCTCTCTCAGTATCTTCGACGCATTTTTTCGACCCCTTTGAGCTCTCCTGAAAATAAGCATCCAGTTTCCTTTCTACGTTCATCTGTAGATTTTTTTCGTTTATTTTTAAAACTTCATTTAAATTTTGATATCCTAACTACATGAAGATGTTAAAAATCATCTGCCATCACCTCCTCGCTTGATAGCTTTATCCAGGTCCCGATGTATTTTAGGATCGCCACCTATCATGTCAAAAAGGCTACATCCGAATTTAGAGATTTCGAGGGGAAGACAAAAAAATGTTATCTAAGACAATAAAAATTGGCTTCAAGTAATTGGAAGACATCTTCGTCAACCTTATTTGAATAAAAGTGAGGTGAATAGAACCGAGAAACGAAAAAAACATTTGCCTTATTGCCTTTTTTTTCCATAAAATACGACGGAGGGTTCTCTGCAACTTGTTTGTAATAAGTGGTTGAGAAATTAAGTCATAAATTTGAGGCGGTGAATATATGAGGAAAATCCATACTTATAATATCTAGAAATGGATATTCCGTGGTACTCCAGGAGTAGGGATCGAAGACAACTCTGCTAAATCTGCAGATGTCTGAATCGACAGCACATGCTCTTTGTTGCTAACTCTGACCTTCGGAGTTTTCGCTCCGAACTCGTTTTTGCGATATAAAACTCCTCCTTCCCGACATTATAAGAATTAGAAAGATGTAATGAAGTTTCATATGCCATGAATTTATTTTCTCAAAATAATCAGTGTTTCTTTTATTTCCTGTTATCATTATTTGTTCAAGTTCTCCTCTTTAAACTTCCATTTGAGGACTACAATTTGCTAAAAAGATTCCCTCATAATAAAAATCCTTCCCTCTTCGTTTGTAATTTCGCCTTTGTTATAAATAATTTGAATCGTGTTGTGAATGAGGAAATATTATTTTTATTGCAGAATAGCGGATCTGTGGTGAAGGCAATATGTGTAGTGGTGGTGTGAGTGTATATATATATATATGCGTTCATGCGACTACGCATATATTGACATACATTTTCCTGTTAAATTGATCCTGCCTGTCACCATCAATTTAATATGCCTTGATGCGATGAGTGTTTGATAGAGTGTAGTAGAAGGAAAAATCATCGGCACTTACGTACCAGCAGTGTGGAAGTTGAAACGAATCGTGAATCCCATCCCACAACTGACCACAATCATTGTGATTTTAATTCGCTTAGCATGAGAAACAGAGTTTCCACTAGGTTGGGGCATAGGTAATGTTCTTTTTTTCCTCGAAGATTTACTCATTCATGACAATGCCCTACTCCCCCCAATGTACTCAACCACGGGGGCATGTAGGAAAAACAGTTTTATTCTTTAGGTTATGTTAGGTAAGGTTAGGTTAATTCAGGTTATCTTAGGTTAGGTTAGGTAAGATTACGTTTGGTCAGGTTAGGTCAGGTTTGTTCGGATTAGGTCAGCTTAGGTTAAGTTAGATTAAGTTAGGTCAGGTTAGGTTAGGTTAGGTTAGGTGAGATTATGTTAGCTCAGGTTAGGTAAGATTAAGTTTGGTCAGGTTAGGTTAGCTTATGTGATGGAGGTTAGGTTAGGTCAGGTTAGGCCAGGTTACCTTAAATTAAGTCAGAATACGTTATGTTAGGGCATTTTAGGTCAGGTTAGGTTAGGTCAGGTTAGGCCAGGTTACCTTAAATTAAGTCAGGTTACGTTAGTTCAGGGCATTTTAGGTCAGGTTAGGTTATCTAAACTCAGGTTAGCTTATGCTAGATTGTGTTTGGTTAAGTTAGGATTTGTTAGTTTAGGTTAACTTACATCAGTTTAGGTTAAGGTACAGTCGCTAGCAATTCTCATTTAAAGCATTCTGATACCAAAAAAACCCGGAAATTTGTCTTGGAGACCGAGACCATCATTGGCAACGATCCCTGCAAGTTATTGAGGTGTATAACAATGAACAAAGGACTTTCAAAGACTCCCTAGTCAGTTACTCATGAGGACATTAGCTACTACCCATACAAGATGGGAAAGGACAAGCGTAAGGATCGTGTTGCAAAGCTTGTGATCAAAGTGAAGCATCACCTCACACAATGGCATGCTTTGCTTCTACTCACATGAGAAGAATTTCTCCCAGCGCAGGTGTTGAACTCGCGGAACAACCTCTCACTTTCTGTGTCCGCCAAATAAGTAGTGATATTCATGATGTCCAAGTTCCCGGATACATATCACGTTGTTTAGGGTGGTCAGTAGCGAGGGCCTTGTTATACCCCGTAAATCTTCCCAGGGGGATTCAGAGTCAATAACGGATGTCTATATCAAGTACCTGGGAAGGGGGCGTATGTTCAACTGGATTCAGGAGGTGGCGATGAGAACGTTGTACGTGTGGCACATGGATTCTTTACCATGCCACACATCAGACAGACATGCTGTCAGACAATTTTTTTGACCACATAAATCTCAATATCTAGTCTCGTAACTCACTAGACTGCAACCTCTTATACTCGTATGTACAGGGTTTGGTTAAAATAAAAGGTCAAACACAACTCGTACACTATCCAAGTGAAGCTTAAGACAAGGATCAGCACAGTTTTCCCCTACAGAAAAAGAAGAGGCCTTCGAGAAGGCATACAGCAGGCTCCGACGCCCCCTAATTCTCCAATTCTTTAACATCTAACTTCACTAAATATATTTTGTATAGATAAACTTTCTGTCATTTTCTTTTATATTGATGTTAGGCGATAAATTACCCACTGCAACCTGTACTTATTCTGAAACAACCTGTTTTAACATATGAAGGACAAATAAGTATCAGCATGGAATTAGTTTCTGACTCAAAGGAATTATCATTTGCTTTTTCAATTTTTTCCTTAATTATAATCTAGTTTTTATGGATAAAGAAGTAGGGAATAAAGCATTCCAAACTGGTTAGTTCCACATGTTTAGATTTGGAATATAAAGAGATGTACAGCGAAATTTGAGAAAGCGTCGTACGGTAACCAAACGTAACTAAGAGCTTATTGTATGGAAGCGATTTGCATTTATGATTTTTTTAAGGCTATAAGAGAGTTAACTATAGGAGTACCCCCTTTCCCTCAAGGCAGAGTTAGTGGGGTCCCAGCAAAGTTTGAAAGAATCTACTGGAGTTACAGACAGGAGACTCCGTAATACTTCGCATGTTAACTGTAACATTGAGATTACATCAAAAGTCTGGTAGCAACAGATCTACTGATCCTCACTAGGCTACCAGAAGGATTATGGATCAAAAAAGCTCTGTGAAACGGCAAAGTAAAGGCGTGGCATAAAAGACTTTGCTAAAGTAGATTGCAACTTTATTAGTTACTATTTTTCATCACTCTTTTTTCATCTACTGTAAAACAAGTCTGGATTTAGGGTTTGTCAACATCCATTTATCAAGTTTGCCTTTAAATGAAACTATACTAGCTGCGTTAACCATAGCAACTGGTAGATTAGTCCAGATTCTTATGGTTCTGTTGAAGAAGAAGAATTTCGTTTCGTCTGCCTGAATGTGTCTTCTTGCAGATTTTATTCTGAAAGTTCTTTAACTTCTGGAGAGTTGCACGTCCAGCCGGTCCCGACTAGGTTGTTCTTGAGATATCTTGCACACATTTCACCCTCTCTAACTTTACCATTCGGCATATCCCAATACTCCTTACAAACTCATGCTCTCTCTGGTTTTCGCATCTTATTTGAAAAATAATGAAGCTGGAACTTAACAGAACTTTATTTTATTTCTATTAACTTCACCACTTGGCAGACCCTACACAGCTCCTGACAAATTCATGCTCTCGTTGCTTGTTGATTCTTAGAAAATAATGGAATTGGCCGTCTTAAATTCTCCCCCGGCCCCTAAAACAAACAAAATATATTCCCATGACTTAAATATAAGAACATTACTGCCATCATTTCACACCGTTGCCAGATACGATATTATGTGTATTTATTAAGTGTTAAGAAAGTTTTAAACGCGGGAGTGGCGCCAACTGTACCTGGAAGTCGTAGAAATTGCAGCAAACTAGAGAGAAGATGCCATCCATACACAGGACGAGAGAAAGTATGAAATGCACATCCAGACCTTCAGTTGTTCATCTGTACCTTTGAGGGTATGGGGCTGCGACTTAAAAAGAGGAAAATTTTATTTAAATTCAGCATCTAATACTTTTAAAATACGCCGCCGTGGTTTACGAAAAATTACGCTTAAGTGTGGAATATCCCAAACTTTTTCTCGCTCGAAAACTCTTTCTTAGATCTTAAACTAATTTCTGGATAATAGAAAAAACACGTTTTTCTTATTTTCTTGAATCGAAAACCAAATCATATTTATGAAGTATCGTGGGCTTCTAATATATTCTTATTATGGTTAATATTTCAACAGATACATTATATTTTGCCCTTCATCATCTCAAATCGAACGAGAGTCATTTCCATTTTCGAAAAGTTGAACCAACCTTTGATAAGCGAATATCTTAAGACACAAAAAGATTTGTTCTTTCTGGAGAATTAACTTTTTAGATCTTTTCTGGTTTCTTCCTCAACCAACCTTCAAGTTCCTCCTGGAAGGGGGACGGCGATATGTTCACCTGGCCGCAATTTTGAAGAAACTCAGAGCCCTGTCTGGCTATAGCTTAAACTCCTCTCCGCCTTCCGCTAGCACCTTTCTGCTTTTCCGTAACACATCTCCATCGCATTTTTACTTTTGTGAGCTGGACCATTCTTTCTTTCGGATTCCTTTGGTTCTTTTCCTTTCATTAGTTACCTCTGTGTTCCGTTTAAAATCTGTAGGTGTGCTCCTCTAGTTGGGTGAAAACCAATCAAATGAGGTGGTTTTCCATACAGGGAGAAAAGGAAAACCTATTACGAGAAGACCGGCAAGGAAGACTAAAAGGAAATTACAGTGTGTTTAAAGCACCGAAAACTAGAATATTTTTCATACACTTTTATGTATATAGTTTAAATTTGAAAAAGGTTAAATAGTTCGTTGTTTATCTACAAAATTAAAATTTTAAATATTTGCACGAACAAGCAATATAATAAACTATGAATATAAAGTGCTCACAGTTCATTTATGCAATTATTCTTTATAAATGAGTAATGACCGTTATTTATTCCATTTGCAATTCATATTTTCTCGTAGCAATGCTCTAGAAAGAGCGCCAAATATACTCACAGGGACAACGTAAAGCCGCGCCTAGATTGTTTAAGCAAGTGGCTCCTAACCTTTTTACTACTATACCCCCTGTAGGAATTGGTAGTTTCCTCCACGCTCCCCTTTCATAAAAATAGCATGAAACCATTTGCAACAGAAAAATGTTAGGAGAAAACATGAAAATTATTGACTTTGCACCAGATCACCGACAACTACAATTCCTAGAAGCCATCCATATACAAGAAAATCAACCAAAGCTTAACATTCAATTCAACTCGAACGAAATATTACCAAGCGGTAGAATTAGGAGCCGAACTATGAGGCATGCTCAATCCCCTTCCCCTTTGAAGGTCCATCACGTCTTTGGACGTAACCATGAAATTGACCTTAGTTCCTAAGCCTACCCCATTCAGACATTGTCATAACATGCTCACATGTTTGTCAGTACGTTTGCACTTGCTGATGTCTTCGTTTGTTTGTATATGTGTGTTCATTGATTGATATAAACCAATGTTCTTCTCTTTTTATTTGTATTGCTATTTTATCTCTGAAGATGATACGAGGGTATCGAAACGCGTCAGATAAATAAAGTGTTTTTCTAAAGGATTCTTCTCCCATTAACTTTAAAAATCTGAATTTTAATAAATTTGGGAGAACCTATCCACGGCATCAACCCAGACGTAAAGACAAACAAAAATGGAAAGATGTGAAAAAAAATGACAAATGCGAAATTAGCCGTCGCTTTTAATAAAACTTCTATGATGAATATTTATATATATATATATATATATATATATATATATATATATATATATATATATAAATGTTCCAAGAAAATTGATGTGGTTAATATAGCAGCAATATTAGACAAGTGTTCTACTTCAGGTCCAGCGTGACACTCTTCGTCCTCGAACTGGAAGACAGCACTCAGCGAATACTTCTACAGTGGTTATAAAATCACATTTCAAAGTATCCCCTTTATACTTGTCCCGTTTACCGTCGTGGAAAACCGTTTTTATTAATAAATCAAAGGGGATACTTTGAAATTTTATATTTTGAGGGCACTGTAGAAATATTCGCTGAGTGCTGTCTTCTAGTTCGAGGACGAAGAGTGTCACTCTGGACATAAAATAGAACAGTTGTCTAATTATGCCACTACATTAACCGCACCATATATATTATATATATATATATATATATATATATATATATATATATATATATATATATATATATATATATATATATATCGTGGTAAGAGTCATGCTGTATTCATGATTTGTGAAGTAGACAGGGACGGGAGCTTAGTTGAGCTTGCGCAGTAGTTTTTTAATCTTTTAAAAGAATTTCTTTTTAGAAAGCGAAAGGTGAGGAAAAAAAGCTGGCAAGTGACATTTCTTTATTACCCAAGACTTCTTTCAACACTTTAATGGGTTATCCTATGGGCAAATGATGAGTTATTTAAGGATAGGGGGAGAAAGGCTCGCAGATTCTCTTTCCCTCTGTCCCTCACCCACGATCTGGGGATGGGGAAAGAAGAGGAGGAGGTCTGCGGCTGACTTGCTCTAGGGGAAACTTCTCACACTTCTGATTTTCAGCTCAATTGAACCGAGAGGGAAGTGTTGGTAAGAAGGGTTTATAGTAGAAGATGGAAAATAAAAACAATAGAAGAGATAAAGTTTAGTGACGAGGCAGAATGAGCAACCTCATTAGTTATGAGTGAGGATGGAATATCCATACCCAAAGGAGAAAGGAGGCCGACTGATTAATGTGGATTCCGAACCACCATACCCCCTACTGAATTTACTCTTATTCATTCTTCCCTTTTCACGCTCAAAGCCACTAAGTTACTATGATTAATAGCTATGGGGATATCTGACTATTCTCTAGCTCTTATTTGTTTCTATGTGTTTTTGTTATTTTGTATATAATGGCATCTGGATCCATTTTATATGCTCTGTATATCGTGTTTTTGTTTTATATTTCTCTCATGTTGTTTCCTGTTCGGTTGTTTGTTTGTTTGTTCAGTTTTTGTTACGGTTTTCTTTATTTCATGTATCTTATTCGTGTAGAGTCTATATTCAGTTCTGATAGTTAAGTTCTTATTGTTTGGTTGTCTTATTTCGGTTTTCATTATTCCATGATTATTCCTCGAGAGGGAATTTGTCTCTCTTCTGTTTTTCGTTGTTGTTTTTTTTGTCTTTTTAGTTTTTCTTCTTCTTCTCATCGGTGAAATTTTAGATTCCTTTTTCTATTTTTATTATTTAATGACTTATTTTGGAGCTCTTCTTCTCTCCTCAGCTGATGTTTTGAGCTTTGGAATTAAAGTTGAGTGCGAAGTTGTTCCGCGAATACTTGTAGAACATTATTGATTTTCTCTCACACATCTTCTGCTATTTTTCTAAAGAAGACTTTATTTATTAATGGTTTATTGTTCTCCATGTGTAAGTCACTCATTCTTATCCATCTCTCCCTTTCCTGGCGTTTGTTCCGTACTCTTTTCATATCTTTCTTTTCTTGACTGTGACGTCATATCAAAGGTATCTCGACTTGCTCTCCCTCTCTATTTTTCTCTTTTTTCATAAAGAATAGAGATTCTTCGAAATGCTTTTAGTAATTGTAAGGTGAAAGTTCTTCGTTGTATTCTTCCTCGTTGATGACTTGTGTAACCTTTTGATGTTATTTTTAGATGCAAAGCCTTACCCTCCGATCGATAATTTTACGAATACATTTCTCTTCCATATATGATATCAGCTTTTTGACTTCTCTTCATCTATTAAGTACCCCGTAAGTGCCACGGCGATTTGTTATCCTAGCCGGCCTGCTGACGGGACTCAGCGCCCCGTCCGGCCCCAGATTAGCCTCTTTTCCTTCTTTCAGAGAACCTGTATTTCTCTCTACTTCCTCACTTCCCCTACAACCTCTCCCACAACTTTATCTTGTCGCCCTCTATTTTCTCAAGGTATATGCTGACTTTCTTCTTAGCCAACTATCCCAGATCGGGGCTGAGGGTGGAGGGGCAATGCTCCCTAACTCCTGAGCTCCGGTTTGGGAAGGTCGTTTTTTAGCCTCTTCCCCACCCCTGGGGGGGAGGCTAAATGGAGGCCCCACCCGAGATAGACATGGTCTTTGAGGCAACCCATTCTCAGACGGTAGGGCCTTCCATGGGAGCAAATCCAGGCTCGGTGCCAAACATCGAACTCGAGTCCGCTCCTATGCAAGGTCCTCCTCAAACGGCTAGGGTTTCCAAGGCAGTACAAGCATGGGAGGGATCTCCTCCTCCGAGCGGTGCCCCTACGGCTGCTAGGACCTTCTCCATTTTGGAGAAAGACATAGCTAAGGCTGGTGTATCTGGCCGAGGGGCTCCTGTTGGCTGAGGGAAGAAGAGGGTTCATTCACTGCCATCCTCTCCTAAAAAGAAAAAAAACGACAAAAAAGAGACTAAAAAGACTCGGGGCTCCTCTCAGCCGCAGGGGCTGTGGGGACGGATGGGTCTGCTGCCATTTTGGTAAGCGACCAAGCGAAGATCGGCACATCCTACCTCTCTTCTCCCCCGGGTGCAGGGCCAATGACTATGACAAAAAGTGCTAGAGCGAAGAGCGGAGCCTCGATTACATCGGGGCCCCTCATTTACAGATTACCCAGCGTTTTCGAGCCCGCTGGCCTCAAATGCTTCCTCGTTATTCACTCCATTGATGGCACCGTGTTGCCTAAGAGCAACATGATCCATCAGAAGAGAGCTTTAGCTAGTGTGATTGGTAGAGAGCCGAAGGTGACCTGTTTCTCGGACGGGAGCCTTCTGACGAATTTGGAAGCCAAGATAAGTGCTCTTCGGACACTTGATGGCACTCCGGTGAGTGTGACGCAGTACTCTACTATGAACTTTGAGAAAGGAATAGTTTAGGGGAGGGAACTCGTGGACTACCCCATAGAAAGTATCACTCTAGAGCTGGCTGACCCCGTGGCAGTCAAGTTCGAGAGTGTGATGAGAAAATAAGGAAGGGCCTTGAAACCCACCCATAGTCTTCGTCCCATTCGACTGTGACAAGCTCCCTGAGTCGGTGCGTGCCGTTTGGTACAGCTACCGCGTAAAGACATTCATTCTTCTGCCGCAGAGGTGCTACTATTTTTCCAGCCTCGGCCATATGAATCGCTCATGTAGACATGCAAAGGTGGGGTCACCCGAAGTCTGTGTAAATTGCTCCATGTGTGAGAAGTGCGTCAATTGCGGAGTGCCACGCCACGCTTCTTCGAAGCAATGTGGTGCATATCTCCTTGAGAAAGAAATACTGGCCGTTCAGGCCCCGGATCAGCTCTCATTCCGCGAGGCTAAGGACTTGGTCCTTGCGCGCCTGGCACTGCTTGGGACGTCTTACGACTCAATGCTTAGAAAGACACCCTCTGTTCCTGGCCCATCCAGGCCAACGAGCACGGTTGTTTCCGCGACCCATTCAGAGCCCTTCTGCGGGTTTTACTCAACTCGAGCGCTCCACAGGTAAAGCTGCGGCACAAAGGTTTCACAGCCAGCTCCGGCTAAAACTAGGGATTCCTCCTTTGCCCCCAGTGTGACCGTTTCCGGGAGGGGAAACGGCTACGCGCCTTCACCGAGTCGTTAGAGTCACAGGAGGCAACACTCCTGAAGTTGGTCGCCAAGCGATCTTCCGCGGTTCCTAAAGCTGCCCTCCAAAAGGAGGACAACAACAAAGGAGCTTCGGCTCCTTCGCCCACGCCTAGTGGTAGGTTGGGTGGCTCGGACACGGTGGATCCTCGAAAAGAGAGCCCTATGCCTACGAAGCCACAAAATCTGCCTAAGGTTTCGAGGCGGAGGGAAGTAAAGACTCGCATGGCGAGGCCAACCTCCCCCAATAAGTCCTTGAAGGCTACAGCGCCTTTAGCGCATTGTCCGACCAATAGCGCCAGGATTCCGCCTCCGAGAAGACTAAGCTTTTCCCGTGAGAATCTTCTCTTCGAAGAGGGCTCCCGCGTCTCCTTCGAACTAGGCCTGGGAGGAATATTTCTTTAATGGAATTGACGTGGACCCCAGGGCCAACTGGGAGGAACTACGATGGCTTGCATCGTCCCGTTCTCCGTTAGTTATTTTCCTGCAGGAGACAATGCTAGGCGCGTAGCCAGTGCCCACTCTCCCTGGGTATAAGGGTTTTGTGACCGGACCACCACAAGATGGGGGCCGAGCTGGCGGATGCTCGGTTTACACCCGGCATGATGTCTCCGTTCTTCTTTTTACCTATAGATACCTCATTTCAGGAAGTGGCTGTGCAGCTTCACCTGAATACGAGGTATACTGCCATTTCTGCGTACATTCTACCGTCAGCTGACTTCGACGCCTGGGACTTCCTCAGCATCGTGGCACGGTTGGCGAGGCCCTTTCTCTTGCTTGGAGATCTGAACGGCAGGCATCCTCTCTGGGGAGACTACTCAATAAATCCCAGGTGACAAGTCCTTGTCTATCTGATCGAAGAGCTTGAAATAGGTATCGTAAATGTGAATGAGTTTACGCATCACTGCCCGATAACCACTTCATTTTCTTACCTTAATCTTTCTCTGTGCTCTCCGGATGGACAGTCTGATTTTGGTTGGGGGATGGTCGATGACCTCCATGGTGGTAATCACTTTCCCATTCAAATATCATTTTCAGTGCGGCTGCCGCCTGAGAACCCGCCTTGGTGGTGCTTGACGAGGGCGCGGTGGCCTGTATTTCAGGAAATGACTGAATTTTCTATCTCAGTCAAGGAGTTTAGGTCGGTAGATGAGGCCGTTGAGTTCTTCCCTGGCAACCTCATCGTCTCGGGCATGACTACTCTTACCAGAAGTTCTCACTGTTTTGCACGCCGAGTGTGAAGTGGCCCTCAAACATAAGTGTTATTCCTACATGTGCTATAAGCGCTGCTCGAACGATTTCACTGTCGCTGAATTTCGTCGGGCTAGGGCTAGGTTTCATTGTATTTCGAAGCACGCCCGCCGCTACTCTTTGTGGGAATACGTGTTTTCACTTAACGGGAAGAACACTCTAGCAGAGGTGTGATAGCGAGTCAAACGGATTCGGGGCTAGTTCTCGCCGTACCCCCTTCCAATTCTCTAGGAGAATGGGACTGCAATCTCTGACTCCTAGTCCGGGGAGGAATCCTTCGCGCCTGCTTTCTCCGCTTTTTCTAGCCAGGATGCTGCTCCTCCAGCATTCAATGCACATCGTGATGTCGAGGATTGCCACCGACTGGCCTTTACCTCTAGAGGTGGAGAACCCGTCAACGACAGGTTTACTGTGAGTGAGTTGCGTTTCGCTCTTGCTTCGTTCGTGAACACCGCCCATGGTCCGAACGATGTCCCGTACACCATGCATAGACACCTGGGTTAACGAGATTTGGCTTTTCTGTTAGATTTGTTCAAACGGATCTGGGTGGAGGGTCTCATCCTTGATTCCTGGTGAATCGCTACTGTCCTCGCCTTTTGCAAACTGGGGAGAGATCACTCTACTCTGGCAGGTTTCGGCCCAATCTCTCTAACCTCTTGCGTGTACAAGTTGATGGAGAAATTGGTAAATCTTAGATTAGCCTTTATCCTGGAAAGCGGAGGCCATCTGTCTTCTGCACAGTGCAGCTTCCGCAAGTTACACTCCACGTCGGATGCTCTGCTCCGACTGGAAAAGGCCGTCTGCGAAGCCTTCCTCCGTAGACAGCACTACGCCATGGTGTTTTTCGATCTGGAGAAGGCCTATACTGGCGATACTGTATCATGGAGACTCTCCACACGATGTGGGCGAGGGGACGCCTCCCAATGTATATTTCTGAATCTTTGCGTGATAGTCGATTCTGCGTACGGACGGGGAGAGCCCTCTCCGGCCCAATGGAGCAGGAAGAAAGTGTCCCACAGGGAAGTGTCCTCAGTGTCACAGTACTTGCCCTAAGCATTAACGGCATCACCTCTGTGCTGCCGGAAGATGTTCTGGCTACGCTCTACGTGGACGACCTTTCGATCTCTTTTGGCGCGGCCCAGATGCCAACTCTGGAGCGTCGACTCCAACAGGCATTGAACCACGTCTCTCCCTATGCCAAAGCGCACAGGTTTCGGTTTTCCTTGGCCAAGGCTAAGTTGTTGCACTTCTGCCTCCATCCACGGCCCTACCCTGACCCAGACTTTTTTCTTAATGGAGCACGTCTGAAAGTAGTTGAATCGCAACGTTTCCTTACTCTTGTATTTGACTGACTCCTCACCTGGAAGGCTCATATTCGCAGCCTTAGGGCCTCTTATACCCACGCCATGAATATTTTCCTTTCCGTGACGTTCAGCGCTTGCGGAGCTGATAGGGCTACTGCCTATCTTCTTTATTAATCATTTGTTCGTTCGAAGCTAGACTACGGATGCAAGTTTTATGCACCCGCAGCCAAGCGTGTATTGTGGAAGGTGGACTAGATCCACCACACCGGTCTTCGCCTAGCCCCCGGTGCCTTCCTTACTTCCCCCATTGAGAGCCTACTAGTCGATGCATGGAAGATGCCACTCGCTCTACGCAGTGCACAGCTAGGTATAGCTCTCGGGCCGGTGGCACCCCTGGTTCTTCCCAGGACGCCACCCTGGAGGGTACCACATTTGGCTATTTGTCGCCACGCCTCTGCTTCCAAAGCTTGTACAGCGCTGGGAGTATTGCGTTCGACCTTTTTGTAGCACACCTCGTGTCACGCTGGAACCTTGCCAGTGTATACAGATGGCTCCAAGTGCGTAGAGGGGGTCAGTTTCCACGCCGTATCCCCTCTGTTTGAAGTTAGTAGGGCTCTGCCAGGGGCTGCGTCTGTCTTCACGGCCTAGCTAGTGGCAATACACCACTCGGTGCAGGAGATTACACGACGTGCACCTCTTTGGGCTGCTTGGCAAAGAAGATGGGAGACGGTCTAAAGGGAACCTAATGTTGCGTGCCATTGCACCGCGACTTTTCCCAATGGACCTACCGCCCAATGCCACCAAGGCTTCAGGTTGCTTTCTGTCGTCTCCGAATTGGGCACACTCGCGAGACGCACTGCCATTTGATGGAGCGCTTGCCTGCGCCTTGCTGTAAAGACTGCGTTGTCCCCCAGACTGTTCTGCACATTTTTGTTGAATATTCCACTCTGGGCGATCTCCGCGTACGTTACCTATCCCGGTAACGGAATGGGCGGGGTCGCTACCGCCTGTCCTTTGTAGTCCGGACGAGTTCATGCACATTGACTGGTGGATTTATAGACTTTTGGAGGTAGGCCGGCCTTCTCCCTTTTATTTAACTAGGCTTTGTTTTTTTGTCATTGTTGTTTTCCTTGTAGATTGCACCTCCTGCGCCGGGGGGAAGGGTCCTCCCCCGGACGCCGGATTTGCTTCCTAATTGTTGCCATTTTCCCTTTTTATTGTTGTTGTGTTTTCATATTCTTATTTTAAAGTAGCCTAGTACTAGGCTGTCGTGATCGCGGCGACTTATGCCCAGTGGGCAGTCGCCAGATAGGCTCCTAAAATTTAAAAAAACACCTATTAAGTAGATCACTTCTCTATTCAATTTTCTCAATTCGTTATATTTTTCTAAACTAGGTCCTCCTTGCCATATCGAATTATATGGCATTTTAATTTGTTGATTTGTTTTTATTATCAAGGTGGTCTTCTTGTGCTGTTGTTTAATTCGGTAACTTGATTTTGGCAGGTATTTCTTGTCTACGGCAACCAGGGAACACGTTAACCGCTTAATCTCTTCATTATCTCCTCAAGTGGAAGCGTCTTCCACTACTTTAGGAATATATCCATTTAACACTTCGTTGTACATCCTCCAATTTGCTCTGTGGTATTCTTTCTTTCTAATTGCAGGTGCCTGCATCGGATTTTGTTTAAATTGGAGTAGTGTTCCTACATAGTCACTCCTCGCAATTGACACCGGTTCCATATGAAAATTTAATGGCATTACATAGCTGCCGAGGACTATGTCTGGTTTTGTAGTAATATAAATGGGGTGATATAAATGGGTTGTAATATAAATGGGGTAATATAATTCACTCTCGTTAGGATGTTTTTTCTAACATCATCTCTAAATATCTGTCATCATTATTCGTTGTTCTGTGTCCACTTGCATTTCATCTTGCAATCTCATGAATATGGTTGAGTTACCTTGCACGGATATCGTAATGAAATTATATACAGGTAAAAGATTTCTTCATGGGGGTTGGTTCCCGTCGACATTATGGATGGAGGAAAATCTTGTTCTATTTTTACGGCTATGTGTGGTTGTGGCCTCTTTCGATAGCTATAGCTTCCGTGTCATTTTTTTTTCATGATAGGCTGTTAGTTATCACGGAATAGTTATATATTTGTTAGTACTTTATCTTCGTTATTTATTCCATGGTCCGAGATGAGTACAAGATGTGGATCAATATTTCTTATCTTAATTTCCAATGGATCTTCCTTTACCAATCCATCCATCCGTATTTATTTGCAGAATATTTAGTTGTCTATATCTTTGGCTCCCCAATTTTCCGTATTTGACTTCAGCAAGATTTTAATTGGAGTTCTGTGGCCCATGAAAAATTCCAGCCTTTATTTTGTCATAACTTAAGCCAGGAAATATTGTACGTGTGAATTTAAAACAGTCACCCTCCACATTAAGAGCTTTCACAAACTGCTTTATCAGCCCTAGTTTAATATGAAGGGGTGGGAAGATGATTTTCTCTCCCTCAACGAGTGGTTGGTGTATAATATTCCTCTCCCCAACAGTTAAACTTACTTTAACTGGCCAGAGTTTCTGTTCCTAATGTTTGTCCTTGTCTCTGCTATCAAGATTTGGATAACTTATTTTATGTCGCGTTTTCTTGATATAACCAAAAGTTTTCGTGAGACAAAATAAGCAATCGTTTACATTTTTTTTTGCTTCTGTCACACCATAGGAAGGCTAAATCCTAGTTTCTCCTTGTGCCCTATGTCCATTCACGTAGATTTTCGACACATGGTTTACAAACATTGTGCGGGGCCCATGGTTTATCCTGATCATCTAATTTAATCTTAAAGTAAGCCAAGTATCCTCTTTTCACAGAGATACTAATATTCATTCTTTGAGTTGGTGCAGTAAAACAACCACAGATATTGTAAAACAAGGTTATTTCATAGAACAAATCTCAAAAAACGTAAAATTATATTATACACAATTGCTTTATATATCTAGATGTGCATAAAGAGAAGTCTAAATACATAGATAAAATAAAATAAGAAGAATACAAAACTCCTCCACTTCCGCTTACTATGAGAGAGACCAATATTGAACAGTACATAAATAAAAAACTTGATGTGATAGAAGAAAACTCTTGCCATTTTTAAACTCAGTGACTCTGGAATTCCCAAGAACAGGTCTCAGACTTAAGTCAGTATAAAAAAAATTGAAATTTGTTGACCATTGTTAGGGTTAAGAGGAACACACAAGTAATACCATTTGATAATTATTTATTACGACTACACACTTAAAAATTTATAAGTGAAATTCTTTGGAAATATTAATTTAATACAGACAACAAACAAATATTCTTATCATTTAACACAGGTAAAACAGATAAGTGAAAGGAATTCTGAAAAACTAAAAACATTGCAAAATTGTCATTCAAAAGTCAGATTATGAAAATATAAGGAAAAATATTTTGACAAATATTATTTAATAATACAAAAAATACATAAAATATAATGAAAATTTTGTTTTATATGAAAAAAATAAATATAAATCTAAGAAATTTATTGCAATTTTTTTTAACAGACCGACGAGAATTAAACGTGTACCTATATTAATTCATAAAGGTACTATAAATAAGTAGAAATATATTACGAAATTTGAAAATGAAGTAATTGGGACGTCTGGCAACTCAATATATAGGGCCTAGGAGATTTCAAATATAATATTAGCGCTCATGTGAGATGTTTAGCTCATAAAACGCTTTCCAATTTTCCTGAAAATTCTACTCGATTTACAAGAAATACCTAAAACCATGCCAAATAGTTTGGGTTTTTTTGTAACAAAAAAAATCATTGCAAAGTGTAATAAAAAACGGCGTACCCTTAGCCTGAAAATCAGTGAACCACTGCTGCACTTGATTAAGCTCTCTACTATATGCTCTCAATGGTCCCCTTTGTGCTTCCCCCAAAATCATTTGCATAAATTTCTAAATGCATGCCAGGGCATAGCTCAGTTTCATCCATTGTCGTTTCGAAGTCCTCATCAGCTATAGGTTGATGAATCAGAGGGCCTACGAATATGCCTTCTTTGATCTTAGCCTCACTTATTACAGCAAAGATCCCTTTAAGGCACTGGAAACATGGCTTGTTATGTTGTAGTTCTTTGGTAAGTTGCTTCATTAGGCCTATTTTTATATGCAGTGGTGGCAAAATGAATTTTTGCCTTTTTTAACTAGTGGCTCATGAATTACATTATTGTTTCCAGGTGTCATAGTTTACTGAGGTGACCATTCTGAGCGTACATAATGATCTTATCTGTCCCTACTGTCCTACTTGCAAAGGAAGCACATAAACTTAGTGTATCCAGTTTGTAGCCCATTAAGTAGGGCTACTACATTCAAGTCCGCAAAAATTAGCCACTCATGATCCTTTCTCTTAAAATGACTGAGTGAGCAAATGGTACTGAAGGCATGATGTTCCAAATGTGCAACATAACCGCTTTTATGCTGAAAATAGATACATCTATGAATAACCTCCACTAATTTGGTTCATTGGTCAGCTCAATGGCATTTAATAGGCCTCTGATGTCATTACAATATTTCAGGTTGCCTTTTCAAAAGTAAGGAATTGCTGGAGATCTGCAGAACGCTTCTTAAAAGATTGTAACTCGAGCATGTTCATCCAACAGGTTCCATTGTTGAAGACGTGAGGCTAGGAGCTCACTCTGTTGCTTAGTAAATGTTAGATGACGAACTAGATCATTGAGTTCCTGTTAGGTGATGAGATGTGGCTTCCTTTCAGATTCAAGTCGTGGCGCATATGGTGTATCTTGAGATTCTGAATCGCTTGAGTTGCTCGTGTAATCGCTTGTTACCTCAGCAGACGGCTGTGGTACAGGAATAGCACCTGAATTTCGAAATGTTAAGCAGAGGTAGCAATGCGTTTGATAGTCCTTTGATTGCCTCCAGACCATTGGTGGTTTGGAAAATCTTTCACTGTCTCTCACTTTCCAACTTTCTTTTCCTTTCATTTCCTTCTTGAACCTGTGAACAATACTCTATTCATTTTCCAGAAAAAAAGATCGGTAAAGGAGGCAAGGTAAACGGGAGGCGAGTTAGGATGCAAGCTGGTTTCTGGCCGCAGCTTGATTTTTAATTGGGTCTTCGTTTTCATATTGCGATGGCTTCAGCCATGCGCAGTCGTAGTCGATTACTATCCTGGACAATGTTGGTTCTTTTGCTCTTTATCATTTCTTAGGGTGAGGGTCGTCTGATGCTTGGCTGTGTGGTGTTTGATGGGTCCGTTTTGTAGATGTGTTGTTAACCGCCAAGACAGGGTTCTTGATGTCATCCCAATGTACGAGAACAAAAAATGAGATTCAGTCTGGAACAAATCGCTTAGTTAGTATCGATTACTTCCGAATTGCATCCTTTGAACTCTCTAATTTCAATTTCCTTGAAGGCTTCTCTCCCCTCTATCAAATCGCATATGGAAGCAGTGTGAGGGACGAGAGCTGAACCACTCCCTCTCTCTCTTTGCCAGGTCTTTAGGATCAAGACTGAATCCTTCACGCCCAGAACCCTATAATCTCCCCCAAATTGGAGCTAAGGATCAAGTAAAAATCAATTTAGGTTAATAAAGATCAATTCCCCCTTGACCTAGTCCTGGATGGAGTAAGATCCATGCATCTTATTCTTCAACGCCCCTCTGCCCCTCGCGCCTGTATGGCTCTCTTTAGGATCCGTCAAGACCCCATTTATTTCGCTCAAAGTGTCATAGAATCAATTCAATTCGACCGGGAATTAACAAGTTTCTTTGAAATCAGCAAAAATACAAATCCCATCATTTCTTTTTTTATTTTTTTTCAAAAATGGATAATTTAGGTAAAGGGGGGAAAGGGAAAGGAAATAAGAAATAATTCCCTTACTCGTATATTTTAGCAGTTTAAAAGGTGGATGTAGTAGGCTGGTAGAGAATCAGATTTTTTTTTTGTTTACGTTCGTTTTTTTCTAATCTTATTTTCATATTATTTCGTTCCACCTTTCTTTGGTCGAGTCAAATGAGGTGAGCGAAGATGTAATGTACGATGCAAGAAAGTAAGTTAAAAAAAAAATAGCCCAGAATATTGAGTTTACTTTACGATTTTGAAATAAGAGAAGGGGGAAAATTCAATTTTCATTTTTACTTCTTAATGGTCGCTGTTGATTTAAATCCATTTTCATAGGAATTTTGCTCCCAACGAAAGTTTTCTTTAAGAAAACTTCTTTTTAAAGAATTTCAAAGGAATTTTATCTGTTGGATGAGTTTAAAATATTCTTTAACATATTTCAAGAGTAGGGTTTCGATCAGGTTTAGAGAGTTTTACGATTTTAAAAGTGTTTTTCAAGTTTCCTATAAAAGTTCAATAGAGATTTATATTATACGACAGTTTTATTTAATAAAATAAAGTTGATATTTTATGAATAGCTTGAAAACTTTATTGGCAATCAAAAAGCACCGATGAGGAAACGTTGGAACATAATTAATTTAACCCAACATTTCCTCAGGTAATTCTCATTATCAGGACTTTGATGAAAATGAATAATAAACAGTAAAAAAATACCAGCCTACTATAATATGCCATATATACCTTACATAACTATATTAAAAAAAAAAAAAAATTAGGAAGAAGTTTCGGGTTCTCGGTGAAGGCTGTTTTTTTTACTGTAATTGAATCTCAACTAATATTTGCCTTATTTATTGTATAATTGAAAAGTTATTTGTACTCTTCACTTTGGTTGTTAATATTTTAATATTGTTTATTTTTTTGACACTATTGGATGAATAATGTAGTATCTTATTAAACAGGTTTTAATTATAGGAGTCAAGTGAAAAATAGATTTTACAACAGCTTAAAGGAATATTGCAGAATATTTTAATAAAAAAAGAATTTAAAAAAAAATGTTTTTCGCAGAAATAAAGTTGTAGGAATCTTAAAAGAGTTTTGTAGTAGTACCCTTTATAAACTGTCTTCCCCAAAGTCGATTTACACTTTATAGCGATATATATTAATATATAATGGAAGATATCACATTAGTGCGATGTATATCT
Organism: Ceratothoa steindachneri; assembly: GCA_963969495.1. NCBI lineage: Eukaryota > Metazoa > Arthropoda > Malacostraca > Isopoda > Cymothoidae > Ceratothoa > Ceratothoa steindachneri. The sequence continues at coordinate 86,270,477 of OZ018334.1, read as the reverse complement.
GTGAAGGATAATGGTAAACCACAATATTTGAATCAAAATTTTATTGATAACTTCGGACTAGTTTCGGCCAGATGCCATTTTCAACTAATAATTAAGAAACTAGAAAAGGAGCACATTATATATAAGGTAAGACACATCTTGAACAAAATGAAACAGCAGGAAACAATCTGGAAACAAAACTCGAGTGAATTTGGCGGGAATGACAAGCTAAACAAACTGAAATGGAACCGGAAACAATCTGGAGAGTTGCTAATCCCTCCTGTCCTAAAAAGAAAAAAGGAAGACGAAAAAGACTAAGGGCTTCTCACGGGGACGCACGGCTCTGCGCCAGGAGTTCTACCTACGCGAAGCGTACGGCCATTCTCGTGAGGGTCTTACCTTCAAAAAGGGCCATTATTACCTATCTCTTTGCAGGAGAATATGCTGAGCAACTGCCCTCTGCCAACCATTCGGAAGAATAAGGATTTTTCGGCCACTGAATGAGGGCCATTTATAACCGGCATGATGTTTCTATCATTCTCTTTAAATACCTCCTTTCAGGCAGTATTGCTGCTCTGCTGCCCCTGGATAAGAGATATACTGTTATTTCTGCGTACATTGTACCATCAGGCGACTTCAACGGAGGGACTTCGGCCGCGTCGTGGTAAGGTTGCCGAGGTTGTTTCTCTTCCTCTTGGATCTGAAAGGAAGACTCCCTCTTTGAGGAGACTATTCGATCAATCCTAGTGATCAGGTCCTTACCAACCTGATCGACGAGCTGGAGATGGGTGTCCTAATTGTGGATGAGTTTACCCATCACTTCCTGAGAAACGCTTAATTTTCATGTTTTGATCTATCTTTGTGAGCTCCCAACGCACAACCTGTTTGAGGGGGTAGTCGATGTCTTTCATGATAGTGATCACTTTCTCATTCAAATACCATTTTCTGGGCCGTTGCCGCTTGAGAGCCCGCTCCAGTGGTGCTTGTAGCTGGCGCGGTGGTTCGTATTTCAGGATATGACTGATCTCTCTGTCTCCGTCGAGGAGTTTAGGTCGGTGGATGGGGCCGTTGAGTTCTTCTCCAGCGACCTCATTGCCATGGGCCTAACGATTTTTCCTAGACAGTCTAAACGTTTTGAACACCAACTGCCTTCGTGGTGGTCAGCCGAGTGTGTGGCGGTCTTAAAATATAAACCTTATTCTTACATGCGTTATAAGGGCCGCCCGAACGACTTCACTGTCGGTGAGTTTCGTTAAGAAAGGCTAAGTTCCGATCTGTTTCGAAGCACATCCGCCGTTCTTACTGCCGACATACGTGTCCTCACTTAACTAGAAGATCACACCTAGCAGAGGTGTGAAAGAGAGTCAAAAGGATTCGCGGCAAGTTCTCGCAAGACCCCCTCCCATTCTCCAGGAAAATGGTACCTTCAATCTCGGATCCCGCGTCCGTAGCTGAGTCCTTCGTGACCGCTTTCTCCGCATTCTCTAGCCAGGATGTATCTCTGCCAACATTTAATGTGCGTCATGATTTTTGCGTAAGTCCACCAACTTGTCTTTATTTCTAGAAGTGGCGAACCCTTCAACGACAGGTTACACTGATTGAGTTGCGTTCCGCTCTCTCTTCGTGCACGGACAGCGCCCCTGATGCGGACGATGTTCCATACGCCATGTATAGATACCTGGGTGATCGAGGAATGGCATTTCTATTAGATTTGTTCAACAGGATCTAGGTAGAGAGTATGCTCCCAGACTCCTAGCGAATCACTAATGTGCTGGATTTTCGCAAACGGGGTAGAAATCACCCTTCCCCGGACAGTTTACGCCGAATCTCTCTAAACTCCTGAGTGCAAGTTAGTATATAAATTGGTAAATGTTATATTAGCTTTTTTTCTGGAGAGCGGAAGCCATCTGTCTTCTGCACATTGCGGCTTCCGCATGTTCCACAGAACGTCAAATGCTCTGCTCCGACTGGAAAATTCCGACTGCAGGCCTTCCTTCTTAGACAGCACTACACCAAGGTGTTTTTCGATCTGGAGAAGGCCTATAATACTGTATGGCGATACGGTATTATGGAGACTCCACACGATGGGAGCGAGATGACGCCTCGCAATCTTTATATCTGAACTTTTGCGAGATCGCTGATTGCGCACATGGGATGGGAAGTCATCTCCGGCCCAATAGAGCATGAAGAAGGGCTTCCATAGGGACGTGCACTCAGTGTCACAGTCTTTGCCCTGAACATCACCGGCATCACCTCGGTGCTCCCGGAAGATGTTCTCGCTGAGCTAAACGTTGACGAACTTTCGATCTCTTTTGGCCCGGCTTAGATGCGAACTCTGGAGCGTCGACTCCAGCAGATAATTGAACTGCGTTTCTCGTTATGCCGAAGCGCACACGCTTTTGTTTTCCTTGGCAAGACTGAGGTGGTGCACTTCTGCCGCCATACACGGCTCCACTCTGACCCAGACTTTTTTCTCAATGGGGTACGCTTGGAATTGGTTAAAATTGCACCGTTTCCTTGGTCTTGTATTTGACCAACGCCTCACCTGAGAGGCTCATATTCGCAGCCTTAGGGTCTCTTGTACCCTCGCCATGGATATTCTTCATTCAGTGACGTTCAGCGCTTGGGGCGCTGATAGAGCTTCTGCCTTACTTTTTTATGGATTCTTTGTTTGTTCGAAGCTCGAATACGAGGTGAATTTTATGCATTCGCAGCTGAGCGAGTATTGCAGAAGTTAGATTTGATTTTTACACCGGCCTTTACCTGGCTACTTGTCCCTCCTGCACTTTCAAAATTGAGAGCCTACTTGTCGGTGCTGAAGAGATGCCACTCACTCTACGTCGTGCACAGTGCATTATTCGCCTGTACGCGCGAGCCCAGCGCCTTCCTCAGTCCCCAGCCGCTCTGACTACATCAACAGTTGATATCGACGGTGATTATGCCGTCGAGATACGCCAGTCATAATCTAATTCCTTTAGGGTTAGAGCTAGAAAACTCCTTCGAGAGTTCGGTATAGCTGTCGGGCCGTTGGCGCCCTTGGTTTGTGAGATGACAAAGCGTCGACATAAAGCGTCGAATGAAAAAAGCGTCGAATTGGGGGTGTCGACGGACAAAGAGTCGAATTAATAACTTTTATATTATTTTTAACCAGATTAGCAGTACAGGATTTTAAATACTCCCTTCAGGTTGATTATAACGCATTACAAATCTGGATACTCCATTCTCCCCTTTGATTAAAAAATTACCAAAGTGTAAATTATTTCAGAATAATTTTAAAATGTATAGAAAGAGTTATTTTTTACTTGCTTCTTTGTTTTATAGGTTAAAACTTGTATCCATATAAAGAATGTTATAATAATTTATAGATATATAAATCCTAGTCCTTTTTGTACATGAATGAAATTTATATTGAATGTACATTTTTCCAAATGCTGTGACCTTTTTGATCAACTATAATTGGCAACCCTTCTTTATACTAATAAATAGATGAAAATTGAAAATGAAGTGAAGGAACAAACGTTTTAATTACAGAAAAAACGAATGAAATTTAAAAGCGATAAAGAATTACAATTTTTAATTAATAAAAAATGCTACAAAGGAATAATTAAAGATTATAAGCAATTGCATTGATAAATCCCAATCCGTCATTGATGTCGCCTCTACTAAAAATGGCTTTGTGTTTTTGACTCACAGTTTCATATTTTCTCGTAACCTCTTGGCCTTGTCGCATTTGCTCTAAAAGCACTTCAACACTGGCTTCTTCTAGGCGAATATTTCTCAACAGCTTCACTTCTGTAGGATGCGGAATCACCACTCTTTTATAAAAAGTGTAATGCCAGCCTTCAAAGGAGGTATTAGTTCTTGGCAAGTCATTTGCAACTCTTTCATGTACGGACCACAAGCTCATCTCGAAGACCGGTTTCCTTTTTCTGTCTCTCTGAATAATCCAAAGCCATGTAGATTCAAAATATTGAAAAAATTATTTTGTTTATTGATGGCTATTCACAAATTACCAACACAATCAAATATTTAGTTCGTAGCACTGCTTTAAAGTATTGTTATTTATATTAAAAAAATGTCACATTAAAAAAATCTCATTCTCGGCTAGTGCAAATGTCCAAATGATAAATTAGTATATTTTAATTTAATTTAATACACATTTTTAGCATTTTGACCCTTTGTCCGTTCTACCCTTTGTCTTTCGACCGTTTGTCCTACTACCCCCTAGTTCAGGCCATGACGTCACCCTGGAGGGTACTTACTACCTTTGACTATTTATCGCCATGCCACTGCTCCTAAAGCTTTAACAGTGCCGGGAGTATTGCGGTCGGTCTTTTTAGAGCACACATCTGCCACGCTGGAACCATGCGAGTATATATTGGAGGCTCCAAGTCCCAAGAAGGGGTCGGTTTTCACGTTGTGTCCCCTTTGTTTGAAGTCAACGGGGCTCTGCCAGGGGCTGCGTCTGTCTTCACGGCCCAGCTGGTTACAATACACCGCTCGGTACGGGAGATTACACAACGTGCCGTGTTCGGACACCGGATTATTATTTATAGCGACTCCCAAAGCAATCTAAGTGCTCTCGGGGAATTGGAATCTCCTCATTCGCTTGTTTGCAAAATCCGCGACGCCACGGTTTTGGCCAGCCGAGTGGATGTCAAGATTATCCTCTGCTGGGTTCCTAGACATATTAAATTGCGAAAAATGAGGGCGACAAAGAGTCCGCGAGGACTCGGCGACAAGACCAGCATTTCGCTCTTCCTCACACCGATTACATGGCAGGAATACGTGCAGCTGTTCGGATTGCTTGGGAAATAAGATGGCAGACGGTTGGGAGGAACCTAAAGTGAGGTGTCATTGCGCCGCGACTGTTTTCATGGACCTAACACACAATTCCGCGAAGGCTTCAAGTTGCTTTTGGTCGTCTCCGAATTAGACACACTCGCGGAACGCATCGCTATTTGATGGAGCGCTCGCCAGCGCCCTACTGTGAAGACTGCGTTGTCCCCTAGACTGTTCGGCACATTCTTGTCGAATGTCCCAGTCTGGGCGATCTTCGCGCACGTTACCCGTCTCAGTACCTGGACGAGCGGGGTCGCTACCGCTTGTTCCTTGTAATCGGGACGGGTTCGTTCTTAGAGACTTGTAAACTAAACGACTTTTTGCCGGAGGCTGGCCTCCTCCACTTTATTTGACTGTTTTTTTGTAGATCGTTTGTTCCTACGCCGAGGTAAAGCGGGCCTACCCCCGATGCCAGCGGGCTCTTGCTTCTTGTCACCTTTTTGCTTTCTTTTCTTTTTATTTGTTGTTGTTTTTTGTTGTTATTTTAGCCTGCGCTTAACCTTTCTCTTTGTTTTCATCTTCGTTATTTGTTATTTACACATTTTTATTGGTTTTTTAATCTAGCCTAGTTTTATGCTTTAGGCTTTAGTCGTCAGATGGGTTCTCAAAATAAAAGATTTAGGTCTTTTAGACCCTTTTATTTTTCTATTTCTACTAAAGCAATCCTTGTATTCTGCTCTTCAGAAAGAGCTATGCAATAATATATATATATATATATATATATATATATATATATATATATATATATATATATATATATATATATATATATATATATATATATATATATATATATATATATATATATATATATATATATATATATATATATATATATTTTTATATATATATATACAGTGTGAAACCTCTTTAAATCAAACTCTGTTATCTCAGAATTTCGGAGAGGTTGATAGGATCGTTAAGTCCTTGTGAAATCCCATATAAAATAATATAAATTTAATTCTTTTAACTCAAAACTGATTAGTCGAAAAACCTGATAATTGTAAGCCAATTTGGTAGTCCAAATGACCTTTACTTAGGCTTCACTTGAAGTGTCAATCCTCCCCCAAATTTGGCGCATTTTTTGAGGCATTTTAAGGGCATCACTAATATTATGGGTTCAGATATTACAAAAAATTATATCAATTCAGAAATGTTGGAACCGAATCATTAATCATGTGTTAATTTTTTACCAAAATTCGAGACTTTTGTATCAGTCTAAAAAGATGGAAACCGATACAGTAAATTCCGTTGCATTTCATCAGCATCGCTGAAAGTATTGCATTGAGAAAGTGAAAGCCTCTATGGTATTGGAAAAAGAAAATCTTAATCCCCCTTTTAAAATAAGTAAGCGCAAATTTAAGATGAATGATATTATAAAAAGTGCGAATGAACTTTAAATGAAGATGAAATAATATAAGACAACTGGCAGTGAATCTGACAATGAGGACCCAGTAAACCTCCCTTTTCCTATGATAAATGGCGCGAAAGGTCTTTTCATGTGTAATGAAATATAAAACTTCTTCAAACTCAAAAAGGAACCCAGGAATTCATTTTGTCTTTTGCAAAAATTGAAAAGAGAGAGAGAGAAAAAAAAGAGAAAGAGAGAGAACTCAGGAAGCAACCCAAGAAATCATTTTGTGTCTTTTGCAAAAATTGAAAAGAAAGAGAAAGAGAGAGAGAGAGAGAGAGAGAGAGAGAGAGAGAGAGAGAGAGAGAACTCAGGAAGGAACCCAAGAAATCATTTTGTCTATGGCAAAAATTGAAAAAAGAGAGAGAGAAAAAAAGAGAGAAAGAGAGAGAGAGAGAGAAAGAGAACTCAGGAAGGAACCGAAGAAATGATTTTGTCTTTTGCAAAAATTGAAAAGAGAGAGAGACAAAAAAAGAGAGAGAAAGAGAGAGAGAGAGAGAGAGAGAGAGAGAGAACTCAGGAAGGAACCAAAGAAATCATTTTGTCTTTTTCAAAAATTGAAAAAAGAGAGAGAGAAAAAAAAGAGAGAGAAAGAAAGAGAGAGAGAGAGAGAAGGAGAGAGAACTCAGGAAGGAACCGAAGAAATGATTTTGTCTTTAGGCAAAAATTGAAAAGAGAGAGAGAAAAAAAAGAGAGAGAGACAGAGAGAGAGAGAACTGAGGAAGGAACCGAA